>CM050167.1:45660982-46260982 GCA_027410445.1 Discoglossus pictus | reverse complement strand
CTGCCTACCGGCTCGGGCGCGCGCAAGCTAGCTAGCGCCTCGCTCGCGCTCGCTGGCGCCACTACCGCTGCTGGCTGGGACCATGCACCCTTTGCTAGCCCCCCTATCCACGCTCCCATTTCGCGCTCGCTAACTGCAATGTTATGCGCAGCTAATAGAGTCCTTAATGACCCAATAAAACCACCCTTGTCTGCTGCGCAGCTCAATTCTGAGCGCTCACCTGCTTCTGGAAGCTTAGGAGTAGATACGGCCAACGGAGTATCCCCGCGTCTCTCCTGACGCTCCGGGGACTCTGACCGTCTGGCCCTCCGCGGGCTTCTCCTCTCAGATCCAGTGCAAGCACAGCTGCACCGACAAGATCTTCTGCTTCTAGACCGGGATCTCCTTCTGGATCTGTGGGTACAAGAAGAACAGTCACTAGCTCTCCGCGACCTGCATGCCCGCGCCCATACCGCCCTTTCCTCGTCTGAGGAAGGGTCCTGGTCAGCTAAGCTTGCGCGGCTGGAGTAGGCTAGCACTGCCTCCGCCGCCCCCTGTAGGGGGCCCCCTGAGACTTCCTCGGGCGTTGGAATATCCAGCTGTTGGTCAGTCTTAGACCCTTTGCGCTGTGGCCTAACCGTATCGCCCTCAGTCTCTACTCTGCTACGCCTTAGCGGTGTGTGCGTAAATAGCAGCGGACTGTACCTGCTCGTAGCCTTCTTAGCTCGAGTGGGGCGTCCTAGCCTCGCCACTGCCGCTGTCACAGGCATGTCATCAATCATGACCATGCTGTCTTGGCTATTCATCTCTCTGATGACCCCATCTCTTCTCTCTCTCGTCGTCGCCATGCTCCTCTCGCTGCCAGTTGGGCGTCCCTGTAAAGTACCAGAAGCACTGTTAATTAGGGAAACCCCAGGGACCGTCTGCTTGGCACCGTGAGGGCCTGTAGGAGCCTTTTTAGGACTCCCGGCTTTTCTCTTACCCCCTGCACCCCCCTTGCGGGGTGTTAGAGGGGTGTTTCGCGACCTTTGTCGCGGCCTAGGACCTTTAGGCAAGTTGGCAGGTGGTGGCCGGATTGCTAGGCCCTCACCGCCACCGCCCGTGATCCTGGCGCTCGCCTGCCTGGGGGGTATGGGGTCCCGGCCGCCCTGACCTGTAACCCCCCCATCTCTGGTGTCTCTGCTACCTGATGGACGTGGGTCTGGCAGCCCTACAGTGGTGGGATGGGAAAAAATTTCCCTGGAGGCATCAGGATTGGCTAGGACACCAGCCACCGCAGGCTGTTCCTGTACAATGTGCTGAGCTCCAAGCGCAGAAGGCATGGGAGGTCCCAGCCTGTCCTGCACCCACCTGACCCCTTGGCTTAAGGCACGGGTCCTAACCTCAGCCAGTAAGGCCTCTAAGCCTTCTGGATCCATAGTAATAGCTAACAGGGGCACAAACAGGGGGCACAACAAGCAGAAAACAGGCACACACAGACACAGGAACACACACAGACACAGCACACCACAGGGAGACAGGGACACACACAGACACAAAAACGGAGGAGGAAAAGAACACAAAAACGGACAGAGATAGCCTCAACAGTGATATCCCCTTATATGCTGGTAAGCTGGGGTGAAATCTCAGTAATTAAACCTTCCTACTGTATTTTTTAGCTGCAGGACCTCAGACCTCCGTCCATCCAGTCGGGAGACCGCGCTGCTGTGTTCAATGGCGCGAAACGGGCTTCCGACACGCCCCCCGACGCTCCTGATTGGCTGATAGCCTCACAGGCTCCGCTGGGTCACGTGACGCTACAGGCTGACCCAGGGAGCCTGTGCAGCCTCCGCGTCGTTCAGTATATCTGAAGAATCAACAAGTTCCTTTTATGGGATAGTCCCTCTTTTAAAGGTAAATACACCTGTGTCTGCTATCCCCTCAAACGTGCATCTGTTGAAGGGAGGATCCTCATTTAAACGCAAATCTCTCTCTTCCTTTTTTGAATATGTCCCAAATCTCCTTGAGTCCATGAGAAAGTTAATGGCCTGGAGTTTATCTGAATAGATACGTGTATATTTCTATGAAACTCAATGTTGGCAATAGCGGGAAAACTAGCTAAAGGTGTTTTTTTTCATGTATATGTATCTCATTACTGCGTCTTGATATACTGAGATGTATGGATTATGACATAGCACAGAACATAGCAGTTTCAATTTTAGTAAGCCATCTTCTGACAAAAGATAACGTCTTATACAGGAAAGGTATTGTACAGCTTATTCATTTGCACAGGCTGTAAGGCAGGTGTCTCCTAAAAAATAATTACTCAGTAAATAAGGTGAATACTACAGGGAACAAGATAAGAATAATGGCTGTGGATCCCAGATTACTTTAACGTTCATATATTGTAGAACATTAATTATATCTCAAGTTTCTGATGCTTACGTTTTTGAGATACCTTCATAATGCTAATACATGTAACACTGGGGATTTACCAGCATTCAGTGTCCCCATAATGTTTTGCCCATAAATTTCAACTAAAAAATACAAATAGACTATCTGTCATATATCTGATCGCAGATAAAAAAAAAGGTCCTACCGGTCTGCCCATTCTGGATTAATTTGGATTAATTAAAGCCCAGGGTGGCCTTATGCTTATGCCAGGCATGCTTAAAGGGGCACTTAAGACAACAATGTTTTGATTAATAAAAATGTTTTAACCCGTTTACTAAAAGGACCACTGTACTATAAAAATATTGTCTGTTAAAATGAAAGTACATGCATAAGTATTCTCAATTTAAAATTTATACAATTTTAGTAGTTATACTTTAATGCTCTTACTGTTACAGGTTTCTGACTGACGTGCTGTGCCGCTTAGCTCTGCCCCTTTTGCATAAATAGGAATGGGGCAGCTGTAGCAGACTTCCTGCTGTCTGTTCCGGTGTCTGACTGGTATAGATCTGAGGTCTGCTCTATGCCGGCGACACCAGAACACATAGTAGGAAGTATGCTACAGCTGCACCACTTCTATTTATGCAAAAGGGGCGGGGCTAAGCTGCACATCACGTTGGGCAGAAACCTATAAATGTAAGAGATTTAAAATATAACTACTAGAATTACAAAGTTTATCTCATTATAAAACAAGTATACTTATGAATGTACTTTCATTTTAATAGACATTGTTTTTATAGTACAGTGTTCCTTTAATTAATCTGGTCATCCTTAATGTAATTGTCTAATTACTTCTAAGAAAGCCCCCAAGAAATACAGTTTCTGAGCTTCAGCTTCAACCTTTTCTGTATTCCTGTTCTCTCTCATGAGCGGTGTCCATTTTCACTGCAACAAGGGAAGGGATTCATACTCACAGTGTCTTATGCTACTCATACACACAGCAAGTCACTGTCTGCTTGCTAGCAGTTTGAGACACTGGTAGTGTGATGCCCTTCCCATGTGGCTGTGGCCTTAAGTAACAGCTGTGCAAGATGGTAGCTTGCATGAGAGAGAACAGGAAGACAGGGAAGGGTTCTAGAAACTGACAATCTGTCACACTGGAGGCTTCACACAAGTAAGTAAATTTATATGACAAGAAGAAATAAATTGCATATGACAATTATATTGAGAATGATCAGATTACTAAGTAACATTATTAAACATTTATATAAAGCAAATAAAAAAATGCCGAACGCATCTTGTTAAATTCCTAAACTGCGTTATAAAGATCACATAGTAGGTGATTCATAAATCGTAGATTACATTATAATTAATCACTTCTAATTCCCAGGATACAGGTTAAAGAGCATCTGCATTTGTGCTTTAATAAAACATGTTAAGTTCGCCACTGGTCACCTTATTATCAATGGAAGACACTAGAGGTCATTCAACGTCTATCATCTGCAAAATACATTCAGAGAATTCAGATTAAATGAATTATTTTATAGCACAGTTTGTACTCTGCCCACTTGCTTAACAGACAGCTATCACTCTGAACCTACAAGCGCTTCAGTTTTACTAAATATATATTTTGACCAACATGTCAAACTATTTCAAGACTTGTGAAGCAGAATATGATCGTTATAGGGAAATTAATTTTTTGCAAGATAATTAATCACACAACCTAGGTAGCATATGAGCTTGGCAAAGCATCTTATCTCTTCTCAAGTTTATACATCTAAACATGAGGAAACCCCTCCTGGGCTAATCGTATTAAGAGTGGGGGTGTGAATCATCTCCGTTAACAATTATTTTTTTCTCTGATTACAAAACAAATGTAAAACTTAAATCATGTTTTACCATTTATGTCCCAAAAATCTGAAATGGAAAAAAAAAACAAAGCAATATAAAATGTTTGTTCGAGATAAAACACAATCCATATCTCCCTTTTTGGAAGGACACTCCTTTTAAGAGAAAACCCATCTCTACCTCCTATCTCCCTATTTGTCCTTTTGTGAATGGACAGTCTCATATTTAAGGGGAAACACATATTTTTCTGTTGCTCAGAATCCCTTTTTTTAACAGAGATTTGTGTATATTGAGTAGTGTACACATACAGTATTAAGCTTTTATGTATATCTTTATTACGTGCATATATTGATTAAGTTGCTGCTGTGGTACCATTAGCAAATAGTGCACCAGAGTCAATAATATTTACCCCTTCTTGACCATTTGTAATGTTGGGACATGGAACACTTAAAGCAACAAGTGGGGCTCATTTAAATCACAGATCTGTTTTCCAGATGTGAGGGTGAATTATCTGTGATGATATTTCATAACTTTTATTCCCATGAAAGAAAAAAAAATGCTTCTTGTAAAATCCCGTCTAATGATTTAATGCTCAATAAAACATTGAAGTGTCAGGCGGCGTATAATTTGGTCAATAGACACACACAGGGCTACTCTTCCATTTCCCAGCACTATATAAATTAAATGTATGCCACTTAACTCTGGTTTAATGTCAGATTTGATTTAAATTAAATTAAATAAAGGCGTCAAAAGTTCCATAACCCATTTTGACACATGACACAGTGTTGAAAAATTGCTCTATGGATATCTGTGTAAAGTACCCTTTAGTTGTCTCTAAGAGCTCTAGGGGCTGCGTTGGAGAGCAGCAAGGGGTCTCCCATTAAAGTGCTGTGTGCTGGATTTCATTACACTGCAGTGGGTGGGAAGAAGATGTCACAGAAGCATCCATTCCTGCTAGGGGTGTATCAGATATTAGCTTCAGTTATTCAACACATACTGTGTATTCTTAAAGCCACAAGCACCCACAAAAATAATAGGTTTAGATATGGAGATATGAAAAAAATGCAAAGTTAGTGCAACCAAGTATTGGTTACCGATTCCGTCCATATGGAATATTTCACTAAACCGGTGAGATGTTGCATATATTTAATACATATATATATGCATATATACAACATTTTCACTCTCACTGTTTATATATACAGTATCTCACAAAAGTGAGTACACCCCTCACTTTACGGGTGTACTCACTTCTGTTGCCAACGGTTTAGACATTAATGGCTGTGTGTTGAGTTATTTGGAGGGGACAGTACATTTACACTGTTATACAGGCTGTACACTTAATACTTTACATTGTAGCAGAGGGTCATTTCTTCAGTGTTGTCACATGAAAAGATATAATAAAATATTTACAAAAATGTGAGGTGTACTTTTGTGAGGTACTATATATATATATATATATATATATATATATATATATACATATATATGTATATTTATTTATGTATATATATATATATATATATTTATTTTTATATTTATTTATATTTAATATCTTTTTTTTATTTTTATTTAGCTCTGTTATTATGTCCCTTTTAATCAAGTATCAACCGCACTTTACAAACACCTACATCACGCACGCACTTCTTATTCATACACATTGTTAAATATGTGCAAACACTCACAGCCATGCTGCTATTAACAGTGTCACCGACATATGTTTTACACATATATGTGCATGTAAAGTTAGATTGGAACATACATGCAAATCAGAGGATATAATTAGTAAAGCAGATATTGCTTTGTTCATTGTACATTAGCAGATCCTGCAATGCTTCACATACATAAACTGCTCTGTTGAAAAGCTGCCAGTTGGAAGGGTTAAGATGCCCTTGAATCTTGTTAAGTGAGCCAGTTCCCAGAACACCAAAACATCCACATGCCTGTAACAATTTCTTAAAACCAATGCTGAAAGGATGGCTCTATTTAAAGATGGCATAAGCAATGGCAATGGACATAACTGAAGATCAGCAATGTATTGGTCCAGAAACCATGGGTTTGCACCATTCTTTTACAATCCCCTGTTGATAAGCACAGCATGGCACTAAGACGGAGTCATTTTTTATCCACTGCTTTTATAGAAGTAGGCACCAAACCACAGAGCTGACTTGTGTCTCAGCCTATTATGTCTGGTAATGAAGATACACTGCTGTACCTGATACAGATAGACAGGACAATGGCATGGAGGAGTGCTTCAATATCATGTACAACGTGGCCATCAAGAAGTCTACTCTTACAAAGCTGCCAGAGCTTGTTATATGTAAGGCACACAACCACAAAGACATACAGGTTTACACATTATCAGACACCAATCAAAGACAAATGCTACTAATATGACAACAACACTTATGTCAACAAGTTATTAGTACCTTATCTATAAAGAATACTTCCCTTAGAAATAAAGGTGCGACAATGTATCTCTTACAGTCCATTTAAAATCTCCCAGTTATAAAGCAGAATACAAAACTTATAATAATGCAGGTTTAAAACAGGGATGCAAAATTTGCTGAGGTTCCCCGCATGATAATCACAATTCTATTATCTATCTATCTATCTATCTATCTATCTATCTATCTCTATCTGTGTATATATATATCTCCCTATCTATCTATCTATCTATCTATCTATCTATCTATCTATCTATCTATGTATCTATCTATCTATCTATCTATCTATCTATGGTATCTATCTATCTATCTATCTATTTGTATATATATAACTCCCTATCTATCTATCTATTTATCTATCTATCGTAAAATGTGTGTACATATTTCTGTATATATAAAAATATATATATATTTTTTATATATATTTTTTATCAATATATATATATATATATATATATATATATATATGCACATACATATCAATAACAATACAATAAATATATATAAATGTAAATATAAATATATATATATATTATTATTGTTTATTTATAACGCGCCAGCATATTCCGTATACATGTATATGTATATATATTTGGGAAAGTCTTTAATGTTTATCCTTATCTCTAAATTTAGAAAAAAAACTATTTTCCCCCATTAAACACCTCTTAATCCCATGACAACACATCAATACAAAAATCATTTGCAAGCCTCTTACAACTTACTTTCCCAGTTCCTCGAAGAGTTGATATTCCTCGCTGAACCGTGTGCAGGTGATGGTTGCCATGCTGCTATCACCCTCTGATAACCCTCAGTGTCTTGGAGAATGATGGGTTTATGGTATCACAGATGCCCGGATGAGTCTTTGCTTTCTGTAGTTAAAAAATAATAACAGAGGTATCTTCTTTTTTTCCAAATAAATATTGCCTGTCTCTTTAATTTCTTTAAGTATTTTTCTCTGTCTCTTGCTACTCTCTCTTCTCCTCTCCTCTCTATGACTGTGCTTTGCTATATTTCTCTCCCTGCCCCTTCCTGTCTGTATAATACTCCCACTCTCTCTGTACACTGTATATTTAAATATACTTTATATTAATTTATGTATCTGGCCTTTAAATGTCTCTTTATCACTTCTTTTTCACGGTCACCTTTTCAATCCTTCTTATCTGTCTCTATATTCTTTTTTTTTGCCTGTCTCTTTCCCTCTCTAGTATGTCTCTCTCACTCTATCTCTGCCTTACTCTCCTTCTGCTGAGTGCTCCCTGTTATCCTGAAGGTGAGGATGGCACAGGCTGACTGACAAGCCTGCAGATAAGCATGAAGCCAATCTGTCCTCCCAACCTTACCAGCAGTCGTCAGCATCCACATCTCCATGGCAACCACCCTCTGAAACGCCCTAACTCTGTTTCCAGGGCAACTGCTTCCCAAACATCTGCCCCCCACACTGCTTCTGACTTTTTGAATCCTGAATATTGAAAGAACACAAAATGAGTGCAACAAACAATAAAAGGCACAGAACAAACAAATACATGACAGCATGGAGATAATAACATCTCTAATCTGTGCATGGACAGTGACCCTGCTCTAGCTGATAAATCACCATGGTAACAACAGCTTCCATAGTTGGTCCCTAGAAAGACAGGATGTTGTCACTATGGCAACCATCACTGATACCCTACAAAAGACAGGTATCATTCTGTTTCCTAGCAACATAGTTCATTTTACATTTGGGATGGATTTTTTGCCCCATTATATTTAAGAGACACATACTAGTTGGGAAACATGGGGCAACACTGGACATTCTTAATTAATATCAATTTAGAATGAAATAGTTAATTAACACTGTATCATTGCTTATAGAGTGAGAAAATGTTGTTGGTAATTTTGTGGCTAAGAAGAAAAAAGTCCTGCGTGCTCCTCTCATATAGGGTAATCATTTTGTTGTTGTTTAGTCGTTCAGTCTTGTCCAACTCTATGTGACCCAATGGATAGCAGCACACCTGCATCATCTTGTGTCTGGTTGTGCGAATCCATAAGGTTTTCTCTGCAAATATACTGGAGTGGGTTGACAGTTCCTTCTCCAGTGGACTGCAATATATCTGACTATGGCCTGCCCATCTTGGGCATGATTTAACTCACAGCTTCATTAAAATACACAAGCCCCTTCATCAAAGCAAGGTGGTGACCCACAAGGGGAGGGTAATCATACCTTACCTTTAAGGGCTATGCCTATGATAAATCCACAGTGCAAGGCTGCTTGAGTTTCAAACAAACCCTGCAGAATGCATTTTTCATACGTTTTCCTTCTGCCTTTTATTTAATTAATATAGTCACTGCAATGATATATATATGGTGGTATGGCGTAGCACAGATTCTACTACAATACGTGTGAATTATTGTCAATTTAGATACGTTCTTGTATCAAACTTCTTTACTTAAGATTTGAATATTCAATAACAATTTCCTTAAATTAGTTTAATATAATCTAATACCATATATTGTATATTACCACAACATTGTAACATACTCTTATCATAATGCTAAAAAAATAGTATTCAGTACCAATCAGGACCACTAGTACGTGTTAAAAACACATTTATTTCATTGAGAAAAAGGTCACCAAAAAATAAAAAATTATATTGTATATCATTTTATTTTTTTGTTAATCTATGTATGGGGTGGACATTAGTTGCTCTTAAAATGTGTACTTTTGTCTCCAAAATATTTTTCCAGAGTATAATACATCTGATGTATAATGAATCTCTATGTAAAGGGCTTCCTTTCAGACCCCTATAAACACCCCTGGTTCTTAAGTGTTAGATATTGTTGTCCTCCTCTATACAACTATATCATCTTATGGATCGCTATCTTGTCATGGTAAAGAAGCTTGTGTACTCCAGTGAAGCTGTGAGCTGAATCCTGTAGGGTAACCTAGGACGGGCAGATCATAGTAGAGAGGTAAGACAAATGGCGGACCACTGGAGAAGGGACTGGAAACCCGCTCCAGTATCTTTGCCAAGAAAATCTTCTGCATAAGCACAATCAAACACAACATGTGCCTGGCATGCTGTGTACCATAGGGTCATGGACAGTTGGACATGACTGACTGAATGACCAATATATATATATATATACATTGTGACAGAGTTATATAAGGTGTGTATGTGAGTCACAGGCACGGTAAAATGCTCTTCCCTCAGTTAACCTTTCTGCACAGTTATTTAGCTTCACCTGGGCAGACCTGATTTAAGACAGCTCTGGAGTAAGGGAGGAGCTGATTATGGACTGATTGTTTGCAGTTTGTCTGACTTGGAGAAACACACACAGTATTACAGCAGCCTGCCGATTTTGACCATCTGGAGCAGAGTGGCGACCTGGAAATCTGAAGAAAAATACAGCCTGTGAGCTTACAAACTATTGGACTGTTTGTTTCACTCTACTCAGGTTTAGCTGGATGCAGAGGCAGAGCTACCGCCATTGGCCCAGAGGGATGGTGCCCCTGCGAACCTTCCGTGGGTCCCTTGTGGCCACAGTGGGTCCTCTGTGACCACCGTGACCCCTGTGGCCCCTGTGAATCCTCTGTGGCCCCTTATAGCCCCAAAGAGCTGCCATGGTGCCCCTGTGGTCCCCTATAGTCTACTGTGGCCTCTCACAGGCCCCAGGGGCCAACTGTGCCCCCTGCAGGCCCAGTGGCCCCACGCCGCCCTATGTTTTCCCCCTCAGCCTCCTGTGGCCCCTTGCGGACCTCTGTAGCCTCCCTCCGCCCCCTGTGTTCCCCCTCAGACTCCAGTTGCCCATCTGGGACCTCTGTGGCCTCCCTCCTGGGGAGGGGGGAGGCAAATTTTATTTTTGCACGAGGGCCCCCAATGCACTAGCCACTGGCTGGATGAGAGCTGTTTATTGGTTATAGCAGTGCTTCAATGGAATCTAGGCCTATTATTTTCATTGCATTTTTGCATCATTTTCTATTGTTTCCTATTCAGTGAAGAAATATTTTTAAAGGGCTACTGCGGATATCCCATAGATTTTGAATAAGTAAACTTGAGAACAGGCAAAATTTATGTAGAAAGTTGCCAAAAAATACAGCCTTTACATATGTATCTTTTATATGCAGTTATTCTTTCTCTACAGTGTGCTTATATTTGATCATAAGGTGGTGTTTTTGGTTTTCTTACTTCATAAACACGTGAAGTTTTTCTAAACTGCAGTGATCCTTTGCATATGATAAACAATAATAATATGATACATAAAATAACTTAAAAACATAAAATTTGTGTAAATCTGTTGTTTGAAATCCTTATTTACTAAACTATATTATTGTTTATAATGCCTTGAAGTCTTTACAAGTTAATTGCAAGTATTTTTTTTATATATATTACAACTGGTATTTTGAGAATAAACAAGTTAAATGGTAATAGAGTAAATATGATTATTAGTCATTATTAGTGGTCTTGATCATAAAAGTCATGTACAAAAAGGTTATGAGAAAAAAAACATAACATTTAACCTGTATTTGTGACTTTAAAATTAGGAATGAACCTCAATGATTGAAAAATAAAGAGAAGATATTTAGAGAAAATCTGACTTAAGCATTTGTTTATTTTATATCTTTATTCTATGAATTGTACAGGTAATAGAATTTAAAGCATATACATCAGCTGCTACTATAAGAATATTTTCAGGGAGAGGAAGGAATTCTAGAATTAACATAGGCAATATTAGTCCTGGGATGCTGAGCAAAGGTCATGGTTTCAGGATTTCCTTGCTGTACAGAGAATGACTCACCTATGTTCATCAGTAAATCCTGAATTTTGCTCTGCGACGATAGAGAGCTAAACTGTATAACCCTCTTATATTAATTTAAAACAATGCAGAGCAGTTTATAATTTCATGTTGGAACCCTCTAAAGATACAATTATAAAATGTCTTGATTAGTTTGTCGATGATTAATTTGCATGTTTTTGTTTAGTCACCTAATTTTAATTAGATTAATAGAATTTCACTTTATGATGCAAATAAAACCCAACAGCATAGCCCCATCAATGGTACGTAGATCATGTTTAACTGAAAATATATTACAGTTGTCTAGAAGTTATAACTGTACATGCATAATATATTTACATTCTTGGAAATATGCTAGCAGCATTATTATAGTGCCTTGATTTTAAATTTACAAAGGTAATTATTCAGTAGAGAAGGACTGGCAGTCTGGAACTTATGTTTGGATGCTAGAAAAGACAGTCTGGTTATGTTAATTTGGCAGTTTTGCACAGGAACCTCCATTCTGTTAAAAAAAAACTTGAAAAAAAAAGATTTGTCAGCTTTCAAAAAGCATCTTGGACTTCCCTGCCTAAACCGGGTCGACCAATCACAGGAGAGCCTTTTTTGGCGGGTCTGCAATTGACCAGCCAGGAACAAATTGACGGGAAGCTGCCAAGGTGGTTTGAACTTCCCCCTTACAGTTTCTGAATGTCAGCACTTCTGCTATGGGTAGAAGGTTAATCGCAAGAGAGCTGACGAGCCTGGGAAATTCAGTCAGGCCAATCCTCACATGGCCTACGGTGCCCATTATTTCCAATGGGGAAAAAGTTGCCGTCGCTGAAGGGATTAACATGGGGACTTTGTGGAGATAGTGGTGTGGGGATTTGTGTGGCAACCTGGTGTATGTGGGATGTTGGAGAGTACAAAGTTTCTAAATAGAGCTATTTCACTTTTTCTGAATAAGTTCACGTCTCCAGTACCGTTCAACATTTTCAATCTCCCACTCTTATTCCGCCCTGTAGCACCTCTGAAGACTCTCCTGTTGACAGACCCTTCCACCAGTGGAGCAGCTCCACAGCAGACAGTTGAATTTCCCTGACGATTCAGATGCTTTGCGGTTGTCCTCACCAAGAGAGTTCAACCAATCAACCCGGGGCCGACAAAACCCTGGAATTATGAACCCACCAATCAGACACCAACAGACTATGGAGAAATGATTTTGTTCGGAGTGCCGGTTACTTCCAGAGTCCCCATACCAGCTAGACACCCTCCCAGACCCCAGTGTTCAAGCCTGTTTAGGGAGAAAAGTGAGGGCCTAACACACTGTGCCCCAACGGGGAGAAGCAGTAGAAAAGGGTGAATGAGAGAGAATGAGGATCAACACAGAAGAGGGAGATAGAAAGGGGGAGATTGGTGGCGGAAGAGAGGAATAGAGGGGTAAGAGAGAAAAGGGAGAGCAAGTGAAGGGGAGAGAGAAGTGGAAGAGAGATAGAAATGGAGAAAGAAGGCAGAAGAGAGGTGAGTGAGAAGGTGGATAAAAGGCGGTAAGAGCAACAAGGGGGACTGTTGGTACTGGGAGAGATTAGAGGTACTGGGTGAACTGGGAGACATTGGATGAACTGGGAAGGTCTGGGGAAGTGGGAGAGACTGAGGACACTGGAAGAGACTTGGGGGCATGTGGGACAGGGCATGACTAAGAGAGATCGAGGGGCCTTGGAATTGACTAGACAGGACAAAGTGGTGGCTGTGGAGAGAGTGTGGGGACTAAGAGACTGGGGGGCTGGGAGAGACAGGGGGAACAGGGAAAATTGGGCGGATGGAGAAAGACAGGGTAGGAAGGCCAAGTGGCACATTTTGGTAGGGAGAGGAAGACACCATAGCTTGAGTCTTGCAGCTGTAGCAGCAGCAATCGCCCCTTCAAATTGGGCCACCCTCATCTACACTACAGAAAATAAAAACTACACTGCAGAAGAAAAGTACAAAATTACCTGCAGAACAAAAACAAAACTGTTGTAAAATACTACACTACAGAAAAAATACAAGAAAAATATAATTAAATAAATAAAGATAAAAACAAGATATTTCACTTATCAGTGTAGCACCTGGTACCCACAAAGGTAAAGGTATGCCCCCTTTCATCTCATTGCCTGCAAATAAACTCCTGATTTAGTGGCAAAATGTATGGCAAATCAAGTTTTCTGACCTACTTTCTTTACTGTATATATAGTGAAAGGTTTTCAGTCACATTTCTACTCACCACAACATACTTATTGTCTGGTCTGAGTACTCTCTCCAGTCTCATTTTACATTTGCCATAACCGGCATCACAGTAACAAGCACAGGATAAGGGTCACATTGCTGTCTGGCACTGTAGCCTTATTCAAGGTTATGTTCTGTAGGCTGCACACACATGCCTAAACTGATCCCAAGTTAAGTGGACTTAAAGTAAAAGGTGGTACATTGTGAGCCTTCTTTGCATGTCAATACCCAGAATCCTTAGCTAAAGTGGAAGTAATGTTCAATGTGATATTCTGAGGGAAAACTCCTGGCCTGCTTGGGACAAGTAGATGTTTTTATTATATCTTTATGTTATCTATTCACCTTGACTACTGCACATACCACCCTCTCACCATACCAACCCATGCATTCCCTCCCGTCCAACAAATTAACAAATTCAAAATGCTTCTGCCCCCATTATGTTCAATGTTCCACACACCACCCACACCTTCACTCCATTATCCAAACTTCAAGGTCTGCCCACCTACTCCTACTAACTCTTGAATTTCTTAACCTTCTATATGTCACTATATGACCTTGCTTCATACTGTTTGCCACCCTTACCTCCCACTATCTCCCACACTGCTTCCTGTGGTCCAGATCCCACTTAACTCTGTTTTCTTTGTATTTCTGCTGATTCCTTGCCTCACTTCTCTGGAACAAACTGTCTTAGCACATTATACCTGAACCCCGTGAGAATGATTTTTCTCCCATATGAGAAAAATAAGAATTCACACTGTTTAAT
This sequence comes from Discoglossus pictus, assembly GCA_027410445.1. Classification (NCBI taxonomy): domain Eukaryota; kingdom Metazoa; phylum Chordata; class Amphibia; order Anura; family Alytidae; genus Discoglossus; species Discoglossus pictus. Next base: position 46,246,561 of record CM050167.1, on the reverse strand, counting down.
ATTCTTGGGTTGATTCATGAGTATCAAAAATATCTCAGTGAATGATGACTCAGCTTCTTAGAATTCCTTTGCATGATGTCTTCATTTTTTCATGTGAGAAATGAATTCACCCTTTGATGAATCTAGCTTTATATCTACTACTTTATTGATTCTACAGATTTTTACATTGTAGTTTGATAAAGAAGGTCAGGAGATGCAGAAAGGAAATGTAAGTAGGATGGCCAAGATTAGCATTTTACAATAATGATACCATGCGCGCATGTACTGCCTTATTAAATTGTGATTCGGGCCAATTGAATAGGGCTCTATTTAAGCACATGACATATTTTTTTACGGAGGCTTTTAGTTAGTGAAGACCTTGCTTTTGGATAGAAGTTCACTAACTAAAAACTTCTGTAAAAAAAAATATGCTGTGTGCTTTTATAGAGCCCTATTCAATTGGTCGAATCACAATTTAATAAGGCTGTTAGTTTTTATGCTTCCATTGGTCACTCAGGTTTGTGTGCCCCCCACACCCCACTTGCAGCTTCTCCATTTCACTTTTTATATCATAAATCATGTGTGTGTATACCGTATATAGGGTATATCAGAAAGTGTAGTGTACACTTACAGACACAGATATCACTGTATATAGGCCTTTCTGTGCATATCAACATATGTTAATGTACTGCATCTTCACGCATCATGCAGCTGCATGAGAATGTGCTGCCCCAGGCCTGAACCTTGTGGTCCTATACACACCCTGAATGATACATGTCAATACCCAGAATCCTTAGCTAAAGTGGAAGTAATGTTCAATGTGATATTCTGAGGGAAAACTCCTGGCCTGCTTGGGACAAGTAGATGTTTTTTTTATATCTTTATTTATCTATTCACCTTGACTACTGCACATACCACCCTCTCACCATCCCAATCCACGCATTTCCTCCCGTCCAACAAATTAACAAATTCAAGAAATCATGTGTGTGTATATATAGGGTATATCATAAAGTGTAAAGTACACTTACAGACACAGATACCTTGTGGTCCTATACACACCATGAATGATACATAAAAATATTTTTAGAAAAAATCTGAATTTTTGAGGACTCTATGTATCGAAGATTCCATCTTGTCTTTATTTCGTGGCATCCTGGGAGCAGCTTTACAGCATCCATTTGAATTTCCCGCTTTCGCTCCTGGCACCTAATCAAAACGATGAAGCTGCTTTCCGGTTATCTCTTTCAAGAGAGTTCAACCAATCCCCGGGGCCAGACAAAACCCAGGAATTATAAAACCACCAATCAGGCAGGCACCGATAGACTATGGGGAAATGATTGGGTTTGGAGTGCCGGTTACTTCCAGAGTAACAAGAGAAGCTAGACCCCCCTCCCAGACCTCAGTAATCAAGATTGTTAAGGTGGAAAATGCTGGCCTAAGAGGGAAAAGGGTGGTGGAGTAGAAAAGGGGAAATGAGAGAGAATGAGGAAAAACAGAGAAGAGGAATATATAAAAGGCAGAGAAAGTAGAGTGGAAAAAGAAGAGGAGGAAACGGGGAGAGAGAAAAAGAGGGGGAAAGAGAGAAGGGGAGAGTGAGTGAAGGAGTGAGAGAGCAAGGGAAGATAGAGAGAAAGGAAGTTAGAAATGGCGGGAAAGAAAGGTGAGTGAGGAGAAGGGCAGAAGGGGGTAAGAGCACAAAGGGGGACTGAGGGCACTGGGAATGGCTATTGGGCAATGGGGGGACTGGGAGAGATTGGAGGCACTGGTAGAATCTTGGAGGACTGAGGACACTGGGAGAGACGGGGGCCCTGCTCAGGTCTGAGAGAAATTGACTAGAAGTTGACTAGAAGAGACTGAGGGTTGACTGTGGAGAGAGTGGAGACTAAGAGATCGGGGTGGTGAGAACTGGGAAAGAGCTCATGAGAGCTGGACAATTAAGGTGTTTTTTTTTTTTTCAGTGGATAAGGTGTGGCGGGGTTTGTTAGATCATTTATTTTTTATTGTATTTGACAAAAAATCACTTTCTCCTATGCATGCTTAAACTGCAGATATCCTTGCATAAATAAATTCCAGGCCCTGCTTATCAAAAATGAAAATGTCCCTTTCACACACAAAACCTTCACCAAAATATTATGGATGTCTCCAAGAAACAGCAGAGGCAATTAAAATGTGTTAATTAAACATTAGCTTTATGATACTAATAATGCACTTAGATTTTTCATGTGTATTTATTTCATTTTAAAGTGTTTGAGGTTCTGTAAAGTAAATCTGCAGTGCCTGCATTATAATATATACAGTATCCCCCTCACATTTTTGTAAATATTTTATTATATCGTTTCATGTGACAACACTGAAGAAATGACTCTCTGCTACAATGTAAGGTAGTAAGTGTACAGCCTGTATAACAGTGTAAATTTGCTGTTCCCTCAAAATAACTCAACACACAGCCATTAATGTCTAAACCGTTGGCAACAAAAGTGAGTACACCCCTAAGTGGAAATATCCAAATTGGGTCCAAAGTGTCAATATTTTGTGTGGCCATCATTATTTTCTAGCACTGCCTTAACCATCATAGGCATGGAGCCCTCTTCCACTCCTTCAGAATGACATCACGGAGCTGGTGGATGTTAGAGACCTTGCACTCCCCCACCTTCTGTTTGAGGATGCCCCACAGATGCTCAATAGGGTTTAGGTCTGGAGACATGCTTGGCCAGTCCATCACCTTTACCTTCAGCTTCTCTAGCAAGTCAGTGGTCGTTTCGGAGTCTCCACCAGTAAGTGACAAAATGCTTACCTTGCCTTCTAGAGATCCACGAGACAGGAGCGGAGGAACAGCCCGGGAGAAGCTGCGGTGATCCACGAGTGTGTCTGCTTCCAGTAAGGTAAGGGCTGAGCTGGAGCAGTCCTGGGGTGAAGGCGGACATTTTCCCCCACGTGGCAGGATATAACACGTAGTGGTGGATCATATGAGCACAGGCTCACAAGCCTGTGAGTGAAAGGGTGGGAGTCACGCTGAGAAGCCCAAAGCCCTATCCCTTCTAAGGAAATGTGACAGTGCATGAGGACAGAGTGGTCAAACCCAGCATTCCTTTTCCAGGGCTTCCCGCCAAATTAGTGGCGGACATTTTAGGCTTTTCTGTGTCAGATAAAGAATCAGGCAAGTTGTTAAACACAGAGAATCGCCATTCAAGACCTGCCCAGAAGATTGATAAGTAATCAGATAGACAGAGGTTGGGTATCATAGCAACATACTGCAGACATTGATATTAGTCAGAAAGGCAGATGTAGCAGGGTTTGAAGAGTATGTCTACATCTTACATTAAACTGCAAGCCCAAACATTGCTGCAGCCAAACCTCTAATGCACAATCTTCTAAGGCCCAAACTGAAGGGTGGAACCTGTGCAATCCTGTATTTTTCATGCCGCCAGGGGTCTATCAGATTCTAATTGACTCTGTAGGAGGCTCAGTAGCCTCAACATTAATTTGACAGAAAAAAAAGAATCATTCTGTGGAAAACAAGCACCATACACACTCCCCCAGAAGGCCTCCACATTACAGATAGGCCACAACCGGTAAGCCTTTGGGCCTTTGAGCTTTATTACAAAGTTTTCCAGCCTATACCCCCAGCTAATTAAATATTTCACCATGTCATATATTAAAAATTAACCAAGGGTGCCATCTGAATCTCAGGAACTCAAGACTTATTAGGTATACCATACGCAGTGTTTCGATTGTTAGGAAACTCAAGCTGGCCTTGACAACATTATTCAATACTTGACGGCCATCTAAAGCCTCCGAGAGCCGCAAGGGACATAACCAGGACTTTATGATTATGGAGAGAGGAGATATACCTGGAGCCACAGTCAGAATTTTAAAGAGCTTCTATATGAGTTTCCATCTATAGCGAGGATTGGTGGAGTGGGTTCGATCTGCTGCAACATCTAAGACCCAGCATCTGCAATATAAAGACTAACTATTCCATTAAGCACAATCATCTTGTTGGGAGAAACATGGGGAAGCCAAAAAATAATTTACCTTCAAAAAGCTTACCCCAATATGAACGTATCGGACTCTTCCCTAGCAAAATTCGATCAATTGCTACAAACTCACCAGTTGTTGGTGGTCAAAGAGCTGAAAAAAAATTCAATGATCTGGGCCAAAGAACTCACGCCCTGGAGTCGGTCACAGATCTGAATATTGAAACTCAATCTAGTGATAGTGTTGAGATCTCGGCTACCACTACTCACATCTTGAGTCTTGAGTCAAAAGTAGAGGACCTGAAAAATCGATCTCAGAGGCACAACATTAGACTGAGAGGGGTCCTGTGTGCTGTGCAAGATCTTGCTCCATATTTAAAGGCAGTGGTCGCTACACATTTACCATCCCTCCCATTGGAGTCCTGGGAAATAGAACGGGCTCACCGGGCCTTGGCCAGGCCCTCTTCTTCCAATCAGCCCAAGGATGTAATTCTTCGATTCCTCCATCAAAGGACAAGGGACCTGATACTGCAATTGGCGAGAAAAATGCCTTTCATCAATGGCCCTGACGGGGCCACCCTCCAAGTCTACGCAGATCTGGCTCCAACAACACTACTAAAACGTAGACAGCTGAAGCTGGCTCATCTGATTTTGTCCAAACATCAGATAAAATATAGATGGGGCTTCCCTTTTAGCCTCACTTTCCAACATGCGTCTGCAACCCATATTGTCCACTCCCTAGAGGAATAACGTGGCCTTCTCCAGCGCCTAGGCCTCCTACAAGAGGGGGAGCTACCAGTCCAGCAGTTAGACATGCTGCTTCCCAGGTCACATAAAGCGCTGGCGGAGGTCCTGTTAACCAAACGGCAAAGACCCCAATGATCAGAGCAGGCTTCCCACCCTCCAGTGATTGATTCAAGCTATTCCATGGATTGAGATGGATTCGCTGATTACCGCTGATGGAACTAATACTGCAAGGCCATGTGGCTACTTGAAGTATATGACCAAACTTATATTGTTTACAATGTGATATAGTTTTAGGCCATTTCTGCTAGCATAAAGATTTAAGGAAAGCTTACTTGACTCAGGCTTAAGTAAAGGGTTACAACAGATAGATCGCAGAGATTTTTCATGGCTTACCAGCCTCTTTCGTTTATGGCCAATAGTGGGACCACTGTGGCATGTAGAACATTTACAAATAATTACCCCGAAGGATTGAGGTGGTAAAATACTATATAGGAAATGTTATGTTTAATTTGTTAAGCCAGAAGGGCATCACAGTGGGAGTTTAAACAGTGGCCTAGGTTCGGTTGTTTCGCATAATTAATCAAGTTTAACTGATACAACTTGGGGGTCTATGCAGAGATTTTAGTTAACAATACTGATTGTCTCAGATGAATGTTGTAGTTCCCAATATGTTTTATCTACGCACAACATTTACCTTTACTTTCAATGCTAATACAAGATATAAAGATAATCACCTAGCTTATGAACTTACCCACTAGATAAGGCCATGGGCAGTTATCAATTTGTATAACTTATGGCGATTGACCCCTTAAGTTAAATATGAAGAAGTAAAATGTATCAAGATATTCTGTTTCTGACAATAGGGCTCAAATGGTATTTCCTGGTGTGAATTCCGTAGATTGCTACGCTCCCTCCTATGTCACTATATGCCCCACACGTTGGGACCCGAGCAACATCCGTCCCCTTAGCACTAGAGCGCCTTACACCCTATTTGAAGGGCCCATGATAAAGTTATCCAGTAAAGTGTCTAGAGAAATAATGCATTCTTTCTTTTTATCTGGCGCTATCTTTTGCAGCCTTAGGGGCAGTCTGGCCCTGCAAAGCTTGTGACCCGAAGCCCTTGGATTGGCTGTTCAACAAGAGAAGCCTTTGCCCCTGATCCTGCCTCCTTGCGATGGTAAGTCTGTGTTCATCGACCCTATGCAAAATACCACGATAGACACACATGGCTGATACTGTAATCACGGTTATTACTCACAATGTTAGAGGGTTTGACTCACAATTCAACAGACGAAAAGCCTTTCTCATTTACAGGCCATTTCGCCCTTTGGTCCGTTTCCTTCAGGAAACCCACTTTGTTCAGAATAAAATTCCTAAGTACCTCTCCAAATTTTACCCCACCTTCTTTGCCACCAGTCGCACTACTAAGAGAGCAGGAATGGAAATTTTGCGGCACAAAGATCTCCCCTTTATCTTAGAACAAAAGAAACTAGACCCAGAAGGCCACTGTGTGTTCTTGACGGGAACTCTATTTGAGCAAAAAGTCTCAATGATATCAATCTACTCCCCTACACTTTTGCATAAATTGTTAACCTACATTAAGTCACATGATCTAGGGAAAGTAATTTTCCCTTCTGGATGAGCTCCACCTGATTGATGCTTGGAGAGGTTCTCACGGTTCGTAGAGGGAATATACCTTTTATTCGGCAGTCCACAAAACTTACTCTAGAATTGACATTGTTATTATTGACTCTGCATTTGTGGATTGTGTGGTCGGGTCTAGGATCCATATGTGCTCATGGTCGGACCACTCCTTTGTTAACTGTACCCTGCAATTGGGGGCGGTCTTTAGAACAACTTACTCCTGGCGTTTAAATGACTTGCTTCTACCGACCCCACAATTTAAAGAGCAAATTGCTAGAGAGATAGAGTTATATTTCTCAACAAATTTGCAATCGGATTCAAATCCAGGCTGGGTCTGGGTAGCCCACAAGACATTTGTAAGAGGAGCTTGTATTAAATTAGCACACAGTGCACAAAAAAGCTCAAAAAGCCAGAGAAACTCTATTACAAAGGCAACTCACAGACCTAGAGTCTGAGAATCAAAAATCCCACTCAGAGTTCCTGAGAAAAAAAGATAGATTTGACCAGATTAGAGCTTGACTTAAACCTTTCAGATAGGACCAAGAAGGCCATGAGATGGACAAATCATCTTTATTATACAAAAGCTAATAAGCTCAATACTTTGCTGGCAAAGAAATTAAAAAGTAAATCTAACCAATCTAAAATTTTATGATCAGACAGCCCTCAGGTACAGCCCATCCCTTTTCCAAAGAGTTTTTGTGGACTTTTTCCAACAGCTCTACTCCTTGCTGCAACATGCACATAATGGTCAAAAAGCTTCCTTCCTGTGACCTGTCCACTTTATTACCTCAAGAAATAGACCTTGTTAATGCTCCTATCACAGACTTAGAGATTCTAGAGACTATAGGAGATATGAAGAAATCTACCTCAAGAAACAGACCTCATTAATGCTCCCATCACAGACTTGGATTCTCGAACTTGTATTTCAAAACAAATGCAGTGCTTTTAGCTCCACATTTAAAAGGTTTATTTAATAACATGCTTAAAGGCCTTACAGTTCCGCCCGAACTTAACCGAGCAAATCTTGTTTTCGTTCCCAAGGAAGGTAAGAACCCATTAAACTTACGGAATTATAGGCCTATATCTCAATGGAGATATCAAGATACTAGCGAAAAGTATGACAAATAGAGTTAACACCCTCCTCTTGAAGGTAACTCTAAAAACAACAGGTGGGGTTCATCCCTAACAGACAAGCCAGGGACAATGTGCAGAGGATTTTAAATATCCTGCACCGCTCTAAACAACACCATATACCCTTGTGCCTCATCTCTTGATATAGAGAAAGCGTTTTATTCAGTGGAGTGGGCTTATTTATGGGCTGTGCTTAGGAAATTCCCAAACAGTTTCTGAAACGGTGCAATCTTATTATAATGAACCCAGGGTCTGGGTGCCACTTCCAGTGGATGCTCTCCCCTCTATCAATATTGAAAAGGGCACTAGGCAGGGATGCCCCCTCTGCCACCTGTTGTTTGTGTTGGCAATCAAACCATTGGCACAGACTATAAGATCCAGTTTGGACATCAGGGGCGTGGAGGTGGGTCATCACCATTTGAAATACTGCTTTTTTGCAGATGGCATCCTTTGCTCACTGACGGACCTGATTAATTCAATCCAATCTCTACTCCAAGTTCTAGAAAGCATTAGTATAGTTTCCGGACTAAAATTAAACCTAGATATGTCGGAAGCCTTGGGTATTGCCCTAACGAAACAGGAAATCGGTCCTCTCCAACAAAAATATGGTTTCAAGTGGCCAAAATCTCACATAAGATGCCTGGGAGTAAATATCACAAGATCAATCTCTACCATTTATAAAGCAAACTACCCCCTATTATATCAAGGAATTCACAGGGATTTGTATTCATGGTCAAAAGGTAAGATTTCCTGGCTGTGTTGCATCAATGTGGTTAAAATGAACATCCTGCCCGCTTACTTTATTTATTCCGCACGCTACCCATTCCGGTGCAGACACAACAACTGGAATCCTTACAGAAACAGATTTTCAAATTCATAAGTCAAAAAAAGAGCCCCAGAATTGCTAGGCGAGAAATGTGTAAGCATATACTTAGAGGGGGCTTCTCATGCCCAAATCTGAAACTATATTTCAAAGCAGCTCAACTAGCTTGGATACCTATGGCCCACTCAGCCTAACACGAACCATTATGGGTGTTTTTAGGAAATAACACTATGTATCCTTACGCCTGGGAGAACGTTATTTGGTTACCTAGACCTCACCTGCTTCTGGGTAAGATAGATAATCCCTGCATCAAATTAACTCTATCTGGAAATGGGCGGTTTGTAACCATGTCCTATCTGCCATGCCTTCCACATTGACTGTGTTGGCTCCCCATCCTGAGCTGTCCCCATCCCTCTTCTTGACCTCCCTATTCTGGTGGAAAACATAGGGCTTCTTAAGAATGGGGGCTTGGTATAAAAATGGTACCCTCTTATGTAGTTCTCAAAGAGCAATTTAAATTTCACGGGTTATACCATCATGTGGGTAGACTGGGGAGAAGAGGTGGAGCCTCTAGGGAGAACTGGTTTGTCAAATATTGTGAGTCGTTCCCTCTTTCAAAGAAATTGGTGAGTTTGCTTTACAATGCATTTAACACGGACTACCCAGAACAGAGGCCAAAATATATGATAGCGTGGGACCAGGACCTTGGGAAAAACTATAGAGAGAGACAGTTGGTCTTCTACTTGCAAGCACTTATCTAAAGGTTCCTATAATTATAGCATTCTATAGACATTCCTGAAGGTGCTACACAGGACTTATATAACACATGAGAGATTACAGAAATGGAAGGCCAGTGCTAATCCGGTGCGTTTTAGAGGATGCCAGGGGATAGGCACATTTTATCATATCTGGTGGGTATGCCCTCTTGTACAGAAATTGTGGGATGAGGTACAGTATTTGCAATAGCCTCTTCGATTGTACACTTTGACATAAAACTGGATGCTCTTTCTACTCCACAGAATAAGTTATTGCAATTTGTAATGCTTGCAGCAAAAAGCCACATAGCTAGACAGTGGAAGAGCAAGGTTCTATAAATCAAAGTGGTAGTCAATAAGATCAATTACATTGCAATTAACGAAAGACTCACACATGTACTGACAGACAGTGTGCACCAGTTCAGGAATATATGGAACCCGTGGTTGATCTCACCTCTAAGCTTGAGGGGTGTGATATAAACAGAGACCCAACAGACTTGATGAATCGCTGAGGAGGCAGGGTGGTGGACAATCCTGGATTGCAGGCTCCCTTGGATGGAAACTGGATAGGTGGGAAGGCTCAGGTGCTTGGGGTGCCCCAAGGTCGATATGTAGTTGACACTGTACCTTTTATATTATTTTTACTCCCCCTTCACCCCCTTGTTCCCTTTTCACACAAATTATCAAGCAATATTCCCTGTTTTAGCTTAAGAAATCATAAAAATAAACTATAATCCCCATAAAATATCCAGAAAAACTCCCTTTAGGCACCGGCATCTACATGTGAAAACACTGGTTAACATATCTACCATTGCCATAATGTGCTGAACAGATTCTAAACAGGTTCTTTATTCTATTAATTGCATTACGGAAAAAGAGAGAACACTTTATGGCTATACCTTATGTTATGTCTTTACCATATACAAATTGTGTGCTTTATTTTGCTTATGTGTCTAATAACATTTATTGAGAAAAAAAAGGTGAAATTCTTCTTATGCATATATAGAGATTAGGTGATTTCTGATTTTGTATAATACTTTTACTGGAATCAGTGTGCATAGAGGACTAAGTCCAATAAGTGCTATTTTACTTATAGAATTTATATTCCTTCTTTTCTAATTGCGAGAGGTGAAAGACGCCTGTACTAGTAATTGGAAACCAGCTATCAGAAGTATTGTATCAAAGGGCCATTCAAGCCCTAATATTGAATGGCTATTATCTATTTAGTGAAACTTTAATCACCTGGTTGTGCGCAGTACCAGACATGTGTAGTAGTTATTTATCTTATTATTCTTTACATTGATAACTGTTAAATACTGTATATACTCGAGTATAAGCCGACCCGAGTATAAGCCGAGGCACTCATTTTACCACAAAATACTGGGAAAACTTAGTTACTCGAGTATAAGCCTAGGGTGGGAAATGTGCTGCCCCCTGTGTCCCTCTTGTGCCCTCTGCGTCCCCCTCTTGTTTGCCCTCTGTGCCCCTTCCTTGTGTCCCCCCTCTCTCTCCCCTGTGTCTCTCCCCCCCCTCTCCCTCCCCTGTGTCTCTTCCCCTCCTCTCCCTCCCCTGTGTCTCTTCCCCTTCTCCCTTCCCTGTGTCTCTTCCCCCTCACCCTCCCTTATTACCCTCCTCAACCCTCCTCCTCATCCTCCCTCCTCATCCTCCCTCCTCAACCCTCCTCCTCAACCTCCCTCCTCAACCTCCCTCCTCAACCCCCCTCCTCAACCTCCCTTCTCAACCCCCCTCCTCAACCTCAACCCCCCATCCTTATCCTCAACCCCCCATCCTCATCCTCAACCCCCTCATGCTCAGCTACCATCCTCATCCTCAACACCCCCACCCTCATCCTCAACAACCCATCCTCAACCCCCCTCCTCATCCTAAACCCCCATCCACAACCTCCCTCTGCAACCCCCATCCTCAACCTCCCTCCCCAACCCCCCTTTAACCCCCCTCCTCAACCTCAACCCCCCCATCCTCATCCTCAACCCCCCCATCCTCAACCCCCCTCCTCATCCTCCCTCCTCAACCTCCCTCCTCAACGTCCCTCCTCAACCTCCCTCCTCAACCCCCCTCCTCATCCTCAACCTCCCTCCTCACACAAGAAGAAGGGGATGACAGAGGCGGAGATGGATAGATGAGGTCACTGAAGCAATGAACATGAACTTAATGGAGCTCGGAGGGGCAGTGACTAAGAGATGCACCTGGCGTGCTGTGGTCCATAGAGTCATGGAGAGTCGGACACGACTGAACAACTAAACAACAACAACAACTATATACTTAGGCTTAGTTTATAGGTAGCATCAGATTCTATACTGATAAACCAAGTTGAGAATGGGTTATTAAATTAGGAATCCTAGATAATCTAGCCATAAAGAGAGGTTAAAGATACATGATTATGATTTACAATTATTACTATATTACACTGTGAAGGTTTTAGATTTTTGTCTCTGTTGCGGGAAGGGCAATGTAGGATAGTTAAAAGAACTAAAATAAAAACTAATTCTGGTTAATGAATGTTGATCTTGAATGTGGCCAGGATCCGAATCAAAAGGTTTCTACTTCTACACGTAGAATTAGATAGAAGATGGTTTAAGATATCACAAGGATATAAAAGGTGGGATACGCCATTATAATAGATAGAATAGATAGCTGAGCACAAAGAAACGTGAATTACACTTGTTTAGGATTTATCTGTACAATTAAAATTTACTATAGGGGCACTAATATTGACATAGCCTATTTTGGTGGCTATTTATGATAGACAATTTACATATTACATATTAAAAAAAAAAATTCTCACAACAGCAGTTTTATTGAATGTACAGTTTTGAAGTACAGAAGCAAAACAAAGTTGGTGTTAGTTAACTAATTTTGAATTTAGGGTATTAAAATTGGAAGCTTTCACAGCACGAGTCACAGTAATTTAAATTAGTCATGTTTGCCAGAATAATACTTAGATCTGAAGGACCTTAATTTAATACTTTAAAAGATCTGATATTTGGTTCAGATTTTATGATTATTGGTCATTTTCATTGAAATATAGGTAGTTTTTGTTATGATTTGTATGACTTAAAATGTTTTATTTTGATTCATTAAGATAAAGTGAAAACCTTATTGTTTTTTTATTCTTTTCTACACAGAGAGGGAGATGGGCTGGTAGATTTTACAATGAGGTTAAGATGAACTACAAGATGATTTATGATGTATTAGATGGTATGTTTTTTATGCAGTTGTTTGTTTTGTTTTATTTCATACTCAGGGGATACTCAGTGAGTCCTTGACCAGCAAAAACTTATCAGAAGTTGGTGGGAAAGTTGACTCTGCATTTGGGCCTTGACTCCCAAGACATAGAAAGAAAGCACAATATATTTGTATGTGTGTTATTTGTATACATCTTGATTCCTGGGTGGACCTTCTTACTGGGTTAGGGGCGTGCAGGCTGGCTCCGAGATTGGGCAGCTACAATGATGAAAATAATTAGTCAAAATGTTCAGGGACTCATATTCCAAATTGCATATGATGATGGCTTATTTTTGGAAGGAAAAGGCAGATATTTTGTGTATGTAGGAAACCCGCTAGCAGGTAGGTAAGTTTCCAAATTACTATGATTCATCATTTACAATAAAATATAATTCAACTTTTAAAAATAAGATTAGAGGAGTTTCCCTAATGTTTAATAAAAACGTAATTTTTTGACCCAGATATATAAGGGAGATATTTGATATGGATCGGACTCAGAAATGGTCAAGAATTCACTATCATGAATTTATATGCACCAAATAAGAAACAAAATAGTTTTTGACTAATACATCTGTTAAAAATATGTTTTGGGCAATTTATTGATATGTGGAGACTTAAATATGATTCATGATTACATATCTGATAAAAAGTCTCTTAAAGATTCCCTGCCAGATTCACAAATCATTAGATCCTCTAAGCAATTTAATAAAACTCTATTAAAAAATGACTTGTATGATGCCTGGAGGGTGCTTCATCCAGGGGAAAAAGATTTTTCATATTTCTCGCAAAGACATCACACCTACATGAGGTTAGATTATTTTCTTCTAGATACCAACTTGATGAGTAAGGTCCATAATGCTGAAATAGAATCAATAGCATTGTCGGATCATGCAATGATCAAATTGACAATAGAATCTTCCATGAATCATTTTAATATTAGATCATGGAAATTTAAATATTCTTTATTAGAAGATGATAATGATAACATTTAGATTGAGAAATTAAATTACTAATTTTTTTTATCTTAATGTTGTATCAGTTTCTTCTAAAACTGTTCTCTGGAGCGCTCACAAGGTGTACATTCGAGCTATCTTGATAAAAAATGCAGGCCTCCCAAAAAAAGAAAGAGGATTACTATTGACATCTTTATATATAAAATTGTATTGTTTAGAGAAATCTAACAAAGTCAGTTTAAATAAACATATCTCTGATCAGATTAAAAAGATTCAATTACAAATCAAAAGAATTCTGCAACAAAGAGCAGATAAAACTATTTGAGCCTGGCAACAGAAGGAGTATAATTATGGCAATAAAGCGAGCAGATTATTGGCTAACAAACTCAAGAAGAAACAAATTAATAATAGAATAGAAGCAATCAGAGACAACCAAGGAATTCATTCAACACCAGAAAAAATAGCCAAAGTATTCCAAGATTATTATAATAAACTATACAATCTGAAGGAAGACCCAGTGAATTGCCCTCCAACCCCACTGAATTGCCCTGTGACCTCCTCCAGCCTCAGTGAATTGCCCCATCCCCTGCTTCAGCCCCAGTGAATTGCCCTTCAGCCCCAGTGAATTGCCCTGTGACCTCCCCCAGCCCCAGTGAATTGCCCCATCACCTGCACCAGCCCCGGTGAATTGCCCTTCAGTCCCAGTGAATTGCCCTGTGACCTCCCCCAGGCCCCAATGAATTGCCCCATCACCTGCCCCAGCCCCAGTGAATTGCCCTCCAGCCCCAGTGACTTTCCCCGTGACCTACACTAGCCCTAGTGAATTGCCCTCTGGCCCCAGTGAATTGCCTCGTGATCTTCCCCAGCTCCAGCGAATTGCCCCATCACCTGCCCCATTGAATTGCCCCGTGACCTCCCCCAGCCCTGGTGAATTGCCCCATCACCTCCCCCAGCTCCAGTGAATTGCCTCATCACCTGCCCCAGTGAATTGCCCTCATCACCTGCCTCAGTCCCAGTGAATTGTCCTCCAGCCCCAGTAAATTGCCCTGTGACCTCCGCCAGCGAATTGCCCTCATCACCAGCCCCTGTGAATTGCCCTCCAGCCCAAGTGAATTGCCCCTTGACCTCCTCCAGCCCCAGTGAATTTCCCCCCAGCCTCAGTGAATTGCCCCGGGACCTCCCCTAGCCCAAGTGAATTGCCCCATCACTTGCCCCAGTGAATTGCCTTATCACCTGCCCCAGCCTCAGTGAGTTGACCCATTACCTGCCCCAGCCCCAGTGAATTGCCCCATCACCTGCCTCAGCCCCAGTGAATTGCCTCGTGACCTCACAGACACTCACACAGACACACTCTCACTCACAGACACACAAACACTCAGACATGCACACACTCAGACACTTACAGAAACACATTCACACTCACAGAGACACTCACACTCACACCAACACACTCACAGACATACACACTCACTCACACAGACATACACACTCACACAGATACTCACAGACATAAATACTCACTCACATAGATACACACTCACTCACACAGACATACTCACTTACACAGACACACCCACTCACTCACACAGACATACACACTCACAAAGACACACACACTCACTCACTCGCACTCGTTACCGCCCCCCCCCTTTTCCCTCCCTCCTTTCTGAAACCTCCAAACTTTGCTTGGAGATAATCGGAAGCAGCAGGGATGTCACGGCTGACGTCACCACTGTTTGCTGATTGGCTGAAAAGCCAATCAGCACGAGCTTGCGTTGTTAGATTTATATCAATATATATGCAGGGTCCGTTGCTGGGGGTGTCTTCATCCCCCCATCCCATTTGTTGTTTTTTTTTTTGCAAAAATGGTTTACATTTTTCAATGGAAACATTTTTGCTAGGTGGGTTATGATGCTCCGTTATGATGCTCCTCTACAGGATGCATTCATAACCCACCTCACTTTAATATGCCTTTAATAGACTGAATAAAGTGATACATAAGCTAATTTCAACGGACCAAACAGGCTTTATAATAGGTAGGCAGGGCTCAGATAATACCCGAGGGCTTATAGATCGTATCACCTTTACTAAATTAAAGGGTATACCAGCGTTTTTCTTGTCACTAGATTCTGAAAAGGCATTTGACTGCGTGGGGTTGGAGTATATGGAGTCAACCCTGTCAAAATTTGGATTAGGAGAATTTGGATCACAAACTCTTAAGGCATTGTATTCCCCTCCATCTGCATTTGTTATGGGTTCATGCTTCAAGTCAAATAAATTTAGTATAACAAATGACACTAGACAGGGTTGTCCCCTTTCCCCTGTAATCTTTGTCTTATTAATCAAACAACTGGTGGAGGTAATTAGGAAATTGCTTTTAATCACTGGCATAAAAATAGGACATATAGAACTAAAAGTAACACATAGCACTTACTTCCATGAGTGGTTTGAATGTCTAGGTATTCTGGAATTTTGGAAAGGTTATCTGGACCAAATTAAGACCTTATTAAACATTTACTGTAAACTCACTCCGGAATTACTGTAGCTCTATTTCATTTATTTCCTGAGAATATGTCTCTGGATATTAGAGACTGTCTTTTTGTAAATATATGTCACTGCAAAATAGTTGAACTCAAAGCCATAATCAAGAAAAAATCGAGAACTGGAAAATAGTTTTCAGGTGCTTGGGGTTATTAAAACAAAAATTGTAAAGTGGAGGATCTGGGATCAATATATAAAAAAAAAATTAAGATACCAATCTATTATAAGGTTGTGGTTTTCTGGACGCCCTAAATCATGCCCAGGGAGGGACTATATCCTCGATCAAGATGTTTTTATTTAAATATGTTCGGTTATATGCTTGTTAAATCAACTTGGATGCTATTTTATACACTGATGTAAACTCGACGTGTTGATTGTCTGTAAGTTGGTTGCATAAAATAATAATAATTTTTAAAAAAAGGACATTTTTAAAGAACATCTTATAGTTAGCTGACTATTTTCATCATAGGTGCTTCAATCTTAGATGGCTAGTCTGCTTGTAGCTTGAGGGTAAGGGTTACCCTGCGAAAGCTTATTGCTGTAATAAGTTCTATTGTCATGTGGCTATCTTAGTGTCAGTCTTTCAAAAGGACTTAATGGAGAGCTTATCTGAATCCACAATTCCTCCCATTCCTATCAGATTTTAATAATAGAAAGAAAGAAATGTCTGCTGCCATTAAAGCAAAATTGGATGCAATGGCTAAAAATACTGTAATTATTTATTTTACTGAAAATACGATCCTTTAGTGCTCCCTGTTTTTAACACATGCTGCTTATATCAGAAAACACACATTACAATTAGTCATTCAATACACAAACAGATTTATTTTATTTAATAATAAAACTTGTTTTCCACACCCACAGAGCTGCTTACATAGGCACAGCGAACCTCCCAATAGAAACACTGCATTTGGGTATGGATTTTAACCTCCAAGCCAGCAGCAGCCCAATTCAGAGATCAACAGAGCAGTGTCTGGCCCCTCCTACTTCATTGTGCAGGGGACTACACATACTATATCACAGATTGATACAATGTATTAGTGCCTGTGATTGGCCACAATTAATTATAAATGTTATGCTAATTTTAGCAGGGATTTCTAGGGGTGTTAACTCTGAAAATCAACTACTTGCAAACTGAAGAGATTTAGGGTAAGTTTAATAATGTTTACTTTGGTATCCTTTCATGCAAAACAAATGTTTTCATACACTGCTGATTCCCCTCTATAAAATGCATTCATAATCCAGGAAACGTAAATATGCCTTTAAAGAACAGTACCTGGTAGCCATCTAGAAATTTCTACAACCAACCTGAGCTTTTCTGCTTTTTACATTTTAAAATCCCAATTCACTTGTGAATTGAATAATGCTGTTTATTGCAAAGCAGTTTTACACTTTATTGCTTTTTCTCTGCCTGTGATCGTTATCAGAGAATATCTACAGTGTTGATTTCATTATTGCACCTCACAAGTGCAGCTTGGACAGTGTGCAGGACTACAATTGTACATTTCCCATCATCTGTAACTTATCTCTGTTTGTGCCGCCAGACCTCATGTACCCTCACGTATACCATTACACTGTGGTGGCTGTTCTTATTTCCATATTTTGTAAGAATTCCACCAGGATGAAGCATTATTTCCTACACTGCATATGCATTGCAAACCCACATATTTAAACAACAATGCAAAGCGGGTACTTGATAATGTTACAAAGCGCGTTTTTAATGAAGCCCCTCAAGCAGAATAAACTGCTTTGAATTTATAATTGCCAGTTTATTGCTGTCAGTCAGATTGTATGTTGTCATATGTATTTAGGTTTTATGCTGCCCTAGGCTAGTTCATATTTACGTGCCCACCAACGACACAGTTACTACTCTTGATATCCCAGTCATAAGTTTATAAGTTTACCACACACCTTTATAGAAAATCATAAGTGCATATATGTTTACATAAGTATACAGTAAGTCAGAAAGTGCCAGGTACACTCACAGATAGAATGGTTTCTGCATATAGACATTTCTGTGCTTATTCCATGGCAACTTGAGGTAGCCTTGTGCCCCCTGAAAATGTGCTGCCCTCGGCCTGTGCCTGGTGAGCCTTGGCTGAAACACACAGATGGCTATGTGAGTATTACCTGTCTGCCAGAATAAGCACAAGTGCACACAGAGGCATTTCCTGGGATCTTTCCTGTTGGGTGGCCGGGAGCAGATTAAGTAGAAGCGAGGTGAGGGGCCGCTACATGGTGCTGTAGGGCATTTTACACAATTTATACCCTTAAACTGTTACCCTAACAATTATCCTTACCCTAACCTTTACCCTAACCTTAACCCTTACCCTAACCCTATAAAATTGCTTTAAATTTCAGATTAAATTCAGTGAAATCTCGGAAGCGCCATTTAATGGCCACTCACCGCCACTGCTAGCAGTCACTCAACAGGAAAGGTCCATTTCCTGTAAGAATTAAGGAAGTTTAGAGAAAATTTAAATAATATTTTATCATTAGAAAATTAATGTTCAAAACATGCTTTTTAAATGCATGACAGGAAAATATCTTTAATTGTCCCTTTAAAGTTATCTTCTTAAAACACCACTGTAGTTCAAGAAAAACTGCACTTGTTTGTAAAGTATGTAAGAAGATAACATTAGCAGTTGTACAAACCATGAACATAAAAACTTATTTAGAGAAAATCAGATTTTTTGAGGATTCTGAGTGCTGGAGCATGAGGGGTGTGTTTTTTAAAATCTATCACTTGAGAGAGGGGGAAGGGAAGAGAAGGGGGGCCCAGCTGTTGAAAGGGTTCTTGGGGGAACTGCAGCTGTGGGAAGGGGTCCTGCGTAGGGGTGCTGTTATGGGAAAGGGTTATAGTAAGGGGAACTAGGGGAATGAGCCTTGGGGAGGGACACTGAGTGAGTGTACTAAGGTGGGGGGCCCAGAGAAAAAATTAACTACAGTCCCCCTTTGGACTTCAATTTAGTTTTTACACTGGGGCCCTCCATTCCCTAGCTCCGCCACTGGTGAGAGATCAGGAGGATTTGTTAGATTTGTTGATCATTCAATTTAATACCAACCTGTTGCTCCAAAGCATGTAGCTTTCATCAAAAAAATCAAGCCCTGAACTCCAGAAATTTAAGCAAACCACTCTCAGACGATCCTCACCAAAATATCACATAGACCTCCAGGGACAAGCAGAGGCACCAAAATGTAATTCTTTATGCAGAAGTATTTGGTGTGGACAGTTTGAGTATCCATTATATTTTGCAGTATAGCTAAAATAAACCCCCCCCTCTGCCATCAAGGTAAATTCAAACATTATAAAGTGTATGCAAAATTCAGACTTCCCTTGTGTCTCCCCCTCCTCTGTGTCTCTCCCACCCTCTCATTTACCTGTGTCTCTCCCCCCTCCTCTCCCTCCCCTATGTGTCTACCCCCTCCTCTCCTACCCCTGTGTCTCCCTCCTCCCCTGTGTCTCTTCCCCTTTCCTCTCCCTCCCCCGTGTCTCCGCCCCTCCTCTCACTCCCCTGTGTCTGTCCCCCCTCCTCTCACTCGCCTATGTCTCTCCCCCTCCTCTCACTCCCCTGTGTCTCTTCCCCCTCCTCTCACTCCCCTGTGTCTCTCCACCCTCCCCTGTGTCTCTCCCCCCCTCCCCTGTGTCTCTCCCCCCTCCTCTGTATCTGTCCCCTCCTCCTCTGTGTCTCTCCCCTCTCATTCCCCTGTGTCTCTCCTTCCTCCTCTGTGTCTCTTCCCCTCTCCCCTGTGTGTCTCCCCCCTCCCCTGTGTCTCTTCCCCCCTCCTCTCCCTTCCCTGTGTCTCTCCCCATCACTCCTTTGTGTCTCTCCCCCCTCCTCTCACTCCCCTGTGTCTCTCCCCCTCCTCTCACTCCCCTGTCTCTCCCCCCTCCTCTCACTCCTTTGTGTCTCTCCTCTCCCCTCCTCTCACTTCCCTGTGTCTCTCCCCCTCTCATTCCCCTGTGTCTCTCCCCCCTCCTCTGTGTCTCTCCCCCTCACTCCTTTGTGTCTCTTCCCCCCTCCTCTCACTCCCATGTCTCTCCCCCCTCCTCTCACTCCTTTGTGTCTCTCCTCCCCCCTCCTCTCACTCCCCTGTGTCTCTCCCCCTCCTCTGTCTCTCGGCCTCTCATTCCCCTGTGTCTCTCCCCCCACCCCTGTGTCTCTCCCCCCAAACCTGTGTGTCTCCCCTACCCCTGTGTCTCTTCCCCCCTCCTCTCCCTGCATCTCTCCCCACCCCTCTCCCTGCCCTGTGTCTCTCCCCCTCTCCTCTGTGTCTTTCCCCTCCTTCCCTGTGTGTCTCCCCTCCTCCTCTCTGTCACAGAGAGAGAGACGGCGCAGAGAGAGAGAGGGCGCACAGAGAGAGGGAGATGGCTCGCAGAGACAGCCCAGAGAGAGAGACAGCACAGATAATTGTACATAACATATGAAACTGTCATTAAGTTACTAGTTGCACATAAAAAATAATAAATTAGAGGCTGTACTAGTTTCCCATATTAAAAAAACGTATTATATATTTAACTGTAGATCTGCTAAACAGTTCATTTTAAAAACATGTACACAGTAGTCCTTTAAGAATATATCATTTTAGTCAATAGTGAGGTTGTCACTGATATACATGTAAACAGCAGCTTTTCTGACATTATGATGGAAATTTACTAAGCATTTCTGATGTACATACCTGTGTTTGATATGCAATATTCCTTATGGCAAAAATTGCCATCACAGCCATTCACACCCCACTGCTGGTTAGTAAATATCCCCCTATGATTTCAGAAGGGAAAATAAGCATTTTTCTGCTGGTTTATTTTCTTTATTATGACTCTCAACATATGAAGCTTCATAAAACTGAAAGAATGGTTGTGAATGAATGGATTTGCTTTTTATATATCAGCTTCCTGAAGAGGCAATCCGTGTTTGTAGATCATATTTACTTACTTACATTTCTATTCTTGAAATCTTCCAGTAAATTATATTTTGCACCTGCTATAGTCACGCTCGGGAGAAAGCTTTTTAGGAATTTAGAGGTAATCAATAACATTTCTATCTTGGAATGAAAATGTGTTTACCTTAATTGTTAGAATAAATTCAAAGCAGTTTAGAGGAGACATATATAAAAAATAAATGATTGAATTAATTAATTAATTATTTAATTAATTAATTACTATGATATTTACTGTCGCTAAAACAACAGTTAAACCTTAAAAAAACACTGAAGTCAGAAATAAACTTGTCACTTTAATCAATATTCTATTTTATTATATATTTCTTGTATCACTAGGTTCTCCATTATCCATTGGCAATTTGATCTCTTGTGCCTCTTCTTCTTTTGCGGAGGCTTGCGCATCTGGTAGTTCCCAGTGCACATATAGTTGGGGTCGAGCTTGTAAAATCTTAAGCATTACCTTGCTGGCATGTGAAATGAGTGCAATTGTTCGATAATTGGAGCACTGTCTTTTTTTGGGATTGGGATGTAGACTGACCTTTTTCCAGTCTATTGGCCATTGTTGAGTTTTCCAAATGTGTTGGTATAGGCAATCAACTTTTTCCCAGCAGCATCCTGTAGAATTTTGAATAGTTCAATTGGGATTCCATCAACTACTGCAGGCTTATTATTAGCAAGACATCCATGGGCCCAACTCACTTCGCTCTCCAAGATGTCTGATTCCAGCTCATTGGACAAACTATTGAGGTCATCACTGCTGTTAAAATCCTTCTTGTAGAGATCTTTAGTGTATTCCTGCCATCTCTTCTTTATCTGATCTTCTTCTCTTAAGTCCCTACCATTTTTGTCTTTTATCATGCCCACTTTGGCATGAAAGGTGCCTTTTAGCTTCCCAATTTTCTTGATTTTCCTATTCGGTTATCTTCTTTGATCGCTTTACATTGCTCATTGTAGAATGTCTCCTTGTCTCTTCTTGCTATCCTCTGGAATTCTGCATTCATTTCGACAAATCTTTTCTTATCTCCACTACCTTTTCCTTTACTTCTTTCCTGGGCTATAACAAAGGTCTGCATAGTTCGAAATATGGTATTCCCAGTAGTAACATGTGAGAGCTGGACCCAAATAAGTCTGGGCGCAGTAGAATTGACACCTTTGAATTGTGGTGTTGGAGAACACTGCTTAGAGTCCCTTGGACTGAAAGAAAATCAAATAAATCAGTACTTTAGGAAATAAAGACAAATTGTTCAATAAAAGTTTTAATTATGAGGCTGAAGCTCAAATATTTTGGCCATATTATGAGAAGACAGGATTCTCTAGAAAGATTGAAGGCACAAGAAGAAGGGGACGACAGAGGCAGAGATGGATAGATGAGGTCACTGAAACAATGAACATGAACTTGATGGAGCTCAGAGAGGCAGTGACTGAGAGATGCACCTGGCGTGCTGTGGTCCATAGAGTCACGGACAGTCTGACGCGACTGAACAATTAAACAACAACAATCACTAGGCTAATAAATGAAAGAGGTGTTAAACTTACACATGATTTATTCTTTCTATTTCCCACTATTAGTGGAGCCATGTTGCTGTTGGCTTTCTTCCCTTGATAACAAGCCCTCCATCTTGCTAATGGTGCAGGTCCACAAATATATGCCACATGGGCCCACGCATGCTTTAGCCCTTATATTTCACACTGATGACTGCACTTTCTCTCATGAACTTGCTTGACCAAGTGAAATAAACAGGTGTGTGAACCCGTGCTGCATATTAATATGCAACTGTAGGGACACTTAATTCACACAATTTAGTCCAAATCAATGTAAAGATCTAAAAGCATGTTTAAATAGAAATCAAATAAAATAAAATCTGTGTTTATATGTGTAAAAGACTGCCCACAGACTGCTTCATGTCTGCAACCTTGGTTGCAGTGGTGTGTCCTCCATTCAAGTCAATATTAAGGTTTTTGTCTGAATGCTTATATTTCAAGACTGAAGAAAACAGGTCCTATTTTTTCATACCAGTCAAAAAATCAGGTTTCTGCTCTCTTGCCTCTCTGGAATTTGTTAGTGCTCTGTTATCTTTGCTTCTGTGCTTGCAGCTCCATTCAATAATCCAGGCAAACAAAAATGTAATTTTTCACACATTTATGTGCAGGCATGGAATGCTGGAGTCACCTAAATAGGACAGTTTTAGGTTAACTGGGTAGTGCAGTGTAACCTGAGTCCAGGGGAAGCTGTGCATCCTCACACAATGCACATGGCACTCAGCAAACTGCTAATTACAGTAGACTGTTTTGTTGTTGTTGGTCAGTCCTTCAGTTGTGCCTGACTCTCACTGATCTTCGTAGGTTTCTGGTTGTGCTCCAAACGGTTTTCTGGGGAAAGATACTGGAATGCGTTGCCAATTCCTTCTACAGTGGACCAAGATTTGTCTGACCTGCCCATTTTGGGTGACCCTACATGGTATACCTCACAGCTTCATGGAAGTACGCAAGCCCCTTTACCACGACAAGGTAGAGGTCCAGAAGGGTACTAGGCAGTATAGACTGTATGTAAACAATAGATTTAAAACTTTAGATTTTGTAGCTGTTATTAGTGTAATATCAAACAAAGATCATTTAACATGCAATTGTGTGCTCTTTCACACCATGGTGAGCACCTACAGTGAGGTTAATGGCCCTTTAAGTAATGTCTGAAGATGCTTGGTCTTTTTAGTTTCATGTGGCATAACACTAAAAACAGTACATTCAGAGTCCCAGGGGGTAAGTAACAATTGCTATCAGTAATCACTCAGTTAGAAACAGATATCAGTCCATGCTTGATGTGTGGATCAGAAAGAATAGTAGACAGGTAAAAATTACTAGTGTAAATGTACGTTTGCTAAAAGAAAATGCAATTTTAATAATATTCAATTCATTAAGTAATTGTTCTTGCCAGTAGATTTTAATGAATTAGGCCCACATTAAATTCCAAGCCAGTAACTCCAACGTGAAACTCATAACGGCTGCGTGCTTGAAATCTGGTGCTATTATAATTAGAAGGCCTGCGGGCTACAAGCTGGATACGCACAACCGTAAACCATCTGTCGGCCGGCATCTTTGCGGGCTAGAACGTAATCAATTAAGCAAGCCCGTAGTTATGGGTTTAGATGGAGCCAATAAAAACAGTGATTGTCAGCATTGCGTCACTAGAAAATGGAGGGGTTCAATTACGATCTACGAGCGAACCCACATTCCAGTCACAATACAATATTAATAAAGCTGCAAATATGATATTCTATCTCATGCGAGTTACAGTACATGTATTAACACATTGATTGCCGGGATCGATATAACACAGAAAATATACTGTGCGGGCTTGAGAATGTTGTGCTATTAATTCTAAGACCTAACATCACTTTCAATAAAAGTAATGTGTTTTTATTTGCATTACAAGCGCTACGTATTGGACTTTACCCCCTTGCGGGTACTCATGAGCACACGTTGGGCTTTGGGCTCCATTCGCGTGATACAAGCTTGCTTGCGAGTGATTTCGCTGATCAACGTTGCTCAAAACGTAGGCTTTTCTCGGCTTTGGTGTATTTTAACCCGCAAGTCTTCTGCGGTCTGCGTTACAGGGCTAATTTAGTAGCAAATATCTCTAAGATCTACGTTAGGGGCTATGTTTTAACACGTAGCCTGAATTTAAAGTGGCTGATAGTACGTAATGCCTGCTGTGTCCCTCTGATGCAGTTAAACAGAGCCAAAGTCTTAATTGTTGTTCCTGCCTACACTGCGGCTTAGACAGTCAGCATGACTACAGACATGTAATCCAAAAATGATGTGTGAGGGTCACCTAAGGATCCCCAAAACTGCTGCCAAAACTTGCATGGACAGATGTACGTGGGCAGCACCCACCAGCTTCAAAAGTCTCAAACTACTATTTTTACATTTGATAATATTTTATATTTTATTTTGCATAATAAAATGCATTTTGTAAACTTGGGGATTGCTATCTGAGCCCTGTTTGTGTGCTTGTTTCCTGGTAATCAGTAACTGCTAATTAAACTAAATTTATATTTATATTATATATTCCCTCATATGTCTATCTAATATATTATAGTTACTGGTAGCTATTTTATTTATTTACATCCAAGACCTGGGAATGTATCATACTAACTAGAGTACCTTATAGAATGATATCTGCTTAGACTCAGAGTTTTAGTTTACTTGTGCCATTACAAAGGAGACATTTCCTTTAGTGTTTCAGTCTGACTCTGCATGTTATTTTCACAGGCCCTCAAATGCAAGACTTGCGCATGAAAGAAATGGCAAGTACACAGATGTGTGGTTCAGCCTACCCTGATTCTTCATTGATCTCCCTAGGCTCAATGACCATTGAGTCCATAGTGGGAAATATGGTGCTATGAGGGCTGCCAACAGTCCATGATTTCAGTATCTCTCTGATTGTGTTTTCAGGATCTCTGATTGTGCCCAGGTGAGTTACTCAGTTTCATTCATTCTAAAAAATCCACCTGTTTTAAGCAAGGAGAGATATGGAAATCCTAAACTGCTGCTGGCCCTTGTAGGAACTAATTGCCCATTGGTGCGGTTTATTCGCTAGCTACAAGGGTGAAACACACCTGAAAGCAGTCAGCAGCCTTATGGCATTGTCAGCATTGACCACCAACAGTCCAGGATTTCAGTGTTCAGTGTTTCTGCGTGTGTATTCAGGTTCTCACTGACTGAGCACAGATGAATTACTCAGTTTAATTCAACTGATAGATCCACTTGGGCTAAAGCGAAGTGATTCTAAAATGATGGGCTGCCCTCAAAGGACCAGCTGCCATAGGGCATGGCACCCACTTTTAATCCAATTAGCTTACTTGTGCTACTAAAGAGAGAAATGTCCTGGAGCATAACAGTACAACTCTTCACAGTGCAGTACAGATATACAATCCAGTTTGCCAGTACTGGCAAGGCAAATCCCACTAGGGAATTGGCAAGACCTCAGGTGTACAGGTCCGGTTTTCTGTCTGTCAAAGGGGTGGAAATGGATTTCCTTTCCTGCCACAGGCTATTACTCAAATCTAGCATAATTTTGTTAAAATAGTATAGCACCTAGTTATCTCTGACTCTCCAACTTAATCATGACCTTTTGTTCTGTATTCTTCTTGTGGGAAACACATATATGAACTAATAACTAATTTGCCTATCACATGTACTTAAAAAAACTTGACTTAAAAGACCACGAACCACTGTATTATGAAAAAACATACTATGATGATCCAGGGGTAGGGGCTATTACTGCCCAGGGTCACCTGCTATATACTACAGGTTATGTATCCACAAGGAAAGTGGAGTTCTTGTAAATCACAAGCACCCTATCTGGCTTCGGTATAGGTCAGGTTCTTTGGATCAGAAATCAGCACTTCCAAGCTACCAAGAGACTCCAGATCTGCTTCTTCTTAGGGGGCTTGATAAGACTTGTTATTTATTATTATTATTATTATTATTATTATTATTATTATTAACTTTTATTTGTATTGCGCCAGTATATTCTGTAGAGCTGTACAGGGTAGAAGAACAAGGAAATATACAATAATGACAACAAGCAGAAAATGGAGGGCCCTGTTTTGAGGTTCAAGTCTTGTAAGAAGTGCTTTTTCCCAAAGCACTCCACAACAGTCAAACCTACCCCAGCAATCTCCAATACACATAACACGGTCTCTGGCTGTCTGGCAACAGAGATGTAATCAGCTCACCTGGCAAACAATAGGACAAAAACAGATCATAATACAATGGAGGTGTTTATGCAGATAATGCACTGCTGGAGCCAAGCAGTCTGTGCTTTTATGGTGGCTCAATGGGCCAACACCAAGGCTGAGAAAAAGGGGCCTGTGACACATACATGTTCTGAATATTTAAGTAAGAGCATAATTAGACAGGAAAACTATTATAAAACTAGTGTTTAATTAACAAAATATGATGCCTCTGTTAAACACTGGATGCATCCATCAGACTGATGTGTGCTTCTATGAAAGGGCATGGGCATTTACATTTCTATAGGGTTAATCTTGAAGTTGATTGCAAGTGGCTTGTTACTGGGCATGTGCCAGGGGAGGGGGTAGATGTTTTCAACAGATCCCATGATTTAACAAATAATCTACCTGCTAACTCTTCCCAATTCCTCCTTCCATGTATAAAATTGCTTTTATTTTCATGTTTTATGATGCTAGCTTGGTACATACTTCACAAACATGTACAGTTTTTCCTAAAATACAGTGGCCCTTAAATTAATCATAAGTGTATCCTAATGTACCTCCTAGTCTTTCCAAAATTAAGTTACTGTATTTGTCCCTACCACTTATTCCAGAAGGCCATTTCAATCACTAATACTGTTTCTGCAAACTATAGATTTCTGAAATTAACCCAAAATCTTTTATCCTCCTAATTTAAACCGGGAACTCTTATTCTGTTATTCATTCTACTGCAGTACTGGCTTTTTTTTAAATGAATTGATAATTAATACAATTCCTTGGTGTGCTTTTGAGCTGAATGTCTCCTCCCTGATAAAGACATTAAGGTGGAAAGGGATATTAGGTCTAACTCGTTTTAAGAGCTACCTGATTAGATATTGGGCCAAACAATTTTCCGATATATGTATATATAACTGCTCCCACAGCAGAAGATTGTTACCACTTTAACACAGCAAGTCTCCAGCCAATGGAGAAGATAATGCTGACATAACTCTGCACCTAAAAATGTACCACTAACTGCTAGACAAATAATATCTCCCCAATGATCTTTGGAAGAAAGTTTAAAATTAAATACTGTATTTTTAATCATTGAATATGAATGTTATTAAAGAGCAAAGCCTAATTAAAGCATCCAGCTCCTGTTGTGATGGGCATTACAGGGCTCCTTTACGTTCCTTTGATAAATTTGAAGAACTTTATGTTGTGTCCTCCTTCTCTACTCTTCCTCTGCCTTATCTCTCTCTTTCTCTCTCTGTCTCTCCCTCTCACTATTTCTCTCTTTCTCTCCCTCTCACTATCTCTCTCTTTCTTTCCCTCTCACTAACGCTCCCTCTCTCTCCCCCTCTTTCTATCTTCCTCTCTCTCTCTCCTCCCCGCTCTCTCCCTCCCTCTCTCTCCTACCTCTCTATCTCCCTTCATGTCCCTCTCTTCCTCCCTATCTCTCTCCCTCCATCTCTCTCCCTCTCTCCCTGTCTCCCTCCCCTCTCTCCCTTCCTCTTCCTCCCTTTCCTTCCCTCTCTTTTCCCCCTCTCTCCTTCCCCTTCTCTATCCCTCCCTCTCCTACCTCTCTATCTCACACTCTCTATCTCCCTCCCTGTCTCTCCCTTCTTCCCTCTATCTCTATCTCTCTCCCTCCCCCTCTCTCCCTTCATCTCTCTCCCTCTCTCTCTCCCCCTCTCTCTCTCCTTCCCCTTCTCTCTCCTTCTATCTTCCTCTTTATCTCTCTCTCCTCCCCTCTCTCTGCCTCCCTCTCTCTCCTACCTCTCTATTTAACAATCTCTACCTCCCGTCCTGTCTCCCCCTTCCTCTCTCCCTCTCTCCCTCTATCTCTCTCTCTCCCTCACTTTCTCCCCCCCACCTTTCTCTCCTTCCCCTTCTCCCTCCCTCCCACTGTCTCTCTTCCTCTCTATCTCTCTCTCCCTCCCTCTCTCTCCTACCTCTCTATCTCCCTTTCTGTCTCTCCCTTCCTCCCTATCTCTCTCCCTCCATCTCTCTCTCTCTCTCTCTTTCTCTCCCTCCCTCTCTCCTTCCCCCTCTCTCCCTTCCTCTTCCTCCCTTTCTCTCCTTCCCTCTCTTTCCTCCCCTCTCCCTCCCCTTCTCTCTCCCTCCTTCTCTCTCCTACCTCTCTATCTCCCTCCCTGTCTCTCCCTTCCTCCCTCCATCTCTATCTCTCCCTCCCTCTCTCCCTTCCTCTCTCTCCATCCCTCTCTCCCTCCCCCTCTCCCTTCCTCTCTCTCCCTCCCCCTCTCTCTCCCCTCTCTTTCTCCTTCCCCTTCCTCTCTCCATCTCCCTCTCTTTCCCTCCCTCTTGCTCCACCTCTCTCTCTCTATCTCCCTGTCTCTCCCTCCCCTTCTCTCTCCCTCCCTCTCTCTCCTACCTCTCTATCTCACACTCTCTATCTCCCTCCCTGTCTCTCCCTTCCTCCCTCCATCTCTCTCTCTCCCTCCCTCTCTCCCTTCCTCTCTCTCCATCCCTCTCTCCCCCTCTCTCTCCCTCCCTCTCTTTCTGCCTCCCTCTCCCTCCTTCTCTCTTCCTCCGTATCTTCCTCCCTCCTTCTCCCCATATAATCTCTATTGTGAGAATATTATGCATGAGTTCTAGTATTCCGACTACATATATATAATGTCAATAAACCAATTCAGATTGTCTTCCACATGATTGTACCCATGTACAGAATTTTATTCAATTGGACATTTGAAACTTGCGTACAAAGAGCTATTTTTGTTCTTTTCAGAATCATTTTTGTTATTATTCTGTTATTTCCGACTGAACTTGTGATTCAAGCTTTTTATGACAAATTGAGATTGTGAAATGCTGTAATTTAGCTTGAGAGCTTTTGCATGAATGTACTCTTTTCTTAGGTGTGAAAGGCTTTTCGAATGTTTATTTCTTTTCATAAACTGACCTTACTTAACTGTTTCCTCTGTTTGTTACATTCCACAAAAACAAGTTTTATTTTTGCTTTGCAAGCTTATTATGTATTGGAAAATGTGTTAATTACTTTTAAGCTCACAGGCACATTTGAAAAATTATCTTCTTGTTCTTGGAAGGTATAATGTACACATATAAAACATTATTTGCTTTTCTTAAACAACTTGGCTTTATTTTGAAGCTGACCTGATGTGAACCTTGAATATCTATCTCCACTGCTCCAGTTTGCAAGAAAAATCACTATAAACTGATTTAGCTCCCCCATAGAGAAACATGAATGTGCCTGATTGCCAATAAGTGCTCCAGTATAGGGCAAAAAACATGTCTGCATTGAATGAAGGCTGTTATGGTAGTTTCGAGGGCACACAATAGTCCCATAAACAGTTTGCACTTTTGATAATGTCAATATTTTTAGAAAAAAAGTATTATATGCAAGGGCATCCAACTGGGAGTTGTCCCCTAGGTTTATACATTAACAGCCTTATTAAATTGCAATTCGGCAAATTCTAAAGGGCTCTATATAAGCACAGAGCATATTTTTTTACAGAAGTTTTTAGTCAGTGAACTTCTGTCCAAAAACAAGGTCTTCACGCACTAAAAACTTCTGTAAAAAAAATATGCTCTGTGCTTATATAGAGCCCTTTAGAATTTGCCAGATTGCAATTTAATAAGGCTGTATAATATCGCTCCCTGCATTCCAAGTTCCAGCACGGGTTGTTTTTCTTAATACTGTCAGTGCAGCAGTCTATTGAGTCTGTGGAAGTCTATCGAGTGATAATAGAAACAATGTGGGGAATTTACTATGAGAATGCTCATTATTCCCATTATACACATTATGCTAAATCTCATGTATCATAATTAGGTCTGTGTCCTCCTCTTTTCACGTTACAAACAGAGCAGAGTATGGGTGTCTTAGGGTTCAAGCATGCCCAATTTAATTGCTGATTCCGTCTGAGCAAGTGCAATTGTGGTTAAAAAATGCAATCCTATATGTGCATATGTTTAGATTGCTTGCATAACAATAATCAGATGAAATAATGCCCGTATATTGTCATCAGGAACACATAGTAATCACTTTTGTTTATAATGTAAGTCTGCCAACTTTATCATGAAATTATAAAAAAGAAGAATTAACCCACATTAATTTTACACAGTCTATGTCACATTATATGTATATATAAATATGTAAAAATATACATTTATAGTTGTTTTTTAATCTTTTAGTCCTGTCCATGACCTTATGGACCGCAGCAGGTCAGGCACATCTGTCAGCCACTGCCCATCTGAGTTCCCTCAAAATCTTATTAATTGCTTCAAACAACTCTTCTATCCTTCTTCACCTCAATCATCCCCTTCTTCATGTGCCTTCAATCTTTCCACTCATCAGTCTTCTCTAGAGAATCCTGTCTTCTCTAATCTGGCCACAAATATTTGAGCTTTAGTCTCATGATCAAACGTTCCAATGAACAGTTTGGCTTGGCTTCCTGTAGTGTTGACTGATTGGATATTTTTGCAGTCCAAGGGACTCTAAGCAGTTTTCTCCAACAACACAATTCAAAGGTGTCAATTTTACAGTGCTCCCTCTGCTTTATGGTCCAGCACTCACATCCATATGTTTCAACTGGGAATACCAAATTTCTAACTATGCAAACCTTTGTGGCATAGTTTGGCTGCATTCACCATCTGCAGAGATCTTGGAGCCTAGGAAAATAAAATCTGTCACTGCCTCCATTTCTTCTCCATCTTTTTGCCAGGAACTGAGATTATTGTTTACCAAGATGTTTGTCTTTTTAAAGTTGAGCAACAAACTAGCTTTTGCACTCTCTTTTTTCACACTCAACATTAGGCCTTTTAGTTCCTCTTCACTTCAAAGTATCCATCAAAGTAGTATCATCCACGTATCTGAGGTTTTCGATATTTCTTCCAATAATATTATTTACCGCTTTGGATTCCTCCAGCCTGGCATTACGCATGACGTATTCCTCGTAAAAGTTGAATAAATACGGTGACAATATAAAACCTTGTCGTGTTCTTTTCCCGATTTTGAACTATACATTTCTTCCATTTTGTTTCTGACCATAGGTTCTTGGTCCACATACAGATTCCTCAAGAGATGGATGAGATGGTCTGGAACCACCATCTTCTTAAGAACTTGCCGCATTTAATTGTAATCCACATAGTTAAAAGCTTTATAGTTTATGAAGCATAGGTAAATGTTTTTTACGGAACTCTCTTGCTGTCTCTATCATACAGAAGACATTGGCAATTTGATCTCTTGTGCCTCCGCCTCTTTGAAACCGGGCATGCACATCTGGTAGTTTTCGGTCCATATATTGTTGCAGCAAAGCTTGCAGGGTCTTAAGCGTTGTTTTGCTGACATGTGAAATTAGTGCAACTGTTCGATAATTGGAGCACTCTTTGGAACTGCCTTTTTTGGGATTGGGATGTAGACTGACCTTTTCCAATCTACTGAGCATTGTTGAGCTTTCCAAATTTGTTGGCATAAGGCAAGCAACACTTTCACAGCATCTTCTTGTAGGATCTTTGTTATCAACAAGGCTTCTTACGGCCCATCTGACTTCATTCTCCAAGATTTATGGCTCTTCTTTAACTGATATTAATAAATACATACAAATACAAATAGATATAGAGTAAAAAAATAAATCATTCATACTTTGTATTAAGGTTTACTATTTCCATAGACTGATAAAATGTATAGGAGTGAAAGAGTACACCTTTAGTTCCAATGATAATATTGACCCAAAGAGATATTCCAAATTGAGTAATGGTCAGTTAGAAAATTGATCAGATACCCCTTTATTTCAAATATAACTTTTATTATTATGTAAAGTAAATACAGTGAGTTTAAAATTAATATTAAGATTAAATCCAGGATGTCTCCACGGTGTAGACAGATAAGTGCATAGGTAACTTCACAGTGAAATAAATGTCATTGACAAATTGTAAGTACAGTTATTGATCAAAATGTAAGTTACTAGCATATGTATGTAGAGATATGTAGCAGTATTGAGTTAAAATTTTTTGTATAATAGCAATTCTTCCCCTATTAGCAGAGCTTGAGATTGTAGATTAGTAGTTCTACCTTACCACTGTATATATATATTTTCACTCAATACTGCTACATATCTCTACATGCATATGCGAGTAACTTACATTTTGATTAACAGCTTTACTTACAATTTGTCAATGACATCTACACCGTGGAGACATCCTGGATATAATCTTAATATTAATTTTAAACTCACTGTATTTATTTTACATACTAATAAAAGTAATATTTTAACTAAAAAAAGTTTCTGGCCATTACTCAATTTGGAATATCTCTTTGGATCAATATTATCATTGGAACTAAAGGTGTACTCTCTCTCTAAATTTAACTATGTGATTTTTCTACACTGCTGATGATAATTTTGTTGTCATAATTCTAATGACTAGGATATGCTAAGCATACAATACCTGATATCTTTACCACAAAAATTAGTACCCAAAGTTCTGACTCTTTGGTTCTCCTTTTGCATATATATTTCCATAGACTGACATTTACAGTATTAATTTACTCAACTTTAAGCATAAGTTGTGTTGACTAAATTTGCCAGTTATATTAAGCAGAGTATGTTGTATGTTAATAACTGAATATTGTTAATTGTATGTAACAGTATACTGCTGACACACTGTTGATACATGTGATGCTGAATATCAGCATTGCATGTAGTTAAAATCAAGAATTGTTGTTACAAAATTTTAAGGCATTTGGTTTTAACAGTATGGGCCCATAACATATATTTATATGCCCATAAAACAAACTGTCCGGGATCCCTTTTTCCTGTTCCTGGATTTTAGCCCATTGAGCCACCATAAAGAACAGACTGCTTGATTCCAGCCACTGTATTGTATTGTAATCTATTTTGTCCCATTGTTTTCCAGATCAAGTTAATGTACTGTATTTGAGGTCTGGGCCCCTAGACATGGAGACAGCATTATGTGTATTTGGAGGTTGGCCTATTGTTCACAGGTGCCACAAAGGATGCCAGACTATTATACCCCATGTGGAGTCAGTCTCATGTGTTTGTCTGCCACTCCCTGTCATTGTTGTTGAAAACCCTGTCTGCATCTAGCCCATATAAATATTGTTGACTTTCCAAAAATAAATCAGTTCACTGCTGAGACTTATAGAAATGGTATGTTCTCGTATTTACTCCTGGTGGCCGTGATACTGATCTTATCTCCACCCTGCAAGTAACTTGTCCTGGTCACTACCACAGGAAGGTTACTGAGACTCCTGGAAGTGCTGATTCCTGATGGAGAGACCCTGACTGATACAGAAGCCAGATATCAGGGTGCTGGTGCCAACAATCCTTGTTGGTAGTTAACCTGTAGTCTATAGCAGGTGGCCCTGGACAGTATTAGCCCCTACCTCCGGATCGTCACACAAAGCATTCATGATAACCTGGCTTGCTTTTTAACCAGTAAATTGCACAATGACCTGAGATGCTGGTTCACAGGTAACCCTGGGCTATTGCACCAGTGTACACAGCCAATATCCTTTAGTATATTCGCCACCATGTTGCAAATTATGTATTGGCAGCATCAGAAAATGGTTTCCTTCCAAACTTTCCTGTACACAGACAGTTCGGGACAATTTGCTTGGTCAGGGATTGTGGGTTAAAGAAGGGAAATATGGGAAATAAGAATATACTACTACTAAGATGGGTTTTAACAGAATGCGGTGTAATATTTGCATTTAATTCAGACATGTTGAGATCAGCTCTACATAACGTTTATTGGAAAGTGCATCTGTTCACACAAAAATAAAAAATACAAGTTTTAATAAGTTATTGATGTGTTGCCAATTTTAAGTTTTAATACATTAAAGGTGTGTAGTGTTGCTAATTTTTGTAACCTGTTTTAATTATTTTCTTCTCATATGAACACATATATCAGTGTATCTATAGGTTGGCTTTAACTGGACAGGTTTACTGGTTCTATGCCAACCTTATCAGTCCCTCAAGGCACTCAAGGGCTCAGCTATCCTTATCAGATCTTCAAGATATGTGAAAATTCCTGGCCAACTCCAATTATTTATTATGCATTTTTTTACATATAGAATTCGATATACAGCCCACAATCTTACACTTGAAGCTCAGCAGTTCACAGTTTAATGAGTGGAGTTTTTAATGTTTCTTATTTTTCATATGTAATAATGTAATAAGCTTTTAACATGCTGAGAATGTGGGGGAGTTGCATTTGGTCTGTATTGTGCAGTTTGAACTCCTTCCCAATCTTTAACACATTGATTGCTGGAGAGCTGTACAAGCAGAGAGAAATTAACGACACCAATTATGAATCCTGCAGCTACAGAATAATTGGAAGCACACCAAAGAAATGTCTCTTACAGTACAAACTATTTCCCTTCCATTATCCTATACTGATACCATTCACATTTGGGATAGTTGAATAGAAAAGCCAATGATGGGTATCACATATAACATCTGGCACCATATTTCTTTTCACCATGTGATGTTTATACAGTCCTCAATTCTGCTCTATAATAAGCCTTTATCGAAACTAATGTCAAAGACAATAAAACCTATTTATATACACATCCAATAAACATTCACCAATGCATCAGCAGGACCAGAGCCATTGTCAAGGTAGTAAACTGGGTTTGGTGTAGCCTCCGCAATGAAGTTGGGCCCTCTAATACATTCTTATGAAGTCACTACGGTGCATATGTAAAAAAAAATAAAGAAAATATATAACTAAATTGCACTGTGATGCACCCCGTGTTCAGTCCCCTCATCATCCTCACCTGCCCTGACATGGCCACGTCACAATACAACATGACCATCTTCCACCATGGACACCCGCGCCCCCATAACCACAGACAACCATGGAAAATTACAGAAACCCACTAAATCCAGAGGTACTCCAAACTATGGAGGAGATCTCGCACTTCTCCAGACTTCCTCCATTGCAAGTTTATTTTGCACTCCTACTTCTCTGTCCTCAATCTTGGCAAACAGAAACAGACCTCTCATTCTTAATATCACATTCCCCAGTATAATCTCTGTGTTTAAGCTATGTCTTCATTAATAAAAAGTATTTCAAATAAGTAATCAATTGCTTTAATTTCACAGTTTTGTTTAATTATAATTAACACCTGCAACTTTGGATAATAGGAAAAAGCATATATTACCAACAGAAGCCTGAAGCTTGTTAGAAAGTCTCAGCAACCTAATTCTACTGCAACTACTGCACAGTTTTATATTATTCTCTGCTTAAAATAGTAAAATTAACATCTCACAAACATGTCGGCAACAAATAAAAGTGTTAAATCAGACAAAAGAAAATTTTAGAAGGTTATAGCTATGGCACAACTTGTCTCATTGGGGACACAAAAAGATCAGGGTGAAATATTCTCACTATGGGCCTCATTCTATTAGCGGTCGTAAATCGGCCGTAAGGCTGCGATTCCTTGCGGGGGTTCAGTTAACTCGCGATTCTATTATACGGCCCCGCAAGGATCTCCTTTTACGGCCGGCCGCATATCTTGGAACCGGCCGTAATCTCAGAAATATAAAAACTCAAAAATAAATTCAAGCCTGCACTGTACAGCTCTGTAAATGCTAGGGATCATATTGGGGGACATGAGGATTAAAAGTAACCCACTCTCAAGCTTGCACATCTGCCCAAACCCGAGTTCAAATTAACTGTTTATTTTCCGGCTGCGGCGTGGGCGGGTCTGAGGTGCTCCAAGCACTCTGGACTTTTTACATGTATATTTTATGGAAATTAAAAATAAAATATTTTACGGATTTGAGTATAGGATAATTATGTGCTATTTTTTCTAACACCTAAAATCCCTTTATAGTCTTTTCAAAGTGCAGGATGGCTTTATTTGAGCTATTTTATGTGCTTAATTGGTGCTAGCGGGACCTCTTTCCTGCAAGTAAGCTGCGGCTCGTTTTTAGCCTTGCAGAGAGGTTTCCCGGAGGAATTGAATTGCAAAACTCTTGCGGCCGTTTTAGATCAAAGGCTTTCCTCCGGCGCGAGCGGCCGCAAGAGATAGCAAGGCACCGGCCGCAAGCCTGCTGGAGCCTCCGGCCGTAAGGGAATAGAATAGCCGAATAGCTTGCGGCCGGTCCTTGCGGCCCCGCAACGGCTGCGGCCGCTAATAGAATGAGGCCCTATGTGTTTATGATAGACATGTCTGGTATACATTAAGATGATATAATAAAGTGTATTTGTAACTGGTTAATATGAGAAGAGGAGAATTAAAATAAGTAAATATTGTTCCTTTTCTAACCTTATAGCTGGAAAAAAACAATTACTGGGTCATAGATAAGCGAATGTTTGAGGCCAGTACCCCAACCCAACATAAAAAAGCAGGACCCCCAACCCAACATATTAGTGGTTAGGATTTGGTACTTTTACCATTGTGACCTGGGTTTGATTCCAGTCAGGGAACCAAGAGGTCACACCACCCTGAAGCCATGCAGGGTTGGGCCTGGTCAGTACTTGGATAGGAGGCCACCTAGGAATACCGGGAACTGTATGCTGTGGCCCAGTGGAGAAGGAACTGGCAACCCACTCCAGTATCTCTGCCATGAAAACCAAGTGGATTAGCATGGTGTGTTGCGGTCCATGAGGTCACAGAGAGTTGGACACTGAGCGACGCAAACACAACATATCTTAATTTGTTTTGATTTATTAAAAGAGTATATTTGATAAAGTTGGGAATTACAGCATATCCTTCCACTGCTAATATAGATATTGTAGGACATCCTTGCTTTACTATGTATGTGTGTGTGTATGGTTCTGTGGTAGTAACTAATCTACTGGGACCATTTTTTCTTTCATATTTCTTGAGGGACTCTACCTATTTTGACAATTAGATGCTAATTTAAACACATTTTTATGTTTTCCTTAATGCAGGATCTCAAAGGATCTCATCTTCATCAATATTCATCTTTCAGCATCTTCAACCCTTTCACTAGTCACCAATAGGGTGGGCTAGAATGTTTCCCATTCTACTCCCAATCCCCCCCTATGAAACCCTATTGTGTTATATGATAAAGAGAGGCATATGCTAGAGAGGAACCATGTATCCTCTGGTGTATGGACTTCCCTATTTATATATATATTGAAAAATTATGTGAACTAGTTATTTAAAAGAAAAAAATAAAATAAATATATATATATATATACTGTATTTATCGGCGTATAACACGCACCTCATTTTAATAAGGAAATTTCAGGGGGAAAAAAAATAAAGAACTTTGAAGCAAAATCCTCAACCTCAACCTCCCTACTCATCCTCCCTCGTCAACCCCCTCCTCAAACCCCCCATCTTCAACCCCCTCCTCCACCGCCCCATCCTCCTTCCTCAACCCCCCTCCTCATCCTCAACCTCCCTCCTCATCCTCAACCTCCCTCCTCATCCTCAACCTCCCTCCTCATCCTTCCTCCTCATCCTCCCTCCTCATCCTCCCTCCTCATCCTCCCTCCTCAACCCCCCATCCTCAACCCCCTCCTCAACCCCCCCATCCTCAAACCCCCTCCTCAACCACCCCATCCTGAAACCCCCTCAACCCCCCCATCCTCATCCTCCTTCCTCAACCCCCTCCTCAACCCCCCCTATCCTCAACCTCAACCCCCCCTCCTCAACCTCCCTCCTCATCCTCAACCTCCCACCTGGTATATGCTAATGACGTGGCGCACATGTGACGTCACATGCGCGCCGGGTCAAGGAGTGAAGCGGAGGCCGGAGCAGAAGCAGGTAAGTGAGGGGGAGGTATTTAGGGGGGTTAAGGTTGAGGAGGGGGGTTAAGGTTGAGGAGGGGGGGTTTAGGTTGAGGAGGGGGGGTTAAAATGAGGAGGGAGGTTGAGGATGAGGAGGGGGAGGGAATATCGGTGTATAACACGCACCTATCATTTGCTCCCTATTTTCAGGGAGAAAAAGTACGTGTTATAAGAAGATAAATACGGTATATATATATATACTAGCGTATTGCCCGTCAAAAAATGACGGCAATCAGATGTGTATGTTTTAAAAGTTGTTTAGTTATTAATATACACATGGAACTGTAAGGTAGCTAATGTTTTTTTTTGTGTACTACTGAAATATAGAATTCAAATTAATAAATGAATTTACATATTTTTATGCATTGTGTTGAAGAGCTGGCAATCTGAGTTGATGTTGCTGCAGCATTAGTGGTGTGGAGGTACTGTGTAAGCGTGCTGAATGTGTGCAGTGTAATGGTGTGCGTGCGCGAGACCAAACCATTAACGTAGTTGTGTAGTTCTGCATTATCCTAAAATGGCGGATAATGTGTTTTATGCGTCTTCGCAGATTATCGGTACGTGTTTTGCGTGGTTAAAGTGCTGTAGCCTGGTTTTCGTTTTGTTCGTCCGTCATTTTTTCTGCGTCGCTCATTGCCAAAGTACTACGGTTTAACGGCTCGCCTCGCTGCGAGAGGCTCGCCAGGCGATGATCGCCTGCGGCGCTCATCGCTAAGCCCGCTAAAGTACTACGGTTTAACATTAAATTTGTTTGCCACACAACATGACACTACATTTGTCCCTTTTTTTTTTCTTCAAATAAATACAATTTTTTTTTAATAAATGGCTGTGTTTTACGCAGTTCGTAGTAGTATAGCCTCGTTTTCATTTTTTTCGGCAGACATTTTTTTCTCGCTTAGCCGATTTTCGATCTTTGTAACTCGGCAAAATCTCTGTAAATTGGAGTTCCAACTCACTTCCAGACGTCCTGCCTGCTTCCCCATGCTGTAAGTGACCTTTATTTTATTTTTTAGTGTGTATTTAGTGTTTTTTTTAGTGTTTTGTTTCCGCCGCTTATGTCGTAAGTGCTACGAAGTTACGGCTCGCCTGCAATGAGCACCTGCGGCGCTCATTGCCAAAGTGCTACGAAGTAAAGGCTCGCCTCGCTAAGTCGTACGCACTACGCAACAGAGCAGTTTAACGGCTCGCCTCGCTACGCGAGGCTCGCCGGGCGATGAGCACCTGCGGCGCTCATCGCAAAGACATACGCACTGCGCAACTGAGCGTGACGACGTCTCGTAGTTAGACAATTATAATATGTGATATATATATATATATATATATATATATATATATATGTATTATTTGTTTCTTTTCAGTCCTTCAGTTGTGTGTGACTTTCAGCGACCATATGGACGCAGCACAGCAGGCACATCTGTCTATGTTTCTCTTTGTGCTTATCCAAAGGGCTTTCATGGCAAAGATATTGGAGTGGGTTGCCAGTTCCTTCTCCAGTGGAGTGCGATTTGTCTGACCTATCTGCTATGACCTGCCCATCTTGGATGACCCTACATGGTCTAGCTCAAAGCTTCCTTGAGGTACACAAGCTCCTTCACCACGACAAGGTAACGATCCAGTAGAGATATATATACAGTATATGTGTGTGTGTATTTTTTTAAATAAGTAGTTCACATAATTATAAAAAAATAAACATATTGACACGTGTTGTATTATTATATAAACTAAAGAACATATTTCTGTTTTTTTAAAACATTAAAAATATATATCTTTGTTGAAAATAAACCCAGTAACATCTACTCCAGGGGAAGAAACACTAACGGAATGCCACAGCCTCAACTGTTATAATAACTGCTATAATATAATGAAGTAGTTACAATGACTCATTTAAACCTTCTACACCTGGTTCTATTTAATTATTCTTGTTCCATGGGGTACGGAGCTCATTACTCATTCAGGCAGAGGCAACACACTGAAATAGCCTGACTTCAATTGATCATAATTCCATGAATTCAGTATCAATTTTCAAAATGAAAACATGTTTTCCATGTGCTTTTTCACCCTCTATCAAATGGTAGAGCACATATAGGGGACTTTTGTGGTCCTTTAAGCCGATGTGGTCTTCATTTTATATCTTACTAAACTGTTGCCATTGCAGCATCCCATATCACCCTATCAGCCTAACAATGATTCCCTTCTGTGTAACATTTCCGCAAGCCGCAATAAATAGACCGAATGAAAATGTGAACATAGTAGAAATTGCATATGTTAAAGAATTATTTTTACTCTAAACACGGTCATTGAAAAGTACTAGTGATAATGTCTTTAACGCCATACTTATAAAATGTTATATTCAACAGTGTAGGAGGAAAAGAACCTTTAAAGATCAAGCCCATTACCTTTTCCAAAATTGCTGTAATAAATGATGCTCTGCTATTTTGTTCTTTCAGATTCTGTTTGTTCTGTAGGAAAGAGAAGTTTGAAAGAAGGTCAAATCATGATCGATATATCAAGTGATGATTACCCTGTAAGTGCATAATATGTCTTTCTCACGTCATTTTAAATAAATACAGCTCTGTCTGTTCGATGTGTACTAAATTTTGTTCTGAGAGATATTTAAATGTTACTTAAAATAAAAATAAAAAATCAAGTTAGGAGGATTTTAACAATTTGCTTCTTGGCTTCAGAAATTGTTCAGAAGAATTATTTTTAATCTGAACACATGTTCATGTAGATATATTTAAATCGAATTAAAGGATTGCTGTAGTTTAGGAAACACTTCTCATGTTTGTTAAGAATGTACCAGACTAACAACATTAGCAGCTGTGTGATGCAGTGGTTAGGATTCAATACTTTCACCTCTGCGACCTGGGTTTGATTCCAGTCAGGGAACCAAGAGGTCACACCACCCTGAAGCCATGCAGGGTTGGGCCTGGTCAGTACTTGGATGGGAGACCACCTAGGGATACCAGTAGATGTATGCTGTGACCCACTGGCAAAGGAACTAGCAACCCACTCCAGTATCTCTGCCATGATAACCAAGTGGATCAGCATGACCATTGACATAAAGATGCGCCTGGTGTGTTACGGTTCATGAGGTCATGGAGAGTTAGAAGCACCTGAACGACAAAAAAAAAAGCCATGAGCATAAGAGAAGTTTTAGAGAAAGTTTTAACATTAACCGACTTAGGTAAATACATTTTCATCTTGTCTGCCTTCAGAACTTCTTGCTAGCATTAAGGGGGGGTTATCTACTAATCAATGGAAGAGCATGGGAATCCCCTGCTCAGCAGTAGGCATCTGCAAGATAAAATGTAAAACCTGCCCCTGCAGTAATATAAATGCCCTCTCATAAAGGTATAATTTACCAAAGCATCATGGATGCCTCCACCAAAAGCGTCAAAAAAGCATTTATTTGTAATAAAATGCCACTTTATTTATTTATTTCTCCTGCCTAATTAGGCTTTGTCTGATTTTTCATAATTTTGTCATAAAAAAATTGGTCGTTTACGTTACTGTAGTATTTTGTTTTATAGTAGGGTTGTTATTGCTGTACAGTAAAGGTAGTAGATAATTGGAACAGGCTTTCAGTGTAAATGGTAGTGTCAAACCCAGTTCAGAAACTTAAAGGGACATGCAACACAACTGTTTTTTTTTTTCAAGCATGTAAATTACAAACATTTTAAACATTACAAACGTTGTATTATGCGTGAAAAAAAGTCAGTAAATCAGGTTTAAACTTCATTAAATCAGGAAATGCAAAGACCATACTTTTCCTCTTTCTGATAAATAATCTTTTCATGCCCCTTTATGTAGACAAAATAGGCAGACTAGATGGGTCTGGGTGAGATGGGTTACATCAGAGATGTAAACAGATAATTCCTCGTCTGCCCAATTACATGTCAACGTAACCCATGTGTTCATTGTAATATACAATGGCACAGAATATTATGTAGGAGAGATGATACATCTCTTACAATGAAAGCATTAAAGGGCTACTCTTCATATCGTCCAATGTGTCTCTTTCCACCCCTCTCCCTCCCCTGTGTCTCTTTCCACTCTCTCCCTCTGATGTGTCTTTCTCCCTCCTCTCCCTCCTCTGTGCTCCTGTTTGCATTTACGGGTGTGAAACCATTTGCGGGCTTGTGAAATTGTTAATTTTCCCCAAGCCCAAAACGATTTACGGGCTTGAAAAAAGTTACGTCTTTACGGCCACCATTATTTTCCTTGCTTAGCCGTTTTCAGACCTCCAAAAAACGCCAAATAAATATCAAATTAGCTTGCATCCTCACTTACAGGCTCCCAGCCTCTTCCCCTGTGCTGTGTGTGAGGTTGTCAGTTAATGTTTTAATTAATTGGCGTCTTTTGGGGTTCTTCCGAGTTACGGGCTTGAAAAAAATGGCGGCTGTTAAATTCATTTCATTTTTTTGAAGCCTGTAACTCGTCAGACGTTTTGAGCTTCTCCCCCCCTCAAGCCAAAGGTGCTCGTCGCGAGCCCCGCAATGAGCCTTCGGTGCCTTTGATGCTCATTGCAGGCCCGTCAAGCCAGTCATGTACGGGGCCTTCGTTGCTCATTGCGTGGCCTGTATGTGACTGGCTTGATGGCGCTTCGGCGCACATTGCATCCCCCGCCACACCCATAACTTTCGGGCCTCACAATGCACGGAACTTTTAACATTGAGTGACCAACATTAGTAAGTACGACAACTATATATGTGATATATATATATATATATATATATATATATATATTCCCTTCTGAATCCCTACCTTGTCATGATCGAGAGGCTTGTGAACCTAAATGAAGCTGTGATCTATACCATGTAAGGTCATTAAAGATGGGCAGGACATTTCAGAGAGGTCAAACAAATCGCGGTCCATTGGAGTAGGAACTGGCAATTCATTCCAGTGTCTTTGCCAAAACAAACGTATGGATAAACACAACAAGAAACACAGACCAATGTGCCTGGAGTGCTGTGTCCACTGAACAACAACAACAAATATATATATATATATATATATATATATATATATATATATACTTTTTTTTATAATCTTTTGAATAAATACATTTGAAAACAGGCAAAATGTTTTTGAAATTGTAAAAAATACATCCTTTTATTATCTTTCTATTCAATTTTATTGCAAGCGAAGCTGCATTTTAAGTTTCTACTGAGGAGTATTTGAATGCAATGGAAGGACAATGGAAGTGTGGCAGCTAATACTGCAAGTGTATTCAGTAACACTAATGGAAAGTTCAGAAGCTGCATGAAACGGCCCAGCAAAGAAAATGGAACCCTATAGAAAGAAATATTTGCATATAAAAGTGATTTTTTAGAGGCTCTGTTTATTTTTTTTAAACTTTTTGAATACATTTTGCCTAGTATCAATTTAGTTAGGCAAAGAAACATGCAGAAAAATGAACTGCAGTGGTTCTTATAAGCAATATAAAATATGAACCAGGTCCTTCTCCAGTGGGCCATAGCATACAACTCCTGGTATCTCCCATCCAGGTACTTACTAGGCCCAATCCTGTTTGGTGGTGTGACCTCTTGGTTCCCTAACTGGAATCAAACCCAGGTAGCAGTGGTGAAAGCACTGAATCCTAATCACTGGAACCCCTATACTATAGATTACCTGACCCAAGCATGATCCATTTTGGCTTATAATAAATAACTGACACAAAACCGATTGTTTTTGGAGAAAACACGGGCCACAGCTTTATTGTAAATAACCAATTTACATAACTTAGAACTTGCATATATTATGCATATTAACATATTCCAACTATAGGGGGAGGAGCCCGGCCACGGACAGTAACCTCACGCCTTGGGCCCTGCCCAAAGCCCCCAATGCTTATTTTAAGCACGCCCTGTGAGGTAGGGCCACGCCCACTTAGGTCAGTGGGCCGGGCAACTCACCTCCCGCCACAGAGCAAGCGAGGGACTCCTTCTGAGCCTGCGATCCCCCCCTGCTGTTAATTAATGCCAAGGCCCGAACCAGACTCTCCCTGAACTCTAAAGTGACCAACTCCAGCCCCATCTCGGTAAGATGAACCTTATCCGAACTGAAAAAATCATCTGCACCGGCCGGCTTGAATTCTTTGTATCTGATGGCGATGAAACCTAGCTTGCGGATAAAACTAGACAGCTGCTGGTTAATCTTCTAGCCCGACGGGGTCACGCGCATTCTACCAAGATCTTCTCTTTATCATTTCAGACCATATCAGGAATGTCCCCGGGAACTTCTTGGTCCAGTTCTCCACGTCTCTTTTCATTACCTTCAGCATTCTGCGCATGGGAACTGCCCCTAAATCATTACCGCCGTCATGTATTATAATTATTGTGGGTTGACCATACCGCTGACTGCAGGTGTTCAACAATTCATCCAATTGGGCCCACCGGAGGCCCCGAACCCCAAACCACCGTACGTGTA
Organism: Discoglossus pictus; assembly: GCA_027410445.1. Classification (NCBI taxonomy): domain Eukaryota; kingdom Metazoa; phylum Chordata; class Amphibia; order Anura; family Alytidae; genus Discoglossus; species Discoglossus pictus. The sequence continues at coordinate 46,201,903 of CM050167.1, read as the reverse complement.
AGTCCGTAACGGGGAAACGCAGTTGTGTCCTTCCTTCGATAACTGCAGCCAACCTGTGGGCCCAGTACACGTACGAGTGGCCCACGATCCACAGTTGCTTCTGACCGCCTGGAAGCAGAAAGCAATAGACGTTAGATTACAGCCCTGGGTCTTATGTAAGACCGAAAACGTTCTGATTCCCATCTACCAATACGCTTGACTGCCGCATCAGGTAAGCCTAATCTAGCTGCTTCGGTCCCAGCCCCTATTCTGAATGAGTGTGTTCCGAACTCCGACCCCTTTAAGCCCAGGCTGTGTAGTGCAACTTGTAGCATCCGTTCAAACTGATACCGGGATAACGCCGTCCCATCGGCATGAACCAAAAGCGAACACCGTCCCACCGGTCGCTTACCAAGGTACTCCACCATACACCCGTAGGGACAACACTCTGTGCCTACTTGGTGTAACACCACCTCCTTTCCTTTTCCCTGCTGGTCGGTCTTAGACCTCCGGAGCCATATCACCACCATGCCTTCCCTGAGGCAGGTATCCACCACCTGGAGGCCCCCTGAACCGTGTCTGCTGCTCGCAACTAACTCCCCTATTCGGAATGCTCCGAAGAACGCCAGGGAAAAAGCAGTATGGAAAAGCAGAGTTTCAAAAGGGGTCCTACATTTTACCCCCAACACCTGCGTTATTCGCAGTAACAATGAGAAGGTGATCGGACGCCTAGTGTCTGGCCTGCGATCCCCGTTAAACATGCCGCGCACCACCTTGCGCACTATAAATTCCTTCGTAAGGTCCTTCTGCCCCGCCAGCTTAAACATAAAAGCCAGGGCAGTGACCTATCTATCTACTACTGCTTTCTTTTCGCCTTCCTCAGCACACCGCAGCAGAAACCATAGCAGTATCCTTAGGGTCTTATCCTCTGATGTGGACCCCCCTGCCGCTTTTACTAAGTCGTTCCATTTGGCCCATATGCGTTTATACGCCGCCCATGTTGCCGGGGCAACAGACTGTCTAACGAGTCTCGTCACCTGGCTGCTCCAAGCTCCCAGATCTCCTCAGGAATTGCCTCCCCCAGCATGTTGGCTCGGGGGGCCAGAGCCCTGAATCGCTCCTCCTGAAACCGAGAAAGGGCGTCAGCAATGCCATTCTCCACTTTTTCTACTTGCCTCGCTTGAAACCATATGTTCTGGCGCAGGCAACACAGCACCAAGTGCCGGAGTAGTCTTACTACCGGCACGGCCGTTGCCGTGAGGGTGTTCACTGCTTGAACAACCCCCCTACTATCCGTATGGAACAGGACACGCTGGTCCCTGAACTCTGAACCCCATAAGTGTACTGCTACTACCATGGGAAAAAGTTCGAGGAATGTCAGGTTCTTTGTGAGACCTGCCACCTCCCATTCACCCGGCCATGGTGCAGCACACCATTTTCCTTGAAAAAAGGCGCCGCATCCCACTCCTTCGCCGGTAAAAAGCTTTAGGTCAGCGCTATTAGTACGCCTTTTCTGGATGATCTCAGAACCATTGAACTCCGCCAGAAATAGCGACCATACCCGTGCGTCGTCCCGCATGGCCTGTGAAACTTTTATGAAATGATGAGGCTTACTAACACCCACCGTAGCAACAATCTCCTACAGAATACCCTTCCCATGGGGATAATCCTACAAGCAAAGTTTAACTTTCCTATGATGGACTGTAACCGCCGAAGGGTGACCTTACGTGCATGCCCTAATGCACTAAGTTCCTCTCTCATGTCTACTACCTTCTCCAAGGGAAGACTACACTCCATTGTCTTGGAATCTATCTGTATCCCGAGGAAAGTCAATCTTTCCGTGGGGCCCTCAGTTTTGTTATGGGCCAGCGGCACCCCAAAATCCCTACAGATTTTGGTGAATACTTCTAACATAAACCGACAGGTGTCCTGCCCAGCCGGACCAACGAACAGAAAATCGTCCAGGTAATGCGTTATGCTCCTGTACACGGATTCTTTGCATGCAACCCATTGCAAGAATGAGCTGAACGCCTCGAAATATGCACACGATATGGAGCACCCCATAGGTAAACAAAGGTCAATAAAATATTTTCCATCGTCTCGGCAACCGAGGAGCCTGTGGCTCGTTGGATGCACCGGTAATAGTCTAAAGGCCGCTTCTATATCAACTTTTGCCATGAGCGCGCCCACGCCGGCCCCCCTGACCATGTCAGTGGCCCGGTCAAACGATTCATAAGACACTGCTGATTCCTCTCTTGCAATGCCGTCATTTACTGACCCGCCCCTCGGGTAAGACAGATGCTGGATTAATCTAAATTTTCTAGCCTCCGTCTTGGGGGGAAACAACAAGATCTCTAATGGGGGGGGAAACGAAAGGCCCAGCCATCCTTCCCAGTTGTACCTCATTGAGAACCTTAGTTTCTGCTACCCCTGGAAATTCTCGCACAGAACGTAAGTTGGGGGCCATGGACCCTCGCACCTCAGTTGTGCACGGGATACGAAAACCCTCCTGGAAACCCAATTTAAAGAGGCGACCCGCCGCACTGTTGCCCGTCGACCTACCGTAGCGCCTTAGCCATGGCAGCATGCCGGGGAGGTGTATGGGCGTCTTGCCCTTTGGCAGCGTGCTCCGCCCTGCTGTCCTTTGGCCTAGCACATCTGGCCAGAGGGTGCTCTCCGCCACAGTTGGAGCACACGTGCTTGAACCTGCAGTTGGGAGCCCACTTACATACCCCTTCGTTGTAGGCAAAACAGGACTTGGCACCTGCGGCCGAGTTGGCGGTGGGACTCCTGACCCCACCACCCCCGGCCCGAAAGGGCGGCATGGCACGCATGGGTGTCGTAATATTAAGCCAGTGTGCTAACGCTTTATCGCTCCATGCCATGGCTGGCCTAGATGCCAGATACTGGCGAAATTCTTCATCGTACCGCCACCACGCCGTACCAGCGTACACCTTGTGGGCGTTTCAGATCTCGTCTATGTACACGAACAGCCCCGGGCATTGTTCCGGGTGGCGCTCGCATAGAACGCAAGCCATGATAGAAAACGCCTGAAGCCACGTATCGAAGGTTCTAGGCAACCTCCTGTAAGAACCCTCCCGTGTGCTCCTTTCACTTGGATCTAAATGCCTAGACATGGGCAGCAGGGAAAACAATTCAACAAACTCCCTCCTATAAATTTTTTCTTTGACATCCTGGGGCAGATGTGCTCCCAAGTTGTCCAGCCCGCATAAGACTATCGGTCTCATGGCTGCGTCTGAGGCTACTACCTTGCTCGCCTGCGGCCCCGGATCACCCACAGTGACCGGGCGGGGGGGGGGGGGGGGTAACGCCCCTGGCTCTATATTGCCCACGTTACTGGGCTGCTCTTCCCAGGCCCCTTTGGCTAGCCCGCCTAACCACGTACCCATTTCCTGTTCACTAATCGCAATGTTATGTGTGGCTAAGAGGGCCTTAAGGGCCCCCAAAAATCCCCTTTTAGTGTATGGCAGTATGCTTTTATCAGCTTCCTCCATTCCACCAACTGCCTCACCTGCTTCCGGGAGCCTCGGAGTAGATACGGCCAACGGGGTGTCCCGACGTCTTTCCTGACGCCCTGGGAATTCAGACTGTCTGGCCCTCCGCGGGCTCCGTCCTCTTTCTGATCTGCAGGCACAGCTGCATCGGCAGGATCTCCTGCTCCTGGATCTGGATTGCCGTTCAGACCTGTGGGTGCAAGAGGAACAGTCACTAGCTCTCCGTGACCTGCATGCCTGTGCCCATACCGCTTGTTCCTCCCCTGAGGACGGGTCCTGGTCATCTAAGCTTGCGCAGCTGGAATGCGCTAGTGCCGCTGGCTCTGCACTTTGTACCAATAACCTGGGGACTGCCTGGGGCATTGCGAAGTCTACCTGTGGGTCAGGATTAGTCACTTTTTGCTGTGGCCTAACCGTAACGCCCTCAGTCTCTGTCCTCTGTCGTCTTAAAGGGGTATGGGTAAATAGCAGCGGGCTGTACCTGCTTGTGTTCTTCCTAGCTCTGGTGGTGCGCGCCGGCCTCGCCACCGCTGCTGCTACGGGCATGTCCTCGATCATGACCATGCTGTCCTGGCTGATCATCTCTCTGACCACTCTGTCTCTTCTCTCACGTGTGGTACCCGTGTCCATTTTTCTGCCGCGGCTGCGTCCCTGCAAAGCACCAGAAGCGATGTTACTATTGGGGTTAGAGGGGACCGCATGGTCGGCACCTTTTGTGTCTGTAGGAGCTTTTTTAGGGCTCCTGTCTTTACTTTTACCCCCTGCGCCCCCTCTTTGGGGTGGTAACAGGGTGTTCTTTGCTCTTTGCCGCGGCCGAAGCCCTTTAGGCAAAGTGACTGGTGGTGACCGGAGTTCTAGGCCCTCACCCTCACCGCCCGCGGGCCCGGCTCTCTCTTGTCCGAGGGGTCAAGGGTCTTGGCTAAGCTGCCCCGCATTACCCCTGTCGCCCGTGGCCTGGTCATCCACTGGACAGTGGTCTAATGGCTCTGCATGAAAAGGGGGGGAGACAAGCCCACCGGCACCCCCAATATTGTCTAGGCCTCCAGCAACTACATGCTGAGCCTGTCCAATGTAATGGGGGCCTCCTACAGAAAGCATGGGAGGGCCCAGCCTGTCCTGCACCCACCTGACCCCTTGGCTTAAGGCACGGGTCCTAACATCAGCCAGCAAGGCCTCTAGCTCTAAAGCATCCATGCCCCAGGCACACCAAGCCCCCCTGGACAAAAACAAAACGGACCACGAGACAGGAAAAGACACCAAAAAGACACACAACACACACAGACAGCGCTCTCACACTACCCCTTATATGCTTCTCTAAAGCTGGGGTGTAATCTCAGACATTAAACCTCCTACTTGGTAATTATATGCAGGAGCCCTCAGACCTCCGTCCGTTTTCCACGGAGACCGCGCCGAACTGACTCCCGGCGCGCGAATGCGGTGGACGCCCCGCCCCCCGCCGCTCCTGATTGGCCATTGTGCCTGCAGGCTCCGCTGGGTCACGAGACGCTGCGGGCTGACCCAGGGAGCCTGTGCAGCCTCCGCGTCGGCAATATTTTATCTTCCTCTTAAGGATCCCTTCTATAAAGGAATAAACCTTTGTCGGCTCATTTGCACATCATTATAACCACTCTGTTAATTCTAATATATGATGGCTCACAGGACTATTTAGGAGGGCTGATACATTTCCCACAATGAAAGCATTAATTTGAGCCAATGTCAATACATTTGATTTATTCCTACTGACCTTTCAGATATATGTATTTTTTAACTGACTTAATAAGAGAAGTGAAAAATTGCCCCTGATGAAAAAAAATGGTGTGAGTGCAAGGACTTGATTTATATACTGTACATAACAAGTAGGTCATCAATATGAGTACATATAGTAAACATGTCATTGGTTCCCAACTGATCTAATTAGGTGGAGGTTTTGAGCAGAAATGTAATAATAGTGTAGATTCTATTAAGTCGATTTATTTCTGTACAACCACCGGCATCACACATATGAAGATTGTAACAAGACTCCTACAAGCAATATTATTATTCTTTACAAATATATATATGTATATATATATATATATATATATATATATATATATATATATATAATAGCAGAATATTTATTTATTTCTGATTTTGGTGTGTTTGGTAAACATTTATTAAATGAGAGTTGGAGCTATTTAAAAAATAGTGACTAAAAGCATTCTTAAAAGGAAATGTTGTTATTTTAAAAATAAAATTCCAAAACAACATTTTCCCAATTTACAATGGTCATTAAGGAGAAGAAAATAAGGTTTTAGTTTTATTTATTTCATCCAGACTATTTATTGTATAAATATAAAAGGAAATTATTTAATAATCTTTTGATAATGCCAATGCAATATTACTTGTAAATCAATGACCACCTTTTGTGGGGGGTAGAAGAGTATTAGCAATACTAAATGTGGCTATAAACGCAATGTATTCATGAGAGTAGGTAGTACAATGTGCTTAATAAATACACCCCTTCCCCCACCAAGAACATTCAATACTGTCTTTGCAGGCCAGTTTTTTAATATAAATATTTCTTCTGATATATACTTTTGTCCAGTGGCAGAGCTAGTGCATGGGGGGGGGACCCGCTCCAACATTAAGTCGGGAGGGCCAAGGGGGGCGCTCGAGGGTGACTGCAGGCCATGGCAGGTTGGGCTTGGGGCACAGCACTGGGCCCCCTCCAAGGCAGTGCCCCGGTGCTTTGCACTGACTGCACTGGCGGTATCTCCGCCTCTGCTCTTGTCTCTGTTTGAATTATAATGCTAAAAACAAGTTTGCAAATTTGTGTTACAATATCACTAATATAGATGTCGTACTGCAAGTGAGGGTGAGAGAGAGTGAGAAGGAGAGTGAGAGAGGAGAGTGAGAGAGAGAGAAGAAGAGGGAGAAGGAGAGAGAGGGAGTGAGAAGGAGAATGAGAGAGAGAAGGAGAGTAAGAGAGAGAGAGAAGAAGAGGGAGAAGGAGAGAGAGAGAAGGAGAGGGAGGGGAGTGAGGGAGAAGAAGGGAGGGAGAGATAGAAGGAGTGAGGGAGAGAGAGAGAAGGGTGCACAAAAAGATAGAAGACAATTTTTAAGACAATATTATGCCGTCATTTTTGACGGTCAAGTGACTAGTGTAGATATATTTGTCACCCTAAAACTAATTACAAATGATGGTTAGAAATTGAAAAGGTGAAGGGAGGAAAAACCAAAACAGAGGGTGTAGGAGTGATAATGAGATACTGGAATTCCAAGAGATGGGGGTTACAGAACTGTAATATGTGGAGATTCAGCAGTAGATGAAATGAGGGTCACATGAGTGCAGGAGATGTGGGAGTCAGAAAAAAGACATGAGGAATACAGGAGTGGAAGAGATGGGAATATAGAAGTTGAAAAATGAGATATAGGAGAGGAAGAGATAGGGGGTCCAGGAGAGGAAGAGATGGGACGGGACAAAAGAGAAAGGGATGGAGGGTCAAGGAGAGGAAAAGATGTTGGGAGTCCAGGAGAGGAAGAGACAGGGGAACCGGGAGAGGAAGAGACAAGGGAACTGGGAGAGGAAAAGATAGAGGCATACAGGAGTGGAAGAGATGGGGAAATGGGAGAGGAAGATATGGGGATAAAGGAAGGGAAGAAATAAGGGGTTATTATTAGTAGTAGTACTATTCTCTCTTATTTATTCCTTAGCACTGGGGTACCGTAAAACATGGGTATGACAATACATAGCATGATCAATGGAGTAGATGTCCATGCCCTTCAGCTTATAATCATACACATGACACTTTTCAACAAAGTGCCTTGCATGACTGAGATTTTGCAAACATACAGACTAAAGGATTAATGAAAAAAGGCAAAGTAAATAAAAAGGAGAAACAAGGCCTTGGCAGGTAATTGAATAGAGATCAGAGGGTTAATTAGTGATTAAGTATGTGGGTGTAACAGCTGTGAAAGATGGAGGTGCTGCTGATATTAGTAAGAATCCTGCACTATAAAGTAACACAAAATCATACAGGCAGAAGAGAAGGTGTGGAAGGGCTGGAAGTAAAAGTAACTAAGGTAAAAGGAACTGGGAAGTTGTCAATTGGTCAGTGCTTCTGCTTATACAGATGGTATGCGGCCAAGGATCACTGGCTGAACCCCTCCAGAGGCGGCTGCTGCAGTCCTGATGGTGAATGGAATATAGGAGAGGATATGGGAGAAAAAGCAATAGGCATACAGGAGAAGGAGAGGTGGCGGATATGGGAATGGAAGAGAGGGGGATACTGAATTGGAAGAGAGGGGGGATATGGAAGAGAACAAGATGGGGATTATAGCAGAGGGAGAGATGGGGGTTACAGCAGAGGGAGATACAGGAAAGGAAAGAATGGAAAGAGTTTGTGTACTGGGCAGAAAATAAAGAAGGTAGGAACCAGAGTGTGGAGACAGATGAAAGAATCTCTTGCCCCTACTGCTTTGTCACCTTTGGGCATTGGAGAGGAGCAGACCAAGACAGATATATAAGGAGCAGGAGAGAGGAGGGAGTACATATACCAATTTATATAGATTTGCACTATGACATCACCACCCCAAAATCATCCTATAGCAAAATATTAAACAATGCATTATGACATCACCACCCCAACATGATCCTACACCAAATCAATATGACCTCATAGTTAGACCTGGGGCTAAGATTGTCATTGATTTTATTATAACAAGATAAAGATAGATACTAGGCTGGGAACAATTATACCTGCATTTTTCTGTGCCTCCATAAACATAGCTGTTTATTGATTATTGTTGCATTTCACCACAATAGAACAAGGCAATTTATCAGCTAAAATCTTACGCTTATGGCAAGGTTGTAGGTTTTTCAGGGTCACTACATTTAGTGGGTTTCCTGCAATGTAGAAGGTTTATCTTGTACTCATGCAAAAAATATGTAAATGATGTTTATTATTTCTGAACAATAATGTCACACTACTCATGCATTACAAGAATATTTCACTTAAGGAACTGTAATGTTATTTTCTATTTTTTTGCATTATATAATATTGCTGCAATATTTAGCTTAAGAATTAGTTCTAAGAGCACTCACTGTCACAGTCATACAGGGAAACCCAGTAGGGTGCTTTTATGTATATTTGAAGAGGAACAAGCAGTAGAAATAAAGCAGCTCTGTAGATCACTAGTCAGACCTCATTGTGTCCAGTATTGCCAAAAGTATATTAATAAAATTGGCAACAATTCAAAGGTGGGTAACCATATGGTACATTTTCTAAAACAGTGGTTATCAACCTTTTGTGGTCATGGGACCTACTGGTTACCTTCATGTTGATTGGTTGGTTACCTTCCAATGCTTATAGGGACCATTTGTGATACTTCATGCAACAAACTAAATTTTTCCCTAGCTAATATGTATAGAAAACATTGCCAATAGTGATGATTTATATAAATTGTTAGGCTTTTCTTATCCCTGAGAACCAATAGATATGGTCTCAGGAGTCACACCAGCCCTGGTACTGGCTATTAGTGTAAAAAAAACTTACAAGGAAAGACTTTGTCGTCTTAATATGTTTAAATGTATTAAATTACTTAATAATGTTCAGGATCAAAATATACTTAGAAAAACAGGAAGTCATCAGTGGAAGTTGATATTTTCTGGTCCCGAATAATTAGAAACTGGGGATGAGTGGGAGGAAGAGTGGATTCAAATAAGATATCTAGAAAATGTCTTTAAAATGTCTTATGTTCACTTCTTGCAAGCCTGCTAATGTTGTATTGTTACATACTTGACAAGCATGCGAAGATTTTACCAAACTACAGTGGCCCTTTAAGACAACATTTTAACTATAATTGGTAAATAGATGTTCTTACTGGTTCTTATCTGTAATCAAATGTATATTCCTGTCTAGCCTTCATAGGCTAGTTCCTATTTATTCTGGTGCCAGTATTAAGCTGCAACATTTACCATTTTCTGTAACAAAGCTAGGAACCAGCACTAATTGAAAAGCTGCTTTGCTGAGAGTTTGCTTTATTGCATTTATATTACATCATTCAACATCTATTTTGTTAATGGATATAAATAAGGGAAGAGGTTAAACTTTCTAACATGCAAATTAACATCCTAATAAATTAATGTACTGTAACAATATGGATAATTAAGTAGCTACATACATAAAATGTTAGATAAGCATTAAGAAAAGAAAACAGTGGAAAGGATTAGGAAGCTGGGTAAATCTTCTCATAACTCTCTGTTTTTTTTTTCTTGCTTTCATTGTTTACTTAAGTTAAATTAAGCAAATATCACTCTACGTTTGTTTCTTTGGATGAATTTATTCTCTACAATAATCATTTTAGATAAAATCCTGCATGAATCACTTAAAAATGTAAAACCAGGTAGGATGACCCATGTAATGGAGCATTATTGTTATTATTATTATTGTTACTACTGTTATTAATTTGTTTTCTATAATGTCTTTATTTTTAACACAAGTTTACTTAGTTTTTAGAATTACAAAAACAAATAAATGTCAATGCTTCTTCAGGAATCTGGAGGAATCCATGATACATTGCTGGAATTTGTGTGTGCTAGTTTACATTTCTGGAGAAAAGGGAAATAAAGAAGGAAAGACAATTACTAGGTAGTTTTCCTCCCCAGGTAGCCACAGATCTGAGATCTGACAGTCAATCTAAAATGGATAGATAGATAGATAGATAGATAGATAGATAGATAGATAGATAGATAGATAGATAGATAGATAAATAGATAGATAGATAGATAGATAGATAGATAGACAGAGACTGATAGATAAATAGATAGATAGATAAATGGACAGATAGATAGATAGACAGACAGACAGACTGATAGATAGATAGATAGATAGATAGATAGATAGATAGATAGATGGACAGATAGATAGATAGACTTTCCACATGATTTCCCCCTCCCTAGCTCATGGTACAGAGTACATACAGTGACTTTAATGAGTATTGCTATTATAAATTATTAAACAGGCATGTATTAATGATTTACGACTAATTAAAATAACTAGCTCCTCTTGCTAGGGCATTACAAGCGTCCTTTAATCTGATTATGTAGACAGACATGGGCAGATTAGATGGGATTATTTATTGTTTATGGCTAGAACTCCTATCACCACTACAACTACAATGTCTAGATTATTAATTTATTTTTAACACATTGCAAACTAAGGATTTACATGTTCGTGATTCCAGTACATACAAATCTTCACTGTTTCTTTGGTAATTATTTACAAATAAGAGGATTAAACTGTGTCTTGAGGGAATTCTTGTGCCGGACACATCTGTGTGATCTTCCGTCTCAGATGGACTTTTTGCTGATTTAAACACATGGGTCATCCTATTATCTGAAAGACATTTTGATAATTGCCATATATTCCCTAGTCAAACTATTTTGTTAAGGCCTACTCAACACAAGGACTCAATTGCTCCTGCTGGTATCAGTGGTCTCACTACATTTACTCAAGGTACCATCTGGCTACTTACCAGGCACCCACAGCAGTGACTGAACATACAAAGTACCACTGGATTATCCATGGTGGGTATCTATGCTCTACTCACAGCTATATTTAGCTGTACATCTCAAAACGGTCGGTCAACCCTGTTGAATAGTTTTTGCTAAAACCAATTTTCATTTCCTTCTTGTATAATTTTAAATATTTGTCCTAGTGCTGGAACTGAGCCAGCACATTATATAATTCACTTTTTCCCTCTATTGCAGTGGTAGTCTACCTGGTCCCTAATGCCCACTTGTGAGCGATTTAAGCTTTCATGGTGGGCGGTGGGGCAATCACTAGGTGGCATCGATGAGAAGTAACGTCACACACTGGAGACCCCGCAGCACCACGCTTGTCTGCTTGGAGAACTGGTGAGAGAGCCTAGGGACAGCAGTCACAACCGGATCACTATCTAGTAAGTACAGGGCGATACATAGCTAGGGACTGCAGTCAGGACCGGATCACTATCTAGTAAGCACAGGGCGATACATAGCTAGGGACAGCAGTCAGGACCGGATCACTATCTAGTAAGTACAGGGCGATACATAGCTAGGGACAGCAGCCACAACCGGATCACTATCTAGTAAGTACAGGGTGATACATAGCTAGGGACAGCAGTCGAAACCGGATCACTATCTAGTAAGTACAGGGTGATACATAGCTAGGGACAGCAGTCAGGACCGGATCACTATCTAGTAAGTACAGGGTGATACATAGCTAGGGACAGCAGTCAGGACCGGATCACTATCTAGTAAGTACAGGGCGATACATAGCTAGGGACAGCAGCCACAACCGGATCACTATCTAGTAAGTACAGGGTGATACATAGCTAGGGACAGCAGTCAGGACCGGATCACTATCTAGTAAGTACAGGGCGATACATAGCTAGGGACAGCAGCCACAACCGGATCACTATCTAGTAAGTACAGGGGCATACATAGCTAGGGACAACAGTCACAACCGGATCACTATCTAGTAAGTACAGGGCGATACATAGCTAGGGACAGCAGTCAGGACCGGATCACTATCTAGTAAGTATAGGGCGATGCATAGCTAGGGAAAACAGTCACGCCCCGGATCACTATATAGTAAGTACAGGGCGATACATAGCTAGGGACAGCAGTCAGGACCAGATCACTATCTATTAAGGACAGGGTGATACATAGCTAGGGACAGCAGTCAGGACCGGATCACTATCTAGTAAGTACAGGGTGATATATAGCTAGGGACAGCAGTCAGGACCGGATCACTATCTAGTAAGTACAGGGTGATACATAGCTAGGAACAGCAGTCAGGACCGGATCACTATCTATTAAGGACAGGGCGATACATAGCTAGGGACAGCAGTCAGGACCGGATCACTATCTAGTAAGTACAGGGCGATACATAGCTAGGGACAGCAGTCAGGACCGGATCACTATCTAGTAAGTACAGGGCGATACATAGCTAGGGACAGCAGTCAGAACCGGATCACTATGTAGTAAGTACAGGGTGATAAATGGCTAGGGACAGCAGTCAGGACCGGATCACTATCTAGTAAGTACAGGGTGATACATAGCTAGGGATAGAAGTCAGGACCAGATCACTATCTAGTAAGTACAGGGCGATACATAGCTAGGGACAGCAGTCAGAACCAGATCTCTATGTAGTAAGTACAGGGTGATAAATAGCTAGGCACAGCAGTATGGACTGGCAGCAAGGGGCCACGTTTGCGGAAGGTGGAGGCTCTAACATCGGCTGCAATGAGCCAAAGGCTCATTGCAGGCTGCAAATGCGGACACTCGCGAAGCGAGGGGCCGCATTTGCGGAGGTGGAGGCTCTATGGCGCCTCCCACGCTGTTACAAACACCCACACAAGCGGCACTTTACCAACAATACGAACCGAGGGAAATTTATGGACTTAGTAGACAAAAATACGAGACGCGGGACTTAGAAAAAAAAAACATTACGACCTCACAAAAATACGACCTTAACGGCCGAACCGCACACACTGGAAAACAGTCAAAACACAATAAATACACACAAAAAAGACATTAAAATCTTACCCACAGCAAGGGGGGCACCCAGGACCTCTGCAAAGGAAGTTACGCCTAAATTTAAGTCCAAATTCACGAGTTTTGACACACAAAAATCCCCTAAGCAAGAGAAAAAATGGTCGGCGATAAAAACGAAAACAAGGCTACAGGACCCTAAATACGCAAAACAGCACCAAGCACATAAGGCTTTTCCAAAAAGCCATACGAGGTTAAGATACACTTTTACTAAAGACGGAAAATCATACACACCAGCGTAACACATACACATTCGCGCCATTTCTCAATGCGGAAGTACACAGCTACACTAACAGCTTTACCTCCCGCACTCACCACATATACACTACACACTGCACACATTGCTGACACTTACACCTTACCTCCAGAATCGTGCCACTACAGTGGATGCTGCAGGAACATAGAAACAGATTGTCAGCTCTTCAGCACAATGCTTCCTGCATATATTACTTAGGAATAGGTAAAGTATATTAACTTATTAATTTATTCCTTATTTCATTGGCATACAACAATACATATACACAAAAAAGCCCCTCATATAACAATCAAAAAAAAAAAAGAAAACAGCCGCGCAATGAGGGGGGAGGGAGAGAGAAGTAGAGGGAGAGAAAGAGAGTGAGAAGGAGAGAGAGTGGCAAGGAGAGGGAGAAAGAGAGAGAAGGAGAGGGAGAAAATGAGAGGGAGAGAGAGAGAATGAGAGGGAGAGTCAGAGAGAGAGAGAGTGAGAAGGAGAGGGAGGGAGAGAAGAAGTGAGGGAGAGATAGAAGGAGGGAGGTAGAGAGAGAGAAGGAGAGAGAGGGCGCAGAGAGAGAGAGAGAGTGAGCACAGAGAGGGAGAGGGCAGAGAGAGAGAGAGATTGCCCAGAGAGAGAGAGAGAGGATACACAGAGAGAGGGCGCACAGACAGAAGACACCATTTTTAAGACAATATTATACCATCATTTTTGATGGGCGAAGCCTAGTGTTGATATAAAACAGAATTATAACATGTTTGTTGGTGGATTTTGTAAAAACACACCCACATACAATAATCATTTTCAGCTACTGTTATTATTATTTCAATAAAAAAAACATATTTTGACATTCTGAGTTCATTTTCTCTACCATGTCTGGCCTATTAAGAAATCAATATCATATTTGGAAGGATCAAAGTCTGCAAAATGAAGACAAATCACAGAATGTAATTTTTTAAAGTAAACAGTAACAAAGCATCAAGGCAGGAGGCACCCATAATAGAGAGAGAGAGAGTCTGGTAAAATATATATAAACAGTCTGTTTATCCATTTACTAAGGACTTTTTAAACATGGAAACTCCACTTCCTCAGCAAATTAATTGAAAACCATGAGCCACATTCAATTCCAAGCCCTCAAAATGATCGTTGTAGGCTGTATGTCTGCGAGTGAGTTGCGGGCTCCCGTTCGTCTCCGATTGCGATGCTATTCAATTGCTCAAGCCCGCAAGTTACTGGCCCAAAGCCGAAACCATAAAGCATGCACTGGCTCGTAGCAGTTCATGGCGGGTACCTGATCAATTCAGCAAGCCTTTAACTGCCCGTTTCGAATCAGCCAATAGAAAATAAGACTGTCATAATTACGGCAGTAAAACATGGAGGTTACATGTCAATTAATTAGATTTGAGGGGCCGATATGCGATCAGACTTGCAAACCTGCAAAATAAAGAATTATGAAAATGAATGCCAATACTGTTCTAGTCCATATGGTCTGATATGTTTTAACTCATTGATACCGGAGATTGATTTAACCCTAGAATGAAACACATAAATACATTTAATTTGCTGCAGATTTGTGGGATTGAGACTATTATGCAATAAATTATAATGTCTATCATTTCCTTCCTGTTATTTACAGTGCAGTATTAAGTTTTGTGTTTGCATTTACAGTGCTACGAACAGGTGTTTAACCCTGTAGGATTTCTCCTTCTTTTGCCATTTACAGGTGTGAAAACATTTGCGGGCTTGGGGAAATTGAGCAACTGAATAGTGATTTACGTTTTTTGCCTTGCAAAAGTGACAGATCAAAGGCTTTGGGAGGCTGTAAAATACAGGTTTAACCATCGCCATTTTTTCTAGGCCATAACCCATAAACCATTTGGAGCCTGCAAAAAGACACCAATTGAATAGCAAATTAACTTGCGACCTCAGTTACGGACTACCAGATCTCAATTGAATGGGGCTCCATGCTTTTTGTAATGCGATTTGTGTCAGAGCATCATTTTACCTTAAAATACCAAATAATGCAGAATCACCATGTAGTTGTTTGGATATCAAGCTTAACAGTTTGCTGTTTTAAATATAATGATTGTGCCCAAATCATATTAAATAATTAATTTCATTGTGGTTTGCATAATGGTGGAATAAGACCGTGAGTATTTAAACAATTGATAAACACGGAGATGGCGGCCATGTCTCCGAAAAATGTACCGGGTCCTAACATTTAGGACTAGCTTGTAGCTCTAAATATTACCCATAGTCTGTCTCCAAAAAAATGTTGACTGGCTCCTAAGTATCTGTTTAATTGTGTACATCCCCACACAACTCAGTTGATGCACCTCCTTTCCCCTATGTTTACACCACTACACACACACATATATAATATAATGCAGCGGGCATAAGCATAAAGGAAGCCATGTTTAAAATGGTTTATGGATTGAAGAGCGAGGCATTTATGGGCACATTTGCATGTCCTTGCTCAGCTTCCCAGAATGCAGTGTAATAACTGTATTTCTCAGATTTCTGAGCAGGAAACATTTTTTTTTATCTTGTTTTAGACATTCAAATGTGAACACAAATGTACTATATATATATATATATATATATATATATATATATATATATATATATATATATATCAGCATAAGTGTATGTGTCCTTATGTGTACAGCATGACAGAAAATATCAGGTATACTTGCAGAAATAGATTTCACTGCATATTTTATGTTGCCCTCTGAATAAATGCTACCTTAGGCCTGGTATTTTTGGCCTTGTTAGAAATACAAAACTGGATAGTACAAATGCTATGAGTACATTTATGATCACAAATTTGTGCTTTGATACCAAACTATAATTCTGGACCTAAATCAACTTGAAATTATACATCTTGATATCTGAATAATCAGTTATAAAAATAAGCCCTGATATACCTTTCAGAATAAATGACAGATCCAACACATTTGCAGTTTGGTCAATACCGATTTGAAATGGAATCATCTTGACTATAATTTTTAATCCAGTAGAATAAAGCCTCTGCAACAAACCAGACTTGAAATATTTATTGAGCATCTTTCATGTCATATTGTGACACTAAGTATGAACTGTGCATTGATTTTAAGTGTTACTAGAATACTGTGCAATATGACCTATATACACTATACATTACCTTCAGGAAAACTGTTTGCAAATACTAAATAATGCAGACAGGTTAATGTGTTGGGACTCTGCTACAATACCAGACTTTTGCTCAGATTCTTAAATAGTACTAGTATATGGAGGTGAAGATATTATTATAAAATATTATTGTATATAATGTTTATCGAGTGGCAAACTAGATGGGCATTTGGACCTTTATCTCCTGACAAATTTGTGTCTCTATGTTTCTGTTCAATGAGAAATCTAATATAATGAAATAATCTGCTTTTATTTTCTTTGAGTGCACACATTTTCCATTCCACAAGTCATTAAACATTGTACCAAATGAATCCTAGCATGTTTCAAGTAGTCTATCATGATTCTTAACACCTTTCTGTAGTTCGCCATGACTCTTAGAATCTTTTTCAATAGTCTGCCATGACACTTTTTGTGTCGCTTAGTCGCGTCCGACAATCCATGAACGCAACACACCATGCGGATCCACGTGGTTTTCATGGCAGAGCTACTGGAATCGGATGGCAGTTCCTTCTCCAGTGGGCCACAGCATAATGCTCCTGATATTCCTAGGTCATCTCCCATCCAAGTATTGACCAGGCCCAGCCCTGCATGGCTTCAGGGTAGGGACCCCTTTCAAGGGCCTGGGTCTTAGCCCATTAAAGGACAGACAGCTTGGCTCCAGCCACTGAATTATGTACATAAACACCTCCATTGTATTTGTAATAATTTTTGGCCCATTGTTTGCCAGATAAAGAGACGGCAGGATGTGTTTATTGAAGGTTAAGCCTATTGCTCTCAGGAAGCTAATGCTATACCCCATGTGGGGTCATCTCCGGTAATTGTCTGCCACACCCTCTGACTTTTCTTAAATAAATCAGTTGACTTCTGGAGACATATAGAAATCGTGTGTCTCTTATTTTGTTCTTTTTCTCCTGGATGGCTGCAGGGAGGTACTGTAACAAGTCTTATCAAGCCCCCTAAGAAGAAGCAGATCTGGAGTCTCTTGGTAGCCTGGAAGTACTGATTTCTAAAGCAAGAACCCTGATTGATACAGAAGCCAGATATCAAGGTGCTTTGTGGGTAGTTAACCTGTAGTCTATAGCAGGTGGCCCTGGGCAATAATAACCCCTACCCCCGGATTGTCACAGTGACCTTGTTGTTCCTTGACTGGAATTGAACCCAGGTTGCAGTGGTGAAAGCACTAAATCCTAACCAATGGACCACCAGGGAACATTGCTCCTTAATAGTCCACCATTATTCTTACTAACTTTTCACTAGTCCGGCATGACTCTTAGCATCTTTCAAGTAGTCCACCAAGACCTTTTGCAGGGTTTTCCTGGGAACAAAATTGTGAACCAGATCATTAGGTAAGAAAAGAAAGGGCCTACGAAAGAATGGGCAATGTCCATTACTCAAAAAATAGACATCTAGCAGTGGCTGAAGAACAAAACAGAAAAGGACATATATAGCCCTATTAAATTCCCCCAATGTGAAAACCTGTAGCTTGTAATGGAGCCCGGTAGACTTACGGCTATTAAATTGGCCTCGTACAGCTACCCTCAAACAATCTGCGGGTTACATGCGGAAAAACCCTACGGGCTGTTGGAATCTGAACTCTGCTGCCACAAAGCCTTTGATATATCAAGCCCGTAAATGAAACGTTTGCAAATCGTTATTAAATTGCTGCAAATCCACTGGCGATCAAACCTGTAAACCGTAAATTGGGCCAAAAAGTCTACGTGTACTAGAGAGGACCCGCAAGGGGGTTAAAGTCCTATCCATAGCACTGTAAATGCAAATATCAACACACTACTGTACATAATTAAAGGGAAAGTGATGTTAGGTCTTAGAATTATCAGCACAACATTCTCAAGCTCGCAAATCTGCAATATAATTTTTTTTTTATATTTAATTTCTGTGTTATATCGATCTCGGCAATCAATATGTTAATACATATAATAGAACTCGCATGGACTTGAATATCATATTAACTGATTTATTATTATTGCATTATTTCTGGAATGCTATTCTGATCGTAACTCGGATTTCAAACCAGTAAGGGATTGAAACCTAACCTTTATTTCTCAGTGATGTAATGATGACAATCTCTTTTACCATTGGCTCCATCTAAACCCGTAACTATGGGTTTGACTAATTGATCATGTTCATGGCCGCACATGTAACGTGCGCAAGAATGGTTTACGGGTTTGGATGTCGGCCACGTCTGTTGCAGGCTTGGCTAATTTAGTAGCTCTGTAACTCTGCCGAATTTCAAGCCTGCGGGCTTTACGGGTATACCGGTGCCGCTACGGGCTTGGAATTTAATATGGCCCTTGGACTGTAACATAAAAAAAGACCTTTGGTGAAGACAGTCTATTCCAGTGGTTCAACAAAATGATCAAATTAAAGGGCCTCTGTAACCTAATCTTCAAAATATATTCTTTTAAATACCTACATTTGATAACTTGCTAAATAGTTTTAGAAATACATCTAAAAAATAAAAATATAGCCCTTAATACATTAACTATAAAAAGTTAATATTTAAAACTAAAGAGTAACAAAGTATCAAGACAAAAGGCACCAAGTTTTATGGATTAATACATTTCTGCACTCTATAGGGAAAAAAAGCAGCTAATGTGTATGTAGCACATCTCACATTTAATTTTTATTAATATCTAGAAATCCCTCTAATGATTATATTGACACCTCCAGGGGTGTATACACAAACATCTGATCCCCCTCAATCAGCATGCAGCATCAGGGGAGCGATATTAACCCACTATTTACCTGCTATTGCTTGCAGAGCCAATCTCTTTGCTTCCTGTCTCAATGTCAGCAGCAATGCATAGCACATATCAGTGATACACTACATATCCCAGGCTGCTTTTCAGCACAAACAGGAACCCAGAGTTAATTCAAAACCTTCAGCTAACCGGATTGGCCAAAACAAATCATTTTAAATTTAATGCTAACTCAGCCTGGGTTTGTAGGGTGTTAAGCCTAAAGTTCAGCTGTCAGAAATTACAAGACATTTTGCTGACTTCAATGTAAGTGTTTACATTTTTATTTGGGGATTTTTTCATGCAAAAAATGTTTGCATACACTACCAATTCCCCTCTATAAGAAGCATTCATAATCCAGCAAACTTACATATCCCTTTAAGACATGTGGATGAAAACCACTATCAGAGAGAGTCTGGTAAAACATTCATGTTCAGTGTATACCCACAATGCATTTCTTTACATCGAATTATAGTAGTCATGCTCCAAATGCGCCTAATTAATGTTATCTGTTGCCTAATTATGTTAACGCTTACACTGTCCCTTTAATGTGTATTGCATTCCTTTTTTATAGCTCTGTTTTCACTGGTCTAAAGGACCACAGTAGTGCACTCTTAATAAGATGCTCTTTTGAAGAACTATACTTCATGAAATGAGCCATTATATAAAAAATGAATAAGCCCAACCTTTAAATTGTTATTAATTTTAATATTATTTGCAACCATACTGCAATAAGTGTGAGCTTTTTTGCTTGTGTTTATCGGCTTCTGCAAGAAAGGATGTGTCCTTGGGTGATTTCGTTTAGTCCTATTGAAAGCATTGTCACCTGGGATTTCCAGATTTAGTTCTAGCAGTGGCAAACCTCTTTGCATTCAAGATCTCTTCCCACCTGTAAAAGTAGATCAGTAGAAACAAAAATGTTGACTTTCGCAGAATAATCATATATATAGTTGTCGTAATTGCAAACTCGCAATTATGACAACTATATAGAATTGCGCATGCGCAATGCACAGCGCGAGCCGCTCACGCTGTGCATGCACAGTTCACAATGGGTATTGAGCATGCACATTGCGCTGCGCAATGCGCATGCGCAATGCGCGGCATAAGCCGAGCATTTGCAATGCGAGACAGGAGAAGGAGAGGGTGGGAAAAGGAAAGGGAGAAACGAGAGGGGGAAAGGAGGCACCGGAGAGGGAGAGGGGGGGTAGGAGACACATTGGAGGGAGAGGGGCGAAGAGACACGGGGGAGGGAGAGGGGGTAAACAGACACAGGGGAGGGAGGGAAGAGACACAGGAGGGAGAGGGGGGAAGAGACACAGGGGAAGGAGAGGGGGGAGAGACACAGGGGGGAAGGGGGAAGAGACTCAGGGGAAGGAGAGGGGGGGGGGGGGGAGAGACACAATGTATAATATTATATCATGCCGTCAAGTCGCTAGTTGTATATAAAAGCAGGGGCGGCCCGTCCATTGGGGCGTCAGGGCAAACGCCCCCCCAAATATTTTCTTCACCCTGCAATAAAAAAAACACAACAATGTATTAGTATAACCCAAAAACAAATAAATATAAGGTGTACATCATCATTTCAAGTCTAAATAGTATTAAAATGAATTAAAGTTAGAAAAGGGACACTGTCACTTTAAAATAACCCTTGCGCTACATTAACTAATGCTGTGTATCTATCTATCGCCCCCTGCCTGCACCCTGTGTGATCAAATACAATAGTTACACTGTGTACACAACACTAACCTTTAGACTCTTCTCTTCTCTTCAATGAGTCCTGGCCTGGCCCCCTGACCGTTAATGCATGCCGCCCACCATCACAGTGACGATATGCATGGGCGGTCATAAATGTATCAATTAATAAATGACAGTCTTCCATCATTGACCAATCAATGATGGAAGGTTGTACAGTTACTAAGTGATCAATCTAAACCCACCCAGACCGTTAGCCCTGAGCGCCCGCCAGCAAATAGAGCCTCGAGTTTGATTTTGATTGACTGATACAGTCAATAAAACCACCAGTTCCCTGTCCCTTCCCCCTTTCTGTTTCCTGACCCTGGTCACGCTGAGACTGAGAGACCTCCCTGGCTGAATCTACTCATCTGCTCTGCCTGCCTAACACAGTAAGTCTACACCTGCCTCTGCCTGGCACCTGCCCCTGCCCCTGGCCAAACCAAAACCCCTAGTAGCCCCTAATAAAAGTTAGGGGTGACCAGTTACCCCCAGTCCCCCACTATGCCTGCCTGGCCTGCCAGTGACACCTACCCAGCCACCCACCAACTACCACCGACGACCCTAGGCCTACAATGCCTGGTGCCAGTGCCACCCCCAGCCATCACCCCCATGTGGCCTGTGCCACCCCCGATCAGGCCTGCCCTATGCTAGCCTAGCTATGCCATCATGCCACCACCGGATTACACCGATCACGGGATCGGGGTAGTCGGGTGGTGAGCGGGGTGGCACAGGCCCACATGGGGGTGATCGGATCACCCCCTTGATGAGGCCTGTGCCACCCCTGATGACCTCCATGTATGCCACCCTGCCCGAGGCCCGATCACCACCGGGCCCCCGGCACCACCCCGATGCGGCCTATGCTACCCCGGGTATTCGGGCAGTGAGCGGGGTTGACCAGGCCACATGGGGGTGGATGTTCACCCCCATGAGGCCTGTGCCACCCCTGGTCGTGGCCTATGGGCGACCGATGGGCGCCTGACCGTGACCTACCCCACCCTGGATGAACCATTAACCAACTACCTAACCCCCCCCCCCCCCCCCCCCTATTTTTATTCCATTTTTAGAAGTAACAGGCATGTATATGTGCATGTCACTTCTAAAGATAAAATAAAAATAAGCCAGGGAAGGGAAAAAAAAATACAGTAACAACATTATTACAATTAATTTACACACAGTAAGCAAACACATTGTTAGTACAGTTAGTAACACAACACATCGTATACAAAAATAAACAGCTTTAAACAAACATTAATAAAAAATAAAATAAACAGCACATACACACATTGTTAGTACAGTTAGTAACACAACACATTGTATACAAAAATAAACAGCTTTAAACAAACATTAATAAAAAATAAAATAAACAACAGCACATACTTACCTGTAAAATTGACCCCTCCAGCGTTGGCCTTCTGTCCTCTCTGGATATAGTCATGATGAAAAATAAATAATCCATGTTGATTGAAGCCAATGATCAAAAATAATCCAATCTTGATTGAAGCCATTGTCCATCCATCCATTCTGGCCCATTGAAAGAGGCCTCCAAAAAAAAAAACCGACGCTCTAAAAAAAAAAAAACAACACACTAAAAAGAGCTCCTCCTACAAGGAGCCCCTCCCGCGATTAATTGTTTTTTTCCCACGGTCTGCTATATATACTAATTTTTGAAGGACTCTGATTGGCTGAAATTTTTGATTGACATCGATTTCAACCAATGAGAGTCTTTAAAAAATTAGCAAATCAGCAAGCAGGTATGGAAGCCTGTAAGGGTAAAAAAGGTTAGTGTGAACTTGTTTGACCCTGTATGTATTATACATATTACAGGGCTATTTTATGTGATATACATGTTACAGGATAATATCCTGTAACATGTATAGCCAAAAAATAGCACTGTAATATGTATAACAAATAAAGTGTAATAGAAATGCATGAACAATATAATATATCATGAAATAAAGAACATCAATTAATCAAATAATAAATATCAATTAATATATATTGTTGTATGTATATGTTTATGTATATTTATGTGTAATTTTTTATATATATATATATATATATATATATATATATATATATATATATATAAATTAATATCAAAATATCACAATAAATAAATATATATATATAACAATTTGATATATATATATATATATATATTTATTTATTGTGATATATTGATATCAATTTTTATATATATATATATATATATATATATATATATATATATATATATATATATATATATATATATATATATATTTATATATATATATATATATTTTTTTTTTGGGCCTATATGTTATTTAAGGTTTTTAAGGTACGGTTGGGGCCTATATGGTCCCAATTTGTTATTTAAGGTTTTTAAGGTACGGTTGGGGCCTATATGGTCCCAATTTGTTATTTAGGGTTTTTAAGGTACGGTTGGGGCCTATATGGTCCCAATTTGTTATTTAAGGTTTTTAAGGTACGGTTGGGGCCTATATGGTCCCAATTTGTTATTTAGGGTTTTTAAGGTACGGTTGGGGCCTATATGGTCCCAATTTGTTATTTAGGGTTTTTAAGGTGCGGTTGGGGCCTATATGGTCCCAATTTGTTATTTAGGGTTTTTAAGGTGCGGTTGGGGCCTATATGGTCCCAATTTGTTATTTAGGGTTTTTAAGGTGCGGTTGGGGCCTATATGGTCCCAATTTGTTATTTAGGGTTTTTAAGGTACGGTTGGGGCCTATATGGTCCCAATTTGTTATTTAAGGTTTTTAAGGTACGGTTGGGGCCTATATGGTCCCAATTTGTTATTTAGGGTTTTTAAGGTACGGTTGGGGCCTATATGGTCCCAATTTGTTATTTAGGGTTTTTAAGGTGCGGTTGGGGCCTATATGGTCCCAATTTGTTATTTAGGGTTTTTAAGGTGCGGTTGGGGCCTATATGGTCCCAATTTGTTATTTAGGGTTTTTAAGGTGCGGTTGGGGCCTATATGGTCCCAATTTGTTATTTAGGGTTTTTAAGGTACGGTTGGGGCCTATATGGTCCCAATTTGTTATTTAAGGTTTTTAAGGTACGGTTGGGGCCTATATGGTCCCAATTTGTTATTTAGGGTTTTTAAGGTACGGTTGGGGCCTATATGGTCCCAATTTGTTATTTAGGGTTTTTAAGGTGCGGTTGGGGCCTATATGGTCACACTTGCTCTTTTAAGGTTTTAAACGTTACAGTTTGGGTCTTAAACGTTCTAATGTTTTTTTTTTTGTTTTCTATAACTTCCCAGGTGCAAACTATCTGTGGAATCAGATTTCTTTGGACTCGTTGGTTGACTTACTGGACGTGAATACCCCGAGAAGGAGAGTCAACTGTTGGTGAGTATATGGTCACACTTGGACTTTTAAGGTTTTAAAAGTTACGGTTTGGGTCTTGAGATTTCTAATGTTTTTTTTGTTGTTTTCTATCACCCCCCAGGTGCAAACTATCTGTGAAAGCAGATTTGTTTGGACTCGTTGGTTGACTTACTGGACGTGAATACCCCGAGAAGGAGCGTCAACTGTTGGTGAGTATCATTGCCTTTAATTTTCTGTCCATGTGTATAGGTGCAAATTTGATGGTGATGTAGTCTTGTCACATGAGGGTTTGCAATCTGTAATGTATACCAATGAAATCAACACACTGTTATTTTTAAGTAATTTTGTGACATAATATAAATTAATATACCGTGATCTCTTTCTTTTATTGGTATCAATATCAGAAATGAATACTATTGACTCTCTACTTGTGAAGCCTTTCGCCACCCTAACCTATGAGGAGAAGGTGGAAGTAAAACGGTTAGGAGCTGACCAACCAGAGATAAATCTGCAGCAAATCGCAAGAGATAGAGGGAAGCAATATGTCCGTAATTTCAATACTGAATGGTACAAGAAGAACGACTGGCTTTCTGGAAGCGTTTCTAGGAAGTCCTTATATTGTTTCCCATGCATCCTATTTGGTGGTGACGCTGCTTGGACCAAAACTGGAGTGACTGACGTCAAACATCTAGCTGACAAATTGGCAAAACACAAAAGTTCTAAAGCTCACTTGGATAACAGGATCAAGTTTGAGATGCTTGGACAGGCGAACATTGCTGTTCAACTGGACCAAGGATACCAAGTCAGCATTCAAAAACACAACGAAGAAGTGGCTAAGAACCGGTACATCCTTTCGAAGATAATTGATTGTGTTCGCTTTTGTGGCGCCTTTGAACTGGCATTAAGAGGACACGACGAGAGTGAAACATCGCTAAATCCAGGAGTGTTTAGAGGCCTGGTGGATTTGGTTGGCAGTATCGATAGTGCAATGGAACAGCATTTGAAGACTGCAACTGTGTTTAAGGGCACTTCCAAAACCGTGCAGAATGAGCTACTGGACTGCATGCATGAAGTTATAAAGGAAGTGATTCACCAAGAGCTTAAGGAAGCCCAGTTTGTGGCAATCCAAGCGGATGAAACAACCGATATTTCCGCTAGGACACAGTGCGTTGTAGTCTATCGCTACATTGACAAGAAGCATCAAGTGGTGGAAAGATTTGATGGCTTCACGGAAATGAAATCAACGGATGCAGACTCCATTGCTGCTGTTGTGCTGGAAACACTGAATACTGTTCTCCCAGAGCCAGAAGACAAGAAGAAACTCATAGCTCAAAGCTATGATGGTGCCAGTGTGATGCGTGGAGATCAAGGAGGAGTTCAAAGAAAAATAAAAGACGTGTACCCGAACGCACACTACGTCCATTGCTATGCTCACCAACTGAACCTAATAATGGAGAAAGCAGTTTCAAGGATTGGAAGAGTTAGAGTTTTTTTTTCAAACATAGGCGGCATACCATCTTTTTTTTCACGCTCTCCAAAAAGGACTGGAGTTCTGGATGAGGTAGTTGGTAGAAGACTTCCAAGAGGTGCACCGACACGATGGAACTTCAACGTTAGGACCGTGAACGTGATCTACGAGAACAGAGATGCGCTACTTGAGTGTTTCCAGACAATTGAAGCATGTCTAAACTTTGATCCAACATCTATACGGGAAGCCGCAGGTTTCATTGGAATGCTGGAAGACAGGGAGTTCCTTTACTTCCTTAAATTATTTAATTTAATAATGCCACATGTTGACATCCTCTATAGTCAGCTTCAGAAGCGAGACACGGATACTGTTTATATCAAAAAAGTCACAGAAGACTTTGTCGCCAGCATCCAGAAAATCCGGAATTCTGTGGAAGAGATAGAAGCAAGTTTGCCAAGCGATCTAACAGTCAACAGACGGAGTGCGGAGATCTCAACCTTGAGACAACTTTCAAGAGAGGTATGTGACATAGTGGTGGTTCATGCAAAAGAACGATTTTCATTTTCAAATCACCTAGTCAGTGCCAAACTTGTTCAAAGTGACTTGTATAAAACCCATGGCACTTGCTTTCCAACCCAAGCTCTGGAAGACACCGTGCAAGCATATCCAATACTGAAGAAGGAACAATTACGCACTGAGCTGTCACTTCTGTATGGGAAGACAGAGTTTCATACTTGTACAAGTGCTGTTGCTCTGCACAAACTTTTCCATCAATTTAATCTGCAGAATGATTTCACAGAGACAGTAAAATTATTAAGAATCCTGATTACAACACCAATGACTACTGCAGAATCAGAAAGATGCTTCTCAACATTGAAGAGGATAAAAACCTTTTTAAGAAGCACCATGTCCCTGGAGCGGTTGAATGCATTGGCGATGCTCTCAATGGAAAAGCAACTGATTTCCGAGATCCCACACTTCAATGAAAAAACCATTGAGAAGTTTTGTTCTTTGAAAGATCGCCGTGCAAAATTAAAATACAAGTGATTGAAGCAAAGAAGAATGCATACCCCCAAGGTGTGCAAAGATAAACTGCGTTAAGCAGCACCACCTCACACTACCAAACATAACTAGTGGTAAGTAAAGTATGAACGGTGTGTGGGTGTGCATATGGAAGGAGCTATGAAAGGTGTGTGCATGGTCAGTAACAATTGTTGAAGCCTTGGCGTGGTTTGAAGGAATTGGAGGCACTTCCAAGGGTAGCTGTCACTTGTGTACAGGAAGCAAGAATTCCATGTCTGTACAAGTGCTGTTGCTCTGCAGCAACTTTAGCATCAATTTAATCTACATAATCTAACAGAGTGAGTGAAGCTATAAGGAATCCTGCTTACAACAACGAAGACTACTAAAGAACCAGAAAGATGCTTCTCCACATTGAAGAGGATCAAAAAAGTAATTAAAAAGCACCATGGCCCTGTAGCGGTTAAATGCATTGGTTTGAAGGAATTGGAGGCACCTTCAAGGGTACGTAAAGTTCTCAGAAATGGCACCACCTCACTACCAAAAATAACTAGTGGTAAGTAAAGTATGAATGGTGTGTGGGTGTGCATATTGAAGGAGCTATGAAAGGTGTGTGAATGGTCAGTAACAATTGTTGAAGCCTTGGCGTGGCGTTACTGCTCATATGGTTATCCATATGCTAATTCAACGTGTTTGTTTGACATTGATTATTGTGTGGTCTAAACAGAAGTGAAATGTTGTTGTTTTCTTGAATCCCAAGATCCACTGGTTTGGGCCTATGCAGTGCTGATTGGTCTTCTAAGGTATGTTTGAGGCCTATATGGTCCCACTTGGTCTTCTAAGGTATGTTTGGGGCCTATGGTCACACTTGGTCTTCTAAGGTATGTTTGAGGCCTATATGGCCACACTTGGTCTTCTAAGGTATGTTTGGGGCCTATATAGTTCCACTTGGTCTTCTAAGGTATGTTTGGGGCCTATGGTCACACTTGGTCTTCTAAGGTATGTTTGGGGCTTATATAGTCACACTTGGTCTTCTAAGGTATGTTTGGGGCCTATATAGTCACACTTGGTCTTCTAAGGTATGTTTGGGGCCTATATAGTCACACTTGGTCTTCTAAGGTATGTTTGGGGCCTATATAGTCACACTTGGTCTTCTAAGGTATGTTTGGGGCCTATAGTCCCACTTGGTCTTCTAAGGTATGTTTGGGGCCTATATAGAAACACTTGGTCTTCTAAGGTATGTTTGGGGCCTATATAGTCACACTTGGTCTTCTAAGGTATGTTTGGGGCCTATATGGTTCCACTTGGTCTTTTAAGGTTTTGAAAGTATGGTTTTGTTCTTGAATGGTCTGATTGATTTGCTTGTTTTCTTTCAACCCCAGGTGCAAACCCTATGTGGCTGCAGATTTGTTTCTACTCATTGGTCAACTTAATGAACATGAATACCCTGAGAAGAAGAGCCGACTAATGGTAGGTGTCACTCCTTTAATTTTTCTGTTAATACGTATAGGTGCAATTATGATATTGCTGTAGTCTTGTCACATGAGTTTTTTCAATCTATATTGTATACCAATGAATTTAACACATTGTTACTTTACTTCTTGACATTTCTGCATTGCAGATCATGTATTTCAATGGCTTCACAAGCATAAGGTCATTGGGCGGGGCTTATAAAGGTCATTATGACGTCAGGGGGAGGAGTTATAAAAATGGGTGTGGTTTGAAAAAGGGGGAGTGGCTATGTTTCGCCCTGTTGCCCCTCCAACTTGAAAAGTCACCAGCCGCCACTGTATAAAAGGTAATAAATTAAAGGTTGTATTTTTTTTTTTTTACTTTCTAGTTTAGGCATTCTCTCTCAAAATTACATTCAGGGAGGAATTTGCTGCGTTTCTGTAAATTTTGTCCCATTGCAAGTCGTCTATGGCAATACTAAGTTTGACTTCCCAAGAAGCCTTGCAAGGAAGTTTAATAGATGTGGCCTGGTCAACTAAATATTTTTTTTTACCCTCTGATTTATAGCTCTGTTTTCACGGGTCTAACTATACTTCATAGAATGAGCAATTATCAAGTGTATATCAGTGATCCTTGAGACATAAATAATTGTGATTTCTCTGCTGGTCCTGGAGGTATCCAAGATATCTTGGTGAAGGCTGTGTGTGTGAGAGGGGAATTTACATTTCGATAGGGGCTTCCTAACCTACATGGGGTAATGGTGGAGGTGTCAAATACCAGATGATCCACAGATTTAACAAATCACCTACCCTTCCATCCTTGAGTCATTAGATAAGACCAAACTTCTTGCTACCACAAGATGAAAGCTTTTCGTACACAAATTATGTTGTTTAGTCATTCAGTCGTGTCTGACTTTCCAGAACCCTATCGACCACAGTGCGCCAGGAACACCTTGTCTCTGGTTGAGCTCATCCATAAGGTTATCTTGGCAAAGATACTGGAGTGGTTTGCCAGTTAAATTCTCCAATTTGTTTGACCTCTCTGCTATGACCTGCCCATCTTGGGTGACCCTACATGGTATAGCTCACAGCTACTATAAAATAATTGTATTAATTGCATAACTTATATATAAAATCATTCACAGATACTTGCTAGTCCAATTCATACTTTTATTGAAGCTAATACCATCCAAGAGCACTTGCCATGTTCTGAAATCAATCTAATTAAACAAGGAGCCAGATTTAATTGAAAATTAGTTGTGCTGAGTCCTTGCTTCATTGGATTTATATTCTAAGATAACACATCTATTTTGTTGATGAATATAGGTAAAGGAAAAGGTTAACATTTCAAACACACAGATTAAACCGCTAATAAATTAATACAGTGTAACTATATGGATAATTAAGCAGCTAGATGCATACTGTAGAGCTAATTAGAAAAGAAACAGCCCCTCAGATACAGCCACACATGAATAATTATTGTGTATTACAAAATGGCAAGGTATGATGGGAGATGTACTGTGGAATGTCAAAGAAAATGGGGCACAGGGAAAGGGTGGAAGGAGAGAATGAAGGAGAGAGGTGTAAAATAAAGGAACATGTGATGAAAAATATATATTTGAAAAACCGGGGTATTACGAAGAATATGCTTAGGTGTGGAAAATGTCATATAACATATTTCTAATTAGAAAAAAATTATAATTGAAAATCATCTGCTGGTTCATGATATTTTGGTGACGGTTGTACACATGAGAGAAGCATTTCCTTTCTGCAGGAGGGTTTGCAAATATATTTAAAACGTTCTGCTTCTGCATGCACGGGAATAGGTAGGTATCAAATACCAAAAGTTCTAATGATGTAACACCTTCCCTTTTCCTCTTTTCACCTCTCTCCCTCCCCTGTGTCTCTTTGCCCCCTCTCCCTCCCCTGTGTCTCTTTTCCTCTCTCTCCCTCCCCTGTGTCTCTTCCCCCTCTCCCTCCCTTGTGTCTCTTTGCCCTGCTCTCCCTCCGCTGTGACTCCTCCCCCTCCCTCCCCTGCATCTCTCTCCCTCCTCTTCCTCCCCTGTGTCCTTTTGCCCCCCTCCGCTGTGTCTCCCCCCCTTTACTACCATGTGTCTCTTTTCCTCTCTCTCCCTCCCCTGTGTCTCTTTGCCCCCCTCTCCCTCCCCTGTGTCTCTTCCACCTCTCCCTCCCCTGCGTCTCTTTCCCCTTCTCCCTCCCCTGTGTCTCTTCCCTCCCTCTCCTGTGTTTCTTCCTCCTTCCCCTGTGTCTCTTTGCCTCCTATTCCTCTCCTGTGTCTCTTTGCCCCCTCTCCCCCCCTGTGTCTCCCCCTCTCTCCCTCCCTTGTGTCTCTTTGCTCCGCTCTCCCTCCACTGTGTCTCTTTTCCCCCTCTCCCTCATTTCTCACCCCTGTGTCTCTTCCCCCTCCCTCCCCTGCGTATCTTTCTCCCTCTCCCTCTCCTGTGTCTCTTCCCTCCCTCTCCTGTGTTTCTTCCCCCCTCCCTCCCCTGCATCTCTCTCCCTCCTCTTCCTCCCCTGTGTCCTTTTGCCCCCCTCCACTGTGTCTCCCCCCCTTTACTACCATGTGTCTCTTTTCCTCTCTCTCCCTCCCCTGTGTCTCTTTGACTCCCTCCCCTGTGTCTCTTCCACCTCTCCCTCCCTTGTGTCTCTTTGCCCCGCTCTCCCTCCGCGGTGTCTCTTTTTCCCCTAGCCCTCATTTCTCACCCCTGTGTCTCTTCCCCCCTCCCAACCCCTGCGTATCTTTCTCCCTCTCCCTCTCCTGTGTCTCTTCCCTCCCTCTCCTGTGTTTCTTCCCCCCTCCCTCCCCTGCATCTCTCTCCTCCCCTGTGTCCTTTTGCCCCCCTCCGCTGTGTCTCCCCCCCTTTACTACCATGTGTCTCTTTTCCTCTCTCTCCCTCCCCTGTGTCTCTTTGCCCCCCTCTCCCTCCCCTGTGTCTCTTCCACCTCTCCCTCCCCTGCGTCTCTTTCCCCTTCTCCCTCCCCTGTGTCTCTTCCCTCCATCTCCTGTGTTTCTTCCCCCTTCGCCTTTGTCTCTTTGCCTCCTATTCCTCTCCTGTGTCTCTTTGCCCCCTCTCCCTCCCCTGTGTCTCACCCCTCTCCCTCCCTTGTTTCTCTTTGCCCTGCTCTCCCTCCACTGTGTCTCTTTTCCCCCTCTCCCTCATTTCTCACCCCTGTGTCTCTTAACCCCCTACCTCCCCTGCGTATCTTTCTCCCTCTCCCTCCCCTGTGTCTCTTCCCTCCCTCTCCTGTGTTTCTTCCCCCCTCCCTCCCCTGCATCTCTTTCCCTCCTCTTCCTCCCCTGTGTCTCTTTGCCTCCCTGTGTCTCCCCCCACTCCCTCCCATGTGTCTCTTTGCTCTGCTCTCCCTCCCATGTGTCTCTTTTCTCCACTCTCTCACCCCTGTGTTTCCCCCCACTCCCTCCTGTGTCTCTTTCCCCCCTCTCCCCAATTTCTAACCCCTGTGTCTCTTCCCCCCTCTCCCTCCCCTCTGTCTCTTCCCTCTCTCTCACTCCCTTGTGTCTCTCCCCCTCCCTCCTCTGTGTCTCTTTCCCCCTCTCCCACTCCTGTGTCTCTTCCCCCCTACTCCCTTCCCAGTGTCTCCCCCCTCTCCCCCCTGTGCTCCTTTTGCAATTTACTGGTGTGAAAACATTTGCGGGCTTGGGGAATTTGATCAATTTCTCCAAGCCACAAAGGGCTTCAGAGTTACGACCTTGAAAATATTGCGACTGTTAAACCTGGTTTTAACAGTTGCAATATTTTCAAGGCCGTAACTCGGAAGCCCTTTGTGGGTATCTGCTGTCATTACGGGCCTCGGCCCCCCTCTATCTTGTGGGCCTATTGCGGGCCTCGCGATTAGCGCCTTCGTCCCACAAGATGTGGGGGGGTAGAGGGCGGCAATGAGTGCTAAAGGAGCTCATTGCAAGGCCCATAATGGCCGCTCATTGCAGGCATGGCTTCGCAGCTCATTGCAGGCCTCGACATGCGCTCGGCGCATGCTCAAGACCATCACAGGCCCGGCATGCACTCTGCGCATGCGCAAGACTATGATTTTGCGAAAGTAACACACAAACTCGCAATTATGACAATTTGACTATATATATGATAGCCTATTATGTTTCTTATATAGATAGGAAGACCAAATTTATTTTGAGGTACTGGCATACAAATGCAAGAAATGCTCATAAATTACAACAATAAAGTAATGATTTGCACTCAGAAAGAGTGATTTGAGGAATGAGAACTGAGTTGCCAAAGAGACGGAGAAGTAGGTTGGAAAAGAGAATGACAAATTGGGTGTGAACTGGGAGTGATGAGGAGCCTGATACATTACACAGGCAATTTGGTCCAAATTAGAACTGTCCCCTAAAACATGGCACTAGAAATAGTTGTGAATATTTAATAGAAGGACTAAACTGCAGTTGAAGATACCAGAGCTAAATTAAATGCAAATGTGGCTGTTTATACCATTACCATGTTCAAAGCGTTTAGAAGTCCGGAATGCGATCAGACTCGCAATCCGGCAATGTACAAAGTAATAAAAATGGATGAAGGAAATGTTCTAGTCCATGTGGGTGGCCTGATATGTATTAACTCTTTGATTACCAAGATTGATGGATCACAGAAATGAAATGTAAACAAAATATTTTTTTATTGCAGATTTGCGAGCTTGAGACTCTAATGTCTTTCATCACTTTCACCATCTTATAAAGTGCAGTAGTGATTTTTTATTTGCATTTACAGTGCTATGATCAGGTGTTTAACCCCTTGCGAGTCCTATCTGGTACTTGTACGATTGAACAGCTATTTGCAATTATAAGATTTATAGGCTTGAATGATCAAAGGCTTAGCTGGGTCAGAGTTAAGATTTTATCAACCGCAGGGATTTTTAGCCTGTAACCCGCAAATCGTTTGTAAGTAGCTAAAAGATGCCAATTGAATAGCAAATTAGTTTACAGGCTCCATTATGGGCTCCAGTAACCAACAATTGCTCAATTGAATAAGGCCCCATGTGTCCTAAATCAGGAAGATATCAGATATCCTGTGCTGTTGGTAGTCCTTCCAAAGGGCCTTTTAGTTGTTAAAAATCAGGCAGAAAACTCTCCTAAATTTTTAAGTATATCTAAAAAAATAATTACTTTTAGAATCACAGCACTAGGAAGAATCTAGAAGGGGTTAGCAATGCCTAAGTAATAAAAGTTAGATGTGAGCATAATAGAAAACAGGTATAAAAACAATCAGTAAGAAGCAAGCCTATTTTATAAAAAATATGATCAATTAAAATTCATAAAGTCAATTTTTTAAACCACTTACAATTAGGTTTAGTCAATTCCCACAATTCATTTTCATCATAGGTAAGTGTTTAACAGACTATTCTCTGTGCTTTTAAAAGGATAGAGGAGGCTGAAATGAATAGAAAGGAAATTGTGTGTAAATAACTATGTAGAGAATGATTATGCAGTGGTAGGACGGAGAGAGGCACATTAACGAGACTGCTAAATAAAAATAGACATTCTGAGAAAAAGACTTGAGAAGGTGGAAAACAACAGAAAATGTACAAAAGAATGATATAAACACCTCCCCAGGTCGCTCTATGCATTCCTCTGCTTTGTCCACTGCAGTCAAGTGGTTAAAATAGAGGAGAGGGGAGATATAGAGAAGGGGAGGGCAAGGAAAAAAGTGTGAAGGAGGTGTGAGATTGAGAGAGGAGGAGGGGGAGAGAGAAAAAGGAGGCAAGGTGGGGGAGGAGATGGAGAGAGAGAGAACTGAACATTAGCATTAAGTGCTTTTTATCTAATTGCACCATTTCCAATGTCAAAAAAACTACTTATTTTTTTTTTTATCCCACAGAATTCTTTCTGAGCCGCCAACGTTGCAGCTAAAGCTAGACAAAGAGAAATAAAAAACTGTCCTTGAAAAACGACGCAGGCATCCGGAATGCAATATTCATCTACACAGGCAAACAGACATTTTAACAGCTTGGAATAGAATTATATTAAATGTATATGCCTGCAAAACTAGAATTAATACACACTTTTTCATCTGATGCACTAATAATATCCGGCATTTACATAATACCTTTAATTTTCAAAGTGTTTTTTTTCCCCGGCAGAACTTAAGGTCTATTTAACATGGAACACAAAGCACCGTGTTGCAATTTCAAGCAGCGTAACAGCGACATTTGGCAGGTGCGGCAATGTTTCAAGTTTTTGGTGCCAATTTAACAGCTGCTTACATTCCTGGGAGTATCAATAAGGGGAGTTTTGGAGGAGTGAACCACATAATCTAATGAGATGTATTGGTGCTTGTGATATGAACCATCATTTTTGTGTATTTATCATTAGCTACATATTCCATGACTCATTTTATGAAGAAATCGCCAGACATCATCATACTGAAGAACAGGCTGGCTATATTCATTTACGCAGAGATTAATGATGTAGAAACAGACACACAGGTAAATGTATCCTGTAGGTAATATTAAGCATCCAATTTTATTGCAGATTTCAAAGTACGACAATCAGTGATGTGATGAGGTAGAGCAACATATTAGTATTACATCTTAATTCCAGAAGCAGGCACTGAATACATTCATTTAGATTTATTTAGACATAGTGTAACACGTTAAAAATACTTCATTTCACTTTGAAGTCAAGGTGATCGTCTCCTTCTCTAAATGAAATGTGTAAGGACGTGCTACAAACTGTTGTTGTATCCATGCCTATGTTGCTCTGTAGGGAGGTTAAGTGGTACCGTGGTTCTCAACCATAATCCGTTATGATGGAAAGATAATGGATGGTTGAGTGCCAAAAAGGTTGAGTACCAAACTCCCATAAGGAGTAATGTAAATTGGTTTTAGCAAACGCCATGAGTACCAAGGTTTTTTGCTCATCCAGACAGGTTGAATATTGAAAATTCTGAGTTCCGAGGAGGTTGAGAACCAAGGTACCAGTGTAGAATCAATTGAGGGTAAATTCGAGGAATGTTGGGGCAGTTCACTCACAGGGGGTCCTGTATCAATGTGGTTAATCCAAGACCACTGCTGTTTGTGGAATACATCATTGGTAATTTACTAACGTGATTTATTAAAGCCCTTTCTTCAGTGTTATACCTAGCTCAATTAATATGAATGCATGGATTGAAATCTGTGCATTCCCATTGGTTAACTATTAGCCAATCAGAGGGCTCTATATTATCATAGCCAATCAGATGGAGTAATAGTGATATGGTCCTTTTGTGATTGGCTGTGGAAAAAAGCACATTAGACATTGTAAGCATTCTGATTCTTTGAAATTATTTGTTTTATGTAGTTCTTTTTTTAGGTGATATATTTAATTTGGGGGCAGTGTTAGGGACCATGGGGCTCCTTGTGAACCCCATGTGGGGATAGTGTCCATAGGGGCCCGTAAAGTCCTCTATGTTAGTAGTTAGGTAGTAGTAGTTAGGTAGCCAAGGTGGTCCATAAGAACCACTTTGGTCTATAGTTAATGTGTCATGGTTAAAGGACCATATACAATAGGGGTCTAAAGGACCCCCATGGTATAGGTGTTAATGTTAGGTGCCATGGAAATCCATAAGGACCCCCATGATAGACTAGATTACCATGAGGGTCTCATTGCATGGTTTTCAATGAGCACTGAAGCCTCTCCCCCGTGTAATTCAAAGTTCCTGCTTTGCACTGATCACCTTCTGCGCTCATCCCGAGCCCCACGCTGAGCGCCTTTGTTGCTCATCGCAGGGCTCGCACTGAACGCCTTTGGTGGTCATTGCGAGCCTTTCCTCCCGCCTACTGTACGGGCCACTCATTGCAGGTTTTGTTAACCTGCAAGTTTTGTGCTTGGGAATGCCATGTGTCTCTTTCCACCATCTCCCCCGTCCCTTCTCTGTGTGTTTCTCCTCTGTGTGTCTCCTGAATATTGGGTGAAATTGTGTGTTACGCACTGAAGGCCGTTTGTTGTAATTTTAAAGTCAGGTGTAAGTTTTACTGTCTTTGCCGTCATGTATTTTCTAAGTCCCGCATGCCTGGCTTTGCTCAGCCTAGTTTTAATTCAGTTCTGGGAAATTTTTACGTTTTTCGTCCGCCACTTATTTCCTCGCTTAGCCGATTTTGGTTTGACGAAAAACCCCAAATATGGCTCAAAATCGCTTGCAACCTCACTCCCAGCTTTCCTGGCTCTCCACCTGTGCTTTGTCTGAGTGTGTTATTATATTTGTTAAATTATTTTTTTTGTTTGTAGTGTTTTTCGAGTTACAAGCTTGGCTCGCAGTTGCGACCACCCACAGGTAACCTCAGGAGAAATACAGGCTGCTCTGGAAAAAAGATGGTGTGGTTGTTTCAAGGAGCACAATACGACGATAAATGCACAAAAATTAGATGCATGGTCGAGTTGCCAGAAATAAGCCTTTACTGTGCCAATGCCACAAAAAAGACCAGTTACAATAGGCATGACAACACCTTGACACACCTCACAGCTTCTGGCTCACTATAATTTGGAGTAATGAGACCAAAATAGAGCTTTATGGTCACAACCATAAGTGCTATGTTTGGAGAGGGAAAAAGAAAACCACCCCCACTGTGAAGCATGGTGGTGGCTCGCTGATGTTTTTTTTGGGGGGGAGGGTGAGCTCTAAAGGCACAAGGAATCTTGTGGAAATTAATGGCAAGATGAATGCAGCATGTTATCAAACAATACGGGCAGACAATATGCATTCTTCTGAATCCCATAAGAAATAAAAGAAAGGTTTTATTTCCTGCTCACTCATGTTTTCTTTAAAAATGGTACACTTTAAGATCTGCTTCTACAGTCGGGCCTGATAAGGCTGTTGTGGCCAAACCCACCCAGGTTCTTTTGATCCATTCACCAAGACAGCCAATGTCTCTTAAAATTCCCTTACTCAGATGCAGTATTCAAGAAAATATGAACTCAGATTCAAAATTATAAAACTCAGGAACTGCTTTAATTGTTGTTGTAATTCATAACAGGTTCAATAGATGTACATTTAAACCTGAACTGACTCTGTAACAGTCTGTGTGTCTTCTGGACTCTGCATAAACTACTATTGACAAGGTTTCATCTGCATGGCATCATAACATCCATGTCAGTCATACAGTAATAGCGATTATCTTCTCTAGTAATGCTAACTAATATATATATATATCGTCTAGATATGTTATCTTATAGCTATATTACCTCCCTTTTCTTTAGGAGCATATGTCTTCAAGATACGTCACCTCCCTTTTCTTTAGGAGCATATATCTTCATTACGACATTCAACACAGCAGTATCTCAACTGCCTCACATTTCTTTATAAACTTCTTCACAAGCATCACAGGCTGCCTTCAGACTGGCTTGTTCTCAGAGACACCATTACATCTCTCTCCATGTAACCGAATCTCAACTGACACTCTATGTTACAGACTGACAACATAACATTCTAGATTATGTAACACTTCATGAACCAAACATGCAACATACAGAATAAAACATCACAAGTCAATCACACATAGGGAAGCATGGAACAAGAGAATACCAGTAATACAGTAATTAACATAAAAAGGGTAATCAACTTAACATAAAAACATATTAAATAACAATGACAATTACTAAACCCAAAGGATGGTCAGTGAAATCATGACAGTACATATATTACCAATTCACCAAGGGTATGCAAACTTTTGAGCACAACTGTAAGTAGAAATACAAGTACAGATACAATACAATACCAATAAAATACAAATGGATCCGCAAACATTGGTTGATTGGTGCATTAGATTTGAGGTCTCTACTCTGAAAAGATTACAATCTAGAAAGTCAGGTTGAGGTGTGATACGGGAGGGTGACAGGTGCAAGATAGAAGTGATTAAGGCAGTAGGGTGATGCACCTACTGCTGGCTGTGTGTATCACTATAGGTTGTATATCTGAGCAATTTAGTACAGTGTGCAGTTGCGCATATTAGGGCTGAAGGTGATATGTTTCTTAAAACAGATGCATTTTAGTGAGCTCGAGAAAACTCCTGAAGACGCGAGTGAGAAGAGATGACAAGAGAGTAGAAAAGAAGAAGGTCATTAGCAGAGCAAAGTTGGGGGGAGTATTTAGAGATGAGGGCAGAAATATAAAGGGGTGGACTGTTGTTAAGAGCTTTATTTGTTAGGGTCAGGATTTTTATTTATATGGAAAAATAAAACTTGTTTCCCACACCCCAGAGCTGCTTACATGGGCAGCTGATACCAACCAATAGAAACACTGCATTCAAATACGGATTTTAACCCTTTACTAACCTTCAAGCCAGCAGCAGTTCAATGCAGAGATCTACAGTGGGACCTCACATCCCATGATGCCTTCCTGCACAAACTGCCATCATTGATTGTTATATTGTATTAAAATGTATTAGCTGGCTGTGATTTGCCAAAATAAATTATGAATTCTATTCTAACTTTAAAAATAAATGTTTGCATACACTACTGAGTCTCAGATGCATTCATAATCAAGGAAACGTAGGTATGCCTTTAAATGTTATTCTGGAGGCTATGAGAAGCTAGTATAGCAATTGACAGAGAGATGCGGAAGACACTGAGCGTTGAGTATGACAGATGAATAAAGCATATACTTTATTTATATGCTTTACCTAAGCCAGTAAACTCCCACAAAACACAGAGTAAACAATATACAAATATGTAAATCCAGACCATGTCAGTCAATGAGAAAAACATGGGAAGCCTGCAACCCCTGGAGTTCACAGACATTGTAGGACATAATATTTTCAGGGATAAACTTTCTTAGACATGATAAGTGAGGTACAAATGTAGTGACACTCGAGAGAAACAATCTCTCCTTCACAGAATATATGAACTTTGCAACCATCTCCGCTTCAGTGAATTAAGGCCATTTTGCTCCATGCACTAACTTTGGCTTGTATATAAGATGATTATTTTACTATCTTCCAACTGAAGCCTACAAAAATTCTTAACCACCCAACATAAAAATGGATTGCAGCTGATAATCTGGTATTTATTTCCATTCCTTGCAGGTCACATCCTTAATGCTTTTATTCCCCCAAGCGTTTCCTTGTTAAAGTGAGGAGTTATTCATTAAATGTATTTTAATAAAATGTGTAAGGTTATTAGTCTCCGGCAGCCTCTTTGTTCATCTCCTCTGAGTTTAAAATAACAAATACTCTTTGTCTAAGGTTCTGCATAAATTGTAAGAAATGTAATGCACAAAAACATGTTTTTACATTTCATACAGCAGTAATTTGAATAATATCCTGTACATCAAGGCAATTTTCTATGACTTGATGCATATATATATATATATATATAAATATTATATAATACCAGTGTTTGTTTTAGGGTTAGCTTACAATCACATCAACAATTTAGGGCAAAAAATAATCCAGGATAATTGTTAAAGGGACATGGAAGGTTTCTGGATTTAACTAGAAATATAATATACCTATGTACTTCTCTACTTTTGTGCACTTTATTTTAAGAAGTGCTTAAACGGTCTGGCCCCTATTCTAATCCCCTTTATCACAGATTACACCATGTTTAAAAGCAGAGAAAATCTTCCTACTTTTGCTAATCACCCATGCCGGAGATACTGCGAGAGAACTGCTACGAGTGACTGTGGCAAGTCAGAGCCGAAAATAACGGCAAACTTTTCCATTGATTTTTACACTGCTAACAGTTTACGAGTTTCTGCATTAGACTTTTACACCAATAAGCTATTCTAATCAAACTTTATGGATAACTCACAAAATAGGGCAGTGCTGTAAAGTGCTAAAAACCAGTCGAAAATAGTTTTAAAACCATTGCTGAGTGCTGAATCAGCAGTTAAAGAGACAGTAAAGCACCAAAAAACACTAGAAAATCATGAATGATCATCATTATTTGACACTTAACAGTCCAATATATGTGAATTTAAAACATATGATATTTTATTATCATGTCCATTTCATTATACAACATCCAGAGGTAACACACAACCCAGTACTCAAGGGGTTAATACATATCAGGAAACCACATAAACTGGGAGCGAATGCTCTAATACATTATCTCTCTCTCTCTATATATATATTTTTATATACCAGTATATATATAAATTGTGACAGATCCACTACTACGTTAGGGATTCAGTGCCTTAATTTCCAGCACCATAATGGAGTACTCAGGAGGCTTTAAATGTGTTTTAAGGCTCTTTACTGGAAACTTGGTCAGCTCTTACAAAAACCAATGCACCACAAAACAAAAACCTAGCTTCCTTGAAGTGCTGACTAAACAGTAGCTGCAGTTTCCTCACTGAAAAACTAATGCAAAATAAAGTCCTCCAATATACAGGTCTGAATGCTTGTCTGCTCCAACAGTCTGTGGGCCTGCTTCAGGGTGCAGAGGTGCTGTCTCTCTTGACTCTCAGGTCACACTGAACACTCTTCTCAGTGTCTCACAGTTTTGCTGTCTGTATGCTTCAGGCAGTCTCTCTTACTGCCTGCCTCTCTGTATGCACACACAGAGCTGTCTCAGGATCTTCATCCAGGCTCCCAACTTCCAAATAAATCTCTCCCTGGATGAAGCCCTATTGCGTGTTAACCGTCTCACTCCTGGGGAGAAATCGTGAAGTGCTCTCTTTTGACCTCTGGTGGCACTTCATCACATATCCCCCACCTCAGCTTGGCACCATCGGTTTAAGCGTCCAACGATGTGAGGCCGTGTATGTGATCCAATACATCCTCTGTACCATCTGCCATCTCTCCACACTCTTTCCGTCATTTTGGCACCAGTGAGACTTTCTCATATTCGCCGAAGCTACTGCTCTTCCGGCCATCTCATCCTCCAGTGGCCTCTTCTTTGGACTGCTAGTTGCATCACCAATATTATTCCATACAGGACTATCCCCATCTTTCAAGTCACTACGGGAGTACTTATGCCTCATCTGCAGACCAGGAGCCTGAGGCTGGAGCCACCTCAATTTTGTCTCTTTACGTTTCGGCTTTCATTTACTCCTTTAATTCTTCTTTCTTACATTTCCATAAGTTTATTCACAGCTTTCTCATCCCTTTTTCTGGCCTTTTCCAATGCTTCAGCATTAGTCTTGTTTTGGTTTCGTTCTGCACTGTTTGCCTTCAACTCCACCATCTCCTGCCTCACACGACTGAGGTCCCTCTTCATCTTATGGAGTTTGGCTTCTTTCTCTCTGGTGAACTCTTTCATCTCACCCAGTCGCTCCCTCATTACAACCAGATGGGGGTTAGTGTCTGGCTCAGATAGCAGCTGACTCTCTGCTATCGATCTATACAACTCCTGGTCAAATTCTGTGACCCCTTTCTCAGCTCATTCTGTAGGGTCTCCAATTCTTCCTCTTTAGGTTTACCAACAACATCTTTTCCACCTTTCTGATGGAACAGCAACTTATTGTGTTGTTTTCCTGCCTCTTTCTGTTCCATGTGCTCCAATTGGCTGGCTGATATTTCTCACTAAACTGTTAAACTGTATCAGATTCGTACAGCCATTTTGCTTCTGTCCTGGTATAGTATCATTTATAGATTCCAAAGGCATGTCCTCTGTCATGGCTGTTTTTTGCTCTTGGATCTGTACTTCATCTTTCTTTATGTTCAGGGCAGGCCTACTCGTTACCACTGCGCTTCCAATCCCGCAAGGTTTGCGACTCTCTATCTCTGCCTTGAAGGACTTCTCAGACTTTTGGTTTTGATGGAATGTCTCCAGCTGTTTAGCAACTTCAAGCTGACACATTCAACAGATAGGCTAGTACACACCTTAGTAGCCTCTTGAATTTTGGATTCCTGAAAAACACTTTTGCTTTCAGGATCCTCAGCTTTCACCCATGTTACTTCCTCTTTTAACAGCTTCTCTTACTCCTTTTTCTTCTTTTCTATTTGCTTTGCCTCCAAAGCTTCCAGCTTTTCATTTTTCTCAGCTTCTTTCATCCGCAGTTTCTCCTAATTTGCTTGTTGCAAATCCAGTTCACTCTTCTTGTTGCATATTCAACTGAAGGATCTCCTCTGACTTTTCGATCAGGTCCTCCCTGGCTGTTCCGCCATGTTTTCTTTGCCCTTCTGTCACTCCTGTACAAGCTCCTTCTCTATGCCTCGTATATGAGCTTTCTGCAAATATCACTCTGTATTCAATGTAGCATCTTGCGCACACAGTTCCTGAAGATCAGTGCTAGTCTCTTCTGGACAAACTCCACTCTGCTTCAACTGTGCCTCCATTTCAGAGAGTGTGCTCATCTTCTGCTTTTCTGGAGTATGGAACAAGAGTTCCTTTTCTATTACGGCTGCTTCCCTCTGGGATACGTGAGGTGAGGAGTTCTCGCTTCACCTGTTCGCCACCGTGCAGCAGCTTCTGCATAAATCTTTCATTCAGCTTGGGCATGGGAGGACTCTTTGTCTGCTCCCAAATAGAGATCTGTGTCTTCTTCCTATAGGACACTCTGTTGTCCTCAAATGCAGGCTTCCTTCTCCATTCAGGAATATAATCTGACATCATCCTGATACCCTTCATTTTAGTAGCAACTTGCCTGT
The DNA here is from genome assembly GCA_027410445.1 of Discoglossus pictus. NCBI lineage: Eukaryota > Metazoa > Chordata > Amphibia > Anura > Alytidae > Discoglossus > Discoglossus pictus. Next base: position 46,159,109 of record CM050167.1, on the reverse strand, counting down.
CTTCCACTTCAGGCTTTATCAGCCTCCCTGGGATAGAGTTCATCTGTACTTCTTGCTTTACTTGTTTCCCGTCTTGCCTCTCCTTGTCCATAGCGCTCTCGGGATACTTTACTTTTCATTTAGGACACATCTCCGTATCCTGCTTCTCATGTCCTCTCAGGAATGGTGGTTCGTCTTTCAACATCTCAATCTCCAGACTCTTTTCTTCCTTATCTTTTATTTTAGTTAGGATTCCAGTTTCTTCATCATATTAAGGACATTCTACTTTTGTAAGAACACTGGCTATATTCACCCACTTGATCTCTCCTTTCTCTTGGTCAGAGATTTTTGTTGGGCACTTTCTTTCTCTAGTTCTTACCACTTCCCCAAAGACAGATGGCTGTCTCTCCAGGTTTCCTATGGAGGCCTCTTCATTGCTCATGCCCAGAATTCAGAGAAATACATTTATTACACTGCATTCTGGGAACCTTGCCAGGGGCATGCAAATGTGCCACAAAGTCTTTGCTCTTGCAATCCATAACCATATGAAACATGGCTTCCTTTAGTATATGCCCGCTGCATTAAACAGCTTTGGGCAAAGCTAGGGTTGGATTATACACAAGCTAGGAATCCCACACACGTACAGCCCTTTCAAGGTTACTGCCTATCATCAGCGTAGGGTCGGTTCCTTAGCTTGTGTAGTGGATATTTTTAGTAGGTAGTTCACCACAGCAATCATTTAACATGTGTTGGGCAAAAGAGCGATAGAAGCCCTCCACCGTACAGTAGTACAGTATTTAAATAGTACATTTGTGTTCACATTTAAATGTCTAAAGCAAGTTAAAAAACTTGTTTTATGCCCAGAATTCCGGGTAATACAGCTATTACACTGCATTCTGGGTGTGTATGTTGGGAACAAGGGAGGAATTTCAACAGGGGAGAGAAAATTGTCAAGGAAAAGAAATTCAAGGGAAAACATAAGAACAAGGGTGAGGAGCAGTAGAGAATGATGGGAGAATGGGAGAGAAAATTAGGGAGGAGATGGAAAGCAGGGGGAGAGAGGTCTGTGAGAAATAGATGCTAAGTATAATAAGTAAGTGAGATACATTTTTGCTCAGTCCAGGTGTAGTGCCGGTAGTAAGTATAGTGTGCATTATTTAACAAGGTGTGTAAAGAAGAGGGAACTCACTCCCCCCTCAGCCCTCCAAATTCTTGCACAGCCAAACCTAGCCTAGCAAACAAGAGAAGGGCATGGAGGCAAGGTAAATTACCTCTTAATTCCTTGTCCTGACTCTAAAGCAATTAAATCATGTAATATGTGTGAGTGTGGTTGTTTAAATGTCTCAAGAAATCAGAATGTATGTCTGCATAGCATGTAGTCGCTGCCCTCCATACACACACTTAACAATCATTAAAGCATTTCATAGTATATGTTAGTAAACTATCAGAACTATTTCTTAATAAACAATTGTTCCGTCTGTCCCAGTATGTGTGGAGCATGCATTTAAGTTTCAGTTGTTCATCTTACACACATACATCAATTAGCCTTGCAGATCCTTATGACAAGCACTGTGGGACTGGGTCCTATGTGGAGATCTATGTAAAATCACTCTTAATATTGCTACATATTTGGCAAATGTTACTCATTGGCACTACTGAATTCTTAAGTCAATAGAATGGGAGCCCCGGGTGACTGCCTAGGAATTAGGGGCTCTTGACCTGGCTGAAGTGCTAAGGGGAGCTGATTGGTAGGATAAGATAGGGGGAGTGGCTATAGAATGTATTTATAGGGGGAGTTTCCCGCCCTTAGGGGTCATTGAGAGTGGAATAAAACAAGCTCAAACAGGATGACGTCTCCTGCAATGGATTCCCTCATGGATCAGCTCAAGTCCCAAGTAGCAACACATGGGCTTGAGTGGCTACAGGCAGTGGTGGCCAGCATGCAGGAGGAGACACCCCCAAGAAGACAAGAAGAGGTGGCTGCGGTGGAAGAAGAAGCAAGGGCTGCGCAGAGGCAGAGTCGTCAGCCCAGAGGGGCTAAGCCTCCAGAGAGGTTAAGCCCGGATTTACAGACCCCCAGAAGAAAAGGAGGAGTTCGGATGCCAAAAAAGAAGATGGGGACCCCCTGGAAGCAGCAGAGTGGCAGCGGGACCCCCAAAGGAAAGAAAAGGGCAGAGGAGCCAGAAGATCCTTACCGGAGGCCAGCGCGAACCTCTTCTGCCTCGTCGGACCAAGCACGTCAGCTGGAGAGACGGCGGGGGCTTGCTGCAGCAGGAGCGACGGCGGAGACAGCCAGTGAGGGGGCAGCTGCAGGGCGGATCACTCCGCGAAAGAGGTTCCGGCGCGGCGTGGAGGCCCTCGGCGGAGACACGTCGGGAGGTGAGAAGAGGGTCACAGAAGCGTCTGGTAGTAGGTCTGAACAAGGGGACATGATGATGACGCGAGCAGCGTCAAAGAGAGGCAGGGGAACAGAAGCAGGCAGTGGGCAAGCGTCAGCACAGAGGGGGCCCCAGGACAAGTTAAGCAGCAGAGCACACAGTACAAGGGGAATTCTAAGCCAGGCAGGGGAATGCATAAGAAATGGAGGCACAGCAAGTATGGCAGCAAAAGATAAGAAGAATGCAAGGGTGCAAGTTGTGGAAGAGGCAGCAGTGGAGCAGGAAGCAGAAGGAAGGCAGGAGCAGAGGGAAGAAGGTATAGAAGGAGACATGGGGATGATTATAGAAGAAAGAAGTGCAGAAGGTCAGGAGTTGGTGGGCTACATCAGTGACACAAGTCAAGAAGTTCATCAAGAAAGAAGGTGGGAGCATGATGCAGCACCAGCTACATTGTTTTGTCCAGTTTCTACATATGGTGATTCTGGCGAGGGCACATCCAACTGGAGCAGGTCACAGCCGAGGCAGGGTGAGGAGGACATGCCTGTAGGTCAGCAAGGCGAGAGCAGCCAAGGAGGCGGTCAGCATGATTATTCTCAGTCAGCTGCATCATCGCCCCTTTCAATATATCCAGGCCCAAGTGTATTCAGGCAGCCGATAGGCAAAAAGCAGTGGAGCAGGAGTAGCAGGGAGAGAAGGGAATATATTTCATATAATTACAGAGGCAGAAGATCGTTGTCGCCAGCTCGCAGGAAGAGACGAACGCCCTCTCCGAAAGGAAGGTCTAGATCCAGGAGGAAGTCACCTTTCCGGACATGTCGGCTGGGTGAAAATAACAGGAGGGAGAGGGATAGGGTCTCTCCTTCTTATCATTACAGGAGCGGCACGGAATCAAGAAGATGTAGGGAGAGGAGACTGCCTTCCGGGGAGGACCGGAGGGTACACGAGACAGCTAGAAAAGAGCCAGCAAAAAGCAGGAATAGTCGACTTCCCGCCATGAATCGGGAAAGGGAGCAGAATGAAACAGCCGTCGCATCAGGTGTTACAGCCTCATCATCCGAAAGAGATATGAGGCATATTGGTGAGTCTTTACACAACACACAACCTAAAAATAATATGCAAAGTAGTTTGGAAAACGTTTTGGCTAATTTACGTAGCTTGGTAAATCATTTAGAAGGGGAGAGACAGGCTGGGCCTGAGGTAGCATGGCTGGGGACGGATAAGACTAGGGTTTATTTACCTGGGAGTCAGGCAAGTAATGCTAGTTTTAGCGGCAATGTGCAGGAGGGTAGTCGACAGGAGGGGGAGGCTGTGGTGGCGGGTTCGTCGGATGTGGACACTCCACGGGCGGTAGGGGGAGAACATTTTATTAGGGTGGCAGACACAGTGCGGAGCAAATCAGCCCTGTGTTCTATTGGACCAATTGGGGAGCATGTGTCAAAAGAAGGGAGAAAATATGGAAACGGGAATTCATAGAGATTTTCTCAGTACTCCCTTTGGACAATTTCATAGAAATTAGGACAGATGAAAAGAAAGAGGATGTCAAAAAAGAGGAGGATGAGCGTAAGCGGAGATATAGGAAGATCCCCAAGACTTTTAATAATTGGTTACAGGCCTATGTGATATTTGCAAGTATAGTGGGGGAAAAAAACCCGGAGTTTTGTTCTGCTTTATTTTGTTATCTAGATGAAATTGAGGGGATTCATAGAACTTATGGTGGGCAGGCGTGGTGGGCGTATGATGAAAAATTTCGTCAGAAGTTAGCTGTTAGGCCCTCCATGCAGTGGGATGACAAGGATATGGGCAGTTGGTTGAAAATTGTGACCCCGCTACGCCCATCTTTTGCTACAGGGGCTAAGACCGTGGGAGTAAGTCAAGCAAAAAAGGGGTTTTGTTTTGCTTTTAATGAAAGCTCATGCTCATGGGGAACATCTTGTAAATTCAAACATGAATGTGCGGAATGCGGTAGTGGCCATCCTCTTTTTCGTTGCTTTAAGCGAACAAAAATGCAGAAAGCTGGGGACTATGTTGCAAAAGGGGTGGAGCCCGGTGCTTCTGGAAAGGATGGAGGATTGGCTAAAGTTATACGCCAGTAGGGTTTCTAGTTTTGAGGATGCTTCTTTTCTAAGGGAAGGTTTTGCGGTGGGTTTCACTATCCCATCATTGGCTGGGGCCTTAGCAGAGCCCCCTGCTAACTTAAAGTCGGCCAGGGACAATCCGGCATTAGTTTTTAGTATGCTCATGGATGAGGTAAGCAAGGGTAGAATGGCGGGCCCGTTTGATAGTGTCCCGTTTAGCAACCTAAGGATTTCTCCATTGGGGCTTGTTCCAAAAAAGGACACGGATGCGTTTAGACTAATTCATCACTTGTCATATCCAAAGGGAAACTCAGTCAATGACGGGATTGAAAAAGAGTTGGCTTCGGTCTCGTATGCATCGGTGAAACAAGCAGTTAGGCTGGTCAGGAAGGCGGGTAGGGGGGCTTTGTTAGCTAAGGTTGATATTAAGTCAGCTTTTCGCTTGCTTTCTGTTGATCCTGCGTCACAGCAGTTGTTGGGTTGTGCTATCCTGGGGAAGTTTTTTGTAGATTTGTGTTTGCCAATGGGGTGTAGTATTTCTTGTTCCTTTTTTGAAAAGTTTAGTTCTTTCCTGCATTGGGTGGTTTGTGCTAAGACAGGGTTATATTCGGTGGTTCACTACCTAGATGATTTTTTGTTAGTGGGTTCACAAGAATCATCAGATTGTTTTACATTAATGCAGGCATTTCAAGATCTAGCGGCGGCTTTTGGCATTCCGCTGGCTGTTGATAAGTCGGAAGGTCCCTGCCAGAGGTTAAGTTTCTTGGGGATAGAAATAGATACAGATAACATGGAATGTAGGCTTCCGATGGATAAGGTGGTGGATTTATGGAGAACGGTAGGGGAGGTTTTGTCGGCAAACAAGGTTACTTTGAGGGTTATGCAGTCTTTGCTGGGTAAGCTTAATTTTGCTTGTCGTATAATTCCTATGGGTAGGATTTTTTCTAGGAGGCTATCTTTAGCTACAAGGGGAGTGTGCCAGCCGCATCATCATATAAGAGTGTCGGCGGACCACAAGGCGGATCTGCGCATTTGGTATGTTTCTTGCAGAGTTTTAATGGTCGGAGTATGATTTTAAAAGCTCCTACAGTTAATGATGTTTTGGAGTTATATACTGACGCAGCAGGTGCACAGGGTTTTGGTTCCTATTTTAGAGGTTATTGGTGTGCGCAGGCTTGGCCCACTAGGTGGCATGAGGAGGGGTGGACTAGGAATTTAACCTTATTGGAATTGTTTCCTATAGTTATAGCTTTGTGGCTTTGGGGGGAAATTCTAAGACATCACCACGTAGTTTTTCATTGTGATAATATGAGTGTGGTGCAGGCAATTAACTCAACGACTGCCTCTTCGCCACCGGTGGTTAGGCTTCTGAGGCAATTGGTATTAAAATGTCTTCAGTTGAACATTATGGTCAGGGCCTCACATATCGCTGGGGTCAAGAATGTAGTGGCAGATGCCTTGTCCAGATTCGATTGGGAGAAGTTTCGGAGGTTAGCGCCTTTAGCTCAGGTTGAACCTACATTATTTGATCAGGAATTGTGGAATCTGTGTTTATGATTCAGATCACGGGTCTCTGGGGTACGACATACTGCCCTAGGTTTAAGGATACTCTGGGGAGGTGGATAAAAGGTTATTACATACTAGTAATTTGCTTGTTTTATTGCAGGGTCGCCTTTGCGGGTATGGATTGTGGGTCACTCCTTCATATATTGGGCCAGAAGGGCAGCAGCTATCACAGATCGGGGCCGCCAGTTGGGTTTCCCTGAGGAAGCCATGTTGATAAAATGGTTTGGTATTAGGGGGATGAGATGGGAACAGGTATTGTTGAAGGTAGTCGGGTGGGCTAGATGTGCCCCGCCTCCAGACATATTGCTCATACATGCGGGGGGAAATGACCTGGGGTATATAGCCATGAAAGAGTTAATCCGGAATATGAAGAGGGATTTAGCTAGGCTAAAGGAATTGTTTCCGGGTTTATATATCATTTGGTCACAGATTACACCTAGATTAAAATGGAGGGGGGCCCACGATCCTATGAAATTGAATAAAGCTAGACTCAGAATTAACAAGATTATGTCCTCTTTGTTCGGAAATTGGGGGGTTTTGCTATTAGGCATTGGGATTTTGAAACACCAGGGGCTCAAGGGTATTACTTGTGGGATGGCGTCCACCTCAACGAAATAGGGACATAATTATTTATTTACACATTGAAGGAGGGTATTCTTCAGGCCATGGATAGTTTTGGCGGTGCTGAGCCCGGTGGGCTTGCGGGTGGCGGGGGTGCGGCATCACCTTAGGGCGGAGCTCATTAGCGGGTAAGGTATCCGGTTTAAGCCGAGGCCAGAGGTCGATTGGGCACGGGGTTCCTTGGCACCTCTGGGGCTGTGAGGAGCTCCGTCCTTGGGAAGGTGTGCAGCTAACCGTGGTTGGTATTACATTGTTATGTTAATAAAGCTGTGGCCTGATTATACCCATTCCAGTTTATGTGTCTGTTATTGGGAAGGTGGTTGGGGATTTAATGGTGCGGACCATAGTCACCATGCACAGGTCATGGGAGCCCCGGGTGACTGCCTAGGAATTAGGGGCTCTTGACCTGGCTGAAGTGCTAAGGGGAGCTAATTGGTAGGATAAGATAGGGGGAGTGGCTATAGAATGTATTTATAGGGGGAGTTTCCCGCCCTTAGGGGTCATTGAGAGTGGAATAAAACAAGCTCCCTCCCTCCCTCCCAGGTTGTTTGGTTTGTACTGTATTTTACACTGTTGTTCATTTGTCACAGCTTTGGCGGGGGTGCGGCATCACCTTAGGGCGGAGCTCATTAGCGGGTAAGGTATCCGGTTTAAGCCGAGGCCAGAGGTCGATTGGGCACGGGGTTCCTTGGCACCTCTGGGGCTGTGAGGAGCTCCGTCCTTGGGAAGGTGTGCAGCTAACCGTGGTTGGTATTACATTGTTATGTTAATAAAGCTGTGGCCTGATTATACCAATTCCAGTTTATGTGTCTGTTATTGGGAAGGTGGTTGGGGATTTAATGGTGCGGACCATAGTCACCATGCACAGGTCATGCATATAATCATTTATAAAACAAACACCCAAAGCCAAATGTATGAGTTCAAGGCATTTGCAAGTAGCTAATAGAATATGGCCCTAGGTGTGTAGTGTAGGGCCCTCTTACCCTGGCTCCATGCTCATTCTGTGCTGCAGGCAGAGGAGCTTCGTGCAGGCAGGCCAGGCAGTAAGGTAAGGGGTGCTGTTATTGAAAGGGATCGTAGGGAGGAGAGCTGTTATCGGGTTGAGGTGGGGCGCTGAATGAATTGATACTGGTGAGGGGCCAGCGCAAATTTTTTTACAACCCCCCAGTTGAGAGCACTCCAAAATTTGTTTTGCACCAGGGCCCTCCGTTCTCTAGCTCTGCCACTGGCCTCACTCATGGCCGGATTACCCATTAGGGCAACTAGGCAGCCACCTAGGGGCGCTTCACTGCAAGGGGCGCCACTTAAAAAAAAATGGTTTCTGGCTTTAATCAAATGAAATGCTGCAGTTCATAGACTGGCTACTAGGGAATAACCACCTAGAATAAGATAATTAAACAGAAAAAGGAACTTACATGCACAGAAAGGGCAAAAATGGGTCCATGCATACCTTGCATACTCACTCGCAGGGGCTCCTCCACTTCACTGCCTAGGGGCTCTGAAAAGGTAGATCCAGCACTGGACTCACTGTATTGTTTCTTAGTTTAAAGTTAGATGACATTGAGAAGAATGAACATGTCCAGACACAAGAGGGTAATTAGATCAGCTTTGGTACCACCAGGCCTTTATACATTCACATTCTTCTCCACAACATATGAATTTAGATTGCAAAAAATACAAACAGATCAACAGTGGGTAATTAGCAGATACTAACAATAATCAGCCATAAGAATGAGATAACAGACTATGCTTCGTGGGTGAATCAGAAAGCCTGACTGACAGGTAAAAAATAAAACTTTAACTTACTGTAAGAAAATGAATAGCATTTAATTCATGATGTACTTGGTATTATATACACATTTAAATTATACAATATTGGAACCTATCTTTTATTTCTATGGCATGCTCCATTATTAGAAATAGACCAGGCCATACATGATATTAAGAGTCTTCTGCAGAATGCACATTTGTTTGTGCCTAAGTACAGCCAGTTTGGATCTGTTTATTGATCTCATTTGTTAGGGGCCGGTGGGGTTATTTATTATTACTTATTGTGTTTGTCCATTTTCATATTATTGGCAACTGATGAATTGTTGTCTGCCTTCACAAGAGCACCTTAGGTTTTACTGCCCAGGGGCACCAAATTTGTAAATCCAGGCCTGACTAGCAACCCACTCTAGTATCGCTGCCATGAAAACCAAGTCAATCAGCATGGTGTGTTGTGGTCCATGAGGTCAGGGAGAGTCGAACACAACTGAACAATGCAAACATACACCCATACCTGGCTTCTGACAATTAAGTTCTTCAATAGGGTGCATTGTGAGCTGTAGTGTGTGCGGCTCTTCACTGCTCTCATCACACAGAAGATAAGTGGAACAGTATACAAGCGGAATCAGCCCCTCCAAGGCCCCAAACTTTCTCTAAGAAGGTCATGATCTTTGTCAGCTACAGGTTTCTGGGTAATTACAGATAAAATGTAATAAATCAAAGGCTGCATTATTATTTCTGCTTTCTAGATACACTTATCTACTTAAGTGCCATATTTATGTAATGCTCGTCTGAAGAACTTGGAGGGACACATCTGTATATTCAAATTAGTCACATGGATGGGACCTTGGATACAGATAAAATCTTCAGTTCTACTGAAGGGCTGTCCCAATGTTGTGAAACTTACTATAGGAACATATGGAAGTGCAGCTTATTCAAATAAAAATCGCCCATCAATATGGATTAAATTGAGGAAGCAAATATAGTAATGGACACCCACAGTAAAGAAAATTTGCATACAGTGAATACATTAAGGCTGTGTTTCTTTTTTCTATTTCAAAAAATATTTTCTAATTAGTTTCCAAAATAAATCCACAATAAATCCAGAGAAAACATTATATTAACTGTTAAATAATGCTCTTCTTTGTATTGTAAATAAACCTTATCAATAAATGACAAATTATTATATATTTCAGGTCTTCCCAAACATAATTGGTAATCTCTGTGTGTATGTTGGATGTGATTTAATTAAGAAAATCTGTTAAAGCCACAGTGAGTTATTAAATGAACACTGTTAATATAATACAATTTGTTTCTTGGGAGTCCTACAGGCAAGAAAAAACATGCATATCAGATGTACTGAAAATCCATTTGACAGCAATTAAAATACATACATAGCAACTCAGTCATATAGTAACTGAGGTCGCAAAAAGGCTGTTAGGACCGTAAAGTACATCATGTTTAGATCAACCCTGGTCCTTGTAATAAAATCATTTGAGTAAAATTAAAGTCTTAAAAAATCGAAATCTCAGAGTAAAAATAAAAAAATACATGCTAGTGAATGGTATGCAAGTGAATGCTGAATACAGACATATTGGGTCCCCTGCTGGTCATTTGGTTAGGATTTTGTGCTTTCACCACTATGGCTTGGGTTTGATTCCAGTCAGGGAACCAAGAGGTCACACCACCCTGAAGCCAAGCAGGGTTGGGCCTGATCAGTACTTGGTACACCTCAGAATACCAGGAGCTGTATGCTGTGGCCCACTTGAGAAGGAACTGGCAACCCACGCCAGTATCTTTGCCATGAAAATTTATGGATCAGCATGACCATGGACATAAAGATGTGCCTGGTGTGTTATGGTCATGAAGAGTCAGACACGACTGACATTTTATAATAAATACTAGTAACTTGCCCGTCATAAATGACGTTATGATAGAATGTTATCTTGATTTGTCTGCACACTCTCTCTTGCACTCTATGTGTGTTCTCTGTTCTCTCTCTTCGTCCTTTCTCTTTCGCTCTCTTGGCGATTTCTCTCACTCTGTGTTTGCTCTTTCTCTCCCGCTCTGTTTGCGCTCTCTCTCTGTCCTGTGTGTGTCTCTCGCCCTGTACCTCGCTGTCTGTGTGCATTCTCGCTCTATACCCCTCTCTCTTTCACTCACCTTGCTGTCTGTCTCTCTGTGCTGAGTCTGTCTCTGAACTTCATAATGGCTGCCGGCTGCTGTTAATTGGCTGCATGGCTTCGATGACATCAGCATTACCCACATCTATTAACTATTATAGTGGTTACAGAGAGTTCTTGGAAAGGCACTTAGGTAGGGAATGGTTTATTTAAGGCAAAACATGTTAAGAAGGGTTTAAGATGGTTGTGAAACTTACCTGGTTATTAATCTCAGGGGCTATAACATACATTTTAACTGTCCCTCTATAAGGACAGGCGCTCTTTTCAGGAGAAGTCCCACTGTTCCTCTCAGCCTCAAAATATTCTTCTTTTGAAGGTAAGTCTCAAATGTAAGTTTTCCCACCTTGATCATGTCCCATTTTTACTGGTTCCTCTTAATATTCTCTCAGGCCCTCATTCAATTGCGATTTTGCCAATTGAATACGGCTCTAAATAAGCACATAATATATATTTTTTAAATAAGTTTTTAGTTAGTGAAAACCGTGCTTTTGGATAGATGCTTAATAACTAAAAACTTTTTAAAAAAATATATGTGATGTGCTTATTTAGACCCCTATTCAATTGGCAAAATTGCAATTGAATGAGGCCCTCAGTGTCCAGGAGAAACATAAAGCCTGGAGGGTCATTTCTATAGAATATATGTCTATATGGAGTGCAGTGCATACATTAACTGTGTGTACAACTAAAAACTAATGTACAAAATGACTTAATAGTGTAACATTTTCATCAATCTAAGTGTCCAACTGGGCGTGTACTTCTTTACTTCTTGTTAATCACCCCCCCCCTCCCCCAATGTGACTTGTTAATTAATGACCTGTCATAAGGCAAAGAGTCAGGATTTACAGTCTGGAAAAATAACTTCTGTCTAAAATTAGCAGCACTGAAGATCAAATATCACTAATTAACACTAATTATTTTTTTTATTTAGTAATTACATTATTTTTTAATAATAACACATTGCAAACATCACTATTTATAACTAAAGTTTTAATTTCTACCACAATCAGGACCTTTCCCTTTAAATTGTTAAAAAAAAATGTCCTATGTATTGAAGTAATTAAAATAAAAATATAAGATAAGTTCTTTAAAAAAAATGATATAGAATTTAAATATATATATAAACAAATAGAAGATCCACCTTCTGAGGTAATGGCCTTATTAATAGCAATGGATTAAGATTAGCAATTAAATAAAGAAGATAGGCATGACCAGCTAAAAAACATATAGTTACAATGACATATAACTATTACATTTAATTGTTCCATTGTTAAATGTCTATTAATGTTAATACCCCTCATTGCTAATATTAATTCACTAGCAACATGCCCGTCAAAAATGATGGCAATAAAATGTGAATCCTGGCAATGCTGTTTGCCACACAACGGGAGCCTCTCCCCCTCTACTTTACTGGCCTCGCGATGAGTGCCCTTGGCGATCATCATGGGCCTCGCAATGAGCTCCTTCAGTGTTCATTGCAAGTCTCTCCCTCTGTCTACTTCCTCCCTTGTGTCTCATTTCCCCCTCCTCTCCCTCCCTTGTGTTTCCCTCCCCCTGTGTTTTACCCCATCTCCCCCCTGTATCTTTCTCCCCTGCCCCCCCATGTCTCGTTCCCCACCTCTCCCTCCCCTGCGTCTCTTGCCCCCCTCTCCCTCCCCTGTGTCTCTTGCCCCCTCTCCCTCCCCTGTGTCTCTTTCCCCCATGTCTCTTACCCCCTCCCTCATGTCTGTTACCCCCCATTTCAATCCCCTGTGTCTCTTCCCCTCCTCTCCCTCCCTTGTGTCTCTTGCCCCCTCTCCCTCCCCGTGTCTCTTTTTCCCCCCTGTGTCTCTCTCCCCCATGTCTCTTCCCCTCTCCCTCATGTCTATTCCCCCCATATCCCTCCCCTGTGTCTCTTCCCCCTCCTCTCCTTCTCCTGTGTATCTCCCCCTCCTCTCCCTCCCCTGTGTGTCAACCTCCTCCTCTTCCACCCCTATGAATCTCACCCTCCCCTTCGTCTCTTCCCCTCTCCTCTCCTTCCCCTGTGTGTCTCCCTCCTCCTCTGTGTCTCTCCCCCTCTCATTCCCCTGTGTCTACCCCCCCTCTCCCTCCCCTATGTGTCTACCCCCTCCTCTCCTACCCCTGTGTCTCCCCCCTCCCCTGTGTCTCTTCCCCCCTCCTCTGTGTCTCTTCCTCCTTCCTCTCCCTCCCCCATGTCTCTCTCCCCCTCTTCTCACTCCGCTGTGTCTCTTACTCCCTCTCACTCCCCTGTGCTTCTCTCCCCTCCTCTGTGTCTCTCCCCCTCTCATTCCCCTGTGTCTCTCCCCCCTTCCTCTCACTCCCCTGTGTCTCTTCCCCCTCCTCTCACTCCCTGTGTCTCTCCCCCCTCCTCTGTGTCTCCCCCCTCTCATTCACCTGTGTCTCTCCCCCCTCTGTGTCTCTTCTCCTCTCATTCCCCTGTGTCTCTTCCCCCTCCTCTCACTCCGCTGTGTCCCTTCCCCTCTCCTCTCACTCTCCTGTGTCTCTCCCCCCTCTCATTCCCCTGTGTCTCTTCCCCATCCCCTGTGTGTCTAACCCCATCCTCTCCCACCCCTGTGTGTCTCCCCCTCCCCTGTGTCTCTTCCCCCCTCGTCTCCCTTCCCTGTGTCTCTCCCCCTCACTCCTTTGTGTCTCTCCCCCCTCCTCTCACTCCCCTGTGTCTCCCCCCTCTCACTCCTTTGTGTCTCTCCTCCCCTCTTTCTCTCACTCCCCTGTGTCTCTCCCCCCTCTGTGTCTCTCCCCCTTCTCATTCCCCTGTGTCTCCCACCCTCCTCTTTGTCTCTTCCCCCCCGTCATCTCACTGCCCTGTGTTTGTCCCCACTCCTCTACCTGCCCTGTGTCTCTCCCCTCTCCTCTGCCTTACCCCTCCTTCCCTGTGTGTCTCCCCTCCTCTTCGGCTCGCAATGTGCCTGTGCAGGCCGCCGCTTTGCAGAGCGCTTGCGTGGCCCATTTGCACAATGCAAACGCGCGGCTTACTCCGCGCTATGCGCTTGCGCAGCCCATTTGCGCAATGCCTATACGGGGGCCATAGCGAAATGCGCATGCGCGGCTTATGCTGCGCTATGCGCATGCGCGTCCCCTTGCGCAAAGCACATGCGCGGCTTATGCCGCACTATGCACATGTGAGGGCCGGTGCGCAATGCGCATGCGCGGCCCGTTGCGCAGTGCGCAGTTGTCAATCTGCAATTTGTCGCAAACGTGCCGACGAATCGCAGTTTGACAACTATTAAATGATTGTTGCTGATAATGCAATTATGACAGAGAGTAGATTTATACATATCTTCTATATGAATTTTACGGAGTTCCACATAAAAGTTTTAATTACATCCAATTGCAATTATGTTATTAGTTATTTTTATGCTTACTTATATTTTTCGTTGTTGTTTCTGCATTTTCTATGTCACTGTAACCAAAACAGTTGGTACAGACAATGAGCACAATGCTGTATATATGATTTTATGAATATTTTCTTCTTATATCTTACAATATAATTTCAGCGCCTGAAGCCCAGGTAAGCTCCTGAGGTTGTAATGAGAGCTTTTAATAAGATTTGAACCACTAAGTTGATTTTGCCCCCAAGCTACAGTAATCTCATCACTGCCTGTCAATCTCTTCCTGCAGGAATCGTCCTGTGCTGCCTGCAATTATATTGTATGGGTCTGGTGTTTGGCGCTGGCTTGAGTGGCAGTGATGGAATCTCTGTAATCTCCCAGGCTCCTTTGCGTCTGATGGTAGCATCTGATAAGTGAGACGAGATGAGTCGCTGTGTCAGTGCATTTGCTAATATCAGCATTAAAGGGCCATTTACCTCACTGTAAGTGCTCTTCATGGTCTGAAAGAGTGCAAGATTGTATGCTAAAATGATCTGTTATTTTAAGTCTGTTTATATAACAAAGCCTCTTCTGCCTACTGGCTGTTGCATGATCAAAACAGACAGTTGAGCCACATGCGATAAAGACAGTGATTGATAGCAGTTTTCCCTGCACTAATAAATTCACTGCCCAGTTAACCCACTACTGACCTGTTTAGGAGATTCCAGCATTCCATGCTCTGCACAGATGGAATTGGTAAGGGCTAACCTCTTTTTGTTCTTTTGCTCACTACACAGAGGTGTATCTGTGGGACTGGTTGGGGGCATTGACACATGTAAACACATATTTGATATCTCAGTGAAAAATGCATGTATTACAAAAATGCAAAAAATAATTCAACAGGCTTTTAGGAGATCTTTACTATGATGTGGCCCAAATGTGAATGAATTAAGTGGCCCTGTAAGCCCATATGTCAAGCGATATACTGCATGCATGCAGTATTAGCCTATAATTTTATACACAGCCACACATAATTATTATAATTATTATTATAATTTATTTGTAACGTGCCAACATATTTTGCAGAGCTATACATATATTGTGATCAAGGCAAAACAATATTAACACATTACAAAAAATGGAGGGCCCTGTCTTTGAGCTTAGAATCCAGTTTCCATAGTGCTTTCCCAAAGCACCTAACAAGATTGAAAACTTGCAGACTTACAATCTAACAGCCTTATTAAATTGCGATTTGGTAAATTTAAAAGGGCTCTAATTAAGCACACAGCATATTTTTTTACAGAAGTTTTTAGTTAGTGAACTTCTATCCAAAAGCAATGTCTTCACTAACTAAAACACTTTTGCAAAAAAATATGCTGTGTGCTTAATTAGAGCCCTTTTAAATTTACTGAATTGCAATTTAATAAGGCTGAAAAGGTTTTGGGTGCGGTATAGGAGGGGGAAAAACGCATTTTGAGTGTTAAGGCAGCAGATGTGTTTTTAGTGAGGGTTTGAGGCAGGAGGATGCAAGGAGATCCAGAGAATAGGGACAGCGCAAGGAAAGTCCTGAAGGTGGGAGTGAAAGGAATTGATAAGAAAGGCGGAAAGAAGAAGGTCATTAGCAGACCGAAGAGGGCGGGTGGGGGAATATTTTGAGATAAGAGCAATGATATTGTTGAGGGCTCTGTAAGTTAGGGTCATGATTTTACATTTTACTCTGGAGGCTACGGGAAGCCAGTGGAGTGATTTACAGAGACGTGCTGCAGACACGGAGCGTATAGTATGGTAGATGAGTCTATCGGAGGCATTCATTATGGATTGAAGGCGGGATGGATGTGTGGTGGGGAGTTGCAGTAGACAAGACGAAATATGAAGAGAGTATATTAGAATCTTAGTTGTGTTTTGTGTATGGAGATGTTTTTTAAATTGAAAAGACAAGATTTTGTTAGTGACCATATGTGAGGAATGGAAGAGAGGTCAAGGTCCAGTAGAACCCCAAGATAACAGGCTTGGGAGGTGGGAGTGATGATGGCATTGTTGACATTGAGTGATATGTGAGAAATTGACGCTGTAGTAGATGGCGGGAAGCATATATATACTGTATAACTGTACACAGATTGTAGTATATATATCTGGATGACCAAATAAGGGAAGGGTCTTTACAGTTTTTAATACTTTTAGATGACTGTTTAATTCCTAGTACAATGGTAATTATTAATACATTTTGTACAGATTTTGACTATTTCTTTGTATCTACTAATATTCAAACATGTCTTTGATTTCTTGTAGCAATGGTGACTGAAAATACTGAGGGCTTCATTCAATTGCGATTTGGCCAATTGAATAGGGCTCTATATAAGCACATAGCATATTTTTAGTTAATGAACTTCTATCCAAAGAAGGTCTTCACTAACTAAAAACTTCTGTAAAAAATATGCCATGTGCTTATATAGAGCCCTATTCAATTGGCCAAATCGCAATTGAATGAGGCCCTTTGACAGCATCTAACACAGCATCTCACCTGATTCAATGAGGTTCTCAATTGCCAACTGCATGATGGAGAAAAATATACACAGAGACAAAGAGGGTAGAGCATAACACTGTATAACCAATCACTACCATTAGTTACGGCTATTGTTATGTTATTGAGGAATCTATTTGTAGAAGTGTTCTTTAATCAAATGAGTTCAAAAGTAGATTAAAATTTAGTATATCATAGGTATTATGTGCTGCATTTCAATGCCTATTCCCATAAGTATTGGAAGGTAATGGACCAGTACAAAGATCAAAAAGTTTGCGAGCCACTGCTATAAGCTCCAGGGATATAACAAGTCCCACCAGTCTCCATCTTTCCCCACCTTCCTTCCACTGACAGATAAGATAAGCACATTCTCAGCTAGCAGTGACAAAATGGAACTGTTTATATAAGTCGTCAACAATTTAAAAAAATCTTGAAAGTGTTTTATACTAATGGCATACACAACTGCTAATGCTATTTGTTTGTTATTACTTCGGAAATATAACAATTTTCCTAACTGACAGTGATCCTTTGAAAAGGTTTTATCTTTCTGATGGCCTGTTTGTCTGTGTTCAGATGGCAAAATTATCAGTCACATCCTCCCACCACCTGCCACGACCCAAATGGTACAGAAATGATAGATGGCATTGCTCTAGTTGTGAAGACTTCTCCACCCACATAGCAGGATGTCTGATTGCCACTCTAGAAAATGTTGGATGATGTGGGACTTTTTGGAAGCAGGGACATGTGTTGTATTGTGCTGCCTGCTCATGATGGCATAGTGTCATTTCCAATGTGTTCTTCCTAGGATAGAAGCACACAATGACACATGATGAGGTATTCCTTAACTGTGTTTATTGATATCAACATTAAATCCATATGCCAGAGGACATACCAATTACTGCCTGCAGTTTACCAACAGCATCTCTGTATAACAAACCTCCCCCCAGTATCATTACTGCTCCTGTATGACAACTATTAATGCTTCCCTGCAGCGCTCTCCTATGTTAGATCCAGCTATTTCTGAACCATAGTGTATTCCTGTGGTGCTCCTTAAAGGGGTATAAAGCCCCAGTTCCTAAATATATGCATATGAATGCCTACCAATTAACCATGCTAAATTAAAATTTGCAAATAAGTAAAATATGTTAAAAATTACATGAAGCGTGCAGAAAATGCAAGTTTGTGCACCAACTGGGACTGTCAGCCAATGAGCACTAATACAGCTGTTGTATTGCTTGTTAGCAGACAGTATTTGTAACAATAAAGGGGTAAGTGTCTATTTTGTGTCGCAATTTAATCTTTATTATTTCTTGAACACCACGACGCAAAAAAAACAAACTCCAGGATTTGGAATGGGAAATTAAAATGGGCTTATTGTCTGACATATTACCATAAAATTGTCTTTTAAACTCACAATGGAGGGGTAATACTATTTCTACCCTGTAGGGGTGTGTCATCTTAAGACAAGAACTATCCAGCTCTTATTTACAAATGCTCAGTAGCCTTGTCTGTACCACTTGGGCAGACCATAATCCTAATGGATTGCCAGCTTGTGAACAGATATCATAAGACAAGTAATGCCATAATGTGGACAATCCACAAACTGTAATGATAGCTGAAAAAATACTTTGATTGATTGATTGATTGTTGGCATCTGCCAAGGTGACTGTTGTTAGTCAGGCCTCCTCACTGACTCCTCAATATTTTGAGCTGATTAAACCAATCAGCCTATGCGCTCAGACAAAGGAAACTGATCATAGCGAGGGCATGATGGGTCGCATTGTCACCGAGGGCAAAGGGTCCTAAACCTGTTTCTATATAGGCAACTTCTCATAAGCTCCAAGGGATCATCCCCACAATCAAGCCGGCATCCATAACTTTAGGTAAGGACAGGGAGGTTAAACATACACACACAGCACTAGTGGGTATTCAGTCGCTGAACGTGCCCCTAGCGTGAGGACACACGCATCATCATCAAAGCCTGACGCATTTCGACGTAGCCTGACGTCTTCTTCAAGAGGTAGGTGGGGATTGTTGTAGGATCAGCCTTATAAGCGTTGCTGTTTCCACTGCAACCCAATTTTGTCTCGTAATCATGTCAAATATATTCAAGACATCCGTATTCTACCATTTGAATGTAAATCACCAAATAGAATGTCAGATGGATATCGATGATGTCAATAGTGGCAAAGCAGCCAAGTTATATATGATGTACATATGCCAATCAATTAAGGTGCTATATCAAACAATATATATGTCACAAATCTAAATGGAGCCTGCTGTCGTCCACCACAGCCTCCTTGAGACAATAAGGGGTTACATCGTGAAATACCCGTCATTATCAAGGGTTATAGACGGCAAGTTTAACAGTCAGGTGGGCAATTAATAGGGCACTTAACTGAATAGAGTGTGCTGTCAAAATAATATGGCACATAGCTGAATAGAACGTGCTGTCAAGCATCAGAACATATAGAGAGTAATTGGGGGATATATAGTAGCATATCCATCATAATAAATGAGTAAGAAAATAGAAGAAAAAGTTAACCAATAAAGACGTAATAAGTCTATATGACTATGTACATATATACAATATAATCTAATGATTAATAATTTCAGTGTCTCAATAATAGGATGGAACTCCTTGAACAGACGCTAATTAGAAGTCCCCTGATATGATAGCTGGGACCAAATAGAAAAAAATAAGCCCTCCTATAATCACATAATAAGTGACCATAAACAGTACACCCCCCTCTATTCACATGCTAAGTGACCCAAATCATAATATAATAAACCTTATGTGTGAATATAAATGTTGGCATATCCCTGAAGGGATGTTGCTATAAATAAAAATTGTGCCCATGTTGATTGTTTTAATCATAGTGTGTACCGAATAAAAGTGATGATGACAGGACAGAAAGCACATTATGATACTCTATTTGTATGAATAGAGCTGATGATTGAGACATAAAAGTCTCATGAAACGCGCGTCGAGTGCAGACTGATGACATCACAACCAGGAAGTAGCCAAACACTCTGATAGAGAGGAGCATGGTCTAACAAATGCAGCAAAGATATAGCTAAAAGCAGGCAGAGGTATTGAATGACAAATATAAGCATACGGGATTGCCAGAACTAAGAGACATTTCCCAATAACACTCCATTTATAAATATAAGTGTTTTAGCTATTGAGATAACAATATCAGAATAAGAGCAGTGGAACTAACAGCTCCACTACCACAATGACACACAACAGCAAAAGCACTTTAAGGGAGTCTTATTTAAATGACTCCCATTAAGCACTAAAGCACTACCAATAAAGTCACACTGATATGTAAAGAAATAAGTATAAATTAAAGACTTCACTAAGGAAACATTCAAGGGTAAGACACAGTGTACTCTCAATAGCAATAGGTTTTAGTATTAAGAAATATCAATTTATCACAAGCACAAGCACTTTTAGTTTGAAATAAACTGCACAAATAAATTACTTAGCACATTTAAAATGACAAAAGCACTTTTATACTTAAAAAAAATTACAATAAAACCCTGCCTAAAAACAAATAAATGGAATATAAGACCATTGCCAATATATGAAAGATAGAGAAATTATTCCTAACTAAGAATTGGGAAAGTTGAAACGTCATCACAACTGAGCTAAATACTAATTTTGGAACGTTCTAATTTTAAAGTTAAATGTTTTTTAAAGAAGTTATAATAAAAGTTACATAAAAAAAAAAAAATAGTTGTGGTATATAACATACATGATAACCACAAAAGTCGATCTACCATTTTTTAAGAGTTGACTGTATCAACTTAAAAGCATATCAGTACTTAAAATGAACACCTTAAGGTTAAAGATAATAATCTCAAAGAGGTATTAAAGTGATCACCAGATAAAGATAACTACAAAGAGGTTGTGTATTTGCTCTTGCATCTGAAAGTTGTCCATTGCCGCCAGATTGTCTATTCAGTAGTTCGGTCCTCTTGCAGTTTAGTGCGTGTTTCAACGCAGTTTTTAGGCATTTATTATAGTATCCCATCTCACAGAATCTCTTCTTGAGTTTATCAGCTTTGATTTTAAACTCGTCATCTGAACTACAGTTTCTGATTCGAAGACACTGGCCTTTGGGAATGCCTCTTTTCAGAGGTTCAAAATGTTGGCTGTTCCACATTAGTAAGGTGTTAGTGGCGATATCTTTCCTGCAGGTAGTTGTAGATATTTTACCTTGAGTATACTTTTGGATAATCAAATCCAAAAAGGTAATTTGGGTAAAATGTACTTCATATGTGAATTTGAGTCCTATCTCGTTACTGTTTAGTAATTGCAGCAATTTCTCACATTATATTCTGGTGCCCATCCAAACTACCAGAATATCATCTATATAGCGTAGACAGATTATGGCATGCTCCATATATGACTCAAGAGATTTATGAGATTGCAGCTTCTCCTCCCACCATCCTAGTAGGAGTTTAGCATATCCAGGCGCACAGGACGTGCCCATGGCTATCCCTTTCCTTTGATGAAACCATTTACCATTGTATATAAAGAAGTTGTTTTTTTTATACATATTCCAAAAGTTAGAGAAATACATTGTTACATTTCTTGTAGTTAGTACCTTTGGCACTTAAAAAATGACTGACTCGATACCATATGTATGTGGTATACTACTAAAAAGAGCCTGGACATCTATTGATGCCAACCACAAGTCTTTAGGTACGGTTACGTTAGCAGATAGGCAAATATTACATACATCACAACATTTCAAGTGTCCACAGACAGACACAATGAAATAAAACACCATACTGAGAACAGACACTCAGAGAACAGTTTCAGTGCCACTAAGGATTCTGGATAGTGACATGCAAATGAGGCTCAAAACATAACACCTTATTTGCCTCTTGTCCACTTAACATTGGATGCATATAGGAATATGTGAACGGCTCCATGACTGGCTTCAGAACATAGCCTTGGATTAGGATACAGTGCCAGAAACCAACTAACAGACAGCGACATCTTTATATAGGGCTCATCAGTCTGGCAACTGTGAAATGAGGTTGGAGACTGTACTAAATAATATGATGGGTAGAAAGATGATTGAAATACCCTCCACTGTTAAACACAAATAAAGTGTGTTTTGAGCCTCAAAGGCAAGTCATATTCTTAAGAACCCAAATTCCAGATGTATACCCCTTTACAAGACATTGAGAGAAAACAACACATGGAATAGAATAAAGTGCGACATGGTCAGGGCTGTAAAACTGGGCTTTTGTCTTTAAATTAGTGACATAGGAATTTTCATTGAGAGAACGAACCAAACATCAAAAAGAGGGACTGTTGGGGGGAATGAATATGTATATATATATATATAAATATATATATACATACATATTAGAAGATAACACATAATGTGTACTCTGATCAGTTCACAGAATTATCAGCCATATCAAATTCCAGCCTTGTAAGTCCAACGTGTAGCGCGTAAGGGCTGCGAGCTTCAAATTTGGCCATTTTACATGGCTATTAAATTAGAAAGAGCTGCGAGCAACGAGCGAGAGAGTCTATTTCATAAACCAGTTCTCGGCTTTCGGAGTTGCTGCTCAAACAATTAAGCAATCACGCATATACGGGTTCAGAAGGAGCCAATGGAAAAAGAGATCATTAGCGTAACGTCACTGAAAAAGGGGAGCGTAGATTTCGAAGTCCTACGGGCTTCAATTACAGTTTGCGATCGGACCCACCGGCCAGATATTATGCAACATTAATAAAGCAGTAAATATGATATTCTATTACATGCGAGTTACAGTGTATGTCGTTACACATTGATTGCCGAGATCGATATAACACAAAATATAAACATGAAATAGAGCATTTTACGGGGGCCAATTTGCTGACTTGAGAATGTTAATTTTAAGACCTAACATCACTTTCCCTTAGAATAAACTAGGAAATTGCCCGTCAAAAATGACGGGAATAAAATTTTAAGAGTGGCAATGCTGTTTGCCACCCAATGTAAGCACCTTAGGCACTCATCTGCGTCCTCCCTTGAGTCTCATTTCCCCCCTCCTCTCCCTCCCTTTTATCTCTTTCTCCCCTCTCCCTCCCTTGTGTCTAATTTCCCCCTCCTCTACCTCGCTTGTGTCTCCTTTTCCCCCTACTCTGCCTCCCTTGTGTCTCCTTTTCCCCCTACTCTGCCTCCCTTGTGTCTCCTTTTCCCCCACCCCTCCATCCCTGGTGTCTCTTTTTCCCCCACCTCTCCCTCCCTTGTGTCTTCCCTTTTCCCACCTCTCCCTCCCTTGTGTCTCCTTTTCCCCCACCTCTCCCTCTCTTGTGTCTCCTTTTCCCCCACCTCTCCCTCCCTTGTATGTTCTTTTCCCCCACCTTTCCCTCCCTTGTGTGTCCTTTTCCCCCTCCTCTCCCTCACGTCTCATCCTCCTCCTCCCTTTCCCCCCTTATTCTCCCTCCTTCCCCCCTCTCCAAAAAGCTCCCTATCCCCTCTCTTCTTACCTTGATCCGGTGATCTTCTGCATCGCGTCTTCTGCCTATGTCCCGAACCAGCATATGCTAATGATGTGACGCGCATGTGATGTCACGTCATTAGCATAAGCTGGTGTGTTCATAGCAAGAAGAAGCGTTAAAGCAGCAGGTGATCACCGAATCAAGGTAAGAAGTGAGGATAGAGGGGATAGGGAGGTTTTTGGAGAGGGGGGAATGAGGGAGGATAAGGGGGTTAAAGAAGGCGGAGGATTGCGGGCCTCACTGTCTCGCGGACCAAGGGGGTTAGGAGGGAGGAGGAGGATTGCGGACCTCCCTGCGGGCCAAGGGTTTAGGAAGGAGGAGGATTGCGGCCCTCACTCTGGTGGGCCAAGAGGATTAGGTGAGAGGAGGAGGATTGCGGCCCTCACTGCAGGCTGTCCCGCAGGCCTGCCCTTCGGGCCGCATGGTTGACGGCTCACCTCTCTTTGCGAGGCTTGCAAAATGTGACAAACCCACCAACGTGACCAACGTTCGCAAACTGACAACTATTATAGTGATGTATGTTAGAGTGTTGTTATTTGCACTACAAGTGCTATGTATTGTACTTTACCCCCCTTGCAGGTGCTCTTGAGCGCACGTTGGCTCCATTTGCGTGTTACGTGCTTGCTCGTGAGTGACCACGTTGCAATTTAAAAACTGAATTGAACAAGAAGCGGTTACGGGCTCATCAGAGGATGGACAAAGGATTTATGTGCGTGAAGTTCAACGATGCTCAGCTTGTAGCTGATTCTCGGCCATCCTGCGTGTTAGCGCGCAAATCTGCTAACACGTAAATCTGGAGTTACAGGCTATATTTTACAATGTAGCCCCAATTTAACGAGGCTGTATATGCTTCAGAGCAGACCCACACATGGAATCCATTTTCCACTAAAATCATGGGGAAAACACAGAGCAGATTCAGAGTAAGAAAGAAGGACATTGTCAAATTAAAACTAAGGGACTAAAATATTGATTTGTCCCTTCAAAATAGTGACATTTAAGATATGGGGATTTTCTCTTATTAGAAAGACTGTCAAACCTAAAGAGGGAAAGGTGGGAGTATGAAAAATTATACATTTATATTAAGGCTCACACAGCATATACAGTAATATTAAGTAGTATTAATACTCATTGGCTGAAAGACAGGACTCATATTACTTTAATTAGCAGTCATATACCATTAGGACATTACATTTACTTCATATGAAAGAGTGTGTCTAAAAATGCTTACAAATGTGTCTAATGATGGTCCCATTAGTAAATAATCTACATGTAATATATCATTGCCCTGGGGGTATGAGCCTGTGAGACACTGAACAGAGTGGTACTGAATTTCAGCCAATATGATAGCATACGCTGGTATGATCTGTGCACAGACAGGCATATATTTCAAGCACGTTTTCATATTTTCATAATTCAAAAATGCTTTTGTATTGTTTAAATAAGTATTTTAATGCATTTGTTAGTTATATATCCCTTTAACCTCTGCACCATGTAGCCACCTACAAACAATCTGCAAATTTTTACTTGTAGTCTCATATTATCAATATGGACTTTTTTTCCGACATTCAAATGTGAACTGTTTATTTACTGTACTACTGTACGGTGGAGGGCTTCTATTGCTTTTTTGCCCACCATATTATAAATGATTGTTGTGGTGAACTACCTACTCATAAGGTCCACAACACAAGCTGAAATCCCGCTCCATGCTGATGATAGCCAGTAAGCTTGAAACAGCTGTACGTGGATAGGATTCCCAGCTTGTGTATAATCCAACCTTGGCTTTGCATTAAAGCTGTGTAATACAGCAGGCATAAACTTAAAGGAAGCCATGTTTTATAATGGCTATGGATTGAAGAGCGAGGCATTTGTGGGCACATTTGCATGTCCCAGCTCAGTTTCCCAGAATGCAGTGTAATAACTGTTTTTCTTGGAATTCTTTTTTTTAACTTGTTTTAGACATTCAAATGTGAACACAGATGTACTATTTATTTACTATATATATTTATATTACCTATGTACGGTGGAAGGCTTCTATCACTCTTCAACCCACCATATGTATATTACATTTATCACATATATAGTTGTGAGCATACGAGTTGTTGCTAACGCTTGCAGGCTCGCGTAGCGAGCCGCGGCCCGCGCCGAAGGCACTCCTTGCCAGCAACTGCGACCCTCGCAAACTTTACGTCGTACCGCAAACAACAAGACACAGCAACTGCGACCCTCGCAAACTTTACGTCGTACCGCAAACAACACGACACAGCAACTGCGACCCTCGCAAACTTTACGTCGCAACACAAACAACATACGAGACACGTTACCCCTCAATACGAACCTCGCAAAAATCGGAAGCAACCCATGGACAGGAAGAAATGAAAAACACAATAAATACACTCAACACATACATAAAAAGCTTACCTACAGCAAGAGGGAGCACCGGGACCTCAAAATATGAAGTTACACCTTAATTTAACTCAAAATAAAAGAGTTTAGACACTCAAAAATTAAAAAAAGTGAGAGAAAAAATGGCCGCCGAACAAAACGAAAACGCGGCTACAGCACTCTAAACACGCAAAACACCACAAGAAACTCGCAAAACACCACAAGAAACTCGCAAAACACCACAAGAAACTCACAAAACACCACAAAAGACCTACGGATATTCCGATACAGACGCATACCACACATTACCCGCCATTTTAGAACAATGCGGAAGTACACAACTACGCTAACGGTTTGGTCTCGCGCACGCACACTATTACACTGCACACATTCATCACGCTTACACAGCAGCTCCACAGCACTAATGCTTCAGCAACATCAAAACAGATTGTCAGCTCTTCAACACAATGCTTCAAAATAGGTAAAGTATATTCATTTATTAATGTATTATATATTTCATTATTATACACCAAACAGCATTAGCTACCTTACAATTTCATTGCCATCATTTTTTGACGAACGATTCTCTAGTTACATATATAATTATATATGTTTAATTTTATGTGTATTTTTTATTTTTTTTGCCTAAACTGGGACCCTTGTTTTTTAAAACAAATTGTACATGGTTTGTGCAATTTGTGCTAAGCACTGCAAGGGCATGGTTGTGCAGCAAAAATATAAATAAATAAAAAATATATATATTTGAGATTTTTTTTTAAAGAAATGAAACATGCTTTTTCAAATGCTAGCAATAAAATTTGTCAGATCCATGTGTCTTTACTGCTTCCAAATGTATGAAAACATTAACTGACCTTGACCTACTCTACGAGACTTCAGCCACTGATGCATCAGATGAAATCACACAGTCTGGGGATAAAAGGAAGATTTTATTGCTGTTCCCACTCCTGACTGGCTTTATTACTATACATTTTCACCCACTCCCATCAGCTGCATTGAAACCCTGCTCACTCCCACCCACGCCTGCTCTCTGTATTATGCCTTGTCTCTCCGTGGCTGCTGGTGACTAACAGTGATTTGCATTGCTCCGTTACAGCTTGCACAGAGGTGGAGACACTTACAGGGCCACTCTGGCAAATTTATTCTGTGTGGACTTTTAAATAACTAAACCTGCTAATGGGCAAAATGTAGAAACGATTAAACACGGCTTTTGCATTTTTATCTCATACCAAATTATTCTTTACTGCAGGGATCCATTTACTTTTGTCCTGATTTCTCAGGAGGGGTTGTCCTTGTAAACAGGGACAGAACTACAATGCACCAGGGCCCTGCTCTGTGGGTGGCCCAGTACTGTCCAAATAGTTTTTTTTATACCCCTGAAGCCTCTACCCCTTCCCCTGCTGGTTCATCCCCTAGAAGGGGCATTATAAGGGGCCCACGTGTGTGTGGGCCCACAAAAAAAGTTGTGCCCCTTTGGTAAGGGGGCTTATTTTTTAACACTGGAGTTCTCCATTCACTAGCTCCGCCACTGCTTGTAAACTATCAAGCGTACTGTTTCTGAAAGCACTGACAGTTATAGATGCCACATTCTTACTGTGTAAATAGAAACTTGCAGCCTTATTCAATTGTGATTCGGTAAATTTAAAAGGGCTCTATTTAAGCACACAGCATATTTTATTTACAGAAGTTTTAAGTTAGTGAAGACCTTGCTTTTGGATAGAAGTTCACTAACTAAAAACTTCTGTAAAAAAAATATGCTATGTGCTTATATAGAGCCCTTTAGAATTTACCGAATTGCAATTTAATAAGGCTGTATGTGCTTAAATAGAGCCCTTTTAAATTTACTGAATCACAATTTAACAAGGCTGATGATGTGCAGTTTCCTACCACTGCAGGAAGCTGATTAGCAGAAAATTAATTGAGTAGCATAATTGCTTATAAAAGATAATTTATTAGATGCTGTTTTATTGTATTTCTCATCCTAAAAACATGTTGCATATGTGTAATTCTCTAAAATTATATATTTTAAATAAGACAAGATTTAAGCTAGATTTTATCACAATTGAAAACTTGTTTTCACACTAAAACATTTGGGAATATGGAAGTTTTACTGATTTTAATATTAAAATAAACTATCTAGGTGTGTATTTGCAAATCTTAACATCATTTTATTAACAAGTGCTTAAAAGCTCTGTTTTCACTCATTCAAACCTTCCAAACAGTCCCTACAAAGGTCTGCCCCCATAGCTAATGCATACAATATCTCTATTGGTACTAGATGTACTTGCCACTTACTGTACATACTGTTTCTCAATAGCAGTTTTTGTAATGCTGTTCAGAAACAGTCTTTCATTGGCTAGTACCTTTATTACCAATAGAAACATTGTATGCATGAGTTGTGGGGGCAGACCTTTGCTGGGACTGTTTGGAAGGTTTCATTGATTGAGAATAGAGCTTTTCCACATTTGTTAATACAATTATGTTAAAAATGAATATTAAAAATAGGAACATTAATTTATTGGTGTTTAAAACATTACATTATTGCATGCAGGAATTCAAATAAATATTTAAAGAACACAAAAATTAATAAATGCAAACATACAAGTTCTATTATTTCTTCATTGGATACATGGAACATTGTAAATTAAATTGCTAAGTAGCAAAATATTCACTGAACCAAAAAGACAGGTACTGAACTATCACTGGTACACCCAATGCAATGCACCTGGGCCCTGCTCTGGGAGGGGGGCCCACCACCCCATCCCCTCCTGCTTTTTTTAATTAACCACCCTGCCCCCACTACTCTAGTCTCTCCTGGCCACCACCATCCTTCCATCCTGGTCCCCACCACCCCTCCACCCTGGCCACCACCACCCCTCCTCCTTGGCCACCATCATCCTGGCCCATACCACGGCCCCCACCACCATCCTTCAATCCTGGTTCCCACCACCCCTCCACCCTGGCCACCACCACCCCTCCTCCCTGGCCACCACTATCCTGGCCCCTACCACGGCCACCACCACCCCTCCTCCCTGGCCACAACTGCCAACACAAAGGGGGTCCAAAAGGAATTTTGGCACCAGTGCCCTCCCCTCCCGCGCAAGAAAAAGACATTTAGTGGATATGAGAATACAAATTAACAAAACTCAAGCATGTCATGAAACATTGTATCCCATCTGTACCCACACACAGGTATACATACTTGCTGTTGAAATACATATCAGTGAACAAAAAGTACTGTGTTGCATATAAGTGGGATATAAAAGATTGTCACATATATTAGTTCCCAAGAGCATAACAAAAAGGTATCATGCATATCAAGAACAGAGAAAATTTCTCTAACACAGGACATAGGAGCATAATTAGGAAGAGAAAAAGTCAAAAATTTACTTTTTTATTAGAAAATATACATTTTGATTCCTCTGCTGTGCATGTGAGAGGGGCATTTACATTTGTGGAGAGCAGGGCTTGCATCTCTTAATGTAAGTTTATCTGCTTCAAGGCATGTGTGGGTGATCGGGTGTTGTATCAAATTCAGTCAGTTCCAATTATCTAACAAATCCTCCTCACCTCTTCATTCCTTCCCTACACCTCACATAAGTGATAGATGAAAACACACCCCTCATGTTTCAGGCAATGATGAAACAAAAACAAAAAATTTTGATTCTCCAAGGGGCCTGTACTTGCAATTTCCCCTTACTAAAAAAATGCAAAAAATAAATGATTGCAGTAAAAAAAAATCCTCTGCCAGTTGAACTATATTCTTACTGATTTTGCTTACATAGGGCCCTATTCTATTAGAAGCCTGCAAATGCCTCTAAACCGTAATTTTTGCTGCAGGTGTTTTTTTAGATGTATTCTAATGTCTCAATCCTGCAATTTAACTTCTTAAGCCTAAGCTTGTAAACCTTGTCTTTTTAAGTCTGATGTCAGGGGTGTGATCATGTGATCTGACAATTCTTAAGCAAGCCCGTAATTTACTTCTTAGATACAGCCAATAGTAAATGAGACCGTCATCATGACGTCAGTAAAACATGGAGGTTACACGTACCCTGCAACTGGAGGCTAAGAATTAGGGCCAATCACACAGTTCTGCCTGCAAATGCGGCCCTCGCAAAGCAAGGGCTGCATTTGCGGAGGTCGAGGCTCCAACGCTGGCTGCAATGAGCCAAAGGCTCATTGCAGGCCCCAAAGCAAGGGGTCGCATTTGCGGAGGGGGACATAAACTACAATGAGCCAAAGGCTCATTGCAGGCCGTAAATCTGGACCTCGCAAAGCGAGTGTCCGCATTTGCGCAGGTGAAGGCTCTACGGCGCCTCACTCGTGGTTAAAAACAACCCAGAAAAGTGAGACTTTGAAAAAAAACAACCACGCTGCGAGACTTAGAAAAAAATAAAAATATGACCCAAAAATAAGAAGTTAACGGCCGCAACGTATACAACAAAAACACTAAAAAATAAAAACAAAACAAAAACCATCACATACAGCAAGGGGAGACAGCCAGGATGTCTGGGGGTGAGGTTGCACGCAAATGAAAGGAATTTAAGGAGTTTCGTCACTTGAAAATGGGAATTACAATGAGCGCCGAAGGTCTACAGATGAGCAAAAGCCTTACATTGTGTGGCAAACAGCATTGCCATGGCTTAACATTGTATTGCCCCGTCATTTTTGATGGGCAAGTCGCTAGTAAGTAATATCGGGCTGGCAATCAAGCACTCTATAAAATGCATTAGATCATCTGTTTTAGTCCATGTGGGTTTCATGATATGTATTAACCCCATGAGTCCTGAGATAGGTATTACTCTGAAATAACATTTAAAAATAATATTTTTGAATTGCATATTTGTTACATAGTTACATAGTATTTTAGGTTGAATAAATACTGTTCGTCCATAAAGTTCAACCTTTTTAGATCTCTACTGATCATTTTAATATGTGGACTATTTGATAATTGTTAACTGATCCAGAGGAAACAGAAAAAAACAACCCATTGAAACTTACCAGTTGTCAGAATGCCCTCTTTATTTAAAAATATATCTAATCCCTTTTTAAAGTTATCTATCAAGTTCGCTGTCACCACCTCCTTTGGTAGAGAATTCCACAGTTTAACCACCCTAACTGTGAAGAACTTTTCTTTCTTTAAGGTGAAATCTTTTTTCCTCTAACCTCAAGGGATGTCCTCTTGTCAGTTGAAGATCTCTTGGCACAAATATTTCAATTGACAAAGTCTTATATTTACCCTGGATGTATTTAAATAAAGTAATCATATCCCATCGTAAACGCCTTTTTTCTAGGGAAAATACATTTAATTTGGTTAGTCTTTCTTCATAACTTAGCCCCTCTATTCCCCTTATTAGTTGTGTAGCCCTTCTCTGTACTTTTTCCAGCTCTAAAATGTCCTTTTGTATGAAGTGGTGCCCAAAAATTGTTCTCCATATTTCAAATGAGTGCAAATAGGGATTTGTACAGTGACATAATTATGTTGGTTTTCCTTGCTTCTATACCCTTCTTAATACTGCTAATATTTTACTTGCCTTAGCAGCTGCTATTTAGCACTAAGTACTGCTACCTAGGTGGTTGTCCACAAGTACTCCCAAATCCCTTTCAATATCAGATACCCCTAGATTTGCTCAATTAAGATTATAAATTGCATAGCTATTTTTCCCTCCCAAATGCATAACCTTACATTTATTTGTATTAAATCTCATCTGCCATTTAAGCGCCCATTTCTCTAATTTATGCAAATCCCTTTGTAGGAAAAGTACATCATTATCTGATTTAATTACCTTGCTCAACTTAGTGTCATCAGCAAAAATTGAGACACTACTTTCGAGTCCTACTTCTACGTCATTAATAAATATGTTATAAAGGAGAGGATCTAATATTGAGCCCTGAGGAACCCCACTTACCACATTAGTCCAATTGGAGTATGTTCCATTTACAACAAACCTTTGCTTCCTGTCTTTTAGCCAGCTCTCGATCCATGAGCAGATCTTTACTGCAATTCCTGTATCTCTAAGTTTGCTCAATTGTCTCCCATGTGGCACTGTATCAAAAGCCTTTGAAAAATCCAAAAAGACTACATCCACTGAGTTGCCCTGATCCAAGTTCCTACTAACCTCCTCATAGAAACTAATTAGATTCGTCTAACATGACTTATCTTTCATAAATCAGTTTGACTTCTAATTATGATCTTGTTCAAATAGACATATTCTTGTATATTGTCTCTTATTAACCCTTCTAAAAGCTTCCCAATGACAGATGTGAGGCTTACAGGTCTATAGTTCCCCGGATTTTCTCTTGCTCCCTTCTTAAATATGTTGGTTTGAGACTGTTGTGCAATTAATTCTAATGTCTTTCCATACCTTCCTGTGCTTTTAAAGTACAGTAGTTTGTGTTTAATCGCTGCTACAGCTATAATAAGTGTTTGAAAAAGCCCTTGTGACTCCTTTTGAGTGCTCGTAAAATTTTTGACAGAAAAGTGATAAATTTTTCAGATGCAGGTTAGACTTTATTTGCGTGCAAGAGTTCAGGGTCTAATAGAATATAGAATATTCAAGCTGTGTTAAAACCAATGGAGTTCTCGGGCCAAATTTGCATCTTTAGTTGGCCTGTAGGGATTGTGGGTGGGGAACTCGTAATCAGATTGCGAGTAGCTTATAGAATATGTGGCAATATTAAGGGTGATTTTAAGTGTGTATAAATGTATTAATTTGGCAAGAGAATAGGGCTCAGGCTTTTCACTGAAAATGCTGTTGTAAAGTCGGAAGTGAGTTTTGCCTCAAGAAAGCTTATGTGAAATGCGTTCCAGGCTTTACAGCATCACTTACATAATGTCACTACTGGTGGGTGCTGTCGGCAATACAAGGTTTTCATAACAGTCAATAAGCCTTACAGTGTGCATTTGTTGTAATCCATGGGTGCAGGAGCCAAAGAAAATCTGGTCAGGGATACCGCATATAGTAATAAAAATAACACACAACTGCTTCTCTACACACATTGAAAAATCTGGGTGGGATTTGCCCCCCTCATCCCCCCAGTTCCTACGCCCATGTTGTAACCTTACAGTCATTTTTGCCAGACCAATAAAGCAATCAGCAAGTTGTACTTTTGGAAATATTTATTTTCTTTGTCACATCTGAAGGACAACATTTCTTAATATATCTTAATGTGTTTTCTTTTGTTAAATGATACTTTTAGAGCATAATAAGTTAATTAAAATGTTTAACTGTTTATGCCTGTTTGCCAATGAACTGTAATATAGATATATGAGTCTTTGATGAGACAGAATGTAGCAGAAATGCACCAGACTTGTGCTTAAATAATGGATTGCTTGCCTCTTGAAATGTTAAGAGGTTTTTAACATAACTACCAATAAAAATTTAATTTAAAAGAAATTTACAAGAAGAGTGAGAAATAATTCCTTTTACAAGCTGTTCTGATGTAGATACAAATCATGCTTGTCTGTCAATGAGACCAACATACTATATAGTATACTATGTGCATTTTCTGCTTGTTTCAATGAAGTTTAACTAGATTATATTTATTATTTTCTTTGAAACACATGAAAAAAATTGTTTCATATCACTTTAGAAGTACCACTGGAAAAAAGACTTCATATATTTGTGAAGCGTGTAACAAATAACAAAAATTGGCTGCTAAGAATGTCATAAGATTAAAAGTATTTTGGTGGAAATGTTAAATTTAGATGATTCTGCTTGTGTCATAGCAGGGACTGATTTACATCTCTGGAGACCCTAGACATAAAACCTACCCCATCACAAACTTTCACTATTGGCAACCACCCAGGTGCACCAGTGTTTGCTGTTCATTTTCCACAACAGGATCACATGTCTACCATTTTTGGGCCTTGAATCCATGGTTCTTGTAAGAAAAAACACTAGTGAAGTTCATTTGTATAACACTACACGTAAATCCAACCTCTAAAAATGCCATCCAAATGCTCAAAATGTCTGTAAAATCTTATTATTATAATTCTTACTTTTTATCTGTAAAGCACCAGCATTTTCAAAGGTACCGATTACAGTATATAGTAAGTAGAATACGTATAGTAGGTGCTAATAGCAAATTACAAAGTATAGATACAATACAATACAAATATGAAACAAATGGGTCAAAAGGCCAAAGAGCTTACAATCTAGAAGGTAAGAGTGGGATGTGAGAAAGGAAGGTGATAGGTGTAAAATGTCAATTCATTATTTTCTAAATCGTTATCACAATATAAGTGCTTTTTGAAGTTTATTCAGAAGTCTCTCAGAGTGCCAGAAACTTTAAAAAAAAATCCAGTACTTTCAAGCAGCCTTAAATGCACAAGTAAAGTCTGAATTGCCTAAAATCTGATGCTATGAAAGATATACTGCATTAATTGTGTTGAATGTATAACAAATAAGAAGCTACTATCACCTTCTGCTACTCAGCCTTGGAGTCTCGCATGGGTATTCTTTAGGCAGTTCCAAGCACACGTCAGAGCTAGAGAGCTACAACCAAAATCCCCTAGTATGAGTAAGAATAGTTTACAGGATTCTTTGTTGCGGGAGCCATGGAATAGCTCTGCAATTTTGCTTATAAAATTAGCTGTCTTATGGGAGCCACACCATAGAAGCCTTACTCCATAACTAGTTACAGCACCATTAGCCAAATTTGCTGATTTAATTTATTTGTGCACGTGAAAACAAATAGATCACTTTCTTATATTGTCAACAGTTTGTAATCTGCTACTTGCTGTACTATGATACTTGGGTTAATGTAATTAATAGTAACCTGTGGGTGGTAGAAATACAGTGCCTTGCAAAAGTCTTCACCCCCCCTTGACTTTTTACCTATTTTGTTACATTACAGCCATAAGTTCAATGTTTTGTTAATCTGAATTTTATGTGATGGATCAGAACACAATAGTCTAAGTTGGTGAAGTGAAATGAGAAAAATATATACATAAAACTATTTTTTAGAAATGGAAAACAGAAAATTGGCATGTGCGTGTGTATTCACCCCCTTTGTTAAGAAGCCCATAAAAAGCTCTGGTGCAACCAATTACCTTCAGAAGTCACATAATTAGTGAAATGATGTCCACCTGTGTGCAATCTAAGTGTCACATGATCTGTCATTACATATACACACCTTTTTGAAGGGCCCTAGAGGCTGCAACACCTAAGCAAGAGGCACCACTAACCAAACACTGCCATAAAGACCAAGGAACACTCCAAACAAGTAAGGGACAATGTTGTTGAGAAGTACAAGTCAGGGTTAGGTTATAAAAAAATATCCAAATCTTTAATGACCCCCAGGAGCACCATCAAATCTATCATAACTAAATGTAAAAAACATGGCACAACAGCAAACCTGCCAAGAGACGTCCGCCCACCAAAACTCACGGACCGGGCAAGGAGGGCATTAATCAGAGAGGCAGCACAGAAACCTAAGGTAACACTGGAGGAGCAGAGACTGTAGTATCTATACATAGGACGACAATAAGCCATACGCTCCATAGAGTTGGGCTTTATGGCAGAGTGGCCAGTAGAAAGCCATTGCTTTCAGCAAAAAACAAAATGGCACATTTTGAGTTTGCGAAAAGGCATGTGGGAGACTCCCAAAATGTACGGAGGAGGGTGCTCTGGTCTGATTAGACTAAAATTTATCTTTTCGGCCATCAAAGAAAACGCTATGTTTGGCACAAAACCAACACATCACATCACCCAAAGAACACCATCCACACAGTGAAACATGGTTCTGGCAGCATCATGCTGTGGGGATGCAGCCGGGCCTGGGAAACTGGTCAGAGTTGAGGGAATGATGGATGCTACTAAATCCAGGGATATTCTTGAGTAAAACCTGTACCACTCTGAGCGTGATTTGAGGCTATATATATCATAATGTATTATATACATTCATACTGCATACATCATAAATACATACATACTATCTCTATATGTGTGTATATAAATCATAAACATTAATATGAACACACACATGTATGTTCCCTCACCTACTGTGTTAAGCATTCCTCTTGGTTACAGCCATAGGCTATACAAACCATTGGATAAAAGCACCATATATTCTAGATTGTTGCTCAGTACTGGGTCTCCAACTCCTCTTGAATCTGTATGTTTAAATCTGTATTATAACAAACCCTCCTACCACAAACCTGGAAACTATGTTATCTTAAATCTTCTAACTGGTGAAAGAGTTTTATATAAAAGTGCTATACAAATATAAATAAATAAATAAATAAATAAATAATGCAATATAGATACACAGGAAATTATTAATTTTACTTTCACAAAGCCTCTGCATAATCATTTTCATCAAGTACAATAATAGACAATATGCACACATAGGCCCTCATTCAATTGCAATTTGGCCAATTGAATAGGGCTCTAAAAAAGCACATAACATATTTTTTAAAGAAGTTTTTAGTTAGTAAACATCTATTCAAAAGCAAGGTTTTCACTAACTAAAAAAAGTTTAAAAAAAAATATGCTATGTGCTTATTTAGAGCCCTATTCAATTGGCCAAATCGCAATTGAATGAGGCCCATATAGTTTAAGTTCTTAATAACTCATACTAATTATTTATACATTTAGAGGGAGCAATTTGCAAATGGTGTTAGTTGCAAAGGCTGACCCCTGAATGGAGAGATGTTGTATGAGCTGTACTTTCTGAAGTGCAGACACAAAGTGAATGGGCAGAGCAGAGCTCAGTGATGGTGCAGGGAATGGGAGCAAGTTTAGGTTACGTGTGCATAGAGGTGCTGCTGTGATGTAGCTGGGATGTTACTGCTCATCTGTCTTGTGTTCCTACATAAAACCCCACCCATCCATGAAAACCAAACTCTCTGAGAAGCGCTCCTAGGCAACTGCTTTGTTTGAATAGCAAGAAATCTAGAGATGGGTGCTTTTAACTTGACAGTAGCTTTGAGAGATTTGCCCTAATGAGAATTGTCCTTCCATTTACTCCAGTTGTCAAGTGTGCCACTTGGACAGGGCTGGATCTACCTTTTTGGAGCCCCTAGTTAGTGCAGTGGTGGAGCCCCTGTTAGTGAGTGCACAAGTTCATTTTCCTGTTGTAACTCTCTTATTCTAGGTGGTTACCCCCTAGTAGCCTGTCTATGAACTGCAGCATTTCATTTTTTTTTTAAGCCAGGAACAATTTCTTTAAAAAAAATGGCGCCCCTCACAGGGTAGCAATCCTAGGCGGCTGCCTAGTTGGCCTAATGAGTAATCCGGCCATGCATCTGAAGTGACAGTTTAGAGATCTTACGTACATCAGCAGTTTATCCTATCCATCTCAGATAATAATTATTTTAACAACAAAGGCAAAATATCTTTTACTATTGAAATTGAATATAATACTTAATCATTAAATACTATTTTTATTGATTAATACTTTTTAAAAACATTTTTCACATTATCAAGTGATATTCTTTATAAGAACTTACTAAAATATATCATTACAGTCATCCTTAAAGGTCAGGCTAAGGACAGAAAAGGAGATTGCATAGATTCAAATTAGTGGCACTGGGTGACTTGCTGCTCCATCACAAATAGTGTGATGTTAAAATTACTTTAAGACAAGTCTCAATTTGTATGTCAAAATAGTTAAACTAAGTACAAATAAGAAAATTGCCTCAATTTAAAATGTTATCTGCGTCACTTGGTATTTGTCTTCCTACTTGTTCTCTGAGTCAGCAAACTAATCAATACAGGATTATTAAAAGTCATTGATTTATATTAGGTGCAAACATTTTTTTTTATTTTAACATTACTTCTTTTTCTATTTTAAACACATGAAAGAAAGAAAATCCCTCTTTTTAGCAGCAGTGGCAATTTTCTATATTCTGAGATTGTACAACCACGTTGAATTTCCACATTAAACTAGTGGCTAAACTCACTAAGTGGTGAGGTGTTGAAGTGGGCGAATATTAGTACCACTGGTCCAGTATGACAGCATCTGTACTGGAAATGCTCTTGAAATCCTTTCTACAGTACTTAGGTCTCTAACAAAATATGTCACATTCTCTCACAAGACACAACCAAAAATTCAATACACTCTCTTGTCATATCCCGCCTTGACTACTTCAACTCACTCCTTGCTGGTCTCCCCATCACTCATCTCTCTCCACTTCAGTCCATAATGAATGCCTGCACTAGACTCATCTACCTTACTAAACTCTCATTATCTGCAGCTCCTCTCTATCAGTCACCTCACTAGCTTCCCATAGCCTCCAGATAACATTTTAAATCTTGCCCCTAACGTATAAAGCCCTCAATAATAATGCACCCTCATATCTCTGCTCTTGTCTCTAAATACTCTCCCAATCATCATCTTCACTCTGTTAAGGACCTTTTTCTTTCCTCCTTTCTTATCACCTCCTCTCATTCACTCCATCAGGACTTTCCATGTGCTGCCCCTATTACAGTATCTGGAACTATCCTTCTGCCTCAAATCCTTTAAAACATCACTTACAACTCATCTGTGTAAAGATGCTTATCACCTTCAGCCTTTGAGCAATATATTGTACCTCACCTTTCTATACCTCACCCATACCCTCTAGACTGTAAGTTTGCGAGTTTCAATCGTTTTGGATGCTTTAGAAAAAGCAAGTTGTATGCTTGACTTTAAACTCATTAACAGGGTTCTCCATTTTTTGTTTAAATTGTTTTTGACTTATATCTACCCTTGTATCTGAGGTTGTTGATATTTCTTCCAACAATATTGACTTCAGCTAGTCCGGCCTTATGCATGATGTACTCTGAATATAAGTTGAATAAATAAGGTGACAATATACAACCTTGTTGCACTCCTTTTACGATCTTGAATCATTCTGTTGTTCCATTTTTGGTTCTGACCATGGGTCCTTGGTCCACATACAGATTCTTCAGGATGAGGATGAGATGATCTGGTACTCTAATCTCTTTAAGAACATGACACATTTTGTTGTGATCCACACAGTCAAAGGCTTTAGAATAGTCTATGCTTTTCTGAAACTCTCTTGCTTTCTCTATTATCCATCAGACATTGGAAATTTGATCTCTGGTGCATCTTCCTCTGCAGAACCTGGCTTGCACATCTGGTAGCTCCTGGTCAATATATATTGTTGGAGTTGCGCTTGTACAACCTTAAGCAATACCTTGCTGGCATGTTAAATGAGTGCAATTGTTCCATAATTGGAACAGTCATTGCCACAACCTTTTTGGGGGATTGGGATGTAGACTGACCTTTTCTAGTCTATTAGCCATTGTTGAGTTGTCCAAATGTGTTGGCATAAGGCAAGCAATACTTGCACAGCATCATCTTGTGATGTAGGATTCCCACACACTAGCCCTTATGACCTTAGGAATTCCCATCTGAAAAGATGACCATGGGGCCCCCTGTAGACCCCTATGACAGCTATAATTAACCCCTATACCATGATGGTCTCCACCCAGCCCCATGGTACATTTATCTCCGTACAACCGGGGTACTTAATGTTCCACCAGTGACATCTAAAATTAACCACTATACATTGATGGACCCTTGTGGCATCTAAATGTTAACCCCATTTAAACAGTGGCATTTAACAGAAAACCGTGGCACCTAATAATTAACCCCTGCCACTCAAGACCTTAACGGACCCCTGTGGTATCTAAATATTAACTCCATCCTCCTTTGTGCGTGTTCCTTAGTTTGAATTTTTTCTAGAGTAGATATAGAATGGCTTCCTATCTAGCCAAAAATTAGGGGTCTTTCCTTGCTGCTCCATGTCAACAAGGAATGGAGGTCTATGTATGCTTTGGTGCCAGTGTTGCCAAATCCTATTGATCTGGAGACCAATACCACCTCATCAGAAGCTTTTAACTGTACATGAAATCAAAGGACTCCCTCCCATTATTACATGTATGAGGCACTGGATTGGGTGACTGAGATTTTGGAATAGAGTTTATATTTGGGATTATGTGTTTATCATGTCTTGTATTTTTATGACTATTGGTTAGAACGCCCTCATTTTAATGCAGCTTTCCCATTTCTTTTTAATTTGGGTTAATTTTTTGGATGACCACCAAAATATGAAACTCCTCTCTCGAATGAGAGCCCCTTATGCCCCTTTTTAATGATAAGGGATAAACAATGTTAATTTAAAGGACCCCTGTGTTTTATGAAAAACCTTACACATTTGTGAAGTATGTAACAAGCTAACAACATCAGCAGATGTGTAAGCCATGAACAGAAAGCGACTCTTAGAGAAAATCTTAATTGTTTCAAAGATTTTGTTTCCGTATAAAAAACCTTACATCTCTGACCCTGTGGGAACTTTATTTTTCCTAAACACTAGAAGAAAGGGAGGAGAGATAGGGCAGAGGGATTTGTTAAATCATTGGACCATTTTAAATTAAATACCTGCCCACTTCCTCCATAAGTGCTCATCTCTGTCCTGAAACAATATAAACACCCTTTTCGCACATGAAAACCATCACCACAAGTATAATGGATGTCTCCAGGAGTCTGCGTAAATATGATCGCAGTCATGCTCTAGTGTTTCAAACATATGTTTTTGTTATTATACAGTAGTTGTGCAATGGAAATCAAAGTGGGGAACCCCCTACAAAGGGTATAAAAGTATACTTCAAATCATTGGCACCACCACACACTTTGCCAGTAGTCTACACCCAAAACCAGACATAGATCTTTCTGCAAGGTCATTAGCCATGATTGGAAAGATGCTAACAAAGGTCATAGAGTCCTTAAGAAAAGACTTACAAGAATTGGTACAGCAGACTCATCTACACGAAGAAACAATTGATCAGATTATAGAGGTCCTAGACTGGGACAGAT
Source organism: Discoglossus pictus (assembly GCA_027410445.1). Taxonomy (NCBI): domain Eukaryota; kingdom Metazoa; phylum Chordata; class Amphibia; order Anura; family Alytidae; genus Discoglossus; species Discoglossus pictus. The sequence continues at coordinate 46,118,947 of CM050167.1, read as the reverse complement.
CAACGATAGCCCAGAACTCATTGCACGTCTCAGAATTAATGGATAAAGTTGAAGACTTGGAGAATCGTTCCCGCAGGCATAACATCAGAGTAAGCGGAATACCAAGAGTGATCCATGATCTAATGGCCTATCTAAAGGACACCATTGCCAGTATTATTCCTGACCAGAATGAGGGTTTATGGGAGATAAAACTAGCTCACAGAGCCTTGGGAGGAGCTAGGAACCCTGATGTACCTAAAGACGTTATTGTACGATTTCTGCGGCAATAAGCCAGGGATCTCCTGCTCAATGCTACCAGGAAAATCCAGTCGATCAAAGGTCTTGATGATTCCATTCTCCAAATGTACACTGATTTGTCACCGAACACCCTGGCTCGACGTAGATCCATGAAGCCGGCCTTGTCAATTCTAAAACAACAAAAGATACTATATCGCTGGAGCTTCCCCTTTGCTCTCACATTTAATTATCAGGGTTCCACATATACCACTTGGTTCCCTTATTGGAATCGAACCCAGGTAGCAGTGGTGAAAGCACTGAATCCTAACCACTGCACCACAGGGAACCCTAAGTTACATTAGTTCCAGTATAATATGAGCTACCTTGAAATAATTAGTGACAGCTGGTCAACAGCTATTAAACACCTTAGTATTTGCAGTCAATAAATGACTAGCACTGATGATTTCAAAACCAATCAGTATAGACTCTGTTATTAGAATATGAAGTTCCAAAAACTACAAGATTTACTTTTGAAGAGCTCTAGAATGTTACAGTAAATTTTGGGGTGTAATTACACATGTGATTGTTGACTGACAGACAAAAGCATAAAGAGAGATTTAGGAAGAATTTGTACATTTGCATTTAAGACATGTGAGTAGAAGGTATGTGGTCAGTCGTATTGGAAGGGAGGTGTGACAATCCAGGGGTAGGGGCTATTACTGCCCAGGGACACCTGCTATAGACTACAGGTTAACTACCCACACGGACCGTTGTGTTCTGGAAATCTCGCCACCAGCACCCTGATATCTGGCTTCTGTATCAGTCAGGATCTTTCCATCAGTAATCAGCACTTCCGGGAGTCTCTGTAACTTTCCTGTGTTAGTGACCAGGACAAGTTACTTGCAGGGTGGAAATTGGATCAGTATCGCAGCCATCAGGAGCAAAATAAGAGACCATACCATTGCTATATGTCTCAGAAGTCAACAACAGTTTTTTCACTTCTTTGCATAGAACATATACCGGAAAATATCACCTTCCCCCCTCTATAGCTAAACCCCACCTTTTAACTAAGACTACCAAACTTCACACCAGTCCCCTCCTGTAGACATCTGATCTGCTATCTTTTACAACCCTCTTTACGACTGAAGCCAGAGAGAGGATCCATGCCTAGCCTCTCTCAGGAGTCGTAAATCCACATAAATTCCTGGAGGACTTAACTGCATTAACTTTATATTATATACTGTATTTCTTCAGAAAATAGTATTTAAAAACACAGTTAGTTAACCTCATCAATGGCCACTGCTGTACCCTTCCTCCCTCGCTCCTTGTCCTGAAATTAAGTTTTCCCATTTCAGTTGCTATAACATTAATTAAAATTAACATTAAGCATGTTTTTTTAAAGTTTGCATAATGTCTTTTTAAAGTTTAAATCATCCACTTCTTTTCAGTAGTGGTTAGGAATATTTTAGCAAAGGGCCAGGGGGGTACCGTAGTGGCCATTAATGAGGAGAAAGATTTGATTTGTTGCTGTTTGCACAAGTATTTTTAATGTTAATTAATGGTGAACTAAAAATAGGTTTAACATTAAAATTGCTTATACCGGCCCTTTAAATCTAGATGTGATCAGTGATTTGATATTTGCAGGTCTGAGTTTTCCTGCAGACTATACATTTTTCTCATTCTTACCAGAGCTTTGCAAGTGGTGTTTTTCATGCTGGAAATTGTTTCTAATAAACTCATCTGTGGTTCATCTCATTAACCAACACAACAGTTGTGCTCATAAGTTGTGGGATCTCTTAGATCTTTCTCAGCAGCAGATACATTTTAGAGCCAGTGTCACTGAAGCTTTTAAATGTCATTATATAAAAGGGTCAGTTTAACATGGAGAAGATAGGGATAGGGGAACTCATGAAAAAAAACACACAATTTCAATTGAAATTTAAACTTTTGTTTGGTTTTATATGAACTTTAACAAAACAGCAAACATAACACTAACACAAACTGAACATTAGCAGAAATATAAATGTTAAATCATTGAGTTAGAGCTGGGTCATCCTGAATTCTGTTTTTTGGGGGGGGGCGGTTTTGAGAAAAAAAACGTTGTTATAGCGAATCAGAGCATTAAAAGTGTTGCAGTACATCACATGACGGCATCTACTGTACATTAAAAAAAACACAAATAAACCTAACCCTAATTGTCATGCCCAGGTCCTTTGTTTTTTTTGTTTTTTTTCTTTCTTTTGAAAACAAATAATACACACACAACATCATACATACTACAATAAATCACAAAATGCCACAAACTAAAATAAAAGTAGGTTTCCATGATACATTTAAAACAATAATAAGAGAAAACAGAATAAAGCAAAATTTGTATAGGCAGAGAGGGAGAATAAGGGCAAACAGACGCTTTAAAACTCTCCGAGTCATCTTATACATCATTTTTAGCTAAGAAATGTTTGTCCCATCTTTCCCACTTCAACTTATCCTTTTTACTCCTTTTCAAAGTAATAATGGCAAAATCTTTCTCAATTTGCCTATTGCTTTCCATTATATTTTTGATTTCATTCCAGGAAGGAATAATTCTTTCTTTCCATGTCATTGCTTTTAGCCACTTGGTTACTAATAAAGTGTTTAGTACCACTACTTTTGTACTAGTATCCAAATGAGATGGAAATATGTTAAATAATACTAGCTCCGGAGACAGGGTTATAACCTCTTTACAAATAACTGAAAGATTCAAAATACAATTAGCCCATACCTCTTGTATCATTGGGCAAAACCACCACATGTGGGAATGCGTGCCTTCTTGGCCGCAATTCCTCCAACATTGCTTATTCTGTTCTGGGACACTAATCAAATTCTTATGGGCAATTTGTAAAGCAGTGAACAAAACTTCAGTTAAACATTCAAAACCCAATTCCTCCTCCCATCTAAACATTGATGGGGTTTTCCCAGGCGGATTTATACTATGCAAAATTCCTCTACATCTAGAAATATTGAAATTAGCTTCAACTTTTACCAACTTTCTTTCGAAGAGAGTAAACTCTCTATGAAGGACTAATTTGCCCACTAGTTTCCCTATCCGGAGTTTCAATGAGTTATATTGTAACCACAAACTAGACGGTACTCCTCTTTCCCTCATTAAATTGTCAAAGGGAACAAATTCCTTATTCCTATAGATGTCCTTTATCAACTTTAGGTTCCAATGTACCCAATAAACGTTGTCACTATGACTTAATTTATTCTGGAATATTGTCAGAGGAGTCACAGGAGAGGGGAACAGAACCAGATTATATCTCTTGTTTAAACTAGACCAGATCTTTAGACACAATCTAGTAACAGGTAAACCATTACTAATAACTTTCTTATCCAATGTTTTACTCCAAATGGTACTCCCCAAAATTGTCTGAGGTATCTGTGTATATTCTATTTGAAGAAATTTCAGTTCCGAATTACCATTTAACAATCTCGTAACATAAAAAAAGTGCAGTTGCTTGAAAATATTGTTCAAGGTTCAGGGTACCAAGACACCCTTCCCAGTAGCTCCTGTTTAAAATCAAGTTTTTAACTCTAAAATTACCTGATTTGTTAATGTATTTATCTATATTAACCTGAAATCTCTCAAATAGTTATTTTGGAATCTTCATTGGAATACACCTAAAGAGATATAATACTTTGTGCAGACTGGACTGATTCTGACCACACCCTGGGCCTAAGCTGTCAGGAAGTTACACTGGTTAATTGTTATAATTATGTATTTTGTATTACTTTTGGTTAAAATGACATATACATTGTATGTATTGTGATTATGTTACAGTATTGTTATCTTGTGATGTCTCACTCAGCGCCACCTAAATAAACAAACACAGGGGGTCGTAAGCAGATAAAAAGTTTGAGTGTTTACAGCAAATGGTGATAGGTAATACAATCAAAAAGATAAGCTCATCAGATGTACAGGGTTTCCTAGTAAGCAGGGGCAGCCTATTATGTTAATGAGTCCCTCTTCTATGTACCTAAGGATGGAACTTACTGTGATTGGCCAGCCGGTGTGCTAGAAAATTGTATAAAATGTGACAATTAATAAAAGTATGACAGTTGTGTCTAGACTTACATAAAACAAGGTGTAAGTGTCATTCTGTGCATTAATCCTAAGTTTAAGGGATTGGTCTGTGAAAGCAATCTCCTGGGCATGGTTCCTGTGTTTGGTCCATCTTCTGCTAACAGATGTGTACAAGGACCGCATGATTCTTCTAGATAGGTTTGTACCAGGTTCTTACCAAGTCCAAATGAAGCAGCAGATCATGACACCTAATACTTACCTGTAACACCTAACCCCAAAACCTAATCCTAACCCTAAAACCTAACATTAACCATAACCCTAATCCTCAAACTTAACCTTAACCTCTAACACCTAACCCTAAAATCTAACCCTAACCCCTAACAGGTTCTCCGATCCCTAATTAGCAGAAACTGTAGCACGCTTCAGCACTGTGTGCACCACTGAGTAAACACATTTCAATCAGTAAGTAGTGCTGCAGTGCTCACAGTAGCAGTCAGCAAGCAGGAAAGGTATATATATATATATATATATATATATATATATATATATATATATATATATATTGTGACAAAGATGGCCACCTGGAACTGAGGTTTCCTTAAAGGAGTATGCAAAGCACGTACAGTATAGTCCAGTAAACTGGTATTTTATTGTGCCAGTGAAAATAAAATACCAATATTAGCAGCAACTTGGCTAGAGCAAATAAAAATCTACATAAACGGTCTTACTGACTTTCTGGAGCCCTGACTTAGCCTGAGACGCTATCGGCTTCAGGTAAAAAAAGAAAAGAAACAAAAATAAGAAGCAGTAATATCTTCACTGATGTGCACCAAACAGTCTCTGGAATATAGCAGGTACCATCGTCACAGACATTCACCACCTTGTGGTGACACCGGCCCACCCGTCTCTCTGTGTGCTCCAACCCAGGGACCCATAAAGAGTACTACTGGTACTCTAATACGCAATGTCACTCTATTAACAGTCCCTTCCTTGGGGGTGTACATATAGAAGTAAATAGCCTTTGACCTTGAGGTAAGCTGGCTGTCAGTCTCTCCAGCAGCTTCAGGCTGTAGGGAGTGTCTCTCCAGTCTGGTGATGACAGCAGTTTCCAAAAGGCACTTGGTAACCAGGGTTTCAAGCTGACCCAGCAGTGCTGGTGTATGCAGTCAGCAGCTTTTTCCTGGACTGCAGTCCTCCTCAGTTCAATAATTTCCTGTGTCTCCTCCCACTCTCCAAAAACACAGGCTTTCTCCTTCTCTGTACTTTGGTTGCAGTCCCACAGACTGAATATAGTTGCAGTCACTCAGACTCATCCACCATGGCAGGTTCCCCGGCTCCTGTGTCACACACTGCAAGCTTAGCCAGGGATGATCAGGACACTCCCATCTCTCCTTTCCAGACTTTAAAGTGCCGCTTCACCTGGGCTAATTCGGTCTCCTCCAGGAGTTTAACTTTGTCACTCCTGTCAAGAACTCCATGCTCTGTACATGGCACTATCCTCTAAGGGCACCCGGTAACAATATACAGGTATACCCTGCATAAAGCTACCCCCTTTAAAGCTGATTCACTACTGAGCTGTTTTTCCTGCCAGACCCCTTTTAACTCTTTCATTCACTATAACACTGTCCCCCCCCCCCCCAAAAAAAAAACTGAATCCAGGATGACACAGAAGCTTGAACATCAAAAATGTAAAGTTTATATTTCTGCTAATGTTCAGTTTGTGTTAGTGTTATATATATACACACACAGTATATATACACAAATACATTTTAGAAGGCTTAAAAACACCTTTTTGACTTTAGATAATAGCTATTTTATTCTGACTTCTAGCTTCTTTTTGAGTTTTCTTGTGTTTTGTTACAATTACAAAGTATTGTGTTACTTTATTGTGTGGAATTGATGAGAATGCTGGCTCTGTATAAATGAAGATAACATTAATAATGAGTTGGTCTGTCAGTAAAATGACATGATAATTCTGTGCACTTCCTTCCCACCGGTTTTTGAAGATAATTCATAGTGCTGCTAAAATGGGAGCTATTTTTGGAACAATGTGAAAGAACAGAGTAGATAATAGCTCTCAGTTTTAAACCCTTATCATACATGTGTGCAAGTATATGGGATTATGTCTAGAACAGGCAATGAATCATATCCCCACATACCCTGGTCCTTATATGACCTGTGAGTACATTATTAAGAAATTAGAAAGTCCTGCAGTCTCACAGTCAGGTTGGTGGACCCCTGTGGTCACACTTTGGTATGGTATGTTGATTAAATAAACTTGATAATGGGCTAAATATATTTATAATATATGATAACTAAATACATTAATTAATAAATAAACTCAACCATTATATTTTTATATTTTATATGCAATTGTTTTTATTCAGTGAACCGATTTAATTTCTCAGTCAGTACTTTTTTTTTTTTTGTGTGGGTGTATAAACTAATGAGCATTCCATTCGTCTCTTTGAAAGCAGTTTTAATTGTCCTAAATTATAGGCTTTATTTTGAACATTTAGGGTCTCTTTCTCTGACACCTCTTCTTCTCCTCATCCTCTGTCTGTGGGCGTACCAGAGGGTTCAGTCCTAGGCCCCCTCCCATTCTCCATCTACACATCCTCACTTGGCACCCTAATAAAATCTTTAGGATTTCAGTATCAACTCTGTGCAGATGATTAGCATGTGTTTCCAATTGCCTCTCTAGTATATCCTCCTGGATGTCCGCCCACCATCTCAAACTCAACATGTCTTAGACCAAACTCCTAATCTTCCCACCTTCTACTACACCATCCTCAAATCTCTCTCATTGTATTCATCACTTCCACCAACCAGGCCAATTTTCTTGGGGTTCTATTGGACCCTGCCCTCTCTTTCATTTCTTACATACAGTCACTAACAAAATCTTGTCTTTTCAACTTAAAAAACATTTCCAAAATATGTCACTACCATACACAAGACACAACCAAGATTCTAATACATTCTCTCATCATATCTCGCCCCTACTTTCTGGAACTCCTTGCCTAGCTCCACAAGACTATACTCCTGCCTCAAATCCATCAAAACCTCACTAAAAATGCATCTGTTTAAAGAAGCCTATCACCTGCTGCCTTAACATGCACAATGCATCTTTCACCCTCCTGTACCACACCCAAACGCTTTAGGTTGTAAGTCTGCGAGTTTTCAATATTGCAATGTGCTTTTGGAAAGCACTATGCACACTGGATTCTTAGCTCAAAGACAGAGCACTCCATTTCTTGCAATGCGTTAATATTGTTTTGCAGTTTTGAACACAATCCATGTATGGAATATGTTAGCGGGTTAAAAATAAACGTTAATAATAATAATTAAAATAATAATTTTGGATATTTTCCCTAAGTGCATAACACTCAAAAATATACCGGTCAAGACAAAAATGAAGATAAACTTTATTAGTCTTATTAAAAATTAACACCTTAATAAAAGTAGATTCACGTGGGAGTGAGTTAAAATAGTATGTGGTGGTGCCAGTAAGTAAGTGGTCTACTAAGAAACACGAAAATGACCCAAGAGGGGTACCTCCTATATGGAAGGTCAAATATGTTGACCCCAAAATCTTACTAGATAGCCCTCATAATAGCTGCAGTATGATATAGGTAAGTAGCTTAAATCAGTAAGTCAGAAAAAATAATTCAACATCACTATTAGACTAGCCACCAATTGATGAAAGATACACTGTATCTAATATTAAAAATGTTTTAAATGAGTCAGCCACATTTCTCAATGAATGTAGCAACAAACATAAATAATAGTTTCTCTACATATAAGGAAATTGTAATACTTTCACATCCACCCAAACGTCAACCTGGTTGTAACGAGACTTAAGTTAAATCATACCTGGTAGCAGTGTTACTTAAATATAGCAAGTAAATGCTAGAGACAAAAAATGCTACGTGCATCTGTGCTGGAAAAAAAGCAGCTACTACTAAATAGCCCACTTCATAGGAAGTGTCAGGGACCACCACAGAGCTTATAAACGACAATGTACATTTTGTCACAAGGAAGTGACTTTATTTTAGGGTCAAAGCATTTTACCTTCCAGATAGGAGGCACCCCATGTGGGTCATACATTATTTATTTTTCTTACTAGACCACCTACCCACTGGCACCACCTCATACTATTTGAACTCACTTTCACATGAATCTACTTTTATTATGATATTACTTTTAAAAAGACAAAGAAAGTTAATGAGTTTTATTCCCTTATCTGTCTTGACCACTTTATTTTCTTATAGCACTCCACTTATAGCTCGTTTTGCTCAGTCTTGGGGCCTCATTCAATTGCAATTTTGCCAATTGAATAGGCCTCTAAATAAGCACATAGCATATTTTTTTTAAAGAAGTTTTTAGTTAGTGAACTTCTATCCAAAAGCAACGTCTTTACTAACTAATAACTTCTTTAAAAAAGCATGCTATGTGCTTATTTAGAGCCCTATTCATTTGGCCAAATTGCAATTGAATGAGGCCCTTGTTCTTTAAATAGACTCTCTTTTTATGTATTTAATGTATTTTATTGTTGATAAATGTATATATATAAAAGCCCCAAAATGTATTTTTGGAAAAATAGGCATATTATACAGTGCTCTTATATCTAGTGCCTCAAAGCAGTAAAGTATATATGTAAAGGGGCCTGTATGATCAATAATGCAAGCTAGTCCTTTGATTACATGTTCTGAATGTTTTCCTTGTAATCTCTGCCTTGCCTTATCACTGGAGAGATGATGATTTTTTTTTTATGGAATGCTGAACCTTAAAACCATCATGATCAGTCCTTCTGTTCAATCTGGACTAATGATTCCTCCTACTTTCCATGGAGTTCATATCAACACAAAGTATAGGCATTGTTGGCCTGCCAGTATCTCAGTGCAACGCACCGGATGCACCAGATACACTGAAACACTCAAGGTAATGAGTAAGTGTTGAAATTACATTGTTCATGAGTCAAGAGGAAACAAGGAGCAGCTGTGATCAGTGGCGGAGCTAGAGAATGGAAGCCCCTGGTGCAAAAAAAAAAAAATGTTGCCCCCCCCTCCCCGGGGAGTATTGTAAAAATGTTTTTGCGCTGGAGCCTCTGGTACAAACAAACTCAGCGCCCCTCCCTAGCACCCCTCCTCAAGACCATTTCTTATAGCTGCTCCCCCCAAAGATCCCTTTCCATAACTGCTCCTCTTCCCATAGCTGCTCCCTTTCTTTTGCCTGCATCATTTATATATATATATATATATATATATATATATATATATATATATATTAAACTTACTATGTAACTAAATGTAACTAAATGTAATTATGTAAATACATACATACATATATATATATATATATATATATATATATATATATACACACACATATCTACACATACTTTATATATTATTTCTATATAGCAACCAATCCCTCTCAGCAGACATCTTCACATAGCACGCAGGCTCTGCTCTTAGCAACCATCCCCACACAGCACCCAACTTTTCTCAGTACCCATCTCCACACAGCACTGAACCCCTCTCAGCACTCATCCATCCATATCTCCTTTGCTCCGCTTTTCTCCAGTTCAGAAAAAAAAAAATAATGCAAAAAATGTAAAAATTGCACAGCACTGGGTCCCCTCCAAGGAGGACCCTGGTGCATTGCACCACCTGAGCCACTAATAGTTCCACCCCTTGCAGTGATACTAACAATACACAGCCATTGTAAATTACTGCATCAGTGGCAGAGCAAATTAATGGAATATATATCAGATCACATTGCTATAAAAATAACCTAATAAGTCTACTGCTATTGGTGGCAGTGGGCCCCTACCCCGTGGCACCAGCAGGAGCTCTGCCACAGTGCTGCATTAAAGTCACATAAAAAATTTGTTTTTTTTTTGCAGAAAGTTAAAATACTCTAAAGTCGATGTGTACATGTTGTGTGCCACATGTAGCATCGTTCTGTTCAAAGTGTTCTGCATTTCATACAACATTGTTTAATGTGGTTATTTAACAACTGAGTAGCAATAAGATCAGCACTTAAAGAAAAAAAATCATAACCACCTGAAATGTAGTGTTTCAGGCCCAGGGGATGAAGAATGATCTTCCCAGGAGGTTGTCCTGCTATTACTTTTTTTTCTGCCTCCCTGCACTGTCCACTGCAGGTAAACCTACACATGCCTAGAATTTTTTTTAGGACAGTCTCCTAGTCAAATGCTTTCTCACCATAGACACTGAAGAGAGGGTGGTGAAAATTAGTTCCTGAACACTAAAGATCAAATTTAAGTTATAAAAGTTACATTTTAAGAAGTTATAAAAGTTACATTTTAACAATAAAATACTGATTTTATTTCTAAGCAGTTAATTGTATGACCACTACACTGATCCTTTAAGGACATCAATATTTTGTAGCAAACCAAAAGACAAGCCTAATCATTAATGGCATGTCTAAGTTTCCTGGATCATGAATGCATCTGATAGAGGATAATCGGCAGTGTATGAAAACATTTTTTGCATGAAAATCCCAGCTAAATTAGAATAAAATTCATATTTAGTTGTGCCCAATAAGAGGCAGATAATGCATTGTATCAATCTCCACCTCAGTGGCTTCTGACATGCTCAGTACAAGAATTAAGGCTGTAAGGGCAGATCTCTGCCAGCTTTTGCTCTGATTCATCTCCCTGTGGTTTCATGGAAAAACTCTTACTGTACAGACTGTCTCACTTGGGATGTAACTGCAAAGATTAAAGTCACTCACCTCATATTCACCCATCATTCACTCACCTCTCTCTCACCACTCACTTGCCCACCACTGAATCACCCACCTCTCACTCACCATTCTTTCACCACTCACCCGTCACTCACTCACCACCGACTCTCACCCACCTCTCACTCACCCATCTCTCACTCACTCATTCACAACTCACTCTGTACTCACTCACCACTCACTGATCTCTCACTCACCTCTCACCACTCACTTAACACTTACTCACCACTTACTCACCACTAACCTCTCACTCACCACTCTATCACCACACTTACCACTCTCTCACTCACCTACCCATCACTTACTCAACTTTCACTCACTCATTTACAACTCACTCTGCACTCACTCACTACTTACATCTCACCACTCACTCTCTCACTACTTACTCACTACTTACTCACTCACTAACCTCTCACTCACCACTCATGCCTCACTACTTACTCACTACTTACTGCTCTCTCACTCACCCACCACTCTCACTCTCTCTCACATACACACATTGGTGGCAACTGCAAGTCTGACAGGCTGTGCTGATTTCTGGTGGGGATGGGGCCCAGCATGTACAGGAAGCTGAGACAGCCGCAGGAAGCAGCCGGCCAGGTCACATTCCAGCAGTGACACCAGGGCTGACGTCACTGCTTTGCTATTGGCTGAGGAAGCCAGAGGAAGGTTAGAAATGGGTTACAATCTGTTCCCCAATGCGCTGCACTGACTGGGGGATCTATGTAGGCACCCCTGTGGGCGTCAACAAGGCCATGCAGACAAATATTGTAATATTGATAGAAATATTAAGTTGATTCAAAGGTGCTACATATTTTTATGAAGGTTGCTATGTAATGATTTAAAAAAGGTAATAAACCAGCAAACTTAGATATGGCTTTAAGTAACCTCTGTACAATGTGCCTGAAAATGTTCCCTCTTCTAAGGGGATAATGTAGCAGGTGAAAAATCATAAAGCTAGTTTTAAATTAGAAAAAAATAAATATTGATGCCGGTGCTGGATCCCAAAGGCATCCATTATACTTTGGTGAAGGTTGTGTATGTTAGGATGCTGTGTCCATTTTTAAATAGAAGGACTTGCATTTATTGATTCAAGCTGCATGCTTCTAAGCATGCAAGAGGGATGAGGGTTGATGTAAAATTTTACGAGATCCAGTTATGTAACAAATCATTCTCACCTCTTCCCTCCCGCCACTGACAGATAAAAAACACACCACTCATAGCCCAGAAACAAAGACAAGACTGAATATTATTACAAAAGTATGATTTGTCTCTAGAAAATGGTTTTATATCCATGGTTTACATAGCTGCTAATGTTGTTAGTCTGTCAATTATTTCACACATGCAGATTTTCTTGAACTACAGCAATCCTTTAAAGAAGGCTGAAATCAGAAATTGTATTACAGGTAGGAAAAAAACAGACTATGTGGGCAGGATGTTCTAATCAGCCATCAAATATGTTCTGTATAAAATGACGAAGCAAATGTTCCTTAATGTGTTTCTGACTCAGGAAGCTGTTAGTACTGTACCATTCATCTCAGAAAAAAAACTGATTGCAGCAACATGGTAATGTAATAAATTACATTTTACAAACCTATCCATTCTTAAAGTAAATATGTCACGTTTTTAGCTTATCTTAAAATTTAGTCCAATTTATTAAATTGTCTTTTTTTGTGTTCAGAAAGGTTTATTCTCTTGTGCCAGGGACACTTACAGCTCACAAAATGTATGGAGGAAAAGACAGCAAATTCACTTCAAGTCTCAACAATAATAAATCAAAATGTGTTGAGCTTAACAAAGATTGATACAGCTTTCAGGCCAGTCAGAACCCAGCATTTTTCTTTGGTTCCTAGAAGGGTCGGCTTACTGTAGCAGAACAGCAATTTGTGTGAGAGGAAGAAGGCTAAAAGTGACACACTGTCATACAATGTTACAAAACTGGACACACGTTTGAGAATAGTTATTGTAAATATATATATATATATATATATATATATATATATATATATATATATACTGTATATATAGATTGATAATTACTAAATTACTAGATTACCAGACATTCACGGCAGCTTCACTCTTCTATGTACATATATATATATATATATATATATATATATATATATATATATATATATTTGTGGTGGGTCCCTCTCCTGTGACGAAGGGTAGCTGGTGTGGTGTAGCTATGAAATCTAGACTGAGTAGTGTGCTAGATTGTCATGGTAAGTAGAAAGCGTGGCCTTGAACATGGGCAAGGATGATGCTTAGTAGATGTGGGCCGAAATCTACTGTGAGGGCTTGTTGGAAGCCACATGATGATGATGGGCAAGGATGCTGATGGGGGCGAAATCAACATAGTGAAAGCCAAAAAGCGTTTCCTTAGACATGGACGCTGCTTAGTAGATCTTGGCCAAAAATGGAAGAAAAGACTTAAAAATGTTCATCTTGATGAATGAGACTTGCATTGGACATAGGCAAAGGTGTTCATTGCACTGCGAGCCCCGCAAAGCGAGCAGTTGAGCCACGCTGGACTTACGACCCGTAGGACTTAGGACCAAAACCCGCAAATGCAGTGTACGGGTCGCAAGAAACCGACTTTAAAGCTCGAACCACGGAACTGCAAAAGCCTAAAAAACACAACAAACATGCCTCAAATTAACTTACACACTCACACACAGCACACTGGGAGAGCCAGGAAGTCTGTGAGTGAGGTTGGAAGTCAATTCGAGGCATATTTGTCGTTTTTTCACAATAAAAAATCGTCTAAGCGCCAAAAAAAAGGGCTGCCGAAAAAAACGCAACACAACGAAAACAAGGCCAAAGGACACAAAACTAGCCTGAAGGACGTAAACTTAACCCGAAGGACATAACAAAGAACCCTAAGCACTAACAATTAACTCAAGGCAGTAACATTGAACCCAAGCCACTAACACTTAACCCAACAGAGTAACACTTAAGCGCAATGCCTATAAAGTACACAGGGGGAGAGGCTTGCAATGAGCGCCGAAGGTAATCAATGCAAAGCAGGAAAGTTTGCTGCTCACAATGAGCACCAAAGGCGCTCATCACGGGTCTTGCAATTAGCTCAGAGGGCCCATACACTTGCATTGTGTGGAAAACAGAATTTGCTAACCTTACAATTTTATTCCCGTCATTGTTGGCGGGCAAGTAGCTAGTCATAAATAATGTCCTGTGAGTCTTTAGATCAGGTTTAGAGAACTAAATAGCAGAGCTCTAATTAAGGGCAGTAAATGTCATCACAGTTTGGCATATGGCCAACATCAATTGAACATGTGGAATATGCTATAAAACATGAGTCACAAAACATTTTGGTAATGAGATAAGAATCCCAAATCCATATTTAAACCAGTATGTTTAACATTTAGTAATTTTTAATTGAAAAGTTTTATGCTCTTGGAGACTTTGGAAATGTCCTCTGAGTATTTTGATTTTCAAATTTTGTATGGAGTGGTTATTCTGTGTGAAATGATGTCCAACCTGGGTTCAGTAACATCTTCATTTATGCTTTTTTATGGAGAGTCTATGAAGATTAATTCTCATGTGTATTTTCTGGCTGGTTTCCCCAATGTAACAGCCCTTTTCACATACAGTACATTGTATCATGTACACTTCATTGGAGGATATACAGAGTGTTGCAGTATATAGTGATCATTTTTTTATTGCACAAACATTTTAGTTAGAGTGAGAAGCTTTCAAGAATTGCACGTCTCTTTATCAAGTCGAGTCAAGTTGTAATACTGATTAAGGTTTAACATGAGGATTGGAAAATATAGAACAAGAATTAATAGATTAAAAGAAGTAATAACAAACCCACATGGTACAGAAAGCAGGCATCATTAAAAAAGTAATTGGTCAATTAAGTGGGTGAGTTGTGTGGAGCTATATCTGTCTCTATGTGACCAATGCCTTGTAAAACATTTAGGGTCTTAAATAACCACTCATATTAATAAATTGGAAAGCTACAATAAAATTTGAGAAAGAATGTGACAGGGTCACAAGAAATTTAGATAATGCACCAGAAAACTCAAGTCCTGTATATTTAGTATTAAAGAATGTGACCATCGTTATTTCAAATGTTTTTCTCTCTTGGATATTTTTGAAATTACCTCTGAGTATTTTGATTTGCAGGTTTGTGATGGAGTGATCATTCTGGCTAAAATGGTGTAAACTGGGGTACAATATCTGTTTTCTTTTTTTTATTGAAAAATATTTTTATTGTTTGCGTACCCTGGCAGAAATTGTGAAATGTTGGCATTTATTTTGAAAATATGACTGATCATGCAAAAAAAATATTTTATTGAAGGATAGTGATCATATGAAGCCATTTATTATCACATAATTGTTTGGCTTCATTTTTAAATCATAATGATAACAGAAATCACCCAAATGGTCCTGATCACAAGTTTACATACCCTTAGTTCTTAATACTGTGTATTGCCCCCTTTAGCATCAATGGTGGCGTGCAGTCTTTTGTAATATGAGGCTCCTATTTCTTGCAGGTGGTATAGCTGCCCATTTGTTTTGGAAAAAAGCCTCCAGGTCATTGGTCGTCTTGCATGAACCACACATTTGAGATGATGGCTTGATGATATTAAGGTCAGGAGACTGTGATGGCCACTGTACAACCTTCGCATTTTTCTGCTGTAACCACTGGAGGTTCAACTTGGCCTTGTTCTTGGAGTGATTGTCATGCTGGAAAGTCCAAGAGTGTCCCATTCGCAGCCTTCGTGCAGAAGAATGCAAATTGTCTGCCAGTATTTTCTGATAACATGCTGCATTCAACATGCTGCATTCATCTTGCCATCAATTTTCACAAGATTCCCTGTGCCTTTAGAGCTCACCCACCCCCCGCCCCCCATGTGAGGAGTGTCAAGCTGTTGTCAGGCATATTGTAACCAGGCTTTTTTGTGGCTTTGGTGCAGTAAAGTCTTATTTCTGGTACCTCGACCATGCAACGCATTTTTGTTCAAATATTGTCATATTGTGCTCCTTGAAACAACCACACCGTCTTTTTCCATAGCAGCCTGTATTTCTCCTGAGGTTTTCTTTGTATTCTGAACAACTCTTTTGGCAGTTGTGGCTGAAATCTTTTTTAGTCTACCTGATCTTGGCTTGGTAATAAGAGATCACCGAATCTTCCACTTTTTAATAAGTGGCATTTTCAAGGCTTTGTATATCTTTTTATATCCTTTTCCATCTTTATAAGTTCCATTTCCTTGTTACGCAGGTCTTTTGACAGTTCTTTTCTGCTCCCCATGGCTCAGTATCTAGCCTGCACAATGCATCCAAGTTAGAGCTAACAAACTCATTGACTATTTATACACTATTTATAATTGCAATTTAAAAAGCCACAGGTGTGTGAAATTAATCTTTAGTTGCCATTTTAACCTGAATGTGTCACCTTGTGTGTCTGTAACAAGGCCAAACATTCAAGGGTAAACTTTTGATCAGAGCCATTTGGGTGATTTCTGTTATCATTATGATTTAAAAAATAGCCAAACAACTAGATGATAATGAATGGCTTCATATGATCACTATCCTTCAATATTTTTTTTTCTTTTTTTGCATAATCAATCATATTTTTAAAATAAATGCCAAAATTTCACAATTTCCACCAGGGTTGAGCACAACTGTATATATATATATATATATATATATATATATATATATATATATTATTATTTTATTTTTTTAAACAAAAAAAAACATCTATACATTCTTTATACTGTGACGCAGCACAGGTGTGATGACGGTGCAATACAAAGCTTAAACTTTATTCATACAGCATAGTTTACAGTTCAAATATGGGATTTGGGGCTGTGTGGTAAATTGTGAGCTGATGGGGGAAGTGAAGGTTATGGGAAAGGGGACTGATGTTGGACCAGGGACAGGGGAGGTTTTAGTCCTCCTCATCAGCAAGGATGGAATAGTCTCTAAGCAGGCTGAGATTCAGTCTGTGACAGTCCTGGTTGATCAGACTGATCCTCTGCAGTAGCAGGCGGTTTCTGGCAAACCAAAAGGCATCCTTAACACAACAAGTTCCAGCCATTGTAAATGGCCCCAACAATATGTGTGTGCCAGAAACAGTCCATAACGTTCTGAATGATGAGATAAATACTTCCTCAGTACACAGTCCTTAAATTCATCCTCCAGGCTGTCCAACAATATCTGTGCAAAACACATGCAGAGATGTTTCTTCTGCAACACATCCTCTAGGGCAGTGCCTGTATCTGCAGAGTCCTCTTGCGTGCATGAACTGTCTCAAAGGGAGACCCTCCTGTGTGGCCATCCATGCAGTATCGTTTACCTGTTGGTCAGTCCTTTTGATGAAGCATTGCAGCTCCCCAAAGGGGTAACAAGAAAAAAACATCCTGCAGATCGCTGGTCACTGTCTATTAGAGTCCTGCGCACACAGCTGCATGCAAAGAAGGACCGCAGCATGGTAGGGATATCGGGCACTCCTTTGCCCCCTTCTTGTGGCTCTTTGCACATCACTATGCGCTTTACTTGGTCCATCTTTGAGCCCCAGATAAAACAAAATACTGCCAAGGACATGGCCCCACAAACAATTGACAAACGGAGCCAGGCTTTGGTAATATACTGCAGAAAAGGAAGAATCTCATTCCGCAGCGCAAGTATTTTACCCTCCATATGAAGGTCCTTCAGGCTTCACAGTCCAAACTTTTGGTGTACTCTGGCCAGTCTCTCTTCCCAGCATTTCAGGGCCACTCCATCTCCGCCAATCCAAACTCCCAAAATCTTGATGAGGTCTGCTTTGATGGGAAAAGTTAGTAGGGCAGAAGTCAGGTGCCACCCACCAAACAGAACAGTCTCTGACTTCCTGCAGTTGAATCTTGCTCCTGAAGCTCTGTCAAAGTCCTCACACACCTGAACCAGTCTCCTCACCCACTGTTCACCTGAGTAGAAGATGGTGCCATCATCCATGTTGAGTGAGCAATTAACCTGTCTTCTCCCTGGACCTGGTGCAGTGATCCCTCTGATCTCTAAACTCCTTCTGATGTACTTGGCGAAGATCTCTATACAACAAACAAAGAGAAGAGGTGAAAGAGGGTATTCTGCCTGACTCCAGAGAGGACAGGGATGAGGTCGGTCTTCCAACCATTCACCAGCACCGTACTGACAATAGAAACAGAACACCTCACCCAGATCAAACCTCTGCAGCACCTTGCCCATGAAGGAGTGAGACACACGGTAAATGCCTTTTCCTGATCTAGGCAGACCAGAGCCGCACGTACAATATCTGTTTTCATTGTGCTTTTTAATAGAATGTCGTTGTAGATTTATCTTTCGTGGTGCAATTTTTAGCTGGTTTCCCCAAATAGCATCTTCTTTCACATACAGTGCATTATATTATATTAACAACATTGCAAGATGTGCATGAATATGATCCCTGATGCTATAGGTATTGTTGTTATGTGTGACTGTCACCTTTACGGATGTGCTGACATAGGGCCTGATTCAATTGCAAGCCCGCATCTTGCGGGATGTACGCTGTATGTTTGCGGTTGTGCTGCGGACTCCCATTCGTCTCCAATTCCAGAGCTATTCTATTGATCAAGCCCACAAGTTACTGGCCCAAAGTCGACTCCATAAACCATGCACTGGTTCGTAGCAGTTCAGGGTGGGAACATGATCAATAAAGGAAGAATGTAACCTCCCATTTCCAATCAGCCAATAGAAAATGAGTCCATCATTATTACGGAAGTAAAACATGGAGGTTACATGTCAATCAGTTAGGTTCGGGGATCCAATATGCGATCAAACTCGCAAAACTTAAAAATACAGAATTATGAAAATTAATGCCAATACTGTTCTAGTCCATGTGGGTGGCCTGATATGTATTCACTCATTGATACCCAAGATCAATGTAACCCCGAAATGAAACATTAAAACAAATCTTATATACTGCCTATTTGCGAGTTTGTTGTGCGATCAATTCTAATGTCTATCATCGCTTTCTCCATTACTTACAGTGCAGTATTGATTTTTTATTTGCAATTACAGTGCTACGAACAGGTGTTTAACCCCCTTGCCGGTCCTCTCTAGCACTCACACGATTTTCTCCTTCATTTGCGGTTTGTGGGTGAGAAACCATTTGCGGGCTTGGGGAATTGGAGCAACTGAATAGCGATTTGTGATTTTAGTCATCGTAACTCTTGCAGAATTGAAAGATCAAAGGCTTTGGGACGTTGTAAGTTACAGGTTTTAACCATCGCAAAGTCTTCAAGGCCGTAACTCGTAATCCGTTTGGAGCCTGCAAAAAGACGCCAATTGAAAAGCAAATTAACTTGCAACCTCACTTACAGGCTCCAGTAACTTGTGAAAGCTCAGTTGAATCGGGCTCATAGTTTCTAACCATCTTTATAATAAGAAACACTAGCTAAAGCATAATATATATAATGCTGAACGAGGGAAAATGAAATGCCACATCTACAAATGAAGCAGCAACATGAACTATAAAGAAAAAAAGTAACTGAATTGCCTCTCTCAAAATAGCAACAAAGAACAGAGAATCAATGATCCAAGTACAACTTTGAATTCCATTACTACCAACAACCAAGCAACCAAAACTGCAAACAAGCTTCCAAGCCAAACAGCAAACGCTTTTCCTGAAGACATTTCGGACAGCACAGGAATTATAAACCTATCAAGCTACCAACTAACACAAATAGAAATCTCTGTTCTCTCAAAACGATTTTCTTTTTGTCCAAGCATAAAAAAAATTATAAAATTAAACTGTTCTCAGACATGGAAGAGTTCTTCAGGAGACTGAAACACATAATTTTTCTACAAAAAGGAGAATACCACAACAGCAAGGAAAAGAACACATACTTCACTCCACGAACTGGACTAAAGCTTAAACTGGCAGCATGTGCCACTGGTAGAGAGAAGCCCTTCCCCTGTGGACTTGCAGCCCCATTAAATTCCCCCAACGTGGAAAACCGTAGCCCGTAACGGAGCCTGCAAGTCTTACGGCTATTATATTGGCCTCCTAAAGCTACCCGCAAACAATCTGCGGGTTACATGCGGAAAAACCCTATGGCTTGTCAAAATCTAAACTCCGTTGCCATAAAACCTTTGATCTGTCAAGCCTGTAACTGTTATGTTCGAAAATCGCTATTAAATTGCTAAGAATTCCCAAAGATGCCCTGACGTTCAAACCCGTAACCCGCAAATGGAGGCAAAAATATTACGACCACCAAATAAAGAGTTTACAGACAATTTCTGAACATTGGAACATTGGAAAAGACAATATTAACACACCAGTGGACTTTAAAATAAGGAGAAAGCATGGAAAGATATTACAATTACTTGCACAATAATACCCAAATAAAAAATAGACATTTACATTTTTTTTTATTTTATCAGATCTTGGAATGGTCATGCATATGCCAATATGAAAAGTCATGCTGCAACATGCAAAAAGCAAGTAAAGACATACTGTACTACCTGATTAAATAGCAACACTAAACTGATGCTATATTAACCCTTTCTCACTAACAGAGGCTCTAATGTGGATATAAATATATATATATACTGTATATGATTGCATATACATCTCGCTCATCACATCTACATTGGGAAAACAAATAGTGGCCAGATTACACCACCACATCATATATATCAAGTACCAGGGGAACATTTTATTATTTGTTGTTCAGTCCTTCAGTCGTGTCTGACTTTCTGTGACCCTATGGACTGCAGCACATTTAGTTAGGTCTCTGCCTGTGCTGTTCCACAAGGTTTGCATGCCAAATATACTGGAGTGGGTTGCCAGTTCCTTCTCTAGTGGACTGCAATTTGTCTGATCTCTCTGCTATCACCTGCCCATCTACAGTGGCCCTACATGGTATAGCTCACAGCTTCATTGAAGTACACAGTAGCCCCTTCACAGCTCCAAGGCAGTAAGGAATAGGGGGAACTGGGAAAAATACAACACACTAATCTACGCTAACCCATCAGAAAGGGCCGAAAACACAGGCTATGCGGGGGTACATGGAGCAACAGACAATTCACCTCCATCAGGGACAATCCCCGCTACGGACATCCTGGAAAGTCCCACGCCATTGCTGGTGGCCATGTGCCAAGATGTATAGCCATTATCATTTGATAACCCCCCAGTAAGTGTTTTGCTATAAATCAATCACAATATCACCTATCATGTTCCAATCAGGCCTTCAGGGGAATGTTGATACTCCACATTATCACAAATTGGACCTGTCATGTGTATTAACCCTTGATTATCATATATTATATATATTATATTATTATTTCTTATGATCTTATTATTGTTAGTAGTAATATATGTATTAATCTATTGCATAGTAACTACAGCTTATTAGTTTACAGATATAGTAATGTGACACAAATGGGATGTATGTTTATGTCCCATAACCACAACCATTGGAAAGACACTGAGACACTGAGAGTGATAACAGTATAACAAAGCTTTATTTGATACACAGAGCACAATCAGCAATGGACAAAACTGTGCATTAATATCATGGGTGTGGTGTGGGCAGACACCAGAAGGGCAAGAGGCTGTGGGCAATCAAAGGACACCTAAAGGGTTAACTGTTAGACAACATCATACAGATAAAGCATAGCATCTACTAGGCTCACATGTGGTCAGGACACCACAGTAACCATAATCGGATGTGACATAGGAACATCATATAACACTACATTTCATAGAAATAACCATTAATGCGCATACAGCAACCATATTGTCTCCATCTGCTATATTAAACATGTGCAAGAAACCATGGATCATGTGATAGTACTCAATTCCACACACAGTGTGTATTCATACATTAATGATGATACCCAATCAGACGATAGGAATCTGTAAAACATAAAGAGGAGGTGTTAGAACAATCATAAGCTGTTATTATAGTACATTGTTTTTGCTCTGGACACAACAATACACCAATTAACATGAACGTCATCTACGAGCAGTAATAACCATATTGACTCTGTCCTGTTCAATCAGCGATCCCGGAATATGTTAAGGATGTGTAATACAACAAGGCATGCTTCACTGTGAACATAATCTTTCAGCAAAAAGTACTATTAGTATCTACATGGAATAGTTGTGCCATGCTAATATCACATCTCATTGGTATATGGATAGTACCAAGGCCTGTTCACATTACCCCTAAACACATGCACATTGATCCTGATGTCAAACCAAGGAAATGATCCATTTTGTTTGTGGATGACATGACATACATTAATCCGCTTTCATACTGTTAACTGGATGAAATGCAACAAAAATGCATGTATAACCACTGATTTGGGCTAGCAGATCCTAATGGGACTGTGCAACTCTAAAGCCAGGACACTATTCATTATAATTGAAACACACAACAGTCATGTTCGTTAGTGAAGAGATATGTAGTCATATATTGCATTTCAGATCCATCTACAGTGGTAAATGACACTGATCAAATGCCTGTTGGGAACTGGGTTGAGTGTTCACTCACATGATGATATTGTACTGCTCGAAGATGAAAAACATGCCTTCAAGGTCATGAGATTTGGCTATTAACACCTACTGAGACAAGAACAAGATATCAATCATAACAATATTCTGATTAACTGCAACACCTCATCTCAAGGTCAATCCACATTGAACATCAGTTGTTGAAATGTTAAACATAACCAGACATGTACACACTCTATAGCTAGCCAATAGTATGTCAACATCTATACCAATCAGTATTCAGTGAGGAGTGATCAAGAGGAGGACTTTGTGGATGGTCCTAAGACATCCTCTTATGCAGCACTGGGCCCCCACCTTTTGTGCCCGCGCCCCGTCCCATTCATCCATGTCTTGGTGGTGTAGGAGCATGGGGTGCCACTACGTTGGGTGGCTGGGGATCAGGTTAAGATGGTGGTGAGGGCTGACATCTCGGGTTGCAGTTGTGTAACCGAAGGCTGGAGAGGTATGAGCTGGCCTTCAGCTAATTGGATGAGTTCATGTCTGTCCCGAAAGGCCCGTTCCTCATATCTCTCCATCCTTCGGGTTGTGCCTCCTCAACTTTAGAATGGAGCAATCTGGTGCTCACCAGGAGGGTGTGTGTGAGTCGACACTGCCTTCTGAGCAACCGGAGCCTCTCAGTCTGTTGTTTCTTGCGTGCCATTTCCCTCAATGTCAAGGGTGGTGGTATTGATAGCATTGTGGCTGATGTTGACGGCATTGGGTCCGGAGGTGACGGCAGCAGGGCCGGAGATGAGGACAGCAGGGCCGGAGGTGATGACAGCAGGGCCGGAGGTGACTGCAGCAGGGCCGGAGGTGACGGCATCGGGGGCAGAGGTGTCAGCATCGGGGGGCTAGAGGTGACGGCAACAGGGCCCAAGGTGACGGCAGCAGGTCCTGAGGTGTCGGCAGCAGGGCCTGAGGTGTCAATAGGAGTGCCTGAGGTATCGGCAGGAGGGCTGGGATATTGGGCCATGTTGGGAGAGCTCATTGTGTGGGAGGCCATGTTGGGGGACCCATTGTGTGCGAGTGGTTGTGGCCTGCCATGGCTGCAATGTTGTTGTAGCAGGTGGCAGCTGTGATGATGGCTGGGGCCAGGACATGGCACCATGACCGGTGGAAGGGGCTGGAACAGCTGTGCATGACTGGATGATGCTGTTGAGGGCCCAGGCAGTGATTCCCACTCCTGATATGACAGTGAACGTGAATGGCCAGCTTGTGTGGATGGTCCGGAGCCCTCTGGAATGTCCTAACCTTCTTCGTCAACCACTCCCACCTGCAGTGGATCCTCCACCTGTCCCTCTGTGGTCGGCCTTGTCCTCCTTGGTACTGAAATGGAAGAAAAAATATATTTGAGTTGCTTTCCCTACACAATTGACAGCTATGTGTTTCCATATCCTTGACATCATGGTCACCTGTGATTGACTGTGGTGCTTGATATACAGATGAACCACAGCCTGCATAATGAGCATTGTTGATCAAGGCTCATATGATTATGTGTACTGCAGGTGCGGTGTGCCATCGACATGTGCATCAGATACGTGCTCTGCTGGATCTGATGTGCAGTGTGTGAGACTGACTAATCTGTGACATGTTCCCAGCAATGGTTGATGATATGCAATTAAGATATGGTCCAGATTACGACAGTATATGACACGCACATGCAGTCCTACAGTCTGTATCCACGTATGCCACAGTGTGCACACCCAGACATGTAGTCTCTTTGGAATCTAATCGAATCTTGGCCCGATATTTAATTCATGCAAATTATGAAAAGGATATGTTTGCTGCCAGGATTTACATGATTATTGTTGCCCCATATATCTTTAGTCATAACCATAGGGCTTTCAGTGCTATTGTATGGCTCCCTATTCGCTCCCTGGGGCCGAGCCCTCATCCCCGTTACCTCCCCCCCTGAGTTCAGGCCCCTGACCCTCTGCCCCTACTCCTTGTGTGCCTACATCTGGGTTCACATTCCTCCCCCCGTTGCTCTCCTCCACCTGACCTCCCTAACTTGGTTCTCCCTCGCTCCATACCTCTAGCTCGCCTCACTCTCCCCCTCCAGTGTTCCCCTTTCTCTCCTCCTCGCCACTCTCTCCTCCCTTTGCTCCTCCTCTACCTTCCTATAATTTATGAAATAAAAATAAGGATAACTAAATATAATATATACATCGATGTGTATGTGGTAAAACAAGAATGTGAGTATTATGTGTAGTACAGTAATTGTATGGGAGGGTAGGTTGGTTAATGAAGGGGGCGGGTGGTGTATGGGAGGGGGGTGTAGATGTGCTGTGGCCTACCGCTATGTTTAGCTATGTTTACGTATTAATCTATGCATGTGATATTATTAATTATGTGTGTCGTAAACTAAGGGTAAATATTAGAGGTCAACATATCAAAAACTTACAAAGCTCCTTCTCTCTCTCTTTCTCTCTCTCGCTCTCTCTCCAATGCTCACAAACCCACCAATGCCTAGACCTGTGTGTTCACTTGCTCAACTACAGCACAGTCAATGATTTACGATTTACGCGCCCTTTAAAACTTCTACCTGCAGCGTTATTTGCGGTTCCCCGTTTTCTATTGACTATACAGCCTGCATCGCACTACTTTATACCGCGATTGGATAGTAACGGTCCACTACGGGCTTGGAATTTAATGGGGCTGTTGGTCTTAGGCCACAAATATACAACATGGCAGCTATCTTTTTTTTTTAAAGATTCTCTTTAATTAAGTTTGTGATGGTAGGATTATATGTGCAATTCTAGCTTCTGTTTTGCTAAGCCTGTTATTGTCCTTAAACCCTTGTTGATTATGCTAATATTTTCCACTATACTGTATATTTGGCATTAGGTACTATTCATTAAAGGACCAGTGTAAACACTTTTCATATTAAATCTATTTTTAGTTCACCATTAATTAACATTATAAAATGCTTGTACAAACATCAGCAAGGCTCATTAATTACCTCATTAATGACAACTGCTGTACCGCTACCCTCATATCTCATTGTCCTGAGCATTACTAAAAAGAAAACAAATATTTCAACTCAGGTAACATTAATTAGGCAACTTCGGTAACCCTTATAATTTACAATTATAATAAAACTAGCGACTTGCCCGTCAAAAATTACGGCAATAACATTTTAAGCATTGCAACACTGTTGTCACTCATAACGGCCTTCGCAATGAGGGGCTTCTCCACGCATTGCAGGAGTCGGCAAACCCGCAACATGAATCTCCAAAGTGAGCATGCTCCAAGTTATCCATCCCACCTAATCAATGTAATCTCAGTTGAAATGTTAGTTTTCTTTTCAGCAGTGCTCAGGACAATGACATAGATGGGGAGGGGTACAGCAACAGCTATTAATGAAATAACTGTATTATTAATTTATATTTTTTGGGCTTTGCTGCTGTTTGCACATTTATTTTTAATGCTGAACTAAAAAAATAGATTTAACATGAAAAATGCTTACACTGCCATCTCACCTTCACGGTGCTGCAAATTAGATTGTTGGTGTCTCTTTTTATGGAGAAAAGTGCCATTGCATCTTCAGAGAATCACATCACAGCCTCTGTGCAGTTTAATCCATCTGCCCCTTTATCCACTTGCTGTTTATTGTGTTGGTATCATCTGGACAATGTTGACATTATACAGTTTATGATTTTATCAGTAACAGTAAAAATTAAATATCTGTGAATAATTTAACAAAATAACAATATTAGCAGCGATATAATGCATGAGCAGAAAATATTTTTTGAGAATATTTTACTTTTTGCAGACTTTTACTGCTGGCATGGAGAGTGTGGGGAGTTGATAATTATGTTCTACTAGCTACTTGTCCGTCAAAAAATTACTGCAATAAAATGGTAAAGCTGGGAATGCTGTTTGTGACACAATAGCACACTAATAAACCCATGTAATAACACTATAAGTGGAATGAGGGTCATCCAGGACCCTCATAACACAAAGTGTTTGCAGTACACCATGTTAACCCTGTCTCGTCCATAAAGACCCTTATAAGCCTCTATTTAACTTCATTAGTCTCATAAGGGTATATAAAGACCCTTCATGGGACAGTTAGACTCCTAAGGTGAATCCCATAAGTGCTATGAGGGTCCTCCAGGAGCCTCATGACACTAAGTAGAAACAATACACTGCACTATACCCCCCCCCCCCCCCAATAAACCATTAAATGTAAAGTAAGTCCCCTCTAACCTATTAACATCTACACTACCTACCTACCCTACCTAGCTACCCGCTAATAATCCCCGCCACCCCACTAATTACAAAAAATAATAAAAACTAACTCACAAAAAGTAATAAAACTTAAGTTACAGAAATTAAAAAAATTACATTACAGAAAATAAGAAAAAAGGGAGTCACCAAAAACAAAAACAAAAACATTACAGAGAATAAAAAAACCTACATTACAACCCCCCCCCCCCCACACACAGTACAGAAAATAAAAAAAAACATTACATACCTAAAAAGGAAAGGCATACAATATATATATATATATATATATATATATATATATATATATATATATATATATATATATACTCATTACATTTGAATACACTAGCCAAACAAATAAATACAATTCCTAACTATCTAAAATACATAAATCCTGGCTAACATACATACCCCCCCTCTATATAAAATACAATAAATCCTACCATAAATACATCCTCTCTATCTAAAATAAAGTAAATTGTAACATAAATACATCCCCTCTATCTAAAATAAAATAAATCCTATGTAAAATACATACATCCCTTCTATGCAAAATAAAATAAATCCTATCTAGAATACATACACCCATTCTATGTAAGATACCAAAGAAAACTAACATACATACATCTTCTCTATGTAAAATATAATAAATGCTATCTACATACCCCAACCCCAAATCTAACCTAAAATACAAGAATTAAGACCATAGACCACATAGCGTTTTCTTTGATGGCCGAAAAGTAAAATTTTTGTCTCATCAGACCAGAGCACCTCCCTCCATTTTGGGAGTCTCCCACATGCCTTTTCGCAAACTTAAAATATGCTATTTTGTTTTTTGCTGGAAGTAATGTCTTTCTTCTGGCTACTCTGCCATAAAGCCCAACTCTATGGAGCGTACGGCTTATTGTCGTCCTATGTACAGATACTCCAGTCTCTGCTTTGGAACTCTGCAGCTCCTCCAGGGTTACCTTAGGTCTCTATGCTGCCTCTCTCATTAATGCCCTCCTTGCCCGGTCCGTGAGTTTTGGTGGGCGGCCGACTCTTGGCAAGTTTGCTGTTGTGCCATGTTCTTTCCATTTGGTTATGATAGATTTGATGGCACTGCACGGCACTGTAGGTTAATGCTGGAGTGTTGAAGTTGTAATGTGTTGATGTAATCTTAGGTTTGTGCTATTTAAATACCTCTTTATTATACATAAAATGAAAACTGATGTGCAGTGGCACCTGGGGTCTATAAAAAAGCCCAAAATCTATGGGCCATTCTCATCTAATAAATTAAGATGTCTTATTTATTCCCAGTAGAAGAGGGCCCCTACCCAGCCACTGCTGATGTGTCATATTTATGGCATGCTCATATGGAGAGCTTGACAATGTTAGTAAATAAAAGAGCAGGTCCAAATAAGATAATTCTTCCCCTTGGGCAAGCTGAGGTTTAAATTCAGATGACACAAGCAGATTCAGGTAAATGTAAGATTTTCTCTTTAAATGTTTTTATGCTCATTCAGATGTGTCCAACTCTCCATGACCTCATGGGCCATAAGCCCCTAGGCACATCTTTATGTCCATGCTGATCCACTTGGTTTTCATGGCAGAGATGCTGGAGTGGGTTGCCAGTTCCTTCTCGGGTGGAAAAAGCATGCAGCTCCTGGTATTCCTAAGTGATCCCATATCCAAGTATTGACCAGGTCCAAACCTTCATGGCTTCAAGGTGGTGTGACCTCTTTGCTCCCTGACTGGAATTGAACCAAGGTTGCAGCGGTAACCACTGGACCACCAGGGAACCCATGACAGCTAAAGATTTTAGTACAAGTTTTCCCCACTGTGCCTGTGCCATGCTCTCTATCTCCTCCTTCTTCCTTACTCAATCTTCTCTCATGACCTTCTGTCTTCTCCTTTCCAGGCACATCTCATGTCCGGTTGTGCCAATCCATAAGGTTTTCATGGCACAGGTACGAGTGGGTTGTCAGCTCCATTTCCAGTGGACCGCAATTTGTACTACCTCTCTGCTATGACCTGCCCATCTTGAGTGACCCTACATGGTATAGCTAACAGCTCCATTGAAGAACACAAGACCCTTCATAACGACAAGCTAGTGATCCAGAAGGGGCCTTTAAAGTAGAGGGAAGCAAACATGTTATAGTACAAGTTGTATTGTCCTTCCCAGAATCCCTAGCTATAGTGGAAACAACAATCTGCTTGTCATCACATGGTCCCACAATATTAAAAGTTTTGGGCTTGTGCATGCACAATGAGCGGAGAAGGCCCGTACATGACTGGCTTGAGGGGGGGAGAGGCTCAAAATGGCTGACGTGTTACAGGCTTCAAAAAAGTTACGAATTTAATGGCCGCCATTTTTTTAGAGCCCATAACTCGGAAGCTGTCGGAAGACCCCCAAAATACGCCAATTAATTGAAAAATTAACTAACATCCTCACACACAGCACAGGGGGGAGGCTTTAAGTGAGGTTGCAAGCTAATTTAAGATTTATTTGGCGTTTTTGCGAGGTCTGAAAACGGCTAAGCGAGAGAGAAAATGGCGGACGTAAAGATGTAACTTTTTTTCGTAAATCGGAAAAAACATTTCTGGCTTGGGAAAAATGAACAAGTTCCCAAGCCCAAAAATGGTTTCACACCCATAAATGAAAACAGGAGCACAGAGGAGGAGAGGGGGGAGAAAGACACAGCGGAGAGACAGGGGGGAGAGGGTGGAAAGAGACACAGGGGAGAGAGATAAGGGGGGAAATAACATAGGAGGGAGCCAAGAGACACAGGAGGGAGAGAGTGGCGAGAAGCTCGCAGTGCTCATTGCGAGGCCCGCAATTTAGAGGTGGGAGAGCCTCGCTTTGTGTGGAAAACAGCATTGCCAGTCTTCAAATTTTCTTGCCGTCATTTTTGACGGGCAAGCCGCTAGTTTAAATATATTCTAACATCAGATTCCCGCTCAGATGTACCTGTCACTGTATGTCACAATAATCTAATGGATGGAGTAATCAAAGATGTATTGACTAACAATCAGTAGTAATCCCATAAACTGAGCTCACATGTGTAAAGAGAGAACTTTCATAAAATGATCATGGTTTCCATGGTGAACACAATCCTCCTGAGGTATCAAATAAACTCTGAAAATAGTATAAAGCCCCAAAGCTCTAATAAAGCACCTCCGGCCTTCCCAGTTTGCATTCCCAAGTACAGAACTCATGTCTTGTGATATATGCAAAGAAGATTCATTCCTGAGGTAGAAGATGGGCCATATTTACAGTTATTTTTATTGTTATTATATGATTGTTTATTTGACCGTTGCATAGTCAATACAAATTCCTAATAAAAGGACACCACACAATAAAATACACTTACACATAGTTGGGATTTTAAACTGCCACAGCTTTTGTTGAAATTTTTATGGAAAAACAACGAGAAGTGTTTGCCCACCCATAACTGACTCCCGTGCCCCACGAGTCCTGATACCACAAAGAGCTGATACTGATGCTCATACCCACTGTGGGCAAGCACCCCCATCAACCCACTAGCTGTGCACCCGCACCAACCCACTAGCTGTGACAAAAACTCCTGACCCAGGTCATTACTAACCCGCACTTACTCCAAATGCAAAACAATACAGGGAGGGTGGGTGGGGAACATGAGGTGGCTTCACAAATTAACTGACAGGGATAAACAGACTTGGGTTCATATAGAGGTTGCCCTAACAAACCTAACCCCTCCCCTCCAGCACCTCCCCTAAACTTAACCCATTGTATTCCTACTTCTCATCCTATTCCTAGCGTGTCAAATCCCCACTATCCTTAACTGCGTAAGGCCATGGGGTCACTATAACTTGGCTGGTAGGAATTTATTTGATAAAGATGTCTCTCATAGTAAATATTATTAACCCAGGACCTCTTACCTTCCTATCCCCCCTTCCCCTCTATTATCTGTGTATTCTCTCTATCTCTCTCATTCCCCCTTCTTTCCCTTGCCACCTCTCCACTTCCTCTCTCTCCTGTTCTTTCCCATTTCTCGGCCCCCTCCACCATCTTTCTTCCTCTTCTACCACTTTATCCCCCTTCAATCTCTCCCCTTTGCTCTGCACCTTTCTACTATTTCCTTTTATCTACCCCACTCCCTCTCTCCGCCTTTTTTCTCTCCTGGGTGGTGGGGGCAATTTTTTTTGTTGGCACCGGGGCCCTCCATGCCTTAGCTCCACCACTGTTTCTGTGCTATTGTCAAATTTGTAACTATGCCCCTGCATTGGGGTCTGTGAAGACCAAATACAAAATCAATTAGCTACCTAAATTAAATCTTGACTAATTTAACCAAAAACTAGCTGACAAATCTTAACTCTTCCTAGATATATTGTGGAAGGGCATGTCTGGTATTTGTTCCAGACATTTACATTTGGTCTGAATGGATAATGAATAAAAATAACTTGCCCAACATCAATCTATTCGTGCTAGGAACAAATACCGGTGGCCTTTAAAGCAACATTGAATACAAAAGTTAGCAATTAAAGTCTGTATTTATGCATTTTAAACTTTTGATAAAATTTTGGCTCAATATTAATTCAAAATCTTCCTAAGGCTTTGACATAAATATAACATGGCGGTTCTTTAACCCCTTGAATGAACTACACAATAACTGACCATACCCTTTAGAGTATTTAATTATCTGTTAGAGAGAGATCGTTGTGGCTTTGGCATTTGTGAATTAAATGGCAATAAGGCAGTCTGGCGCAGGGGTTAACGTGAGCCCATCCCACGCTTTCCCTTGCCCCCTGGGTATCCCTTCATAGTGGAGTGCAGGTTGCACAGAAAAGAAAGCCGCTCTCTTAATGGAAATGAGAAGGGAACACAGCACGTGGAGCGTGGGAGGAGAACAGAGAGAATTTGGATCTGGGGAGGGGGAGTGCTGGGGAAAGACAAAAGGGAGGGGGCATAGGGAATATAGAAATCTCTATATCAATATGGCAGGGAACGGATTACAGCTTTTTGTGACAGAAGGACAAAGAGAAATAAATGTGAAACAGGGGGAGCCAGAGAATGATTGCAGGGAAAGTGTTGTGCGCAGAGCCGTGTGTGTGGTGCCGTTGGAGTGCTGAGTGTGTAGGTGTACGGGGAGTGTTCAGATGTGGGAGGCTAACACTGACAGCTTGTGTTATCACCTATGTGTGTGTATACAAGCATCAGAAGGTGGAACTGGGAGATATATGCTATCTAAGTATGTGTAGCAGTGCTAAGCGTGGCTGTTTAACCCTTCAGTTCCATTTGGCGATTTATTTCAGATATGCAAGAGATAATAACGATAAAATGACTAATTATCTGTTTATCATTTACTGTAATGAAAATAAAATCTTACAGCAGATCTTAAAAATTAATAAGCAGGTCAGATTGCTAAAAAGTGGATCTTGATGATTGCTCCAACTGGCTCTTCTAACACTGACATTTACAATGGGGAAGATTCACTAAACATTGATTAGTGAATATTCGTGAACAGTCTTTTTAGATCTCTATCTCTCAATTCCTCTCACTATATATTATTATTTTATTATTCGTTATTTGTAATGCGACAAAATATTCCGTAGCGCTCTGCGGGGGTTAAGTTCAAGGCAAAAAGATTATTAAAACATTGCAAAAGAATGAAGGTCTTTGAGCTTAAAATCACGCGAATGTAGTTCTTGTTCTGGAAGCACTTTACACAATTTAAAACTTGCAAATTTACAATTTAAAAGGTTTAATATATGTATATATGTGAAATACTAATGCTTATGTTTGTTGATTTTTTTTTAAAGAAACTGAAAATTATGATGAGCCATTTAATAACGTCTGTGGGACTCTATGGATCCTGGGAAACAGACCTGTTGTTTTTTTTTTCAGGTACCCTTCTATGGGAGAAGCAGAGTCTATTTTTAGATAAATTAGTTATCTAAAATAATATATATATCTACATGATATATATATATATACAGATGTACTATTTATTTACTGTACTACTGTACTGTGGAGGGCTTCTATCGCTCTTTTGCCCACCATATATTAAATTATTGTTGTGGTGAACTACCCACTCATAACATCCACAACACAAGCTGAGATACCACCCCACCCTAATGATAGCCAGTAAGCTTGAAACAGCTGTACATGGATAGGATTCTCGGCTTGTGTAAAATCCAGCCTTGGAAGCTTGAAAGCTGTGTAATACAGCAGGCATAAGCTTAAAGGAAGCAATGTTTGAAAATGGATATGGATTGAAGAGTGAGGCATTTGTGGGCACATCTGCATGTCCCAGCTCAGCTTCCCAGAATGCAGTGTAATAACTGTTTTTCTCAGAATTCTGACCTGGAAACAGTTTTTTTAACTTGTTTTAGACATTCAAATTTGAACACAGATGTACTATTTATTTACTGTACATATATATATATATATATATATAGTTAGTAATAAGTAGAAAAAATGCATGTTTTCAGTTGCCCATTTAAGCTGAAATTGTATAAATCATGTGCTATTGACTACAACCAAATTAATATAAAATGTAATATATTTTATCAATACCAATCGAATTAGGCCCACCACATTGATTTTACTGGACAATAACATAGAGATTGATATGAGATGAGTGTTTATTCCAGTGTCTTAGTGAGACGTCTCAGGCCCAGCTCACACATGGATCTGAATTGCAGAGCACTTAAGGGTGTAGATTACAGACATTTCAGTGCCGTCCTGACTTAAGAACGTGAGTGGTATTGGATTGCAAATCCCTTGATGCTAAAGTGTTTTGAGTCATTGCACGTCCCCCCACTCTGAAGGGCTTAAGTGCAGTCACACACACAATACTTACCTTGTTTGTACCATTTAGTGACACCTGATTTAACATTTAATAAAGGAGCAGTGTAGTTAAAGAAAAACAGCACAGTATGCGTAGTATGTAACAGTGGCTGCTGTGTATGTCAGAAACCTAAAACATTTGAGAAAAGATCTGAATTTTGAAGACTGTTTATTATAAATGATTCCATCTTGTTTGTGGTGTACCGCTTCCTGGGAGCTGAATTTTGAGAGGGGTGATGGGGAAGATGGGAAGAGGCAGAAATCAGGGAGATTTGTTTGATAATTGGATCTATTTACACCACCCTCATGTATAAGTCCAGAAGCAGCCAGTTTGCACCAATAGATGCAAGCACTGCTGCCAAAAAATGTAAACACTAGACAGAAACACACAACATTGGACAAGTTCTTTGGTAAATCAAGTGCTAGTGAATTATCAGGAAAGGGACACAAAAAAGACATTGGTCACCAGAATTGGAGTTACCTGATGGTTTAATGGAAGGTGACTCCCCTTCTATACAATAATTCCTTTGCTCCTCTTCAGCTCCTGACATCATCACTCCTCAGTAAAGTTCTG
Source organism: Discoglossus pictus (assembly GCA_027410445.1). NCBI lineage: Eukaryota > Metazoa > Chordata > Amphibia > Anura > Alytidae > Discoglossus > Discoglossus pictus. Next base: position 46,084,749 of record CM050167.1, on the reverse strand, counting down.
GTTAAATTTGTATGTAATTATGTATCAGATTTGGGTCTGGAAACGGATTATTCCAATTTTAGTTCATTCCTATGGAAAAAATTGATTCCATGTTGATCCGATTCCGTATCTGTCTGTCCCTCGTGAGCCGATATATAAATATAGAGGTTCCACTGTATATTGTATATTCAGGTCTATCTATCTATCTATCTATCTATCTATCTATCTATCTATCTATCTATCAATGTTATAAACTTACCTTCTTGTGTTCCTTTCTTCTGCCCACTCCAAGACTCTCTCTCTCATCTTGTTCTACATTAGGAGTGACCAAAAGTTTGAGTAATAATTTAATATATTTTAATTTACAGTGCCTGTTCCAAAACAGAGGTTTTGCATATGATATCATTTAAAACTATAGGTTATAACAACTATTTTTCTTTTGAATGTATTGAAAATTGGATTTTCCTATAGTAAACGAATATTGTCGTTTGCCACTTTGATTTGTCAGTCAGCCTTTATGATCCACACCGAACAAAGAGGTAATTGACATAAATTATTGATTAGCCCCTGGGACATTGGATCCATTGTCTTGAGTGCAAACACCTGCACAAACACTATGGCCTCAATTCAACTGAGCTCTTTGTGTTTATGGGAGACCGTAATTTGCTATTTAATTGGCGTCTTTTTGCGATTTGCAAAGGATCTACGGGTTACAGGCTGAAAAAATCCCTGCGGTTGTTTCAACTGTAACTTTGATCTTTCAAGCACGCAAGAGTTAATGTCTATAAAATCGTGAATCGTTATTCAATTGCTACAACTCCCCAAGCCCGCAGTTGTTTTCACACCTGTAAATGGCAAATGTAGAAGAAAATCCTACGGATACCAGATTGGACTCGCAAGGGGGTTAAAGAAATATCCGTAGCACTGTAAATGCAAATAAAAAAAGAATACTGCAATTTGAAAGACGGGGAAAGCGATGAAAGACATTCAAATTAATTGCACAACAGTCTCAAGCTCGCAAATCTGTTTCAATTTGGTGTTATATCGATCTCGGGATTCAATGAGTTGATACAAACCAGGCCACCCACATGGGCTAGAACAGTACTGGCATTCATTTTTATTATTTTGTACATTGCCGGATTGCGAGTCTGATCGCATATCGGACCTCAAAACGCTAATTGAATGACGTGTAACCTCCATGTTTTACTAACGTAATGATGACGGACTCATTTCCTGTTGTCGGTTTCCAAATCGGTAGTTACAACATTGCTTGATTGATCTGGATCACGCTCTGAAATGCTACATACGATTGCATGGTTTACGGTTTTGTCGCGTAAGTTGCAACCTTGTTCAATTGAATCGGTCTGTAACTGTAGCAGACATACTGCCTGTATAACGTAATCTGCGGCCTTGCAATTTTTTGTATGCAGATGCCTATATTTAATATATTAGACTCAATGCCTCAGGTGTTAACCAGCAATTAATGGCAAGGATTTCTCATTAATAAAAGTTATGAGTTATGGAAAGTATTGGAAGATTCGGTCTCACATGGGATAGTCCTGCTCTATGTATTTCTGTAAATCCCAACAGTTAGTTTAGTAGAAATTCCTTTGAGTTTTCAGTGAGTCTCAAGCAGTGACAGTCAATCAAAATCCTTTTTATATGTTAATAATAAAAGGAAACTCTATACTGCCAAGAAGTCTATACAACCTTAGTATGGAGGGTTATATTTGTCAGTTAGATTTACATATAGCACACAGCCCTCACCTTTACTCAAGGACATTTACAAAACAAGCTCCATTCTGCAGTGTGTCCTGCATTAAATAACCTCTGAGATTTAGGAAGATTACACATTTTTGCGAATTATCTATAAAAACTAACAGTATTAGCATCTGTGTAATCTATGAGCAGAAAACCATTTTTAGATATTTTTTTTTTTTAGCAAACACTGTTTGCTAATGGATGAAGACATGACAGTAATTAAGTCTAATTAAGGCATGAGGTGATGGGTACAGAGTGGGTCAAGCTCTAAAACTGCTTTTCCACTAATAGTTAAATACCTGCTTATGTCATAATTTTATTAAATACTTTTCAAATAAGTGAACTTTTTCCAAACTTACACTGCTCCTTTAAAGGGTTTATTGTGTTGTTCAGTCGTGTCCAACTCTCCTCATGTACCATAACACTACAGACTCACTTGGTTTTCATGGCCGAGATACAGCTCCTCGTATTCCTGGGTGGTCTCCAATCCAAGTACTGACCAGGCCCTGCTTAGCTTCAGGATGTTGGGACTTTTTGGTTCCATCACTGGAATCGAACCTAGGTCGCAGTGGAGAAACCACTGAATCCAAACCTCTGAACCACCAGGGAACCCTTTAAAGGTGATACCATTGGTTAAATACTTATTGACTACAGCCTTATTAAATTGCAATTGAATAGGGCTCTAAATAAGCACAGAGCAGACGTTTTTAGTTAGTGAACTTCTATCCAAAAGCAAAGTCTTCACTAACTAAAAACTTCTGTAAAAAAATATTCTATGTGCTTACATAGAGCCCTATTCAATTGGACGAATTGCAATTTAATAAGGCTGTTAATTAATAGTGTGTTCATTTTACTTTTTTTAAAATACATTCTAAATGTGTTTAACTAAATGTTCACTTCTGTAATCTTACCTTGAATGATTATCTCCCCTTAACGCTACCCAGATGAGCGTTGACTCGCTATAGCGCTCTTTTCCCTTTTAATGCCCCACTCAGTGCTAAATCGCGTGACAGAGCAGTATTTGTGCACCAAATCACATTTGAACCTTTAAATCCCTGCTTAGAGCTTGCAGCGCCATAGCGTACCCTGAGAGGCGTAAAAATAACAATATTATTATAGCTCATATGTGGTAATAACAATACAGTGTAATACTGTAATTATAATAATAATACCCGTGTACTGTAATAAGTTACAGATACTATTGTCCTCTTTTTTTTTATTCAAACAGAATATAAAAACCTCATAGAAAATGATAAATAAATAAATAAATATATATATATATATATATATATATATATATATATACTCTGATAATCATTGCCCCATGGCCATGCTGCACAGGCTCATGTACCCGTAGAGAGTTGACAGGGGAAGGCTGCCTATTACATTTGGTCTGAAGATTTTTAATGGAAGGGGGGTGAGACAGCTCTCCCTTGTCATGTATTTGAACTGGCTCAGAAAATTCAAGTCTTTAAGGAAATGTTTCTGATATGCTCTGATATCCTCACTCCTTGTGTTCTTGTCTTCTTGCCTTCACTTGAATGTCTGTCATCAAGTGCCTTTCTATTTTATTGAGCTTCGCTACAAGAAGACTTCAGATCACAAGAACTTTCCCAATTACATGTTGATTTTATTCTCTGCTTTTCAAATGTTATTATAGGTTGACAGGTTTAGAGCTTTTAAAGGGTAATTCACCTCACTGTAAGTGCTCTTCGTGGTGTGAAAGAGCGCAAGATTATATGTTAAATATATCTTTTTTTTTAATTACACTAATAACAGATTTAAAAAAATCTAACGTTTTAAGCTTTTGTATACATACAAAGTATATCCTGCCTACAGAATGTTGAATGAGTAATAACAGATAGCCGAGTGCGTGGAGAAGACAGTGATTGATAGCAGTTTTTCCCTAGACTCAGGATTGCACTGACTAGTTAACCCAGAAGTGACCTGTTTAGGTGAGTACAGTACTTCACGCCTGCACAGCTAGATGTGGTAAGGGTTACATTTTTGTTTGCTAGGCTCATGGCATGGAGCTGCACCAGAACCTGCCAAGCACGGATCTCAGAGATCTGAACCACCCACCCCGGCAATGCTCAAATTCCAAAGAGACAAGAGTGCAGAAATCTGAAGTATGGCTGACACACCCCTGCATCCTGATTGGTTGTATTAATGCAATAGCATGTGGGTAGTGAGTTACTCCTGTAAACACAGATTTTATTTTAAAATGCACTTATTTGAAACATTCAAAAAGTATTTTTTTCATGAGATCCTCACAGTAATGTGGTCGAAATCCTTAAAAGAACACTGTAATAGAAGAGCTTTTACATCTGAATAGAAAATTAGAGTAATGATAAATTAAAAAAAACATAGTTGCCTCCTCCCCCTCAAGAAAGTGGGCAGATCTCCTTCTGTTCTAGCACAGTGTAAAATTACCTGTAATAGGTTACAGTTGTGAGTAACGCCTGCAAGATGCGTTCTGCGCAGGCGTTACTCAGAACTGCTATTGCTACACTGTTGGGAAATCTGGGGAAATGCTCATGAGCGACGCAAATTATCCCAATTGCGTACTGAGCAGGCGTGCCACTGAAAGCGAGGGGAAGGGAGGAAGAAGGAGACAAGGGACAGAGGAGGCAGGGAGAGAGATGGGGGAGAGAGGCAGAGAGGGAGGGGAAGAGAGAGGAGGCAGAGAAGGAGGGAGAGGGAATGAAGATAGAGAGAGAAGGGGGCAGGGAGAGGTGAGAGAGAGAAGGAGGGAAGAGAAATAGAAGGAGGGGGAGGGAGAGAGAAGGAGGAGGACAGAGAGAGGGGGAGAGAGAGAGGAGGCAGAGAGAAAGGGGGGGAGAGAGCAGAGAGAGAAAGGGAGAGAGAAAGAGAGAGAAGGAGGGGGAGAGAGAGACAGGGCATAGGGGGAGAGAGGAGGCAGAGAGGGAGGAGGAAAGAGAGAAGGAGGGGGATAGAGAGGGAGGGGAGAAAGAGAGGAGGCTGAGAAGGAGGGAAAGAGAGAAGGAGGGGGAGAGAGAGGGGGGAGAGGAGGCAGAGAAGGAGAGAGACAGGGAAGAGATGGAGGGGGAGAGTGAGAGGAGGCAGAGAGGGAGGGGAGAGAGAGAAGGAGGGAGATAGAGAGGGAGGGGAGAAAGAGCGGAGGCTGAGAAGGAGAGAAACAGGGAAGAGAGGGAGGGGGAGAGTGAGAGGAGGCAGAGAGGGAGGGGGAGAGAGAAGGAGGGAGATAGAGGGGAGAGAGAGCGGAGGCAGAGAAGGAGGGGAAGAAAGAGAGAAGGAGGGGGAGAGGGAGGGGAGAGAGGATGAGGGAGAGAGAGGAGGCAGAGAGGGAAAAGGAGGGGGAGAGGAGGCAGAGAGATAAGGAAGAGGACTGTGAGGGGGAGAGGATGAGGGAGAGAGAGTAGGAGGGGGGACAGAGAGAAAAGGGGGTGGAGGGAGAGAGAAGGAGGGGGAGGGCGAGAGAAGGAGGGGAGGGAGAGAGAGGGAGGGAGGGGAGAGAGAGAGAGAGAGGAGGAAGAGAGAGAGAGAGAGGATAGATAGAAGGAGGAGAAGAAAGAGGGAGGAGGAGCCAGAGCAGAGGCAGAGAGGGAGGGAGAGAAAGAGAGAAGGAGGAAGAGAGAGAGGGCCGGGAGGAGAGGGAGGGGGAGAGAGAGAGGGAGGGGAGAGGGAGGGGGCAGAGATAGAAGGAGGGGGAGGGAAAGAGAGACAGGGAAGATAGAGAAGGAGGGAAAGAGAGAGAAGGAGGGGAGATGGAGAAGGTAGACAGGGAGAAGGAGGGGGAGTGGGAGGGGGAGAGAGGAGGCAGAGAGAGAAGGAGGGGACAGAGGAGGCAGAGAGAGAGAGAAGGAGGGGTAGAGTGAGATGGAGAGATAGAGAGAAGAGGAGGAAGAGAGAGAAGAAAGGGAGGTAGAGAGGGACAGGGGAGAGAAAGAGAAGGCGATAGGATACAAAGAGAGAGAAGGAGGGAGAAAAAGAGAGAGAGAAGGAGGGGGAGAGAGGAGGGAGAGAGAGAAAGAGGGGAGAGTAAGAGGGAAGGGGAGAGAGGAGGAGGGAGAGAGAGAAGGAGGGGGAGAAAGAGAGAAGGAGTGGGAGAAAGAGAGGGAGGGGTGGGTGGAGAAAGAAGAGAGAGAATGTGTGTAAGAGAGAGAGAGAGAGGGGAGGGAGAGAGAAGAGATGGAGAGAGACAGAAAGCACACAGAGCACAGAGAGAGAGACAGCGCACAGAGAGAGAGAGAGAGACAGCACAGAGAGAGAGAGAAACAGCACAGAGAGAGAGACTGCATCTAGAGAGAGAGACAGCACAGAGAGAGAGAGACCAAGCAGAAAGAGACAGATGGTGTACAGAGAGAGAGAGAGAGAGAGACAGAACAGAGAGAGACAGAACAGACAGTTGAACATAACATATCATACTGTTTTGGATGGATAAAAATAATCCCATTATGTAATATCTGTTCCTGTCCAAATCATCCGTCTGTTGGCCATGTGTGCACACAGAGACAAGAATTTACACCAACACAGAGTTCTGGTATAAAACTTCTTGTATTCTTCCCAACGAACGAACCAACGAGCGAACCCCCCCAAATACAACATAGCAACTTATATAATATAAGTTGATCAGATATAAGAATCATACGACGCATTGTTAGACAGTTAGTGAGTTATTGATTGGTTGACAAGGTAGGAAGGGTCCTTCCATATTTGGTCTCGGATGTTGATGTCATTATGGTCAGTTTATGTGAAGCTTCTGATTGGCTCTGGAAGGTGGCGGGGCTCATATCCTTATTTGGTCACGGATATGAATGTCATCTGGGAGCTCCCAGATATGATTCAGTAGCCATCTTATGACTCCCAGGATACAGTTCAGTCGCCATCTTATGACTCCCAGGATACACTTCAGTAGCCATCTTATGACTCCCAGGGTACAGCTCAGTAGCCATCTTAGGACTCTCAGGAAATAAAGAATAAAAGCAATTAGTGCCTTATCTTTATATATTGTAAGGAAAGGAATGCAGCATGGACATAATATACATTTTCATGAATTTCGTCCACAACAATACTAGTAGTACATAATGAATGCCTCCCAAAGCTCCTCATGTCTATTTGTAGTGTTCGCTGGAGTAATGGAGAGCTGCTCGCCCCATTGGTAAACAATGCAGCAAACTACGGCACACTAAAATTGAGGATCATGAAACCGGCAGAGAGTCTAAAATCACATTACACTAGAAGTGTGCAAATGAACAAGTTTAAGCAACTAAAAATATTGAAAACTTTTTCCAGGGGGTAAATATGACTTTATTTTTTTATTATCATTACTCTGTTTTATATTCTGGTTGAAAAGAGCATCTATTACTGGGTTTATTTAATGCTTATGTCAGAAGGCATTAAAGGGAATGTGGAAAGGTTCTGGTATGACATGACAAAAAACTATAATTGTATTCTACAAATAAAGATAGTAGGCTAAAACTTCATTGAATGTATTTGCATGTAAACTATTATTGCTGAATGTTATCACTCCCTGAAGGATTGGATGGTTTGCACATGCTCATAGTGATTTGAGCAGTTGACTACAAGGCTGAGAACATAGTTTACTTTCTCACAGGTTCTGAGACCATGTGCCTCACAGCCAAGCACCTAAAAACCTAGCATGTGCTAATCCTGTGACCATTCTTGGTAGCGGAAACACCAGGGGCCTCATTCAATTGCAATGTTGCTAATTGAATAGGGCTCTATATAAGCACATAGCATATTTTTTTTACAGAAGTTTTTAGTTAGTGAAGACCTGGCTTTTGGATAGAAGTTCACTAACTAAAAACTTCTGTAAAAAAAGTATGCTTTGTGCTTATATTGAGCCCTATTCAGTTGGCAAAATGGCAATTAAATGAGGCCCTAGGATAGTACTAGATAACATACAGAGGAAAGGGGGATCAATGAGGCTGATTTAATTGCACTATGCCACTAATCCTATGCACTTTCATGTATTCTGTGGGAGGAATATGGCCTCTGACAAACAATTGATAACACAATTTCACAAGCAGTTTTTCTCTTAAGAAATAGCATTTTTATCCAAAATTAAAAGTTGTTTATCTGGCTGTGTTTACATAATTCTGTTGAGCAATAGGTAGCAAATAATTTTTTACAAATTTCACCAAGGTTAAAATGTTGTAATAAAGTCAAGATCTCCAATACATATTTATAAGGATACACACATACATATTTTAATATTATAGCATTCAGAAGTTTACATAGTTAAAGAGACCAAGAGAATGGACAATTAAAGCATGCCTCTAAACCGTCCTGCTGTATTTCCCTAATTATATTTGGGCTACAATAGTATTGATGGAACAGCAAGATTCAAAAATGGCGTCTGCGTAACCCTACAAAATTCTGTATTCCAAAACGACTCCCCAATCTCCAAGAACTCTGCCATGACTTCTAAACAGATCCTCATACATCTTTCCAAGACTCTTTCAAGGTTACCACAAAGCTTGGAGTAATTATCCCATGAATTCCATGCTCATACAAAATGTGCAACACTGCTGTAGATTTATTTCACAACTCTATAATTCTGTTTTCATAAATTATTGATCTTCCTGCAGTTTCTACATGGTGTTCTCTAAGACAGCTGTTGAGGTGCTATGTACGGAATGAGTCACTTTTCTTTAACATATGTAAATTGTTAAAAGCTATTGTACCTTATGGCAGTCTTGGCTTCTCTCGTCAGTGAGTAATATGAGGATTGCACTTTGACTTGGTAAAAATTAAGGAATGATTTGACACTTCAGACAATAGATTATATTATATGTACTCTGCTAAGTTTGCATTTGAATGAATGTGATTTGTAAACCAGAACCACTAACTAATCTGCTACAGATAAAGAGAATTGTGAAAAAAAACATTTTTTCACCTAAAAAGTTACAGTAAGGCTCTAACAGGTAGCTCATAGCTATTGGTGGCTGCTTGGCTTCAAGTGGAGGTCTAATACAAAATTATTTAAAAGGGAATTATGTAGTGGTAAATCAACAGTTTAATTATTAAAAATAGAGCATTTAGGTTGGCTCCTGAGCTAAATTTTAAACATACAAAATTATGCACTTAAGAATATATAATTAATGACAAATTGATGACCACAATGAAAAAGGAGAGGAAGGATAAAACCTTCCTAAATCCAATCAGATCTTAATGCCACTTAATAATAATAATACCATATTGAATCAATCAAGAAAATACATTAAATGTCATTTAAAAAAACAAAAACAAATATTGTTGTAAAATAAGTACATTCCCCTGAATGAATCAAAAGTAAAAAATATCAAAATATCTTCCACATCACTGGAAAGTATAACATAAATGTCTCTGGTCAAATAATTAGGTAGCAGTAATGATAAAGATAGAACATCAAACATCAAAAATTGATGACCACAATCGAAGAGGAAAGTGACTTGGGAGCTATTATGTCAAATTATCTAAGAGTAAGCAAACAGTGCAGGTTGTAGGTAAGACCAGGAGGATGCTTTTGGTTGTTTTGGAAGAAGAGTTTGTAAAAGAAAGATAGGTACCAATGTCACTCTGTAGATCCCTATTGAGACATCTATGTCCAGTTCTGAGAGAGGTGCTGGGTCTCTCTGCGTTACCAAACAAAATTATTTTTAGGAGCTTTAAACTAAGCAAAACATGATTTTTTTTTTTGTTTCTAAACTGTTTGTGACTTTTTTCTTTTCAGGCAGGGAAGCTGAGCTGTGTAGCCAAAACTGACCTCCTGTGCGCCCACCTGCAAACTCAAGGGGAAAGGAAACCATCCATAACTAAAATACCCCTAGGGTGTAGAAAGTTAGAGGACTAATTCATGTGCCCTTTTTTTCAAAAAGCAGATATAGCTGTCCCTGCCTAGGGCCAGTTCTATATGAGGAGTTGATGTACAGAATTTTTTTACAGCATATGTTTCATCTGCAAAGAGCTGGGACATACTAACTGGAACTGCCCTAAAATAAAATATCCGGCTCCACTTCCAGGTCCTTCCATAGTATAGCACCCATCGTTGATGAGCATAACACAGCAGTGTCCTCAAGGGTCATAAGCCTCCCAAGAAGCTCAGAAAGTGAGGCTATTACTCTCGCCACCATACTAGACTGCAGGTACTGAGAAGAAGGGGAAGAATGTCACAAGCCTTCCCAATTTCATGGCTTTCCCCCCCAGATCCTACCCCGCCCACAGCATAAACACAAAAGGGTAAAGACCTAATGACAGCTCCTCTTCCAAGAGTGACATCCCATGGAAGAGTATGGATAAAACAATAAGGAGGTGGCTGAGAAATGGCAAATGCTGTAAATTATATCACCTCCCTCTGAAAGCAGAAGGAGAAGTAAGGCATCTCCTCTTTATCTGGGGGTATTTTCTGACCAGGCAAGCAGATTCAGCTAGCTAGTGCCAGACCACACACCTCTCCTTTCAGACCCTAAAGAGGATAATGTTGATAAAGGTTAGAAAAGAGAGCAGGCCTTTGCCTTTGGCGATTGAGGGGGTTGCAGTAAAGCCCTCCTGAATGGGTGGTCAGTGTCCCTAAGATGAGCTCCAATGCTACTCTCTGGTGAAATCACTGGGGTTTTGTCAGTGCCATAGGCTGGTTCACCACTTGGAGGGGGTAATATAGGTTTGACTCCCATTCAAGGACGGCAGATTATACTGTCAGAGGGGATGTAGCACCAGAGTGGGTGGATATGCGAGAGAAAGACAAACAAAGCTCCCTAAGTAGTAACATAGGTGAGCCTACCAGTGACAATGCCCTTTCTACCAACCTAGACAGGTCAGGGTCCCAAAGTCATGGAGGGTACTTTTTAGACAACCAAGAAAAAAGGTAGAATAAAGCGGAAGAAACTTGCCCTGTTGTTGAGGATGAGGTAATGGCCCTCAGCCAAGAGGAGCCTGGGGATGATCCGCAAGAGGGAACATTAGACACTAAGTAGGTTATGGAATACACTAACAGGATACACAATAATGGCTTTGCACATCAGCATACTTAATAGCAACGGCTATAAAGCCACAGGTTCCAGGTCCTCTGTACTCTCCTATGTGCAACAGGAATGGTACTCTGGAAGCTTACTGCAGGAAACACATACTACCCCAGAAGCTGTGGCCTCATGGCAACACGAATGGAGAGGCAGGGTCTTTTCAGCCTTTTCACATCGACACTGTTGCTTGTGAAAGCTGTTATTCCAGGCCATCTACTCCAACTCCAGGTCTGAGAGCAAGAATACATAGTTAAATTATTTAATGTTTATGCTACTGCAGTAGGGCCAGAGAGGGTAAAGTTCTTAGCCACACTGTCAGCATACATGAAGATGATTGACACAGATGAGTGTGTGGTCCTCTGTGGTGATTGACTCACACATGCTTCTGAATCAGTCATGCTGGAGCACATTGCCCACTTTTCCCTAGGAACATCAAATGATTTTGCCTACGTCAGGTGATCTACTCCACTTCTGGACAGAATGGAGAGGTTGCAAGAGTGAAACAGTGGTGGGATGTGGGCAAGGTGCACTTGCAACTCTTGTGTCTGGAATTCACCAAGAGTGCAAGTAGACAGCATGAAGCTAAGCTGGAGTCACTCTGGGGGAGGTGCTCAATCTCAAGCAGAGTTTGTCTATTTGTAGGAACCAATTTCTACTGAATGAATATGTAGAAAGGAAAGGTGTTCTCTGTGACATGGGACTGCGCCAGACCAATGGGGGCATACATGTGGAGCCGCATGCGTTTTCTAAAGGAAATTAACCAGTGCTCTGACCTCTTCTACTCTACCTAAGTCTGAATCAGGTCTTCTAAATTCTTTCTTCTGGACCTCATATATATATATATATATATATATATATATATATATATATATATATATATATATATATATATATGTGTGAGTGTATAGAGTCATACATATCCATGTTTTTACATGTTAACAGATGTACTGATACATTTTATTTTAATCATATTAAGGCTTTTATAATTTGCAGTATGGTATTTTTTTTTTTTATAAATATTTTTTATTAAAGACAAGGTTGCAACAGTACAATATAGGATAGCAGGTCATCAAGGACACATACAATATGTATTTTGCCGGTCTAAAACAAAGGTTATTAATTCCCATAGTGTATCAATAAACTGTCAAATAACGCTAAACTATACATAAATAAAAGTTTGTGACCTTTTTTTTCTTGTCTTCTTTTTTTTTTTTTTTTTTTCTGTTCCAAACAACTTTTATTGCGAATAACCGGTTAATATATTAACACAGATGGTTCATCAATAATATATCCATAAGATAGGTACTGTTTTTTAACAAAAGTAAGATGTATACAAGTAAATAACATTTTAACTGTAATTATTGCAGTTTTTTTATCTATCTAATTATTTTTCCCTCTATTCAACTACTTACGTATTAGAGCACGATCTAATATACCTATAATCTTATAGAGATCCTTTTGAAGAGGGGAAGAAGAGAATAGAGAAAAGAAAAAACAAAAAGGGAGGTATGGAAGAGAAGGTGCTAAGGAGAGGTAGAATTTGTTTAAGAGTTGTTCCTCATAAGATCAGCCCAAATTGTATGATTATGTCCCTGCATATTTACCACCCAATCTTGAGGATCCATGGGTCCCAACATGAGGCCCATTTCTTGTATGACCGATCCAATTCAGCCGAGATAACGCTCATGTCATATATGAATTTAAGTCTGTTTAGAACTACGCTATATGTGGGTACCTCTGATTTCCAGGCCTTAGCTATCGTAATTCGAGTTGCTAAAAATATTTGATGTGATAGGAGTTGAGCCTGTTTACTAAGGCCTTCTATGGGCAGGCCTAATAGGGCCTACATCGGTTTTTGGGGAATCTGGCATCCCCATAGTTTCTCTAAGATTTCATAAGATTTCAGCCAAATATGGGCAATTTTGGGACATTCCCATAGAACATGCTTAAGGGTGCCCATGTCCGGACATCCCCTAAAACACTTTCCATCTAGCGAGGGATTGGAGATTTTTAGCCTTATTGGCGTTAAATACCATCTCATAGTAGTCTTATAACTATTTTCCCTTAGAATTATGTTCAATGAGGAACTTGTGGCTTGTTTGTGTATCCTACTCCATTGTATATCAGTTAGTTCCATGTCAAGTTCTGACTCCCACGAATGTTGGTGATGCAATCTGAGTGGCGTTGACTGCTCAATTAGGTAATTGTAGATTATAGAAATGTTCCGTTTACCATTCGCATTGTCTAGACAGCATTTCTCAAACGGAGTGATCTTAGCATTGGCATTCAATTTAGCTACTTTGGATACATTGGCGTGCACCTGAGCCAGATTAAACCATTCTCTTATTGGTAGATTATGCACTTCTCTGAAAGTATCTACTGACCATTGCTGGGTCTTTCTCAACATATCGGCAACTAATGTAAATTTATTTTTTATCCACCACTCAAAATGCAATAGCCTATCCGTTAATACTGTATTTTGGTGTATCCACAATGGGGTAAGCCATGATCCTTTTTCTATCAGCTGTGTTCTCTTATTCGTCTGAGTCAGAACTGCAATGGATTGGATCATACAATTGGTCAAATAGATATTACCCAATTTAGAGTGCATACTAAGCCAACCTACCTGATGGATGTGTAAGCCTCTGTCCTCAAAAATATTTTTTTCTATCTCTACCCATATTGGCAGCTGTTCTTTGCCATACCACTTGGTAATTTCGGCCAGTCTGGCAGCTCTGCAGTAATGTAGTAGATCTGGTAGGGCCAACCCCCCCCTAGATCTGGGTGCCCTCATGGTTGTCTTGTTTATTCTAGGTTTTTTACGATTCCAGATGAAGCGAGAGATTGCCCCCTGTACAGCCAGGATGTCTTTAGAGCACACGGCCGTTGGGATGGTACGGAATAAATATAGCAGTTTGGGCAATATACTCATTTTAATGGCATGGATCCTCCCTAACCACGAAATTTTGTATGTGGACCATGTTGTAATATCATTGAGAAGTTTCTTTATAAGTGCCGGATAGTTAGCTAAGTAGGTCAATTTAGATTGCCGGGGAACGAGAACCCCCAAGTATCTAATATGGCCTTGTGCCCATCTAAAGGAAAAATTCCCTGCAATTTGGGTTTCCAATTGTTTCGGTAGAGAGACGTTTAATGCTTCACTTTTACTTGAGTTAATTTTGAAGCCAGAAATGCTGCCAAAGAGTTCAAGAACATGGAAGAGGTTAGGGAGACTAATTAAAGGCTCAGTGATCGTAAGCAGGACATCATCCGCAAATAAACTCAATTTGTGTTCTGTCTTTTTCACTCTTACCCCCTTAATATTTGTATCTTCCCTTATTGAAGTGGCTAGGGGTTCAATACACATCGCAAAAAGGAGAGGGGATAAGGGACAACCTTGCCTTGTTCCTCTTGTGATTTTAAATGTTCGGGATTTAAACCCCTGGTAAGCCACATATGCTATCGGGTCTGAGTACAGTGTCAGTATGCCCCTCACTAACTTATCACTTAATCCAAACTTATGTAAAACCCTAGTCATATATGCCCAATCTATCCTATCAAAGGCCTTTTCTGCATCCAAAGAGAGCAGCATCAAAGGCTTATTTTGGAGAGATGCTACATCAAGCAAATTGAATATGCGTCTGGTGTTATCCGGCGCTTCCCGACCTTGAATGAACCCAACCTGGTCGGGGTGTATCAAGCTTGGTAGAATCTTGGACAACCTATTCGCTAAGATTTTGGAATAAAGTTTAATGTCACAATTGATCAGTGATATAGGCCTGTAACTTTTACATTGGGACGGGTCTTTCCCTTCCTTGGGTATTACTATTACTTTAGCTTCCAGAAATTCTGCCCTCATGGGTTCACCTGACAATAAGTCGTTAAACAGTAGTTGGAGATGTGGAGCCAACACATCTATGAATTGCTTATAGTAAAAATTTGTAAAGCCATCTGGGCCTGGTGCTTTATGTGATTTTGTTTCTTTTATAGCTCTCTTGACTTCACTCAAATCTATGGGGTTGTCTAATAAACCCGATTGTTCATCATCAAGTTGTGGGAGACTAATGGAGGAAAGGAATTTATCAATTTGGGATATATGGCCAGTCGAACCTGAGCGAGCAGGAGCTGAGTATAGGTCAGCGTAAAACTTTTCGAATGCTTCTGTAATGTCATTTGGCTTATAAACCGTCTTTTCATTATCTACCCTTAGTTTGGGGATAAAGGAGTCTGCCCTTTGTTGGTTGAGCTTTCTGGCTAGCATTTTATCTGGTTTGTTCGAGAACGTAAAGTATTGAGATTGGGTCTTTTGTAATATGGTCACAACCTTTTTACGCAGAATACCCTGTAGTTGTTGTTTAAGTTTATGTATTTCAACTTGTGTCCCTGGGGGTCTCCTGGAGAGCGGAATAGCTTGCAGGGCTGAAATTTTGTTGTTTATAGAGTTGATTTGGGTTAACTCTGCTTTCTTCGCCAGGGAACCAAGTTGGATACATTTCCCTCTTATTACTGCTTTATGTGCGGCCCACACCCCCCCATTGCGTACCTCACCTCCTCCATTTAGTTCAAAGTATTCTACTATGGTGGCATATATTTTATCTTTTGTGTTCCCGTCATTTAACAGGGCTGGGTTAAGCGCCCACGAAGGGGAGCGTCCTTTGGGCAGCAAATCATCTAGGGAGATGCATATCGCGTCGTGGTCAGACCACGCAATGGGTCGAATTTTTGCCTCCTGTAGGTTTGGGGTTAGGTGTTGCTGGATTAGGATGTAATCTATGCGAGAGTATGTGTTATGTCTAGCCGAATAATGAGTGTATTCTCTATCAGAAGGGTGGATCGCTCTCCAGGCATCAAGCATGCCATGGTTGTTGAGCAACAATTTGAGGGATTTTGTAGCGGTAGGGATTACCAACGGGTTGGCGAAGCTCGACCTGTCTTTTGTTTGATCTAAAACTGAATTCATGTCCCCCCCTAGGATCCATGTTGATTGTTGCCATTCAGACATCATGTCTGATATCTTATGAAAAAATGCGGACTGTCCCGTGTTCGGAGCGTATACGTTTAATAGTGATATTTTGCGTTCATTGACCGTGCCTTGTATTAAAATGAATCTCCCTTCCGGATCTCTACGTGTTAGCGTGTGTTGAAAATTTAACCTCTTATGTATTAAGATGGAAACTCCCTTTTTCTTTTCGGGGGCTGTAGAGTGAAATGTTTGCGTGAAATTTTTTCCCCAATATTTTGGAATAGAGTTTTTTTTAAAATGGGTTTCCTGTACCATAACAATATCCAGTCCCATACGACCGTATTCCCCTAGGGCAACCCCCCGCTTCACCGGCTCATTCAACCCCTGAACATTGTGGGATGCAATATGTAAGGCCATGATTCACTACCTGCACCAAGCGTCCGATGTGAGGCCCAAGTACTGATGTGTTGATTTTCCCCTTATGGTTTCTGACCTGTAGATTCTTCTTTTTGGAGCGTGTGGTACTCAAGGTACCTCACCCGGCTAAAAAGGATTAGATCAGGTAGATAAAGAGGGTAGGAAGAGGAAGAGAAAAAGTCAGAAAAAGGCACAAAGCGGTTGTAAAAAAACAAAAACAAAAAAGGAAACAGATATTAACAAACTGTATAAAAATAAGTTTGTCTTGCTTTCTTTCTCCCGTTCCCCTCTCCCCTCTCTTTCCTCTTACCCTCTGCAATTCAATACTTCAACAGTACTATCTACACGTAAGTAGTTATAAAAAATATACCTGTAAACAAATATATATACACAAAGCTTTTGTTGAAATTTACTAAATATGTATATAAATCTATACACAATTTAAACTTGGTTGAGGAGAGCTCCTAGCTGTCCTCCTAAAAACCAATGGTGAGGCCCCCGGTATCTTTTCAATAAGATGTCCAGGCGACTCGCCAGATCAAAAAAAAAAAAAAAAAGGACAAATAAATAAAAAAACAAAAAAAACAAATAGACAACAAAAACAAGCAAAAAAGGAACAAAGAGTAATAGAACAAATTTACTCAATTGACCCCCTCTGGGGCACATCTTTAAAGAACCATTAATTATTAAGTGACTATAACCATGTAATTGAAAACTGAATAGTGAATTATTTCTTTAACAGACCCTTAACTAGTCCTGATTCTGGTACCTTGGGAGAGTTAGTATAGTTGCATGGGTATGTATGCTGATGCAGGGTTAAAGCTATACTGTCTTAACTGCATATCTAATATTAACCTTGAGACTGTAGCCTTAGCATTTGTGATTACATAAACCCTACATTACTTTACTTCAAAGTTATAGGGCATTGTCCTCATTTAAGAATGTCTTTCCTGCTATTTTGTCTCCCACGTCCAGGAAAAGGAAAAAAGTATTAGGTTAAAGCAACCTCAATGTCTCTGCTGTCGCGCTCTAGAGCGCCTGTAGGGTCTGGCATCCGGGCGTTGAGTTGTTCCTCCAGGTTCGTGCACCTGAATATTCCAGGACGTTAGCAGCGTCATTCCCTCCTCCACATCAAGAACAGCATGGGTCTTTCCATCCTTTAGAATGTTCAATTTGAAGGGAAAGCCCCAGGAATATCTCCAACATTGTCCAAGTATGGCCTCTAGAAGGGGTTTGAAGGTTCTTCTTTTATACAGGGTGGTCGGGGAAAGGTCAGCATACACACTCGGTTGACCCCCTGCGCATTCTGGTATACCTGGTCTCGCTGCCTTCATAAAAAGATCTTTCGTGGTATAGAAGTGGAATTTAGCGATAACGTCTCTTGGCCTCTCTCCCGCCATCGGGCGTCCTGTCAATGCCCTATGGACGCGGTCTAATTTAAAGGCATCCTCCATTAAGTTTGGCAGCAGGTATTTGCAGAGATCTAACATGTAGTTTGGCAGATCTGTGATCGATTCTGGGAGATTTTTGATTCTGATGTTTTGACGGCGGGACCGGTTCTCCAAATCTTCCTGTGCGTATTGGAGTTGGTTCTGTTCGTCTCTTAGGGCCGACATTTCACCTTCTAATTGGATGTGTGCGTCCAATAGCTCATTGTATTTCGTTTCCAGGTCAGTCACCTTTGAGTCTACTGCTTTTATCTCACCTTTGAGTTCTGCCGCTACTTTTTTGATTTCTCCAGTGACCTCTGTTCTAAAAGAGGAGATTAAGTCTTTTAGATCCTGGATATCTGCTTTCGTACTGTGTGCAGTCGGTTCCATATTAGACGCCTGCATGCGCTCGTAAGATGAGGGTGGCTGTTGAGCAAATTGAGTTGGGGTCCTTGCTGTACAAAAGTTCTGTGTTGATTTAGTCGCCCTTCTCGTTGAGGTCCCAGCCATTCCTTTATTGTGGCTTATAGACATAAATATTCACTGTTTTTGTTACGTCACTTTACTGTAGGTTGTGCCACCATACTTGGGGGATGGGGTTAGTTTACATAATGAGCATAGTATTAGTACCTTGCATCATAAAATACGGTCGTTTGTGTGCTGCCAATATGTTGTTAAAGGTTGAGAGTCTTTGAAGTAGGGGACACCAGACCCCTTGGATAGCAATATATTGTAATTGTATTGCAATGATATAGGTATTTATAGCACAGCTTTATTTCTCAACTGATGCTGCATATAGCAATGTTTCAAGGTATCTGCAGTATGGTATTTTAAAGAATTTTACATATTCATAGGAATTTATTTTTATAAATAAGCAAAAAATAAGTTCAGAGTTTATTAACTAAAATTTGTAAATATTTGTATTGCCTTTGTCTGACTTGCCAAAATTTCAATTACAACTGCTAAATGCTTCCTTGCATTCAAGGCCATATTCTATTTTTAGAAGCTGAAAACCTGAGAAATAAAGCCAACCACAATAAATATATTTTTATAAAATAGTTAACAGTTTAAAGATTTTATATATATATATATATATATATATATATATATATATATATATATACATATATATATGTACAGTATCTCACAAAAGTGAGTACACCCCTCATATTTTTGTAAATATTTTATTATATATTTTCATGTGAAAACACTGAAGAAATGACCCTCTGCTACAATGTAAAGTAGTAAGTGTACAGCCTGTATAACAGTGTCAATTTGCTGTCCCCTCAAAATAACTTAACACACAGTCATTAATGTCTAAACCATTGGCAACAAAAGTGAGTACACACCTAAGTAGAAATGTCCAAATTGGGCCCAAAGTGTCAATATTTTGTGTGGCCACCATTATTTTCCAGCACTGCCTTAACCCTCATGGGCATGGAGTTCACCAGAGCTTCACAGGTTGCCACTGGAGTCCTCTTCCACTCCTCCATGATGACATCACGAAGCTGGTGGATGTTAGAGACCTTGCACTTCCCCCACCTGCCGTTTGCGGATGCCCCACAGATGCTCTATAGGGTTTAGGTCTGGTGACATGCTTGGCCAGTCCATCACCTTTACCTTCAGCTTCTTTAGCAAGGCAGTGGTCGTCTTGGCGGTGTGTTTGGGGTCGTTATCATGTTCGAATACTGCCCTGCGGCCCAGTCTCCAAAGGGAGGGGATCATGCTCCCCTGTGCCAGCAGCACTCATGGAAGCCCAGCCCATGACACTTCCACCACCAAAAGTATACATCTATACTGAGGAAAGGTAGTTGAAATAACCCTAAATGACAGATAAACGGATAAGACACAAAGAGCATAAAAACACGGATATGAGATGAAACCCTCAGTTTGAACATAAACAGCGATGCAGAGAGTGGAGGCAGCATCTGACATCATCAAGTAAATGCATATAGGGGGAATCAACACAACATATTATAGAAAACATATATACCCATATAGACATATGTGTATATATGTTTGGTCTGGGCCTGCATAAGTGTTGCCGGCACTGGGGAGCTACAGTTCATTGAGGGAACCATGAATGCCAACATGTACTGTGACATACTGAAGCAGAACATGATCCCCTCCCTTCAGAGACTGGGCCGCATGGCAGTATTCCAACATGATAACGACCCCAAATACACCTCCAAGACGACCACTGCCTTGCTAAAGAAGCTGAAGGTAAAGGTGATGGTCTGGCCAAGCATGTCTCCAGACCTAAACCCTATTGAGCATCTGTGGGGCATCCTCAAATGGAAGGTGGGGGAGTGCAAGGTCTCATGGAGGAGTGGAAGAGGACTCCAGTGGCAACCTGTGAAGCTCTGCTGAACTCCATGCCCATTCTGGTTAAGGCAGTGCCTGAAAATAATGGTGGCCACACAAAATATTGACACTTTGAGCCCAATTTGGACATTTCCATTTAGGGGTGTACTCCCTTTTGTTACCAATGGTTTAGACATTAATGGCTGTGTGTTGAGTTATTTTGAGGGGACAGCAAATTTACACTGTTATACAGGCTGTACACTTACTACTTTACATTGTAGCAGAGTGTCATTTCTTCAGTGTTGTCACATGAAAAGATATAATAAAATATTTACAATAAAATCTGAGGGGTGTACTCACTTTTGTGAGATAATGTATATAATACATAATGTACACAAGAGCAGTCAGAGACTGCGCCCCCTACCACAGTAAACGGCAGAAAGAGCTGGTGCCCCTCACCATAGCAAGCGGCGGTCAGAGACGGTGCCCCCTCCACACCAAGCAGCGGCGAGAGACATTGCTGCCACCAAAGCAAGCGGCGGTGAAACGGTGCCACCACCACAGCAAGCGGCGGTCAGAGACGTTACACCCCACCACAGCGAGGACAGTCAGAGCTGGCACAGCGGAGGGACAGGGGGACTAACTATCATTTATTTATGATGGATAATTACTGTGGTATATATATATATTTCACTTTCTAAAACATTTTGCCTATTTTCTGGTATAGATCAAAATAGCATATTGTAAATATGAGACTGCAGTTGTCCTGTAAGTCTATTATATTACGGTTGGGGATATTTTGTGAAAGAATATGAACACTTATGAACCACGCTTGCAGCTTGTTAAGTATAACATACAGTCTATCTTAATTACCGGAATAAATATTCAGATATCTAAAAAACATACACGCAACATATATGCAATCTCAGCCATATAATGCAGAAGATACACAAGCACATAAACAGATCACACCTAAAATCCCTCAACTCACACTCAATCCCTGCACCTAAACTAACACCCATGCAAACAATCAGAAAGACATACACATTAATTCAGTCTTGCAGGCGCACGGCTCCCACACACGGCCAGCAGAGGGTAGACGTGTCAGCACAGACATGGTATTCTAAGCACAAAGCAATAAAGAAGTCCCAAAGCACGGCTGTGTCCTCATACCAATAAAATACACCTCTGGGCCTTGTTACTAAGGTCTGTCAGATACAAAGGCAAAGGAAAAAAGCAGAAATGACAAAACAATTGAGAAGGTAACATCTGTACCGTCTTCTACTCCATGATTTATAACTAGTGCACTTAACCCCACATATGTATGTATATATATATATATATATATAGTTGAATAATCAGAATACTGCAGTAAATATTGATACCTTTTTTATTGGACAGACTTGTTCATAATATAGTACAAACAATGAATAGTACATTAGTGATTCCATTTGAATGCCTAAGAAATAAGCTAATAAACTTATTTCCTGTTCAAATTTCTCAGAAATACAGTTGATGCACTGCACTCTGGGAAAACTGGGTGGGGACATGCAAATGAGACCACCATGCACGCTCACTCTAATTAATCCAATAACCATTTTTTACATGGCTCCTTTTAAGCTTATGCACACTGAATTTCACAGCTTTAAGCACAGCACCGGAATTGATTAGGCACAAACCAGGTCACCTACCCACAAACAGAACTGTTTTAAGGTTACT
The DNA here is from genome assembly GCA_027410445.1 of Discoglossus pictus. Lineage (NCBI taxonomy): Eukaryota > Metazoa > Chordata > Amphibia > Anura > Alytidae > Discoglossus > Discoglossus pictus. The sequence continues at coordinate 46,063,171 of CM050167.1, read as the reverse complement.
GACGATCATCAGTGAAAATGAGGGCGACTAAAATGGTGCATGGAAGATTAATGGGAAAGTATTACTTTATAGAATGTAAGTAGTATGGAAAAGCACAGTAAAGGAATTCAAGCATGTCTGGAATGAGCATAAGGTAATCCTGATAATATATCTAAACCACAGAGTGGACAGACCAGATGGGTCTCTTGGTACTTACCTGCCTTATAAGATTAATGTGAATACACAGAAATCCACTCCTTTTACCACAAGTCCATTAGTGAATCTAGCCCAAGTCCAGTATAACCATTGGAATTCCTCTCCGTTAGTGTGTTATCTTTTGGGGTATATATACTAGGTTTTGATGTCTCCAAGACCTCACATTTTTATTTCAAAACATGAGATAAGATAAAGAGAGTATATGTAGTGGAGAGAGGGAAATATAAGGAGAGTATATGTAGTGGAGAGAGTGATAGATAATGTGAATGTAAGTATAGGGAGGAGGGGTATGGCTGGTATGGAAGTCAAAATGTACATAAAAGGAGGATGAGACAAGGGAAAAAAGAAAAACAGAAGGGTGCAAACCAAAGAAAGGCAGAGTGGGAAAATAAGTTTCAGAAAAAGAGGACAATGGGGAGAGAGAAAGTAAGGGCAATAGGTAGAAAATAAAGGGAAAAAGATGGAAGGGAAGACTGGGTATAGGTATAAATCTAGGAACTCTAATTCTTTCTGCCCCTTGACCTTCTGTGATCCTAGGAGATGGAGGGGAATTTAGAAAACCTTATCTTTGGGTTGGCTTAGTGTAAGGATGGACTTGGATTCATAATAAATAATCAGGTAGATAGGGGGGCAAGAAGAGCTAAGAAACTTTGAGGCGTACACCTACAGAGAATAATAGGGAGTCTTTCATGCGTGAGAGCTATTTCTTGATTGTTCTTTGAGCAGCAGATGCGACTTTCAAATACAAACCAAGTACATCCTTCCGTGTACCTCATCCAGTCACGTTCAAGAGCCTGGGAACCTTAGAAATCCAACACACTAGAATAAATCCTGTTTAAGGTAATACATTTATTAAAAAAAATAATCTGCAAACCATATTAATCTAGAGAAAACAACTGTTATTGCACAAACCGGCAGTTTCACTTAATAAGTGTGAGAAAAAAGGCACAAATAAGGTCTGACACCCCAAAACTACTTTAATCCTGCCGTATCGGGGTGAATTACTTGCAGTATTACTATGTGTGTTGGGAGGTGATGGTTTGAGTCCCATCTCAATTCTAAAGTAGTATAATTAAAAAGACATTCTGATGTTTCAAGACGCTACACCAGGGATCAGCAACTAATGGCTCTAGACCAAAATGTGTCCCAATGACTTTTGTCACTGTCAAACCCAATTTTGGCTGTGAATTAAAATCAGTGTCATTTTGCTTGATTTGTTTTCTTCTGTAAAACATCAACTTCTTTTGTATGTTTTCAGATATCCAAATGGTATTTCATATATGAAGAGTCTTTATTGATATATTTCTCTGATGTATTTTGGCTTTTTACTTATAAAAGGTTGCTGTAAGTTATGATCTTGTTTTCATTAAGTTAAACAATTTTGCAGTTCCTTTGTTTAATAAAATGCAATGTCTTATATATATCTTGTGATTTTCCAAGTCAGTCATTCAATATCTTATCAGAGTTTTCTTTCCACTGACGCATATTGGCCTCTGTTAGCGAGTAAACTTGCATCATTATTAGTGAGTAAACTTGCATCATTATTAGTGAGTAAACTTGCATCATTATTAGTGAGTAAACTTGCATCATTATTAGTACACTCTCCTGGCCTAGGACTATTTATCAGCAGCTTTATGATTGGGTGTGTCTTGGTTTTAAAATTATTTACCAATGTGCTATTTGCTAGGGCTAAATGATAAAGGCCACCTTAGATTTGTCTAAGCAATTTGCTAATTAACCACTGTATCACATATATAGTTGTCAGTGTGCGTCATGTTGCGATGTTGGTCACGCTGTTGCGGCCCGTTGGAAAAAAAATGGCTGCAGAAAAACCGCAACACAACAAAAACGAGGCAGAAATACGTAAAACTAGCATGAAGGATGTAAAATTAGCCCGTAGGACGTAAAAAAAAGAGTCCTAAGCAGAAACATTTAGCTCAACACAATAACACAACCCAAGACAGTAACACTCAAGCGCGATGCCTATAAAGGACAAGGGGTGAGAGGCTTGCAATGAGCACCAAAGGTGCTCAGAGGGCCCATAGCCTCGCATTGTGTGGCAAACAGCATTGCCAGGCTTACAATTTTACTCCCGTCATGTTTGACGGGCAATTTCCTAGTGGCATTATACTACCAGGAAGCAGTTTTATTGGACAAACATTCATGGAAATGACAAGCTTTTGAGAATGTACCTCTCTGTCTCAAGTCACGAGCAATACTCAATATATATATCACGTATTATAATTGTCAAACTGCGATTCGTCGTCACGTTTTGCCAACCTTGCGTAGTGAGGCTAGCCGTTTAGGCACAGAAGTCTTCTGAGCTTGTACGAATAAGGGGATGAGTGAATAAGTTGCCTGCTCCCCTTGCAAAGCGTGGCGAGCAGTTGAGGCATTGAAACATGCAGGACTTAGCCTGAAATGAGCGCCGATGGCGCTCCTGCGAGCTTCGCAAAGCGAGGGGAGCAGTTGAGTCATTGAAGCACGCAGGTCTTAGGCTGCAAGCAGTTAAGAAACAAGGGACTTAGAAAAACAAATTCCGACCTCGCAATCCCTTAGCCAAAAAAAAGTAGACTCCCATTGTGTGACAAACAGCATTTCCACACTTTTTTATTGCCCCGTCATTTTTGACGGGCAAGTCGCTAGTATACATATATTGAGTATAGCATTATATAGCGATATATATAAGCATAGAAAATCTAAGGTGTCTAGGCTCCTAAAATGTGTACTTCTATCCTCTCTGGTGCAAGTCTACCTGGCTCATAAGTATTATTATTATACTAGAATATTGCCCGTCAAAAAATGACGGCAATGAAATTGTAAGTGAGCTAATGCTGTATGGTAATGAACTAAATAATACATTAAAAAAGGAATATACTTTATCTTTTTGGAAGTAATAAATGCAGGAAGCATTATGCTGAAGAGCTGACAATCTGTTTTCATGTTGCTGCAGCATACAATGTGTGTTTTGAGTGCTGTGCAGCTGTGCTGTGCAAGTGTCAGCAATGTGTGCAGTGTGTAGTGTAAATAGTGTGCGTGAGCGAGGAAAATCCGTTAGGATCGCAGTGTACTTCCGCATTGTGTAAGTTAATGTTGTAAAATGGCTCCTAATGTGTAGTACGTGTAGTACGTGTAAAATCCGTATGTGTTTGGTGGTGTTTTGCGTGTTTAGGGTCCTGTAGCATCGTTTTCGTTTTTTTCGGTGGCCATTTTGTCTCTCGCTTAGGTGATTTTCGGGTGTCTAAACTCTGGAATTTGGACTTAAATAGAGGTGTAACTTCACTTGCAGAGGTCCTGGGTGCCCTCCCTTGCTGTGGGTAAGCTTTTTATATGTTTGTTGTGTGTATTTATTGTGTTTTTAATGTTTTGAAGTTTGTGCGGGTCGTCCGTTAAAGTCGTATTTTTGCAAGGTCAAAATGTTTTTTTTCTAAGTCCTGCATCTCGTATTTGTGTGTCGTAAGTCCGTAAATGTTGCGAGGTCCGCAGTTGCTGGCAAGTAGCGCCTTGGCGCTCCTTGCCAGCAACTGAGGCCCTCTCTTCGCGAGGGCCACAGTTGCTGGCAAGAAGCGCCTTTGGAGCTCCTTGCCAGCAACTGCGTCCCTCACTTTGCGAGAGCCGCAGCGTTAGCAACAACTTTTGACAAACCGCAGTTATGACAACTATATATGTGATTTGCTGTGCATAGTAATAATAACATACATATATTATATTGTATGCCTTCATGCAGCTAGTGGGTTAATGAGTGTTGCTATGGTATTTCATTTCAATTAACAATTGCTATTCAATTAAGAATTCAAACTCCTTCCTTGAGCACAATACCAAATCCATGTGAGAACCCTTGAATAATACTGTTGTAATTTCAGAAATTTGATAAAATGCTCACAGTTGCCATTCTTTTAAAGAATTGCAAAAGATTTGAGATGGAACGGCAGGTTTTCTTCTGTGGATTTCATTATGAAAGCATTTTTTCCAACCAAGAAAATAGAACACTCGGAATCAATTTTATTATCTCACCAGGAAATAATGTACAAAAATACATAAATGTACATTATGTTTATCACTTCTGAGCTGTTGGTACATGATGAGGAAAGTCTTGCAATTTGATATAAAATACAACAGAAATATCACAGGTACCGAGTAAAAAGCGGAGCAAATTGGATTTTTCTCTATGCTTGTCCTGTTTAAAAAATGATGGCCCACATTTACTAAAAGGAGACGTTTTAGAAAGTGTTGTCACATCTTAATCATAAACCACATATCTCTAAAACACCTCACTATTTAATCCATCTGACCCAATGTGCTCTTGCATATCATGTATTTCAAACCTAATATACATTGATTTGGTGAAGTAAACCATTTCAACATAGATAATGAAATATTTAAAGAGAAAGTGATGCAAAAATAATCTAGCATGCGTTATTTAAAAGAGCAAAAAACGGCTACAGAGGAAAAAGTTAGCTCCTCCCTATAGAGAGCCCTGGCATGCTACTGCATTATTCAAACTGCTTTGGATTATGATTGTTTTTTTATTTGTTTTAGTTCTTGCAATTTGGGTAAAGAGATTACAGTCCATCATTGCTTGAAATATATAATGTTTTAGTAGGTTGTGATATTTTCCACTGATCAGAAGAAGCTCTCATTAGATATTATTGGAGAACCCGGCCTATAAACAAGATCTTTTAAGTGCATAATATATTTTTTTTTATTTTTAGCTCGATCTTAGATTCTGATAAAAAGTCTTCAAAATATAAAAGAACAAATGTACAAGAAAATTCATAATTTGTGAGGTTTAAGCTGATAAAAAGTGACAGTGTATCATTGCAAAATGATTGCATCCTGTAATTGTAGATATTATGGCGATGTGTGGCAATTGTCTATGGCTGCCTGGAGTTGATACAATAGGGCATATTATAATTGTGTATATAACTATATCATTTTGTGATTTGGTATGTAGAGCAAGCTGTCAGTTTTCCGGTTAAAGCTCAACCATTTCAGGTGTCGTCATGTCATGACAATACGATTTCCTTGCATTATACAAGTTTTGTCTTTTGGTCCTTATATTATAAGAAGAGAATGCCCAGCACATTCTCCATTTTCAGCATTTACACCACCGACTAATCTTTGTAATACTTGCTCTTGTGGACATCCCAAGCGCCATGCTGTTTTCTAACAGTTTCCATTTTGTTCTGCATTTAATGCTATGCCTTGGCCACTTTAATTCTTAAAGGCTCAAAAACACTGTGTTTCATGGGATGCAAAAACAAAACATCATCCAGATGGTCTCCAAATGGTTTGCATCTTATTGTCTCTTTAGATGCGATTAGACATAAGACGGGTGTTTAACTTTCTGAAAAATGATTTCAGCTTACAAATTTTGCATTTCTTCTTCCTGTTTGCACTTTTTAGTTTTCCTTCACCAAATCCTATCCAGTTTTCTTCTTCCTCATACTCTTCTTCACTAGCCCATGGGCCCCATGCTCCTCCATTCAGTTCTGGGTTACCCCTTGGGTCCTCAGGAGGGTAGCGCACAGGGATAGCAGTACGGTTATAGTGAGCCAAACGAATCAAAAGCTCTTTTACCACATCAGGCTTTTGGCTTGATAAGTCATGTCTCTCATATGGGTCTGCTGTGATGTTGAAGAGCCACAGGGACTTACGAGCCCCGTCTGTGTGGCGCTCCAAGTTCCACCAGCTCCCTGGGAAGTTGGTGACCGTCTGTGGTGGGATCCAGTCACTGTAACCAGGGTCTCCTGTCAACAGTTTAAAGTCTTTAACTCTGATGGATGCCTGAACTGCTGTGTTCCAAACCCCCTGCCCCTCCTCCAGAGACCCCGATCTGGCAAAATTATACAAAGGGTCAATGTTATGTAGGACTTCCGTCCTGGGTGATTCCTTTCCCTCGCTTATGGCACCCCACACATCATACCCATCTAAACCCTCTGTATCAGAAAAGTTTCCCCCTGCTAAATTCACAAATGTAGGGTACCAATCTGTAATATGCATTAGGGCTCGGCTTATCCGCCTTTTCTTTTTGATAAGTGGGCTATGAACAAAACCAAGCCCTCTCACTCCTCCTTCCCAATATGTCCCTTTGCGACCCCTCAGTGGCCAGTTGCTCCCCCCAGAGAATGTCTGACCCCCATTGTCTGATGAAAAGACGATAATACTGTTGTCATAATATCCATACTTTTTTAATGCCCGGGTTATGTTTTTCACAGCTGCATCCATGCAAGTAACCATAGCGGCATACTTCCGGCGTGCTACATTCCCCATTCCTCTGTAGGGATAGATATACTCTCGAGGAGATTGTAAAGGGGTGTGCACAGCCTGGAAAGCGACATAGATAAAAATAGGCTGTTGGGGATTATGTGAAGCCAAGATTTGACTCACACGTTGAGCGTACAAAATTGTCGAGTATTTCCCAGCCTGATCCCAAGCCACATTCTCTCCCTCATGGAGGTCGAACCCACATACTCCAGGTCCATCACAGTTGTCATACGTGTAATAGTCCACATTTCCAGTGAGAGATCCAAGAAAGGTGTCAAAGCCACGGCGTGTGGGCAGGCACTCTTTTTTATAGAAACCTAAGTGCCACTTGCCCACCATGTGGGTGGAATAGCCAGCTTCCTGCAGTTTCTGGGGCATAGTGACTTGATGAAGGGGCAGGCAGTTGGGTTGTCGTGGGCGTATGATGGAGTGCTGTAGTCCAGTGTGGATCTGATACCTTAAAAGAAAGCAGAAAAGCAACATAAATATAGTAATTAAAAAAATTATAGTTTTTAGATAAATGAGTGACTAAGATAATTATAGATCATAGTTCAAGGGCTGCTAGAATATATATTTACATGAGACAGTCATTTGCTTAATTAAACCGACAAACAATGGAATATTGTTCCTAAAAAAACTTGTTTAAATTGCAATCTCTGAAAAACGCTTTGATAAAAAACAGCAATCAACAAAATCCAATGTCTTGTTCAGATGCCAGGACTATAGATTTCTTGTCAGCTGAGATATCTTTACTATTACACAGGAGAACACATTTTACATGTCAAATATCCAATATATCCCAGCTGTAATGTTGCTTGGCTTTTACATGAGTAATACTGTAAGATCTAAGATTGTTTGCCACCACTCTAAAGCAGTTGAATAAATATGGCATTGGAACAATGGTAGGTGAATTTAATTGGTCACAACTTAATAGTAGTAGGTCTAATTGTATAAATATAAAAAAAAAGAAAATAAATGTGTTAAAAAATCATTTTTAAAGCTAATCTAAATAGTACAAAGCCAAAATAACTAAGTATAACATTTTCACTGCAGAAATATCCCTAGTTCATGGTTGTCCAACCTAAGGACGCAAAGTCACCATGCGGCACTCCAATGAATTGCATGAGGTCTAACACTACACTGGATGTGTATTAACATAAATAAGAGAAGCAAAATGAGAATGGGCAGCCGCTTATAGTTCTCCCTGAGGGGCCAATACAGGATGCAGTCAATATTATTATTTCCGTTATTTGTAAGCTATACTGGGGTAAGTTCAAGTCAAAACTATATTAACACAATGCAAACCAAATGGAGAGCACCGTCTTACAGACTTACAACCTAAAGAGTATGGGAGAGGTATAGAAGGATGATGTGTTGTGTATATTGAGGCTGGATGTGATACACTTCTTTAAACATATGAGTTTTTAGGTCTTGAGACAGGAGGATAGTCTAGTGGAACAAGGCAAGGAGTTCCAGAGAATAGGGGCAGTACAAGAAAAGTCCTTAAGGCAGAAGTGGGAGGAGGTGATAAGAGTGGAGGAAAGAAGAAGGGTGTTAGCAGAACGAAGAGGATGGGTTGGGGAAGTATTTAGAGATGAGAGAAGAGATATAAGGGGGTGCACTGTTGTTGAGGGCTTTGCAAGTTAGAGTCATGATTTTAAATTGTATTCTGGAGGCGATAGGAAGCCAGTGGAGTGACTGACTAAGAGGGGCTGAAGACACTCAGCGAAGGGTTTTGTAGATGAGTCTAGAGCAGGGGTGAGCAATTAATTTCCCAAAGGGGCCACATGAGAAACTCGGAATGTTGTGGAGGGCCGAACCATAGGCTGAACTTAATTCTGCTCAATGTTAATTTTACAGCTTTATTTTATTATCTCAGTGCCAGGAGCAGTATCTACAGAATGCTATCAATCCCAGGTAGTCACAACACTGCTGCTCACAAATTGCCCCCATTTACAATTGGCAGTGTTTTTTTTTGTCCAGGACACAAATTTGTATGTAGGCTACTGTAGCGGGCGGAACAGGGACATCCAAAGGGCCAGATGTGGCCCGCGGGCCGTACAATGCCCCATTATGGTCCAGCGGATACGTTCAATATGGGTTGGAGTGGAGACAGAGGGGTGATGGATAGACCAGCAAGGAGTGAGTTGCAGTAGTCTCTCAAGCTTTTGCTCAAATGTACCATTACAAACGAAGACTCTCCTGTATTATATCTGAATGAACCTACCCTCTTAGGACAGGTCAGAACTGAAAAGCAAGATAAGATAGATAAGTATGTCTGAGCCTGCTGTTTCTTTCATGCAGGGGATATATGCCTAGCATTCCCATACTGGCCTGTCCTTAGTGGTGAGTTAAATCTGATATGCTACAGGAAATGTATCCTCCATAATGTAACAAGTGAGCTAAAACCAGAAAGACAAATGTGTCCCTCAATTTTATTTTGTATTATTTCGGATGACTTAAAGCTTTAATGATCACTGTAATGATCCCGCTTTTGAACTTTTTTTTATAGTACAGATCAGTATGAAAAAATATTCATCTGATCTTTTATGAAAAAAACTTATTTTGAAAATATCTTTTATCTTCTATTTTCCCAGAATTTAGCATGGAGCTCCTCCAATATCCCATAATCGACCATGCTGCTATAAAACAGCTGCAGCAAAGTGGTAGTACATTCTGCGACTAAAGCTAAGCAGTTTGTAAAAGATGGGAGGAGCTCCAGTTATTTTTTCAATGTAATTTTTTTTTTTTAAATAACATTTTTAAAATCCAAATAAATAAAAAGCTGACCCTAACTTCTTAAAGTTTATTAAAGTTGGACAATTACAGTGATCCTTTAAATGTAGTAGGCAAATAGAGAACATAAACTGAAGAAAAAGCAAATAGGATGCCAGGTAATTTGCATGCAGAAATGGCAGCATAAAGAGGTGTTATGTCATCTTTTTGATCCCAATTCAGAACTTACTTTTTATATATGTATTGATATATATTGTATATTAAAATAATTTCAATACATTTCAAGGAAGGAATCGATAACAATTCAGTTTTATATGCATTTGTGTTTGACATGAAATAAATATTAAGTATACAGAGCATACAGAGCATACGTACAGTACGTCTGAAGATTTCATTGGCTGACGGGGCAAGCCCCAGATGATTTAATCTTTTGAATCAGTTTGAAAAAAGAAAATACACAGTATATTATTGAATGCCCGCTTTTAAAAGAAAATTGCTTTCAATATCCATTTAAAGGCATAGAAGTTTCCTGGATTATGAATGCATCTGATAGAGGAGAAAAACGTAGTGTATAATAAAAAAAATGCAGAAAACTCCCCACCCAAACCCAGGCTAAATTAGCATAAAATTCATAATTCGTTTTGGCCAATCAGGAGGAAGCAGAGGCTGAAACAATTGTATCAAACTCTGGAGTTCCTGTTTGTGCTGTAAAGCAGCCTAGGATGTCTAGTGTGGCACCATGTTAGAAGGTGCTATGTATTTTCATATAAGAGTCTCCCTGTGCAGCATATTCACACGCTGATTGAGGGGGACACGGGTGCCTGTATAGACACCCCTGGGGGTGTCAACATAATCATTAGAGGAATTTTTAGATATTAATAAAAATAAAATGTTTTATTAAATGTGTTGCATACATCAAGGATGCTTTTTTTGCCTGAGTGCAGAAATGTATTTAACCAGCTAACTTAGATATCCCTTTAAGGAATTTAGCAATGTCATTGATAGAAGAATATATCAGTGGTGAAAAAGCTAGAAAGTAGATAAATCAAGAAGAGATAAGGAACAAGGGGTTACTGTTTGTGCTGTAAAAGTGGTGGGTACATAGCGTTCCACAAGATGCAAGATGGTAATAGGATATGGAAACAAAAATGCAGACAGCAGATATGAACCAAAAGGCCAATCTAATATGCCCATTTAATCTACCTACAAGTTATGATTACATCAATATTCCAGATATACTATAATATGTATATATACTGTACTTTCTCCTACCAAAGACTGTCACACTTTCTAAAAAGTGATAATATGATGCATTACCCTTAAATGCAAAGTGATCAGACACTGCTCTGACACTGAATCTTCTCACCAAACGGAAGTGTTTAGTTTTCTTAAGAGCTCCTGACCCTTTTGAAAATGCATGTCTGGTAACCTTGTGCTGTCTTCAACTCGTGGGCTCTTGTTCTTGTACTCCCTTTTTTAAAAGATACATCTCTCCTGAACATTGTCACCCATGCAATTTCTCTCCTCCAAGCTATATATCCAATGGTTATAATACCCATAAGGCCATAGTGAAAAATAAACATGGCTAAAAATGTAAATTCCTGAGCTTTTTCAACATTAAAACAAAGGGAATAGTTTGACCACATGGTTTTGATCAGTAGTCAAATTCTATTTTTTCTTTCAATAATATGTTTTTTGACCCAAAGATGCACTGATAAATAACGCTCAAAAATGTCTGCTGATTCAGACTTTTGTGCTTGTGAGTGCATCAGCGTGCAGTGGCCAGCAGCCGCTGCACCGCCACACACCGCAGACTTTGTTGCATTTTGTTCTTTTGGTTAAGGGTTCGGTTTAGAATTAGGGTTTAGCGTTAGGAGTTAGGTTTAGAAATTAGCAGCCTTATTAAATTGCGATTCGGCCAATTGAATAGAGCTCTATATAAGCACACAGCATATTTTTTTTACAGAAGTTTTTAGTTAGTGAACTTCTATCCAAAAGCAAGGTCTTCACTAACTAAAAACTTCTGTAAAAAAATATGCTATGTGCTTATATTGAGCGCTATTGAATTGGCCAAATCACAATTTAATAAGGCTGTAGGTTTAGGGTTAGGGTAGAGGCAGGTTGGATCTTTCCTGTTATAGTTAAGGCACCGGTCTCCCGCTGCAGTGCAGCAACCAACCGCTAGATGGCGCTGATGTTTTTTGCAGCGCTGACAATATGTTAGGGAAGTTATAAGCTTAGAATGGTATCCTAACCCTTAAACTAACCCTAACCCTCACCCTAACAGTTTACCTAAGCCTTGACTCTATGATATGGCACTGCAATATCGGCAGCGCTGCAGTGGAGAACTGGTGCCGTAACCATAATAGGAAAGGACCGGCAGATTTAGGGTTTGGGTTTAGGGTTAGGATAGTGGCAGGTTTAGGGCTAAAGTTTAGGGATTAGGGTTACGATAGTGGCAGATAGCACATGTTAACCCTAAACCCTAACTGCAGTGGAGTGCAGCGGCCAGCAGGGGGTGTGTTGGTGGCGTGGAGATAACATGAAAGATCCAACTAAAACATTTTTTTTAAATTTAATAAAACATCAAAAAAACAACCCAGAAAAACAACAAAATATGTTTTTTTATTAAATTATTCATATTTTGGATCTGCATAGCTATCGTAACGTTATACCCTTACTTAATCTAACATGTAAAACAAAATTATTATCACACTTAGCATAGTTTCTAAGATCATTGGAGAAAAAAAATGATCTGGAAACAGAATGGAAAAGGAAAAAAGAATTGGAAAAAGAAATAAAAGTACCAATTACATTAATGAGAAACACACCAAAGAAACTGGGCTTTCACATCTCAGTGTCATGTGCAATCAGCAGAACAGGCAGGCAGGAGTCGTGCTGCCAAATACACAGTCAGCCAGGGCTCGCTTCCTATTTTCTATTAACCTCTTTTCTGCGAATGGATAAAATATCCTATAACAATAGTTTTTAAGCTTTTAAAGGCATATTTCAACTAGCAAGTGGATTTAACTAAATGAGTCAACAGTAAATCACATTGACACGTATCACAACACAGGTATGCATCCCTATTTTCTTACTGAATAGGGAGAACGCACCCTGGTGGTCCAGTGGTTAGGATTCGGTGCTTTCACTGCTGTGACCTGGGTTCAATTCCAGTCATGGAACCAAGAGGTCACACCACCATGAAGCCATGCAGGGTTGGGCCTGGTCAGTACTTGGATAGGAGACCACCTAGGAGTGTGCTTTAGACTAAGTCTGCGAGTTGAACGCATATTATTGGGTGTATTAGATTGTAAGTGTGCAAGTTTCAATCCTGCAAGGCGCTTTGGGGAAAGCACTATAGACACCGGATTCCAAGCTCAAAGACAGGGCACTCCATTCTTTGTAATGTGTTAATTTTGTCGTTCCCTGTAACTTAACTTATGTATAGCGCTACGGATATATGTTGGCGCATTACAAATAAACGATAATAATAATGCTGTGGCCCACTGGAGAAGTAACTGGCAACTCACTACAGTATCTCTGCCATGAATAACAAGTGGATAAGCATGGTGTATTATGGACCGTGAGGTCATGGAGAGTCGGATACGACTGAACGACGCACACGCTATTTCCAAAATGAGATTTAAAGGTCCGTTGTAGTTTTGGAAAAAATTCCCATTTGTGAAGTAAGTAACAATCAACAACTTTAGTAGCAGTTTACACCAGTGTTGGGCAACTTGCACTTACCAGAGCCGCCAACAGCCCAAGGTTTAAATATTATTATTATCGTTTATTTGTAACGCAACAACATATTCCGTAGCGATATACATGGATTGTTTTCAAAGCCAAACAATATTAACACATTGCAAGAAATGTAGGGCCCTGTCTTTGAGCTTCCCAAAGCACCACACAAGATTGAAAACTCGCAAACTTATCTCTCTCTATCCCATTTCTTTCTGCTTCAGCCCACCTGAGTTACTAATTTTAATTCTGATTAAAGCAGAGACATTAAAACCCTGGACTTTTTTGCCAGCCAAGCTGCCCACTACTAGGTTATGTGCAGAAAATCTGACTGTTTGTGTCATGTGAGCTTCCATCTTGGGTTGCCTGAAAGGCTAGATCATATATTTAGGTCTAGTGTCAAGTGGTAGTATTGGAATAGAACTCAATTCATCTGAATCTGAATCCATAGATCCTCACGGGTGTCCAAAATTCTCCATTAAAGCACCATTTAAAGGGATATTTATTTACTTGTATGTACTGTGTGACCTTTCTTCTTATAGTAGCGCAGCACAAAGCAGCAGCAGTGGCAGTGAGCATCCGCTAGATGGCGCTGACGATATTCTGGTGCCATATCATAGAGTCAAGGCTTAGGGTGAGGGTTAGTTCAAGGGTTAGGCTAACATTATAACCTTAGAACTTCTTTCACATATCGGCAGCGCTGCAAAATATCGGCAGCTCCATCTAGCGGTTGGAGGCCTCACTGCAGCGACAGATCTGTCCTGACACCACAATAGGATAGATCCGCTCTTTGATTTCTTAAAAAGCAATTAAAAGCTCTGGGACCTATCCTGTTATATATACCAGTCCGCCGATGCAGTGCAGCGAGCAACCGCTAGATGGCACTGCCTATATTTTGCAGTGCTGCCGATATGTGAGAGAAGTTCTAACCTTAGAATGTTAGCCTAACCCTTGAACTAACCCTAACCCTTAACATCACCCCAGCCCTAACAGTTTACCTAAGCAGTGACTCTATGATATGGCACTGAAATATATCGCCATCTAACAGTTGGTCACCGCACTGCAGCAGCGGACTGGTGCCGTAACCATAACAGGATAGGACCAAGCTCTATTTTAACTACCTAAAATCATGCAATTATTCCCTATATGGGTCTGTCCACTGCAGCATATACAGACACAGACTCTATAGAGCTTGATGTAAAGTGTAATGTCCTATCCTATCAAAGACCACACACATCTCAGCAGCATGCTGCAGCATGTTTTCTGAGACATGGTCCCTGATAGGCTTTGACACTATACTGCACATCAAGCCATACTCCAAGATCTACCTGTCACTATTGTGAGTTTCACTGGCTGTTCGAGATACAGTAGCCTAAATTAGATCACAACATGAAATATGGGTTCCCTGGGGATCCAATGGTTAGGATTCTGTGCTTCCACTGCTACAACCTGGGTTCAAATCCTGTCAGGAAACCAAGAGGTCACACCACACTGAAGCCATGCAGGGTTTGGCCTGGTCAGTACATTAATGGTAGGCCACCTAGGAATACCAGGAGCTGTATGCTGTGGCCAACTGAAGAAGGAACTGGCAACCCACTCCAGTATCTCCATGAATATCAAGTGGATCAGCATGGTATGTTGCAGTCTATGAGGTAATGGAGAGTTGAACACGACTGAACGACGCAACAAACTCATGAAATGCAAACATTTGTATCAATCAGCTAGCTTTTGTGCAAAATTTTGGGCAACCAATGAGGGCCTGAGTTTCTGCAGTAATTTATTGTCTTGGGAACAATGGTCTCCAAACTTTTATAGATAAAAAGCCAAACAACATGACATTTCCCATAAATAGATCAACAAAGAGCTGTAAACGTGAGAGCTCATTTGCATGAGTCAAAATATTCATGATATATTATGTAATAATAGCCTATCCATTTGTACTCATCCTCACACTAATGTCTATAAGAGGCTGATCTAAGGGATGCACACCAAAAAAGTTCAAAATCTATTAAAAACAGTATGGGACTAGCCGAAGTTTTCTAGGAAGAGTACAGTTTTAACAGAACACAGAATAAATTAAGCAAACTGACAGTGATTTGAGTTCACAGCTGTAGAGCATAATTCCAATGGGTTAGCTAATGGTTTTGTTTTGTTTAACAGAGTGACTTTGATTATGTTACTTCTGCTCCTTTTGTATTATTATTATTATAGTTTATTTATGACGCGCCAACATATTCCGTATGCTGCACATAAACTAGGATCTATCCACATTTCCATATTTGTGGGTGATAAAGGGTCTATGGATTGACAAACACTTAACGCTATTTATCTGATATAGTCAGAAAGAAATATGAACAAAAATTAAAATATCAGTGGGAGATGGTTAGCGGATCACTTAATCATTGAGTAATTTATTTAATAAAAACTATCTTATTACTCTTTATTACATTAAACATTTTTACCCTAAAAATAGCACTATAGTTATGGACACCATCAGGCTAGTATTTGGTGCACTGTTGTTTGGGGCTGTATAAAAAGCGGGCCCCGAGGACTGCTGATTTGTTCCATGGGTGAGTAATGAAGTTCAACAGGTGTTATATGTGTGTATTCAGATTAGTTACATGCTGACACTATTTAAACAAAAAAGGTACCCTGGCTTAAAAAAAAAATGAACAGTTGCAGTTCCTAGACTGGCTACTAGAGGGTAACCACCTAGAACAAGACAGTTACAAAATGAAAGGGAACTTACACGTACAGAAAAGACAAAAATGGGTCAGTGGAAGGGCTCCTCCACTACACTGCCTAAGGGCTCCAAAAAGGTAGATACGACCCTGCCCCTACCCACAGCTTCCTTCACCTGCATCTCTTTGCCGCCATATGCCTCTTCCTACCTCACCTACACCTCACCTACACCCCACCTACGGTGGCCCTTTAACCTCCTACTAAATACTATCTGCGCAACATGACTTCTTACATTAGTGCTCCCCCCCAGGACATTGCTAAAACCCCTTTTTGTACTGTGAAACATCCTGGTGAACTCAGTTCGAATAACCTAACATCTCCTTCAATTTGTCATCTCTTGTGCCACAGGCAATTTCATTTCATTTCTAGAAACAGGAAATTGAGTTTGAAAAATGTATACCCATTCTGCAATATGACCCCAGCTATAAAAATAATAGCAAGCTCAAATTAAAATAATATAATATTCCCTATGAGCAAAATGTAATTTGGATAGAGGATATTAAGGGAATCTTTTCCCCTCCAAAATGCACACGGATGGGCAGAGGGTGTGTTTGCAGACTGGTATAGGGCGTCATTTATTGAACAAGCTTAAAATCTCATAGCTAAATAGATTACATTTTGTTTGCAATGAATCTGCCAATCTGTATCTAAGCTTGTATTTTGCAGGCTGTCCAGAACTGTGCAAAGTTAAAGGGACACTGTAAAGGCAATCATCTATAGATAATATTTAACAATAAAATGATAATTGTATTTATTAGAAAAGTATTCTTGCAAAAGCTTAATAACTTTCTTTTACGTTTTCTTACTCTTTCTAAGGGCTCCCCTGCTTTCCATTCCTTAGCAACTCCTTATTTTTACCCTTTATCGCATGGTTTGATTTAAAAGCCTAAATTGATATTGCTGGTCTTATGGCTGAAAGTGGCCTGCTGCTCGACTTTAAAAAGACAAAGATCATGACAAACGGCAATCTCACTTCCTGGCAAAGAGATGGGGAAGAAGTGGAGGCAGTGAAAGATTTATTTTTTTCTTGGGATTCAAGATCTCTTCAAATTGTGACTATTGCCATGAAATTAAAAGATGTTTGCTTCTCAGGAGGTAATCTATGGTAAGCTTGGACAAGCTTTTAAAAAGTAAAGATATTACATTATCAATAAAGATAAACATAGTTTGAACTATGGTATTCCCAGTAGTAACATACAGATGTGAGAGCTGGACCATAAAGAAGGCTGAGCGCTGTAGAATTGATGCCTTTAAATATTGGGGTTGGAGAAAACTGCTTAGAAGATCCAATAAAACAGTACTTCAGGAAATCAAGACAAACTGTTCACTGGAAGGTTTGATCATGAGGCTGAAGCTCAAATATTTTAGACATATCATGAAAAGACAGGATTCCCTAGAGAAGACTCTGATGCTGGGGAAGATTAAAGGCACAAGAAAAATGGGACAACAGAGGCGGAGATGGATAGATAAGGTCACTGAAGAAATGAACATGAGTTTGATGAACCTCAGAGAGGCCATGGATGACAGATGGGCCTAGTGTGTGCCGTCCATAGGATCACGGAGAGTCGGAACGACTAAACAACAACACATGGTATGCCATGATGCCACTGGCTCAACAAATCATGTGACTAAGAAGGCAAGAAGCAGTTATTATGGGAAGCAGGGGAACTATGACACATTGTAAGACAAATTGTAATGTGAATATCTAAGCTTTTCATGCATTTTATTTCAGTATAGGCAGGGATCATCCTTCTTTTAAATGTTATCTTTAGCTCAGTGTGGGGGAGAGTGCCTAAAACTATGAAAAAATGCCATATTTCAGAGGAGGGCACCCGGTTCATTGCACCACCTGCAACAGCAGTAGATCTGCCCCTTTATCCTTGTAAATTAATGATCTTTCCATTACAATTACTTAAAGCACTGACAATTTTAGATGTCACACTCTTATCGTTCCGTTAGAGGCCTCCTCTGCATTCAGTCCCATACCACCTCAGATAAATGGATACTACTTAACTGCAGCATAATTGATTATAAACAGTATTAAGTTAAAAGCTTTATTTATTTTTTTACATTCTAAAAACCTTTTGCCTGTTTCTCATGTCCTTTTTCAGTAGAGTTTAAATCTAGGTTTACAGCATCCCATTAACAATAGAATTAAATGGAAGTGCAACTCACAAGCTCCAAGCCAACAAGAAAAGCGGAAGTTCCAAGTACAAGCAGAGTCTGCTAAAAGTAAGGGGACGCAGCAGATGTTTTAAGCAAGGTATAATATAAAACTACATGTAGTTACGCACTTTATCTATTTAATGTTATTACATTGTAATTGATACTGACAAATGCTAATTACTCCATGGAGGTCCGTATGAATTCATTTTAGTTCATATCTAGCCATTCATTTGTATTCTTTGTAGGCTTGGGTATTTCTTTAAAGGGTCAGGTAAAGACCAATATGGTTACCAGTGGTCTTCGTCATTTATATCAGTGCAGTCTCAATGATACAGGTCAGAACACTTCCATTACAATGATTAGAGCACTTAAACGTAGACAGGTGAGAAGAGCACTTAAGAGAGTTCACTTGGGACAGACATAAAACTCTCCTGAATATAAATACATAAAAGATCAAATAGGGACACTCATGTATAGCAAACCCAGACAATAGTTAACATAATATTGTATTTAATGATTTGCAGGATAAAGAAACTTATTTTATTGCACATAATGGGCTGATATGCATCATAAGCATGTGTAAAACCCTTCACAATATTTACTAAGCTCGCTTTGCTAGTAGCTCATAAACTATTGTTTCCCATCGCAATAGTGGAGTTTTTTTTCTGAGTGTTATTATGTAAAACATTAAGCGGACCTTTCCAGGTTAGGGGATAAGGGTAGGGTTCGGGTTGTGGAGGGCAGATAACAGGAAATATTCCACTAAGCTTAAAATCGTATTCCAGGTTCCCTTTCATATAAAGTCTTAACAAAATCAGCAGTTGAGTAAGCCATGATCATAAATGCATTTTTTCAAGAAAATCTTAATTTTAGCATATGTTTCTAGAGTATGGAATCCAAAATACTTTCTGTTCAAAGCATGAGGGGCAGGTACATAGCAGGGCAAGCAGGAATTGCAGTTTTACTTGCCAGCTTCTGAGCATGTGCAAGGTCGTCCAATGAGGCAACAAGGCACCCTCCCTCCATTCTTCAATAGATAAAAAATTTGCAGAGCTCCAATTCAATAGGACATGATGATAACATCCAACATGGAAGCTATGAATATTTTGAATTTACTACAAAGTTAAAAATACATGGAACACAACAGTTTTTTAAGCATTAACATGAGCATATGTTTATGTTTCAAACATTACAAAAATGGTTGTTTTTTTTTGTATAAAAAATAGTAAAGCCATATTTAAGTTTATGGATTATGAATGCATCTGATAGAGGAGAATCAGTAGTGTACGCAAACATTTGTTTCATGAAAAAATCCCCAAATAAACAATAATAAACATTCCCATGACGTTTGCAAATGTCTTCAGTTTTCTGGGACTTGATTTTGTGAAGGAATGAAAACCTTAGCTAAATTAGCATAAAATTTGTTTGGGCCAATCACCGGCAACTATGATAATGTTCCAGTGTCTAGGAAGTCAATCTGTGCAGCAAAGAATCATGGGATGTGTAGTGTTTTCCACTACATAAAGAGTCATCGAGTAGTCAAATATTGCTGCTTTGGATCTCTGCATTGTGCTGCTGTTAACTTGAAGGTTTGTATGGGGACTTTAAAAAAAAAGTACCTGAATGCAATGTTTCTATTGGTAGGTACAAGATGCCTATGTAGACATCTCTGGGGGTGTGGAAACAGTTTTTTTTTTTAAATGTAGAATATAGAGTGACTTGTATGAATGAATGTGTGTTAGCAGCTTGTGTTAGATTCGCAAAAGGGAAAAACAGGGAAAATTCCATATACATTTAAGTAAAGTAAAGTATTTTGTAAACTACAGAAGTCATTTGAATAATTCCATATTTTAAGTCTTTGCTGTGTCCTTTTAAATGTATTTTTGTTTGTAATGTACCTTCAGTGCCCCTTTAAGGACAGCATCATATACTACTGTATTTTATTAGCACACATATTTACCCCAGTGATGCCAGACAGTGTGGTCCGACACATTGCAGGGAGGCAAATCATAAACCCATATTCTCCCCTAGTGTGTATTTAAGGTCTGCTTTATGGGTTACCAACCAAAGCAAAGTCTACTCTGATGCAATTCACTGTTTTTATTGCACAAGAATAACGATGTTTGGGTTTATTTTGTGACATTGTGTTCCAATGAGAGCAATGCGTGATTATCACACAAATAAATTAACCCAAAGTAAAATGCAGCTCTGTATGGTGCCGGCAGCTCAAATTTTGCATTGAACTAACTGAATTGTGGCATCTTTCTAAGAATCAGGAAGTCCCTGGCTAATCTTGCAGAATACCTACACCTGAAGGCAAATTAAAGGACCAATTAAGTGTTATATATATAGAAGTATACTTATAAAGCAAACATGCTTGTTGTTTAGTCGTTCAGTCGTGTCTGACTCTCTGTGACCATATGTCCTGCAGCATGCCAGGCATATCTGTCAGCCCCTGTTCATTGTTTCAATGGCCTCATTTATCCATCACCACCTCTGCCCTGCTTCTTCGTGTCCCTTCAATCTTTCCCAGCATTGGAATATTTGAGCTTCAGTCTCATGATCATACCTTCCAGTGAACAGTTTGTTTTGATTTCCTGTAGCATTGATTGATTGAATCTTCTTGCAGACCAAGGGACTCTAAGCAGTTTTCTTCAACACCACAATTCATAGCCATCAATTATACGGAGCTCAGACTTCTTTGTGGTCCAGCTGTCACATCCATATGCTACTACTGGGAATAGTAGTTCTAACCATGGACCATTGTTGATAGTGTAATCTATTTAATTTTTAATAGCTTATCCAGACTTATCATAGCTTTACAGGCATGCAATGAACGCTGATCGCAGACATTGTCCAATCCGCCAGTTTCGTGCCTTTGGCGCTCATTGCGAGCCTCTCCCCACTCTCTGACCCCTGCGTCTGTTTCCCCCTCTCTCCTCCCCCCCCTCCATGCTTTTCCCCCCCTTATTGACCTTCCCATGTGTCTCTTTCCCCCCCTCTCTTATCCCTGTGTCTCTTTATCTATCCTTGTTTAGTCTTGCGTGCCTCACGCTGAGCGCTGTTGGTTTTATTTAGCAAGTCTTGCGTTTTTCGGCTAAGTGTTACGTGCTTCGGCCTCGTTTTGATTGTTTTTGAAAACACTTAAGTTTTTTCAGCCGCCATTTTTTTCTTCGCTTAGATGATTTTCGATCTACGAAAAACGTCAATTAGGGCTCAAATTAGCTTGCAACCTCACTCACAGGCTCCCTGACTGTCCCCCTTTTTAATAATTTTTTTAAATAATTTTTCTTTTTTTTGGCGGTCTTTCGAGTTATGTGCTTGAGAAAATAACGGCTGTTAAATTCGTAATTTTTCAAAGTGTTGCGTGACTCGCAATCTGCGCTAAAGTCCGACATTGATGTATCTCTGCATAGGCCCACAAGGCCCAGGCCTAGGGCAGTACATTCTCAGGGGGCAGCAGGCTGGTGCAGTGCCATGGAATGTGAAATACCAATGTCCATATGCAAAAACATTATTGTCTGTAATTGTACCTAACAAACTGTACATATAGATAAAAACACATACACTCATTATTGTATGTAATAGTTTTTGATAAAAAAAAATAGCTATGTGCTTATATAGAGCCCTTTAGAATTTGCCGAATTGCAATTTAATAAGGCTGTTAATAATATCTTATACTGAGCTGGAAGGATTAATACAGACGGTCTACTCCAGCATCTTTAGAGTTAACCAAAATAGGATGGATGCCAAGAAAGTTCCAAACTTGGCTTAGCTTTGCTGGCCATACAAAATATGTCTTGTTTACATTCACACTAACTCAAGGCCCTCAGCAAATGAGTTTCCGAGTGGCCATTTGCAGACATTTGCCAACTGTATTTCCAGGAGGGCCACTATAATGGCTCAGCTTTCATGACTGTTAAGTATTAAAGATCAGAGTCAAATATTTTTCAATGTATAGTAATTAAAAAAAGTTGATCTTTTGGTCAGGAAACATGCACTGAAAATAGCTGTTTTTTGCGCTGATATTTAGGCTGAAGCTCCTCCCTTCTTTTACAATCTGTGGAAGAGTGTTGAGTATATTTCCCTGCGCTCTGCCACAAAGCTGTGCCACGGTTAGGCACCTGCGCGAATGAGCTACGCATTCTGGTATATAAAAGATGGAAATTGTTCCAATCTAAATAATACAGCCCTTCATTTATTACCTTTTATAGGCAATCATGCTGCTGTGCAATCTCCAATTTTGGTCTCTACTGATCTGGTCTAGATTGGGAAGGAGACTTTAAATGCAGGTCTGCACAGTTGGAATGCTCAGTCAATGGGACTAATGGAAGGCTAATTAGTTTACAAGGACACACCCTCCCCAAGAAGTAGCAAAATCAGCTGAGAAAGGAAAATGGATCCAGCAGTAAAGGATACTTGCATATATATTTGCTTTCTAAAAACTTTTAGCCCATCAAATAAATGACCACAGTGACCCTTTAACTCAGAATAAATTGGAAAGCTGTTTATATAGACCAATACTACTTAAAGTTGGACCTGTGCAGTGTCCTACCTTATTTGGTAAACATTTTAATTTAAATGACACTATAAGCAGAGTAATGATGGATACCTTAAGAAGAGAGAGCATGTGCAGGAAAATGTCAGATACACTTAAGTACCAGTGTATCTTTGTGTATTGGGCGACCCTGGAGCCATAAATACAGTCATTGTATGTGGAGGTGGATTGGGTATTTGCCTATCCATTTCCTCCTCTTATGCAAACCTATTCCTACAGGACCGATGCTATCAATTACCCTTGTGCTCCTGCCGGTGCACTACTGGGGAATGTTTCAATGAAAGGGATATATTGATGAAAATAACATTGGGTGGACTGGGCCTCCCACCAGGAAATGAGCAGGTAGGAATCCAGAATACTACTTCACTTAACTCAGGACTTTCTAGCCTTAAAATGGTTTCAGCTTTATACTAAAGACATATTTCACAGCGTATAAGAGCCAAAGTGCCTACCTAAAAAGTTTGACTTAAATAGCCCTTAGGATGTCATTACGCTTATCATAAACCATATTTCAAATCCAGAGTTCTGTTGAACTTATCTACCGGTACTCCCTTTTATGTAAAGAAGTATATTTGCACTTCCACCCTCCAAATTCAAAACATGACCTCTTATTCTTGCACTTTTTTATGGCAGATACATCCCTCCTGAGCTTTATTAAATCCTGAGATATATTTGAATGTCTCTATCATATCACCACTCTCCATTCTCTCCTTTTAGTTTGTAAGTTATATTTTGGGAAACAAAAATGTCACACAGTGAAAATTTCAACAGTGGGATAGAGGTCCTTGTTATTCTTTGGACTTTCACACAATGTTATCCCCCTCCCCATTCTATTCAATGTAAAACTGGCTAAGCAAACACAGATAACAAGTTCACTGTAAATCCTTGCTTACATTTAGTCTCAAGTTTCTGTCAAGTCACTGGTCAGACTAAAATAGATCAAACATGCTACTTTTCTTCTGTATTTGTGTTGCTTTAGTGTTAATTACGTTAAATTAATATAATTTATTTTTAATGGAAAAAACCCTAAAAGCTGTTCAGATATCATTATGGAGAAACAAGGGTAGGTTTCACCCAAGCACAATGGAGATGACCCTATATTCAGTTAACATTATGGATAAACTAGGGTAGGTTTCAATCAAGCAAAATAGAAATGACCCTATATTCAGATATCATTATGGAGAAAATAGGGTACGTTTCGCCCAAGCGCAATGGAGATGACACTATATTCAGATATCATTATGGAGAAAATAGGGTAAGTTTCGCCCAAGCGCAATGGAGATGACACTATATTCAGATATCATTATGGAGAAAATAGGGTTAGTTTTGACCAAGAGCAATGGAGATGACCCTATATTCAGATATCATTATTCAAAAACTAGGGTAGGTTTCACCCAAGCACAATGGAGATGACCCTATATCCCTTACCTGCCAGTAATAAGCTGACTGCGAGAAGGTGTGCAGATAGGTTGGATGTAATAGTTCTCCAATTTGACCCCTTCTGCGGCCAACCGGTCCAGTGTTGGCGTTTGGATGTCCGAACCGTGGTACCCCACATCATGGAATCCTTGGTCGTCAGTGAGGATGAAAATGATGTGTGGAGGTCGGGATGAAGAAGAGGATGCCTGGAGTTTGGATGGTACTCCAGGACTATCTCCAAGCATGGTTGGTTTCATCCAGTCCCAAGACATATAACCAAAACTTAGGAGGCTCACCAGAGAGAAACCTGTCAAAGCTTGAACAGCCATTTCCACTATGTTCTCATTCACAAATGCAGATAAGTTTTGAGGTATAATTTAGTGTTCTGGCATCTCTCAAAAAATTTACAGTTCTACAGAGTCAAATAGAGAAGTTGTGTTCCCATATAGTCCATGTGTTGAAGTTCCTTGGTTTTCTGCACAAAACTCAAAAGCCGGTCATCTTTTTGGGCGACTTGGAAGATGTTTTTGGAAAGCAGCCATGAACACGTGACCTTATAACATACGTCCTGAGACAGCAGCGCTGTCCAATTGAAAGTTAAAATATACCAGGAATTGGCTAAGTTGTTCAACAAAAGCAAAAATTCACATTAAATATTTTTTTCAATGATTCTCTCATTTTTCTGAAGACTTTTCAGTGCTTCCAAAATTTGTGCTGATTTTCTTTTTAGAGTCCCAAATAAGATTTCAGAATTACTGGTTCGCTTTTCCACTTAAATAGGGAGAAATGTGTATTTTATACGTTGGATTTCAGAAGTGAACATACTCAGTTTTTTTTTACAAAGTGCTACAAAACTTTGGCAGGACGGCCAATTCTATGGAAAGTCTTCCATCCAGAGCCGGCAGGAACCTGGAAGCTTTCCCTAAACGTATGTGGACACTGGGATGGGGGAGAGGCTCCTTGCAGACAAAGTCAGTGAGGAGTCCAATAAATTGGGGATTTGTAGCATCTGTTTGGATCTGACCAGCGCAGACAGGTTTAAGGAAAGCTCGGGATGCTGGTCCCTCCCAGTTCCTCCACTCAAAAACTGGAAAAGTCAGCCAGGGACACTGCAGGGTCCTAGTGTGCTCCTGATTTTGTATTTTTTTTAAGTTCTTCCAGTAAATGAAGTGAATGGGGATTTTCATTCAGATAACATCTGTGCGGAAATGTCTGAGTAGTTTAGTAGTTGCAGAGAACTTTTTATATAGGATGACGGAATAGTTTCAGTTGCAAAATGAAATAAAATGTTAGAGCTGTTCAGAATTTATTTAGGATCTATTGATGGGATGTATTAATGCTGATACAATATAGCCCCAATTAGGAGCCCAAGCAACCAGGCTACAGAGAATGGTCCATAACTGTTTTAAGTAAAAGCATTTAAATACATGTGTATTGTGATATGTGTTTCTGTGCTTTTGAAAAAAAAATGTTTGATTATCTGGTAAGTTGGCTGTTATCTCAAAGGGGACCAAAACGATTTCTTAAGAGATGCAATAAGAAGATGCAATAAGAAGCAATAAGAAGCATTTACAACCCTAGCAGTGTGCATAGTTTAAAAGGTACAATTTATAAGGAAATACTTCATAATATATATATACAGTATATATATATATATATATATACACACAATCTCGGTTATCCGGCACCCAACTAACCGGGACTCTCAAGCAACCGGCACGGCATCAATTCCCGATTTTCAAAAAACTCCTGCTAAACCGGCATAACCGGCACTGTCCCGAGTTCGAGACTGAAAAAAAATAATGCAAACTTTTTTTTCTAATTATTTTTTTTGGGCCTAAATGGCCCAGTTTAGGAGCTAATGCATTTTAAAGGCATTGTGAGGGATTTTGGGGTTGTTTAGAACCTTAAATTCGGGGACTCCAGATTAACCGTCAACTACACTTATCCGGCAATAGGGAATCCCAGTGGGTGCCAGATAACAGGGGTTATACTATATATATATATATATATATATATATATATATATATATATATATACACACATACACATATATATATATATATATATATATATAAATATATCGCATAATAGGAACCATCAATATATATTAAGGTGTTTAAAGTAAGACATATCTTCGAGAAAATGACGGATGCAAAAATAAAAGATCATGGATTGAAGTTGGAAGGATGAAGATTTAGGGATAATGTGCAAAAGTATGTGTAGTTGATAAGTGGAACAGCCTCCCAGCAGAAGTGGTAGGGGCAAAGACAGTAAAGGATTCAAGTATGCCTGTAATAAGTATAAAGCTGTCCTGAAATATTTTTAGTTATATACAATGAGCTGACTAGATGGGACTTATTGTTTTTATCTGACGTTAAATCCATGTGGCAGAGACTAATGACTGTGCCTCCTAACATTGCTCAGAAGTCAATGATCTGTCCATACAGTAAGTGCTTGAACCTTCTATGAGAGAAATAAACATAATTGCTATAAGTACAATAAATATTTGTTGTTGTTGTTCAGTTCTTCAGTTGTGCCTGACCCTCAGTGACCATATGGACTCAGCACATCTGTCTGTGTTTCTGGTTGTGTTCATCCATATGGTTTTCTTGGCTGAGATACTGGAGTGGGTTGAACCGTTCCTTCTCTAGTGGACCGCGATTTGTCTGACCTCTATACTATGACCTGCCCATCTTGGGTGACCCTTCATGGTATAGCTCACAATTTCAGTGAGGTACACAAGCCCCTTCACCACAACACAGAAGTGTATAAATATACGTACAAGGAAATAAAAGCTATGGTCTAGCGTGTGATTCGTTAATCAAGTAACTTGTGTACAGTCTCAAAATATAATATGTCATCACTTTCATATAAAGATGCAATTATGGGATAAAATAAGAAGGTATGATAAATAATTAAAGGTTCACAGTAACTCTCTGGCAATATGAAACGTTCACTTTTAGTACTTTTACATTCACTGAAATAAAAAAAAAGTAGATTTAGTGAGAAAGATGATATAGAAACATTTTGTACGATCTAGATTTCATCGCCAGTCTTTTCCCAAGTGTTTACATTGGTTGTCCTGATTAATAAAAGGTGACCTTTATGATTTAGCACTGGTGATATCATTATTATAAGACAGTCACAAACCTATTGAAAAAAAATAAAAAAATAATATATATATATATATATATATATATATATATATATATATATATATATATATATATATATATATCATCTAGTGATTATATTACACTACAAGGATAATGATACAAGCTAATGTGCAGAGGAGGAGCCACAATTAGAAACATTAAACTGTACAAAAAGCTTTCAATAAGTAATGCTTCTTCTAAAGAAAGTTGCAAAGTTGTGTATATTACTGTTGACAATTGCATACTGTTGGATCATTACAGTAGCCATTTGATTGATGGGAACCAAACATTTCCGCCAAGTATCTTTATTTTCTAAACTATAAGTCACTCATGACCCACGTAGGGCTTGTGCATTGTATAAAAACATGTTTTTATAAATGCATGCTAGAAAATGTTAAACTGCAGGGCCCCTTTAAGAACTTTGGTCAATGTAGGTGGGTGCTAACAATCCAGGTGGCAAAAGTCTATAGTCACAAGTTTATAGTCACACTTAAAGCAATATGATAGGACTCGGCATATTAAGACATATCTCACCTCCATCCAACAGTTGACCTTATATGATAAATAACACACAGCTATTACATTGGCATTATTTACTGAACCAAAAAATCAGTCAATATTCAGAAGCCTTGTGTGAAAAATTAATATAGAAGTTTCCCTGTTTTTTCCCTTTTTCTAATCTAACACCTGCTGCTTATATCAGAAACACATTACATTGAGCCATTCTATACAGATACAGATTTATTTTACAAAAAAAATGGTTTCCACGCCCCCAGAGCTGCTTACATAGACACCTGGTACTAACCAATAGAAAAACTGCATTCAAATACATTTTTTATCCCTATACTAACCTTCAAGACAGCAGCAGCATGGTGCAGAGATCCAGAGCAGCATTGCCTGAAGCTGCTTCCTTCCTTCCTTGGGGTGTGAATAAAATACTACACATCACATGATGCATTGCTGCAGATACTGAATCCCCAGACATTGCAACAATGTTGTAGCTGCCTCTGACTGACCACAAGAATTTATTCATTTTATCTTAATTTAGCTTGGATTTTTATGGGGAATCCCTTCTCAAAATCAACTGCCAGAAAACTGAATACATTTGCAAGTTTATTAATGTTCATATTGGGATTGTTTCATGCAAAACAATTTTGCATACACTACTGATACTCCTCTATCAGATGCATTCAGAATCCATGAAACTTCTCTATAACTTTAAGAGTTTATCAGTCACTCAGATCACCTGAGAAGAATTGTGATCTGCTTAGAAAACGGCTTCAGGCTGTTGATGTTGGAGGGCATTCCTTTGTCACAGCCAGGGCCGGATCTACATTTTTGGAGCCCCTAGGCAGTGACGTGTAGGAGCCCCTGCAAGGGAGTACGCAAGGTTTGCACAGACCCACGTTTGCCTTTTCTGTTCCTTTACCTGTTGTGACTCTCTTGTTCTAGGTGGTTATCACCTAGTAGCCAGTCTATGAACTGCAGTATTTTATTTTTTTAAGCCAGGGACTATTCTTTTTTTTTAAAGTTGCGCCCCTCACAGGGAAGCGCCCCTGGGCGACTGCCTAGTTGACCTAATGGGTAATCTGGCCATGGTCACAGCTCTATTTTAATCTTGCCACAGGATCCCAATGGAATTTGTATTTAAGAAATAATAACGCAGTGAAATGTGTGTGTTATTTGTCATGAGGATAAATGAATGTATGACCTGGGAGGAAAGGCTTGCAAGACATTTAAAGGTATAAGGAAGTATGAATGCATCTGATGAGGAAACTTTGTAGTGTATGCAAACATTTTTGTGCATGAAAAAAAACAAAATAAACATTAAAATGTTACCCTAAAGTTTGCAAACATTCCAAGCTAAATTAGCATAAAATTGTGGCCAATCAGAGGCAGCTACAACATTGTAGCAACATATTCAGGTTTACTCTCTTCAGCAAGGCATCATGGGATTTGTAGTCTTTTGTTCCCACCACACACCTCTCTCCTTTTTGGAATAAAACAGTTCGGGCAGTGCTGATATGGATCTCTGCACTGTGCTGCTATTGTCTGGAAGGTTAGTTAGTATAGGATTAAAAATGCACTTGGATGCAGTTTTACTATTGGTTAGTATGAGGTGCATATGTAAGCAGCTCTGGGGGTGTGGAAACCATTTTTTTTTAAATACAATAAATCTGTATGTGTATGGAATGACTCAATGTAATCTGTGTTTCTGATATAAGCAGGTAAAAAAAGGAAAACTTCCATATACCTTTAATCAAATGTTTTATTCAACAGATAAATAAAAAATAAGCCTAAATATCAGATGAAATCATCAGGTCCAGATTGATGACTATGTATATATAATGAGAGACATGGTACGGCTCAAGGCTAAGCACAGCATGGGATGCGATGATAAATAGTAGTTACAGGTGATGGTGAGGGTATGGCGATGACAGTATAGAATTTCCATTATATATATATATATATATGTGCACATAGTAATCCTGCTATGAGGATGTTACAAGAGAAAGGCAAAAGTAGTAAAAGTAGGGAAGATTATTACATATCTAAATATGTTAATGCTGAACCAAAAGCATCTATTATAATACTTTTGCAAGTTTTTATGCTAACAGTAAGGTGCCAACATCAAGATTTTAAGGATAATGTCACTGAACACAGTATATCTGCATTTCCAAGTTTAATGTTGAATCCCTCACCACTTAAAGCTCATGCACCCACTCCCAGATGACTCCTCTATTACAGATCCTTACTCACATGTCGTAGCCCTAATCCACTCATTGTATCATACCAGTATATCCCATCCAACTCACTACCTGAGAATTACCCATTAATCTATTTTTAGTTTTAATCATAACTGACTGAATATTTCTTGTGAAAATGGGGCTAACCCGGGACAATCAACCACCAGTGTCTTTATTCAACTGTAATCAATCCATGTTTCACTAACTTAATACAATTATACTAAACTTTTTTTAGAATTTCTAGGAAATCAAAAATGTTAGTATTAAAAATAGAAAGACCATGGAATATGTTATATATAAAAAAACACTAGCAAAACCCCAAAACGTACTTTAATAGCTGTCTAACATTGTGTCATTTTTTTGCTTACCCAGAACTGGCTCCTTAATGCCGTGATTTCATGGGCAACATCCTTGGATGCCTGCAGTGACTACCTGTGAATGGCTGACAGGCTGATCATGTGATTATGGTGTTAAACGGGAGGAAGTGATGGGAGGAAAAACTTGGAAATTGAAGAAATATTTTTTTATTGAAGTGTACAATACCATTTTAAGCTTACAAAAGCAATTTTTTGCAATCATTCCTGTTTTTAATAATATAATTAGGAGTCTGTGTGTCCTTTTAACTCGTAGGCGTTGAAAAGACAGCTCAATGTTTGCAAATCTGGTCCCCCTGCCCTGTCAGAGGTAAACTCTGTTGGTGTTGTATGTGATAGTGTTACAAATATAATTCAGTCACAAGACGTGGTGCTTTTGACAGACCCCTGATGGAATAATATCTGACTGGGCGCAGCCTCTCTTATTTCCCAGACAGGCCACAGCTGGCACCATTTCCCTTGGACACTGCAAGCTATATTGTTCTGCAGAGACACTGGGAAACGCCAAGGGGCAAATTCCTGCATGTTGCCCAGCTGTAAATGGAATACCAGATAAGTCAAAATAATAAATTATGACTTATCTGGTTGGAAAGAGAACAAAGAAAGAGAGAGCAAAGGGCAGTTAATGCAGGAAGGGGGAACAATTAGACCCCCCCCCCCCAATATTTGCCCTAAAAAGAAACAAAATTAAACATTGCAGTGTTAAAGAACTATACATCCTATGGAGCAGGTTCATTTAACACAGATAATAAACTGGTTTGCAGTTTAGCCTTGCACCCACTGAATAAATATTTATTCAAACAAATGTATATGAGCAGTATCTAATAATATACTATATTGCTATTTTTTTTATTTTAGCAGCATTTATGAGGCCACTGTAGTCCTTTGAAATATAGTACTACATACATGGTCCATTCACATTCTTATGACCACCAGCTAATATTCCGAATAACCGATGTATGGGTGTTAGTGAGTTAATAAGATGCTGTAAGGTCAGCAAGGGTATCTGGAGCCATGCAGACTGCAGTGCATCCGACAGCCAATGAAAAGTGCGTGGGGGGGGGGGGGGAACCATACCGCGAAAATGGCGATCAAGATGGTCCCACAGGTTCTCGAATCGGTTCAAGTCTGGGAAATTTGGATACCCGGGAAGTCTTCATCAAGCTCCTTCAACCACTCCTAGACAATTCTGGCTGTATGACATGTTGCATTGTCGTGTTGGAAGATCCCATCCACTCCAGAGAAGACAGTCAGATGGATAGATAACCCATTCAGTTGAGAGTGCCATCCAGAGGTATAAGTGGACTTAAATAATGCCAAGAAAACATTCCCCAGGCCATAACACTGCCACCACAATAATTGTAGAATGTTTGTTCTCTGAGGTATGTGTTGTTGTTCAGTCGTTCAATTGTGTCCAACTCTCCGTGACCCTATGATCCACAGCACACCAGGCACAATTATGTCTCTGGTTTTGCTTATCCATAAGGTTTTTTTAGCAAAGATACTGGAGTGGGTAGCAAGTTTTTTCTCCAGTGGGCTGCGACTTGTCTGACATTTCTGCTATGACCTGCCCATCTTGGGTGAACGTACATGGTATAACTCACAGCTTCATTGAGGTACACAAGCCCCTTCAGGTAGCGATCCAGAAGGGGAATATATATATATATATATATATATATATATATATATATATATATATATATATATATATATATATGAGTGTGTGTTATGGTATACCTGCTGAAACCTCTTCTGGAAAGATTTTGGGCATCTTTAGCTTATTAACGAACATGTTTTGGAAAACATAAAATCTATAGATTTGAATGTGACATATGATTGATATTTGTTAAAAAATATTGTTTATCTGTGAATTAGGCAGTCATATTATGTTCATGCTAGTTTTTTGTTGTTGCTTTTTGTTACTTCCTAATAAATTTGTGTTGATATATATTGTATCAGCTAAATGGAAATGTTTTATGGGTATATATGTACATTAACAGATATGTTGTTAATTATTGTAACTTGACCTGTAATATGATTGGAAAATAACAAGACTTAATGTAGCTCCACAATAATACAAGATATTGTACTTACTCGTTTGTCATTCCTGCTGCAATATGAGACTTTGCAATTTGTAATGGTAAAGTGGCAGCTACAACAGCCAGTGCTTTCATTAGGACTAACAGAAAATTCATGTGACAACAGAATACATAAATAGTTAAATAAGGGAAACACAACTCTGTATTAAAGAATTGCATTTAAAAGTGAAGTATTTAAAGGTTGTGTTTTTTCAGCTATTCAAAATGCCATAAAGAAACAAATTGGACCACTTTGTTCTTTTAAGGTATTTCTGCCACAAAAAGAATATAAATGCTACTGTCAATCTATCTTGTACATGGCAATGTTCCCATATAAAAATAAATCTGCCTGGATTTTCACCTTGACACTGATTCTTTGTAGCATTGGATTTAGCAACTGAAAATATAAAAACAATTTTAGTTGAATATATTTCATACTGATTCGCTGGAATAAAAGTCAGACTAAAAAATATTTGCAAAACACATTTGTACATATTGATAAAAAAAGGACGCCAGACAGGATTTAGACTAGTCTCACTAAAGATTGCAGACATGCATAGGGGAGCAGAGAATTCTGGGGGAATAAAGCAGTGCTTCCATCTTAAGCAGGGGCGGATCTACCAGTGGTGCAGGTGGTGTAGTGCACCAGGGTCCTCCTCTGGGGGGCTCTCCTGGGTCCCCCACCTGGGCCAAACCTACCATGGCCCTCCCCTGTGCCACCACCCCCACCCCCACCCATTGGCTGCTCACACCGCCCAAGCCTGAAATTGGTGTGTTCCTGTGTAAAAAAAGAGCATTTCTACTGAAGTGTAGAGCAATCCAACATACTGGGGATAAGTATCAGGGAAGAAGGGAAGAAAGCAAGAACTGCAAAGTGGCAGCACTATGTGAGGTGGGTGCTGAGAGGGGTGTATCAGTAGAATATCTGGCAGGAAAGTGGAGGTGTGCCGCAGGCATGGGAGCTTGCTGGGCAAGAGGGGAGCAGCAATGGGTAAAGGTCTTGGGAAGATTTGCTGTTATTGAAAGGAGTTTGCCGCAGAGGATCAGCTATGTCAAGGCATCTAGGGAAGGAGTGATTTGGTCCCTGTGGGGCCCAGCGCAAACATTTTTTACAACCACCTGGGGGGGGGCCCAATAATTCTTTTTTTGTACCAGGTCCCTCCATTTTCTAGCTCCGACACTAATCCTAGGTCTTCCCATTAGCATCATTCCCCACCCTCCTATGGCAGACACTTTCTAGATCTATATGTATCTATAAACACTTTACTATATATATTTATTTGAAATGAGGAAGAAAACATTTGTCAAAGTCTCTTTATCTGAACAATAATTAATCCTATATTAACAGTTATATTATTATTATTATTATTATTATCGTTTATTTGTAATGCGCCAAAATATTCCGTAGCGCTTTACATAAGTTAAGTTACAGGCAATGACAAGTTCTCCAAGCCCTCCATTCACTAGCTCCGCCACTAAGCTGTTTCCTTCTTTCCATGTGGAGACTACACATCCCATGTTGCTTTGCTGTAGAGACTGATCCCCAGACATGGCAACAAGGTTGTAGTTGTTTCTGATTGGCCAAAAATAATGATTAATTTTATGCTAATTCAGCCTGGGATTTCAGGGACATTCTTTCTCAAAATCAATTGACAGAAAACTATTTTGTTTATTAATGCTTATTTTAGGACTTTTTTATGCAAAAAAATGCTTGCATATACTACCGATTCTCCTGTTGCAGATGCATCCATAACCCATGAAACTTCTATATACCTGTAATGTTTCCTATTCTCACATCCTCAGTTAACATTACTGTACCCATTTTGCTCAATAGTTGTTTCATTAATTCACGTACATCCTATCACACATAGAAACATTGTTTGATAAACAAACATTCATAGGCAAAATGACTGCAACAAAACATTGCTGTTATTCAGCCCTTCATTGGTGTCTGACTCTCCTTGACCCTATGGGCCACAGCATGCCAGGCAAATCTTGTGTCTAACTGTGGCAAAGATACTGGAGTAGGTTGCCAGTTCCATCACCAGTGGGCTGTGATATGTTGGACCTCTCTGCTGACCTGCCCATCTTGGGTGACCTTGCATGATATGGTTCACAGCTTCACTGAGGTACAAAAGCCCCTTCACCACGACAAGCTAGCGATCCAAAAGGCTACAAAACATGCAGTCCCATAAAAGTGTCCATTGTTACATGGAAGCACACTTACTCGTACACACAAGTTAATTAATAGAGCCCTACATTTGATTAAACAGTAATTACACTATAGGATCTTTCCTATTGGCTGGCCTCAAGCAGTGGGGGCCATCGGCCACTGGGTAGAGCGGCTGCTTTTTCAATTAATTGTTTAGGGTTAGGGGATAGGTGTTGGGGTTAGGTGTTTAGGGGTAGAGGTTAGGTTAGGGTTAGGTGTTGCAGTTAGGGTTAGGTATTAGGGCTAGTCATTAGGGGTAGAGGTTAGGTTAGAGCTAGGTGTTGTGGTTTAGGTTAGGTGTTGTGGTTGGTGTTGCGGTTAGGGGTTACGGTACTGGCAGATTATACACGGACAAGAAATTCACTGACATCTTGGCTGTGTCACCTAGTGGCCAATGACTGCCACAGTGTGCGGCCAGCCAACCGGAAAGATCCACACTGTATTGTGTCAGTATGCAGCGATGTGAAGATTAAAAAAAAAAATGCTAATTTATTTACATTGTTTATATTGTGCCACAGAAAATATAAAAGCTCACACAATACTTGTTAAATAAAAATGGTTTATATTTTGCTGTATACAATAATCAGGTAAAAAAAAGGCATCACTGACATATATCTAATTCAGAGAGTTGATATATAGTGATAATGGAGCTGGAAGTGATTAATAGAGCATTGGACTATAACCCAGGCAGCCTGTTACAATCCAGCAGGCAGTTGGAAAGCACATGGGGGCTGCATATATCTGTCATTCTGACCCATCAGATCCTCCTCCCTGTTATAGAGTGATACTGAGTAGATCCTTCACAGACTAGGAACAGTGTAAATACATTAATACATCACTGTTTTGGTGAGTGCTGTATGTTTTATACACCACAGACTTCTCCCTGGGGTAAATTAAACAGTCTTTTGTAATGGTACCTTTCTTCATGAACACTCTTCAGGCTGTTTGTCTCAGGTTTTCTCCAATCAGATACAGCAATCTTGGCAGCAACACTTTTCTATTCAGAGTTACTGTTTCCAGAAGGTTGAAAACACTTTGTCTCTTTCTCCAGCTCCAAATCAACATACTGCAATCAATACAGCCACACAGACTGAAGAGTGTTTGTGAAGAAATGTAACATTACAAAAGACTGTTGGACTGAAGTCCAAATGCAGCCTTACCCAGGGATGGCATGTATGCAGTCAAAATGACATTTTTAGGCCCCAAACAGAGCCTGCAAGTAGTCCTGCAAGTAGTAGCTGATTAGTCGCTTCTGAAGTTTAACTCCTTCAGACCTACTGGGGAAAACAGCTTTTAAAAGTCTGTATCTCAAACCAACCACTTGGAGGACTCTGTCACACATCCCTCTCATCATCTCAACACCATGGGGTTGAGCAACTTGAGCCAAGAGGCCATGTGTGCTGTACATTGCATCCACATTCTTTTTTACTGGCATCTCTGTGGAGTCTTCCCTTTTCTTCTTTACGGTGGAGAATCTCTTGTGGCAGATAAAACTTCTGTTCTTCCAACTCTTTCACTCCTTCTCCATTCTTTTCAGAAGGCAGCTCTGGTCTCTAAAGCCATCATGGCAGAGATGTGACTGTAGTTCCAGGTATAGATGCTGCCGTTCACGTTCCAATAACCTTTACACACTGTAACAGCTCAGCCCTCCAGTACTCTCCATTAACATGCACATCCTTCTTCTTCTTCTATGCCATCTGTATTAATTCATTTGGCAGTGTCTTGATGGCTTCTTGTAGATTCTGTTGCTCTTTACGACAAAGCTGATGCTGAATAGACTTTGTCTCCTTTATCCAGCTTCAAATCAATCCTTGGGGGAAAAAAAGCTTTTAATAGACTGTATCTAACACCAACTACTGGTGCACTCTGTCACAATATATATATATATATATATATATATATATATATATATATATAGAGAGAGAGAGAGAGAGAGAGAGAGAGAGAGATTTTCGTGTTTTGTTGCCTTACAACCTGGGATTAACATGGATTGTTTGAGAATTTGCATCATTTAATTTACAGAACATGCCCACAACTTTGAAGATTTTTTTTTTTTATTGTGAAGCAAACAACAAATAGGAAAAAATAACAGAAAAAGTCAATGCGCATAACTATTCACCCCCCTAAAGTCAATACTTTGTAGAGTCACCTTTTGCGGCAATAACAGCTCCAAGTCGCTTTGGATAAGTCTCTATGAGCTTACCACATCTTAACACTGGGATTTTTGCCCATTCCTCCTTGCAAAACTGCTCCAGCTCCATCAAGTTGGATGGCTTCCCCTTGTGAACAGCAATCTTTAAGTCTGACCACAGATTTTCTATTGGATTGAGGTCTGGGCTTTGACTAGGCCATTCCAACACATTTACATGTTTCCCCTTAAACCACTCAAGTGTTGCTTTAGCAGTGTGTTTGGGGTCATTGTCCTGCTGGAAGGTGAACCTCTGTCCTAGCCTCAAATCACGCACAGAGTGGTACAGGTTTTGCTCAAGAATATCCCTGTATTTAGCACCATCCATCTTTCCCTCAACTCTGACCAGTTTCCCAGTCTCGGCTGCAGAAAAACATCCCCACAGCATGATGCTGCCACCACCAAGTTTCACTGTGGGGATGGTGTTCTTTGGGTGATGTGATGTGTTGCTCAGAGTCAGTCAGAAGGCGTTTTCTAATTGTGTTGAAGCACGTGGGTAGGAGATTTAGACCCATCCAAAAAGTCTACCACTCCTGTAAGGTTATTTTAGATACCCCATGTAACATCATTCCTATTCATCCTGGGGAGCATGGGGTTGATAATTACCAAACAGTGGTTCCATTATAGAATTCTGAATAATTTACCCATTTCAGAGTTGACAGGTCTGCCAAAGCTTATATGAGTGGTAACCTAGTTAACGGATGTCATTATTCTTTATCTTATCCAGCCACATTATATTCTTGAGAGGTACGTTTGGGATCTGAAGTTGTTGTATGTCGACCCAGGATTGTCAGGTCTGTTGAGTTAAAAATACCAAGGTCATTGGATCTTGTAGGATTTGATTCCTGTGCTTCCCCCACACATACCAAGAAGCAGGCAACTTGCAACTGTAACTGCAAGCCTGTTCCTGCAGAAATGTAAATGTGCCTCTCACACACAAAACCTTCACCAAAATCATGGATTTTCCAGAGACCATCAGAGGCATCAGTTGAAAGCTAACTTTATCCTTTAAGGATAGAGAGTACTGTAAGTTGCTAAATGCCCAGCTTAAAAAAACTTCAGCTGGAGAGCCAGTACCATCTGGGTGCCATTATCATGATAATGTTCTAATATAAGCAACATTGTAAATGCTGCATTCATTCCA
This sequence comes from Discoglossus pictus, assembly GCA_027410445.1. Classification (NCBI taxonomy): domain Eukaryota; kingdom Metazoa; phylum Chordata; class Amphibia; order Anura; family Alytidae; genus Discoglossus; species Discoglossus pictus. The sequence continues at coordinate 46,025,442 of CM050167.1, read as the reverse complement.
GATGAGCTGTTCTTATTCTTCCAGGGCACAAGATAAATCATTCAAAGTAAAGAAAGACAAAGCTATATCTTATATATGTGTTCTGGGACTTTAAAGAAGATCCCCATCATTCTACACATTCAATTACACATGTAGATCCCTAAATTCAAAGGTTGCTTTAGGGGCAAGACTCTTAAGAGCTTACGTAGAGAAATTAAATATGTTTGTAAAATGTATTAGAGTTGTGTAGTTTGTCTTATGCTTGGGAAGAGAGAGAACTGCCATTTAAAGGGCAAGTTATGCCTAAACTTATGTTTCTTTTATATCAAAGACAACACCAAGACTATATGAACTATATAAAAGTCATGAAACTTGCCTCGTTTGTCAGTTACCTATCTTAGAAGAAAATGTGTTCCATTTCTGTCATTTAGAAATATCAGCTTCTTGGGGAGAAAGGTCAAGAGCAAGTTCAAGAGCCTCTCAAACTACAGCTAGAGTTTAAAGCTAAGAGAGTTACATTTATTTTACTATTTTTCAGCATCCAAACAAACATAGGCCATGTAACAGTAATAAAAGACAAGTGTTGTGACTTTTACACATATAAGCCTACTCTATAAGCCAGTGATTTTTAACCTGGGCACTGATGAAGATAAAAGAAATACGGCAGAAATAAAAGCCATTATTTATATATTATTTTGTGAATTTGTTTTTAAATCGAATATCATAATAATAGCGAGACAAAATACAACCAAACTAACTTGAGTTTAATGCAAAAAATCAATAGTGTGCTTTTTAAGACTTAAGTATAAACAGATTATAAATCAAATTACTAACCCTACAATTGTAGTATGAGGAGAAAAGTAACCTTGCTGATAAGCCTCCATTCTAACCCTACATGCCGGCGTGTGACGTCATGGTGAAGCAACGCTAACTACTGACTGCCGGCCTAATGTGCGCGTTTCGCCAAAAGCTTCAACGGAAGCCCTGTGTTAAGCAGCAATAACTTTTTCTGCTGACCGGCTATTGAAAACCACTGCTATAAGCCTACTCTACTTGCAAGTTATAAGAGGCAACAAAGAGGAAGGTGTAGTGCTATGCACCACACGAGGGGCCATATACTACTTCAAAAAAGCGTAATGTATTTTCGGATCTCAGGGTGATCTCAGCTGGAATGTTCCAAGGAGTAGGGATAATAGGAAGACAAAAGAAAAAGGAGAGAGAATATGAGATGAAGAAGCAAAAATGTGGGTTACTTGAAGGCCTTAAATTGCCAGCCACACTAAAATGAATTAAAAGGACACTGTAATGCCCTACCATTAGAGCTAATTGTTCTAATTATGCAATAATGAATCACTAATACAATTAATATCTGTTTGTATTCACTCTAAGGCTATCAAGGGGGGAGGCAAGTTTGTCATACAGGTCTACAACATTAGATAAAAGGGCACACCAAGTCTCAAACCAATGAAGAGCATTGTGCCAATACAATCTTGTGTCTAACAATTAAGCAATAACTGTTAGCCTTCCCCCATTGAAATTATAGATGAATCTGGTCTTTGAAAATAAGTTTAATATTGAATATTGCTTTTTAAATCACAGAATAAGAATTTTATAAAAGGTATATTTAAAAGATGTTAGTAATGCTAATTAATTAATTGAATGTTAAATACATGAATAGACAATAGCTGAATAATAGGGATATAGAACACTGTACGCAGAATTACTTGTAACAATGAATTAGAAATAGTGTCTGTAATAAATTTTAAAACAAGAATTCAAACATTACACAGCTGATATAAACTCAAGGACAGGATGTTGCTTCATAAATAAAAATGACATTTTTTTACTCCCTAGTGACTCATAATATGGTCATCCTATTGTCATTTTCAAACTTTGAATACTACATTCAATATGCAGCTGTGTGTTTGACTGACAAGCTCAATTTAGCTTTACAATTGTACCATGGTTTTTAATTAGAGGCATATGGTTCAAAATCCTACATAATGCTTTGAGAACTCAGTGAAACATAAATGTTGATGACAACACTTGAGATCTACTTGCGTAGACTTGGCCCAGCTATTTTTAAAGGGATTATTCTGTGTGGGGTAGGAGGTGATGTCTGTTGTTTGTGGTAAGGTTCATGTTTCTTGAAGAGTGGACGTGGATGTAAATTTAGAGGCAAATGTTAGTTTGTGGCCCATAGCATGAGGATTACTGTAGTCTGTCTAAATCTGATCGTAGGCCACTGATGGCATCTTTACTTCTCTGTGACCATCTTATGCTCTCTGTTAATTATACTGTTTGCATGTTCTGCTCATATGACATCTCATTTCTTGTATGTCCATTATTAGGTTTCTATTAGTGGCTTGAATTGAATTAAAATAGTCTATGAACTGGTTGGTTTTATTAGCGTTTATGCTGGTGGCATAAAGAAAAGCTCTGCCACTCTATGGTGGCTTGGAGTATTGCTCGGCGGGACCTGTTGTAACAATTGCTGAATTTGTCCCATTTGATTCTGGAGAACAATTAGCAGTGGCTTATGTGGCTGTTGTATCATTGCACATAGCGGATGCATATCAGGATGCAGTTGCCTAACCATTTTTCAACCATTTTTTGGAGCCCCTAGGCAGTGAAGTGGAGGAGCCCATGGAAGGTATGCATGGAACCATTTTTGCCTTTTCTGTATGTGTATATTCCCTTTCCTGTTGTAACTGTCTTGTTCTAGATGGTTACCCCGTAGTAGCCAGTCTATGAATTGCAACATTTCATTTTATTTTAAGCCAGGAACCATTTTTTTTAAGAAGTGGCGCCCCACACAGGGAAGCACCCCCAGGCGGCTGCTTAGTTGGCCTAAGGGGTAATCCGGCCATGGCTGTGGAGAGTGAGAAGGATGAGGAATCTGCTTCATTACTGCCTGCAAAGGCTTAAGAGGCAGCTGTGTGACTGTGAAGGCACTGAAGGATGCTGGATGCTCCTACTTTCTGTCCTAGCTGAGGAGGCTTCAGGGATGCTCTTACTGGAGACTTAGGCTGTACTGGACTAGGACTAAGGCTGTGCAGGAGTAAACACTGGAGACATTCACTTGGACAGTGGAACGTTAGCGGGTCTGCAGGAACGTGACAGGGTTAATGATGGCACTGACCTGGACCATAGGCCTTTAGGTCCAACCGAGCCTCTACACCCTAGTTTCACCGGAGCTATGGACTCAGAATATTTCTCAGGAGGGGAGCTGACTGCCAGGTCATCTGGGCGCAGGCATAGGTGGACTAGCGACTGTTTATCATGCATTCTCAGATCCAGAGGCAGATTCACGTCCTGGAGTAGAAAATCCTGCGGTTGCAGCTGCACCTGCTCGGGGGGCGACAAGGAGCGGAGCTCATGGTGGGCGAGGCGGGCAAGGACCCTAGTTCGCAAGGACCCGCCGAGGGAGTTCCCAACAGTGGCAGCTACTCCAGTACGACAGGACACAGGTGAGCTTTCAATGGGGTCGGGGGAGGAGGGGACTGTGGGGAGGGTTTCACCCCCTATGGCGTCCCAGTTTATATCTTCCCTAAAATCCCTCATGTCGGCTCATAACATTCCTATTAGTGAAGAGGAAGTCGGGGTGATGGTGGGCGGTCTGGCCAAAAAAGCTTGGTCAGACCATGGTCATCCTTCAGGGTTAGCCTCCCACCGAGCATCGGTAACTGCCGTCTCGTCCTCCCAGGTAGTCCCTCAAGGGATGGTGTCGGACGTGGCCATGAGGCCCACTGTTATCTGCGCCAAGGACATCCTGGGGGGGGGGGGGGGCGAATTGCCTCTGGAGGTGAAGGAAGAAGTTTGCTGCAGGGAGTTTATAGAGCTTCTCTCCCTGTTGCCACTGTCTTGTCTAACGGATTTCTGTGAGCGGGTTCCCAAGGAAGGGGATGATCGGAAAAAAAACCTTTCAGATGTTTTCCCCGGACCATCGACAATTGGCTGCAGGACTTCTCAATTATGGCTTACATCATGCGTGAACGGCATCAGAAAGCAGTGCTCCGGGATGTTTATATACCTGGAGGAAATTAGGAACGCATATTGGACCTATGTGGGTATGGCCTGGTGGAGGTACGATGAGGAGTTCAGTCAGTACATGGCCTCCAGGCCGGCAATGGCGTGGAGTGATAAAGCAGTTGCATACTAGCTGAACATCATGACCCCCATGTCGCAAAGTGTAACAGAGACAGGGAGGGCACTAGAGCTGGGGAGTCCTCTCCAAAAGGGCAAGAACCCCATACGGCTGGCTGCAATGCTACCATGGCTAGAACGCTACGGTAGATTGCCAGGAAAAGCGCAAGTGGCCGAACTGCTGTACAAGGGCTTTTGGGAAGGGTTTGAAATCCTGTGCACCCTTGCGCCCTCAGGCACGCGACCTGCAAACCTGAGGTCAGTTCTCGAATTTCCCGGGGTTGCAGGGGAGAAAATTCAACAAGAAGTTAGGTTGGGGAAAATTGCTGGTCCCCTCCCCCCCCCGATCAGAGGTCTGGTTATTTCCCCATTGGGCGTAGTTCCGAAGAAGGAGGTAGGAAAATTATGCTTGTTTTAGCACCTGTCTTATTGGCAAAGAAAATGTGACCGTGTCTTATGCGTCATTCGATTGTGCTATGGGATGGTTAGGATTGCTGGAGTGGGCACCAGGATGGCAAAGGTGGACATCGAGTCTGCTTTCCATCTGCCACTGGGTTACTTCATTGAAGGCGGATATTTCATGGATCTCTGCCTACCAATGGGATGCTTCATCACGTGTGCATATTTCGAGGCATTCAGCACCAGGGTACCACAGCATTACCCACTACCATGATGATTTTCTTTTCTGGGTCGCGCATACCTGGACACCTGTGGTTTCATTCTGGAGACGTTTACGATGTTATGTCAAGACTTTGGGGTCCCATGGTCACACAAGAAGACCGAGGGTTCAACAAAGGCATTAACGTTCCTCGGTATACGGATCGATTCCGAGAGGATGGAGTGCAGCTTGTCGGTGGAGAAGGTGATGGACCTGGAGGAAGAACTGACGGCCCTTGCAGGAGCGAGGAGGGTTTCTTTGAAGCAGCTACAGTCCATCCTGGAAAAGCTGAATTTTGCGTGCCGGATTGTCCCCATGGGCAGGATCTTCAGCAGGAGGCTGTCACTGGCCACAGCAGGGGCTAAGCGGCCTCACCATTTCATAATGGTGACCGGGGCGATGAAGGAGGATGTACGGATTTGGCGTTCCTTCCTCAGGGACTTCAATGGAACTACATTGATCCATTCAGGGAGCTTGATCAGCACTCAACTCGAGCTGAATACGGATCGCAATTGAATGAGGCCCTTAGTGAGGCAAATGGCCCTTTAATGACCTTAGCTAAAGAGTTAGAGGAAGGTTTATGTATAATGCTTAAATTACCAAATCTTCAAGCTAACTTATCCAACACTTCCACTTATTTATTTTTATACAACTAGTTGTGATCCCTTAGATTGTAAGTTTGTGAGTTTTCAATCTTGTGTCAGTGCCTTGGAAACAAGCTCTATGTGCATTTGATTTTATGCTCAAAAACATGGCCCTCCATTCTTTAAAAAGGTGTTAAGTTTGTTTTTTGCCATGTACTCAACCCCTGTACAGCGCTACAGAATATGTTGGCGCGATATAAATAAAGATAATAATAATGTGTCGGGGTCTCAGGGTTTTGGCGCATACTTCCAGGGCCGTTGGTGTGCTGCAACATGGCCTGAGCCTTGGGTGATTGCTGGTCTTACAAAAAACCTTGCCTTCCTGGAGTTGTTTCCCATCTTTGTTGTGGCAGTTCACATATGATGAAGGTATTTCAGGGATCGCCAAGTTATCTTTCGGACAGATAACATGGTGGTGGTACAAGCGATCAACAGCCTCACAGCGTCTTCCATAGCGGTGATACAGCTTATTCGACACTTGGTGCTTAACGCCTTCGCCTGAACATATGGTTTCGGCAAAGTACGTTCCTGGGTTGCAGAACGTCATTGCTGATGCCCTTTCTCGCTTTTAGAAGGCCCAGTTCATGACGTTGGATCCAGAGGCCCCGGAACTGTGGGAGCTTAGAGCTGTCAGCTAGCAAAGCTCATCAAGGTCTGGAATAAGTGGAGTGACCTGGTAGCGGAAGCAAGCGGGGCTGCAACAGAAGAAAAATTATTGGGGATATTACTGTGCTTCCTGTTGCTTTGGGCTGAATACAGGGACTCTAAGGCCCTTAGTTGGGCATCAGGTTATGGCCCTGGTGAGTGACACAGGGATGTTTACAGGGGACAGCAGGCAGTTGTTGCGCTTGGCTGAAGGGTTGGGCAAATTATGCAGGGACCCCTATAAATCTCTGCTTTTCAGTAAAGCTTTTTCCTTAGCATTCTTCGGAGCTTTCAGAATAGGGAAACTAGTCTCGGCTAACAGGCGTGGGTTCGGGGGGACTGCAGGTGGTGGATACCTGTCTAGAAGTTGATATGGTGGCTTTATGGCTTGAGAAGTCAAAAAACGATCAGGAAGGAAAAGAAGGTGGTATTGCGTAAGATTGGCACAGATTGTTTCCCCCACAAATGCGTAAGGTTGTATCTCTTAACAGCGGCCGGAAGGGCGCTGCCCGCTGCTCATACATGCCAATGGCCTGGCATTGTCCCGTTTCCAAAAGAAGATGCTAAAAATGTCCCTACAGCATTTGGGTCTGGATCAAGCAGAGTTTGGGACCCACTCGTTTCAGATCGGGGCTGCCACTGGGGCAGCAAGGTTAGGTTTACCTGATGATGCGGTTAAGAGGATTCGAAGATGGGAATCTCAATGCTTTAGGTCTTACACATGGCTTGAGGTGGTCGAACAGATTTATATGTATGTTTTCAGAGGCAAGGAAACAGCTGTGGATCATCGTCCATTCGTACCTGTACTGCGCCCACCGGTTAGCCGCAGTTACAAAGGACAATGCACAACTGGGCATTCCGGAAATGGACCTGCGGTGGTTCGGCTGTTGGACAATTACGCCCATCACTATGGTAACCCACATATGATACTTATTCATGCTGGAGGTAATGATCTAGGGGTGGTCCCTATGCGTAGAATGTTGAAAGGCATAAAGAGGGATGTGGAGAATCGGAAAGCCATGATTCCGAGCCTCTTTATCATTTGGTCAGAGATGATAAAGAGGCGGTCATGGAGGAGTGCTAGGGATCCAGTATTGATTGACAGGGCTCGCCAGAAAATGAATAATCAAATAGCGGATTTTCTTGTATAAATTGGGCTTTATTTAAATTTGGTACCGGGAATTTGAGGGGGTAGATGCTGGTGAATTTTTCCTTCCTGACAAAGTTCATTTGACTGAGATTGGTCTAGAATTGTTAACCTTGAAGTTCAGGGACGGGGTAAAATGGGCCTTAGCTTTGATGAATGGGCGTCCCTCACCTACTCTGTGGTGGGAGGTGAATTGCCCGGCCCACTGGCTAAAGTGGGTGTTGCACTACCTCACGGGCATGCTTAGAAAAACATTGGGGGGCCCTGGGCATGGGCCCAGGGCATGAGGTCACTGACCTGGCCAGGCTCCTCCTCCAATATGTTAGTTATGTTATTTTTCCTAACGGCTATGCTTTTTTCTCTACATAGATTTTCAATCTGCTATAGAGACCTATAAGTTGATTCTGATTGAATGGCAGTTTTATGAACACGTGAGAATATCCAAGTGAGCCACACTGTTTTGGCACAGGCTGTCCAGATTGTTGGTAACAAAATGTAAGTTATCTAAACGACATGGATTCTATCTATGTAGGCCTGCAGAAATGTATCTACTCATTAGTATGGAGGGTTTTGAGGATTGATGAATCCATTTAATAACTCAGATCCTCTTCGATTAGGACAGTAATACAAGGTTTCAATCCATATATACTAAGAGCACTATTCCATCTGTGCATCGTTCTTGCAGATTGGAAACCTGCCAACTAATGCTCTGGCAGCAATTAGGCAGGGATTTAATTACAATAATTAAAAGGTTGGACTGTGTAGTGTCTCTCTGTAATTTGCCTGACCGCATTGAATTGCCAATTGATTGCAGCTTTTTGCATTGTTTTGGTTGTTTAACTCAAAGAACAACAACACAGGCAGAGTGGCAAAGTGAGGAGACGGCTCGGTTCCTATATACAGCAATTGTATGTCCCCAGCATGGTGACACATACAGAAAAGGAGAACAAACAAGAACTCTTGCTAATGTGTATATTATTTGTTCTCCTACATCAGACAATATATACACAGTCTAAACAGTAAACAGACTGAGTGGAAAACAGTAGGATTTTAGACATGGATGTATTGATGCACAGGCCTAATAGACAAAGGCCTCAGAAGCACATTTCAAAGGGGAGGAAGACAACCACTCAGGAATTATCATTGGCAGCCAAGGCATAACAATATTCCTCTTAGCTGCATTGTTCTCCTCCTGTGATGTCCTCTATGACTATTATCCAGAGGTATGGCAGAATTGGAAAGTACAGGTTTTGGGATGTCATGGTAAAGTGCCAAAAGCCTTGGCAGTTTGTAAACACCTGTACCTGGCAGTAGTTATGTACTACAGTGTGAAGAATGTATGGCAGAAGGAGCAAAGGAGCATGGTCCAGACATGGAAATTAGACAAGGTGTGGGGCGTCAAAAAAAATAACTTGTTTGCCAGGCATCTAAGCAGAAACATAGGGTACCAAACGTGGGGTGTACACCACTAATGTAGGCACTGCTGATTTACTAATACCATGTAGGACTCTTTTTGAGAGGCAACAAACATTTATCATTCACACTATACCACTTGCTTTGGAATGTGGTGTAGAAAAACATATCAACTTACTTCCTCTTACCCTCAAAAGAATCAGCTAGAACACGAAAAAAACATACCTTTTGTTATTTTCGATTTCTTTATTCAAGCTTGGGAGAACACACAGACATCATAGGCAATATCTGTTGTCATTGAATACATCAACATACAGTTTTTTTTATAATGTTTTACAAAAAGTAATAGTCATCACAAGACCTCACTCTTCTAAGCCAATGGGATATTAATTACACTTGTAAGCCAATTAAGAATCAAGCACATACCAAGCACGTTTTTTGGGGTTAAGAAATGTTATTGTCTCTTAGAAAAAATGCTGGGCTAGAGGTAATCAAAATTAACTATTTCAGAGTTTAGGTAAGGAAAAATACCAAAAATGCTAAAAAGGTAATAAATGCTATAATATGCAGTATAAAAAAGTATCACTATATACTGCATTACTCTGATTATTCATCTAGATTACTGGACACTCATGGCTACCTCACTCTTCATTATATATATATATATATATATATATATATATATATATATATATATATATATATATATATATACACTTAGAGGGTATGGATATTTGAATTTTACTCCAACAAATGCCTGCAATTTTTCATACACATATATGCCAAAAAGGTCAAATTAGGGGGTGCCAAAAATGTATGTGATCGGGTACAATTTGGTCTATGTTCATCCTTCTGTGTGAGTGGTGCAAACCTCTGGGAGGACAACCCAGGTGTGCAGTAGTGTAATATTTTGGTCCAAGAAACAGGGTGTAGTTAGAAATCAAACTAAAAAACTAAAATAATGTAATAGGTAATGTTCATTATTTTGTTGCAATGTAAAATGGACCATTTAAAGGTTGTATCTGTAATGCATTTGTACTTGAATATGGAACTGATTCTCCCACTGAGGTTTGTCCTAGCCCTAGTTACTATTAATTAGTAATTTCCATTAATTAAATTTTATATTTAAAACAAATGTTTTTTGATCCAATTAAGAACACTATTCATATTTCATAAGCTCCCTGCACAAACATGTAAAACTCATATGTTTGTTAGCTGTGCATAGACTATTAAAAACAGTATGATGCCATTTAAAATTAATAAAAGTTACCATTTTCTCTTAGCTTTTAAGCTGTCAGTTTTCCCCTCAAACAGAACAGTATATCGGAACTTGCCTGTGTCTATTATGGGCGTGGCCAACGCTGCCTATGTGCTGATCTATCATGGAGCTTGGAAGATGGCTGGGCTGATGTCACTGGACCTGCCCCATGACATCATTAGCTTGCCACCACTGCATACACAGAGGTAACAGCTCTATTGCAACATACTTGCAGCAGTCCCTTTATTGAGCATGTTCAGTCTGAATCAGAATCTACACTGGTTAGAATTTATTTTTAGTCAAGTCCAGGGCTGTAGGAAATGGGGGGTTGGGGGCGGGGGGAAAATCTCCCCCAGACTAAATGAATAGGGGACACAAAAAATAGCAAAATTAAACGTATTCATGCATTAGCTGCTATCGAGGAGTATGTCTTTCCTATGAAAGAAAAGATAAATTGTGGCATACAGGAATTGAGAACCAACGGTAGATCCGCCCCTGTTTCCTATCCTGGGAGTAGCTTTTTTTGGGGCTCCTAAGTCCATGGTTCAGCCCTCACATACAAACTGTTGTAAGTACCTTACCATTTTTGGGGGGTTAAATAGTATTCCTACCTAAACCAGGTGAAACTGCAGTCATGTTTATTTTATTGCTCAATGCTTTGGAGACTTTGAGAATCCTGTTTTATTCTAATTTCATGTAACCACAGCCGTAAAAACTTGTCTTTATGATTTACTTATTACAAAGGTGTTTACTAAAATAATACAGTTGGAAAAGCAATCAGGACGTGGTGATGGTAATTTTTTTATAGTGGCTTTCTGTTACACTGCTTTAACCATTACTCTGAATCCAGGCTGTTGCTAAACAACCTGGTGCCAAGGGATAAAAAAAAGTAAAACGCGTCCCGGCGCTTTTCCAATGTAATATCCAGAGTGCACTAAGTGTGTAGTAAGGTCAATATTTGCAAGTAATCATTCACTTTTCTTGCCTTGCAAATTGCCCACTAATTTACAGTCACTCTTATAATCACTGGTGGTCATGCATATATAGAATACATACTAAACATATATAGTACAATGAAACTTATATATTAGTTGTCTAAATGTAAAAAGCTTACACTAACAGCAATCATGGTCTGCCTTTAAAAATCCAACCTTACAATAAACACTTCCCACACATTATGCCCCCTGTAGAACTTGGCTGATCCACCTACTAATATATAAATATATAAAAAAGGCTAGTAAATATATGGGTAGATCTCCTGGCATGTGTATAATCCATCCTGTACTATACATAAAGCTGTGTAATACAGCAAGCTACGGGTTACCTGGTGGTCTAGTGGTTAGGATTCCGTGCTCTCACCAATGTGACCTGGGTTCGATTCCAGTCAGGGAACCAAGAGGTCACACAACCCTGAAGCCTAACAGAGTTGGGCTTGGTCAGTACTGGGATGGGAGACCACCAGGGTCTAGGAACTGGGGGGATGGGGGGGGACAAATCCCCCCCCCTGATTTTTCAATGTTAGTATGTATGTATATATAAATAAGCAATTTTTAAGCCTGTATATACAATGAGCAATATACCCTCCCCAAGAATTATCCTGGTTCCTACACCCCTGGAGACTACCTAGGAATATGAGGAGTTGTATGCTGTGGCCCACTGGTGAAGGAACCGGCAACCCACTCCAGTATCTATGCCATGAAAACCAAGTAGATCAGCATGTTCCTGGTGTGTTACAGTCCATGAGGTCATGGAAAGTAGGAAACGACAGAACGATGCAAAAAAAATAAAGCAAGCATATGCCACAAAGCTAGGTATAAAAAATTTGGGGGATTTAAAGGTTTATGGAAGTTTCCCTGTTTTTACCTTTTTCTAATCTAACACATGCTGCTTATATCAGAATCACACATTACACAGAGTCATTCTATACACATACAGATTTTATATTTTATTTAAGAAAATGGTTTCCACACCCCCTGAGATGCCTACATAGGCAATTGGTACTTACCAATAGAAACACTGCATTCAAGTATGTTTTTAACCCTATACTCATCTTCAAGCCAACAGCAGCACAATGCAGAAATCCACAGCCACAATGTCTGAGCTCCTTCTTGCTTCCTTGTGGTGGGGGGGAAAAAGACTACACATCACATGATGCTTTACTGCAGAGACTGACAGCCTTATTAAATTGCGTTTTGGACAATTCTAAAGGGCTCTATATAAGCACAGAACATATTTTTTTACAGAAGTTTTTAGTTAGTGAAGACCTTGCTTTTGGATAGAAGTTCACTAACAAAAAACTTCTGTTAAAAAAAATATGCTATGTGCTTATATAGAGCCCTATTTATTTGGCCGAATCACAATTTAATAAGGCTGCAAATCTCCAGAGTTTGCAACGTTATAGCTGCCTGTGATTAGCCAAACAAATTATGAATGTTATGCTAATTTAGCTACAAGCATTCCTTCTCAAATTCAATTGCCAGAAAACTGAAGAGATTTACAGATGCCAGGTTAAGTTTATTAATGTTTATTTTGGTAATATTTTTCATGCAAACATTTTTTGCAGACACTACTAACCCTCCTATATCAGCTGCATTCATAATCCATGAAACTTTTCCATGTCACTCATTTGCATGTACATGCCCAGTGCAATAACTGCTGTCTGCATTCCATTGAAGTCTGCCAGATATAACTGATTCAGCTGTCTCTGTGCTTTTCGATTTACTGCTTCCTTAGGTTTCCTGGTGGTCCAGTGGTTAGGCTTTGGTGGTTTTGCGACCTGGGTTCGATTCCAAGTGGGGGAACCAAGAGGTCACAGGGTTGGGTCTGGTCAGTACTTGGATGAGAGACCACCTAGGAATACCAGGAGTTGTGTGCTGGAGAAGGAACTAGCAACCCACTCTACCATGAATACCAAGTGGATCAGCATGACCATGGACATAAAGATGTCTTGGTGTGTTACGGTCCATGAGGTCATGGAGAGTTGGATACGACTGAATGACAAAAAGAAGATCAAACATATGTTAAGTCAAGATATTAGGATCAGAAGTGGCAATACCATCTACAATCAGGTAGCCTGTTTGCCTGCCCCTTGAAATGGACCAGTTCCTGGTTTCAGACTAAACTCTCACTCTTGAAGGATATTTCCACCATACTTTTGAAACTTGCAAACATGATTTAGGTTAAATGCAATCCAAAGTTTGTTACAAACAAATTCATTATAAAAATACACAAGGAACAGCATTAATCACGTAGCAGCGTGGCGGCTGACACTTTTCGCACCTGGATGGAGTTTAATCACAGAGTAACAAAAGCAGTAGCTAAAATAGTGACTTAATTACAGCAAACTGGCGACAATACATAAAACAATGCAAAACAATTGACACATGAGATACATAAATGCTGACAGGCGGATACAGGGATCAGGTAATTGATGACAATGTAACATGTAGGGATTATCTTCATACTTTTGTTAGGATTTATAGGTTGCAATTTAAAGGAACACCCCATGTTTCATATAAAAAAAGACATAGCATGTTTTAAAAAAAATAAAACTTTTTTTTTTGTATGAAACGTAAATTATCTGAAATCTGGTAATCTTCCTTTTTGTGCAAGGGCAGTTTAGGAAAATAAAAACACCTGACAATCAAAAAGGTTAACCACAGAGTTAAAAATGAATTTGACGTATTGTTCTATTTGCCTGTAAAGAGCAAACTAAACTTGCAACTTGTGTTTTATGTTAAAGAATATTTACTTATTTGTTCTTTATAAAAGTACATTTTGGACCTTTCCTGTTATGTCCCCGCAATCGCAGTGGCGTTTTGCAGCCAGCAGGTGGCTCAGTGGCATGCCAAGACTTTGTTCAATTTGTTCTTATGGTAAGGGGTTAGGTTTATTGTTAGGGTTAGGGTTTACTATGTAAATCTTATCATCTGCCACTACCGTAACCCTTAACTCTAACCCTCACCCTAAGAACAAGTTTAACAAAGTCTCTGCACGCCACGCTGAAACTGTGGGTCAAAACTGGAAAGATCCTACATTTCTATTATCAGATTTTAAATTATTTTTCAAAAAAGACTTTTCATTTTTTAATTTCTCTGTAAAAAAAAGAACAGATTTCAAAAAATTCAAAAAGTATTTCAACATGGTTTTATGAGAACTTTACAATCTGTGCTCCAAGTTGTACTGAATTAACTGACCCTTTAATGTTAAATGTATTTATTTTCTTCATCTCTAACATCTCATTATCAGTCCATCTTAAATATTACTTTGCTCTATGCAGCAAAACGTCTTACTCACGCTAATATGTACACCTTCCTGAACTACACACACTGCATGTATTAAAATATTATATTTTTCGAATAAAAAATTAGCTTTATAACATTTTTCGTGCTTAATTATGGTCTTAGTGAGACCCAAAGTGTTCAAAAATATATATGCTAGCATCCTGGAAGCGAGTGTGGGCCTTAACTGCACAAAGAATTTAAATGGTGCCTTTGGGATGCACTGCAATGAAAAATGGTTGTGAAGATCGTCGGGGGAAAGTAAAGAAGGTACTGGAGATCCAGATTCACTCTATAGTCTAGAATGGTATTTACATTCACAACATTCACTAGTGTTGGTTGGTATTAGGGTGCTCTATTTAATTTTTCACTCTCCAGTTTTACTTTTAAGGATTATTATGAAACGCATAGATTAGGAAAGAGTTTCTAGCTAATTTAGGATCCTATTCTATTAACCAATTCGTTAATTTGTACATACTTAAAATCACTCTTAATATTGCCGCATATCCTATTAGATTCTCTCGATCCAATTAAGAGTTCCCCGCCCACAATCACTTCAGGCCAGTCATAGACATAAAACCGGCCTTAGCACGCCATCGGTTTTAGCACAGCATGAATATTATGAGCTCTAAATAATTAAACGTACACAAAATCGATATTCTATTAGATCCGTAGTGCTAGCTCACAAATAAAGTCTATCCTACAACCTTAAAAAAGTATCATGTTTCTGTTAAAAATATTACAAGTATTAAATAGGACTCGCAAGGGCTTTTTAAAACACGTATTAAACCTGTAACAGCAATTAAACACACAATACTGTACTTTAAAAGCATGGAAAGGCATTAGAATGAATTGCACAACACTCTCAAACCCACAAATATGCAATTAAAAAATATTATTTTAAAATGTTATTTCTGAGCAATATCGATCCCGGGACTCAAGGGGTTAATACATATCATGGAACCCACATGGACTAGAACAGATGATCGAATGCATTTTATAGAGTCATTGATTGCAAGCCCAATCGGCAAATATTACTTATTGGAACAAAATTAATTTGTAGCCTCCAATTGCAGATTACTTCCATGTTTTACTGACGTCATAATGAAGGAATCATTTACTATTGGGTGTGTCTAAGAAGTAAATTACGGGCTTGCTTAAATATTGGCAGATCATATGATCATGCCCAGTGAAATCCTACTTAAAAAGGCATGTTTACGTGTGGAGGCTGTGTGAAAAAAACTCCCGCAGCCAAAATTACGGGTTAGAGGCATTTGTGAGCTTCTAATGGAATAGGGCTCTTAGGGCCTCATTCAATTGCGATTTGGCCAATTGAATAGGACTCTAAATAAGCACATAGTAAACATCTATCCAAAAGCAAGGTTTTCACTAACTAAAAACTTTTAAAAAAAAATATGCTAACTATGCTTTACATATTGTACCCTCACTAGGGGTGATAAGATTGGTCTATCTTTTGTTTGTTTTTTATTATTTTTTTGACCACTAAAATGATGTGCATTTTTTAAATAACTCTTTAACATCAGTATACTACCATATATGAACTTTTTTTTTATTTCTAGGAAGATACCTGTGTATCCTTATGTAGTTGTTGTTTTGAAAGGACATCCTACACTATGTTTGGCTCTATGTGCTTTCTTCTCTTTTTCTTTTTAATCTTATTGCTGCATTCTTCGGTTTGAAGCAGAGTTTTCTAGGATAGTAATGCAGAAAGAAGAAAGTCAGAACGAACACAAGAACGTCTTCTTCTTTATCCAGTATTGCTCAAGAGCTACATCTTTGTTGGATCTACAAGAGGACTTTTGGACTGAGTGTATTAGTGGATGCATACTCTTTTGGCTGGGTTGCCTGATGGTCCATTGGTTAGAATTCAGTGCTTTCACTGCTGTGACCTGAGTTTGATTCCAGTCAGGATACCAATAGGTCACACCATGCAGGGTTGAGCCTTGGATGGGGGAATACCAGGAGCTGTATGCTGTGGCCCACTAGAGAAGGAATTGGCAACCCTCTCCAATATCTCTGCCATGAGAACCAAGTGCATCAGCATGGTGTGTTGTGGTCCATAAGGTCACAGAGAGTCAGACATGGCTCGCACACTCTTTTGGCTATTTCTGCCCGGGACTTTTATATTTTGCCATATGACTATATTGTATGCATATTTTGAATTTGAACTCTATTGTTGTATTATGCATCTTTTCACAATACTGTTTTGTTAATGTAATAAATAAGAAAGATTAAATTAGGGATAATGAGGGCTTCGAAATCCAGATTTAATATTTTAAATCAAGTACGCATTATAACCCTTAGCAGTAACATCACCTTCACTGTGCAGGATCGCTTCCATGAATATTGCAGCAAAATGTCAGCAGCGCTGAGAACTTTCAAAACAGCTTTCAGCAAAAGTAATGAAAACAAAACACTGATATCATTACAAAAGATTTTTATTAATACGCCCACAGCAAGTGACTAACACATGTAATGTAATGTAATGATAGATTCCCTTTAAATAGCAGCTGTTAGTTTGGAAAAAGAAAATAAATTACTTCCATGATTGAACAAAAGAGTGAGCTGTCAATCAGTAGTCAATTTTGTAGGATTTGTGGGATTTTATCGCTCCTTCTGCCTGTTACAATCTGTCTCTGCCCACCACCTGTCACCTGTTTCCTACCTACCTGTTTCTTCCAAATCTCAAAGGACCACTGGAGTTTCCATATTACAGTATACAAGTTTGAGGAACAGGTATTCACTATGGGCCAAAATAAGTAATTAAAGAAAAAACTGCTGGTAAAGGACGAGTGTAGATTAGCAAAAACTTCACATATTTGTGAAATGTGCAGCAAACTATTAACATTAGCAGGTATGTAAGCAATAGGCAAAAAAGCATTCTCAAAGAAAATATTCCTTTTAGCCCACTCTGCTAGTATATGAAAGCTTCTCATTCTTCCTATTCAGGGCACAAGGAAGCAGTTAAAGCATCACGGTATAGGTGGAAAAACTATAGTTGCATTGGTAGTCTGAGGAGTGCTCAGTTGTGATCTAGAAGCTTAAAATAACATTTAGATTCAGTCAGTGCTCCTCCCACTCAGGAGAGCTCTGGAGGCGTGATCATGTGACCACCAGAAAACTGGGCAAAGTGTTCTGCCGAGATCTGGCTCATGCACAGATGTCTTCCTGTTTCCCAGCATGAGAATGCTTGTCAGGTGATGGGTTGGGAAACAAGAAGACATCTGTGCATGAGCTTGTCTTGGGCTCTGTTGTGAGATACAAGCTTCAAAAATAGCAAATTGAGTCATCACCCCTCCAACTAAGGAGAGATCTGGAGGCGAGTCACACAGTGATCATGTGACCAGCAGAAAACTGCCAGAAGAAGATCTGGCTCATGTTTCCCAGCCTGATCACACTTGTCATGTAAGGGGTTGGGAAACAAGATGACATCTGTGCACAAGCCAAATCTCGGGCAGACCATTTTGCATGGTGTTCTGGCGGCCATTTCATTACTGTGTGACACGCCTCCAGATTTTTCCTTGAGCGGGGTGCTAACTCGTTGTAAGTGTTATTTTGGAAGCTTGTATCTCACGAAAGAGTAACCAATAACTGATGATGATTACTTTATTATAACCCCTCCCACTACCATCTAATTATACTTTTGTCGCCTATTAAGTGGTCCTTTAAAGTGTATGGCATGCAAGACTTATAGTTATACCTGCAAGCTGCCTACACTGAGACTATGGGAGGGAGGGGTAAAGTGTCCTGATCTGAAATCTTATCTGAATCCACCAAAGAAGCAATAAATCTCCCTTCTTCATTCAACTCTTGAATACATAATTAAACCAGGAGAACACATCCACTCAGTCTCTAAGCCAGCAGAAAGCTTGGAAGACACAAATATGGAATCTTTCAAACGTAAGCGTTGTCTACAAAAAAGATTTTACCTAAAACTACTTTTATATCCCCAGCTGTCACTGCTGCTAATGTTGTTAATTTGTTATAACCTTCACAAAAATCTGAAGTTTTTCCAAATCTACATTGCCCCTTTAATTTATTATCTAATTTATATAGTAAGCGGCCATTGCTTCTTATCCTACCTGTTATGGCATATGAAAGTACAATTATTGTAAATTGCAATCCTTTACAGAATTGTATCTGTATTTTCTTGCAAGGCATAACTATTTTCTCAATTTGATTATTTGAATATTCACTTTTACATATTCCAACTTTATTTTCATTCCTGCTATATATCTTCCAAAAAGAGTTTTATATTTGTATCTATTATTATATAGTAGTACCAAGATTTATTTTATTTGACAGAATCCGAGTATTCACACCACCATCTAATCCTAGTCTATAAATAGTAATGGGTAAGTAATGGCCTTATCGCAAATAATTATAAGATAGGTGTCTGCATTATGGTCATAGCACAAATGGAAGCATTACTTTACAAAATCTAATAGATTGCAATTATTTCAAGCTGTCAGCTGTCATTTTAATTCACTTTTTAATGATAGGAGAAAAAATATGCAATTATAAACAAGTTGAAATAGCAGAAATTATGTAAATTATAAAATTGTGCAGGCACAGCCATAACTGTTATGGAAGGTGCACACAGGTGAGCATGATACTAAGTAAGATGCAACAGGAACTTCTCCAGGTGCATGTGGAATGGATGTGCACACATGCTGATCCAGATGCAAATGGAACTGTGACAAACAAGAAATGGCACAGATATCAATGAAATTGGGCAGAGTTGCTTGGTTTTGCCTGACTTTATGGATCTGGTCATTGAGAATATTGATTTGCTCAATTATTTCTATATTTTGGGAACAGGGTCACAAGACACACCAGCACACACCAGACATGCAGGTCACACAAGCACAGACACTACACTGGCTGTAAGTAAGCCATGCTGCAGCTTGCAGCGTACACAGAAAACTCAGGCCTCCATGCTAATCCCCTATATCACAGATTACACCATGTTTAAGAGCAAGGTAATTCTCCCTACGAGTGACTCCCTGCGATTTACTGAGGGAAGCCGGAGCCGAAAATTATGGCAAACGTTTCCATTGATGTTTACACTGACAAAAGATTACGAGTTTCTCCATTAGACTTCTACCACAAAACCATATGCTAATAAGAATTTAACCATCATTTGTAAAATAGGGCAATAATGACAAAAAGTTGTGATACAGGAATTAATTGTACCCTCAACCCTCTTGGAATAATGTGATCTTTATGATATCTTTGTAAGCTGGGAATTTTCTAGATAGTACTTATCGGCTTTTTGAGGTATTTATGTAAGTGATTGAATACTTTTGTCTTGTTGGAAAACTCATGATCGGTTGTAAAACTGGTGCTGGTAACTGTAGCCTCAGCCTCTTGTAATTAGGCCATGTCCTATTCTTCAGACATGAAATTAGCCATATTGTACGGTACTAGTAATGGGTTTACAGCTGGATTAAACCAACAAAACGTATGCAAGAGTTATCCAAGTGTTTGACACTAAATTCAATAATGGCACAAAAAATATAAATTGGAAAGTCTATTTATACCTAAATATTTTTATTCCAAACTTAAAATAGTATCACTGGTTTATAGTAATAGTAATAAGTCTAAGAAACTATGGAGTAGCCTATAATCCCAGAAGGGATCCTTCTTTCTGGAAGGCTTAACAGTGTTATTGCTCCAAAAGCTACCTAGAAGCCCTAATATAAAGGCATAATACATGTGTAAATGATAGTGCATAAAGCTGGAAATCAATACCACACTAGTATGCTGCAGTGAAATAGGAGGATCTATTCAGGGATCATACGCTACCCCATAGTTTCTTAGCCTTATTACTATAGAGCAGTGATACTTTTTTAATTGAGGCAATCTTAAAATATTCATGTATTAATAACAATTCCAATTTATCTTTTTTTATGCCAGGTTTTAACAATGCAACATGTTTTTTTTTTAAAGATAGCTCCCTCTTCAATTTAATTATTTCCTTTAATATACTTGAAGTTATCTGTCATATCACCCTTTTCCCTTCTGCCCTCTAAGCTATATATATTCAAGGTCTCAAAGTATTTCATTATAAGACTTGCCTTTTATACTATGCACCTGTCCTGTTTTAAATATTTCTAATATATTCATATTGTTTTGTACATATGCCCTCCAGGATCATCTCACTCAGTAAAAGAAATAAAAAGAATGGAACCTAAACCAACCTTTCTGCCACACCAAACAAAAATACAAAATAGTTTGAAGAAAAAAGACAAACAAATATCAGTGCTGTTATTGCAAGGGAAGGCTTGAAACGAATATCCTCCAGTTAATGAGAGGAGGCTGGGCTGTTTTCTCACTTTCATCATTTTTCCCCCAGAAATCAAACAAAAAATGTTCTATAGTTTCTAAACAAACTTAGCTAAAGATCCCCCAGCTAGTATAAGCTCTTTTGTTAGAGCTCAAACAGAGATGCTTTCTCCTTGGACACGGTATGCTAAGTGACTAAGGATCAGTAGAGTGACATTAGTATCGTTCTTTTTCTGCTGCTAAGTCTTCCTCAAATGACAGACATCCTTCTGACTGTTTATGCAATAGAGCTTATAAAGGTTAGGTTATCTAGTAGCTTATTTGTTCATTTGGATACAACTTTATATAATATATTTTCTATTCAACGTTTTATTTTACAAGGGTGATTTTCATCACATATATAGTTGTGAGCATGCGGGTTGTTGCTAACGCTGCGGGAGACGTGTTACGACCCATTACGACCTCGCAAAAATACGAACTTACCGCCCGAAACCCGCACACATGAAAACATTAAAAACACAATAAATACACACAACAAATACATAAAAAGCTTACCTACAGCAAGGGGGGCACCCATGACCTCGAAAACTGAAGTTACACCTCAATTTAACTCCAAATAAAAGAGTTTAGACACCCGAAAATCCCCTAAGCGAGACAAAAAATGTCCGCCGAAAAAAAACGAAAATGAAGCTACAGGACTCTAAAGACGCAAAACACCACCAAACACCTACGGATTTTCCGAAAAAGACGTACGAGATCCGAAAACAAGGACGCGACCCGAAAAACATTAGAAACACAATAATTACACACAACAAACACATAAAAAGCTTACCCACAGCAAGGGGGGGGGGGGGGGGAACCCAGGACCTCTGCAAGTCAAGTTACACCTCGATTTAAGTCCAAATTTCTGAGTTTAGACACCCGAAAATCACCTAAGTGAGAGAAAAAATGGCCGCCGAACAAAACGAAAACAAGGCTAAAGGACCCTAAACACACAAAACCACACCAAACACCTACGGATTTTCCAAGAAAATCGGACGAGATCCGAAAACAAGGACGCAAAATCAGCCACAGCCGCATACCACACATTTGGCGCCATTTTAGAACACTAACTTATCCAATCCGAAAGTACACAGCTACCCTAACGGATTTGCCTCGCGCACGCACACTATTACACTACACACTGCACACATTCATGACACTTACACAGCAGCTCCCAGGCACTGATGCTGCAGCAACATGAAAACAGATTGCCAGCTCTTCAACACAATGCTGCATATATTACTTCACAATAGGTAAAGTATATTAATTTCTTATTTTATTAATTATTCATTGCCATACCCAAAAAAAAACACCATGCTGCTCATAGCACACAAACAACCAAGAGCCTCGCAATGAGCGACAAAGGCGCTCAGCGCGAGGCTCGCAATCAGAGCCCAAGGATCCTAAAACACCAACAAAATTAATTTTGCACACAAACAACATTTCCTGCCTTACAATCTTATTGCCGTAATTTTTTGACGGGCAAGTCGCTAGTCTTAGCATAAGGTTCTGTAGTTTTCATAATGATAACACAAGCATTTCAACATAGGAGTCCATTATGGTTTACTCTTACATGCTATATTTTACAATAGCAACGTTATGAAACATCTGTTCTCATCATACTCCATGGTTTGCACTTACAGAAAAGGTATCTTAAAATGATGAGGGAAGGAAAGTTTGTACATGTTGTATCCCCAGAGAAAGTAAATCTTTTTTAGCATTTTTCCATAATTAATTTGCCAATAGATCTTACTTTGCCCATGAAGAGGATAATACATACATTTGTGGAAAGGGTCCTGATTTAAAAAAAAACTCAAGCTTTAATGCAGGATTCTGTATCCTTTCATATAGGAGCCAGTATACAAAAGCATCTGCATAAATTAGATATCCTTATATGAAACAGCGCACTGTCATATGTTTAATTTGTTATGGTTCTTATCTGTTTCACCTTTTAGTAATAAAAAGATAAACTGGCACTGATCTGCATCCACTGACATTCATTATGTTGTATCATTAATACAATTTAAGGAGTATCTAAAAATGGTCAACTTTATTGAATTATTTCATGCCTTCTGTAAAAAGGATGTCTACATTGTTTTTTCAAAACCACTTAAATCAAATGAAAAATATATAATCTAATAAACAGGCATAGCATGGAAGGTTAGGCCTATGATGTTGGTGGGTCCTCCTTCCTGGAAGGCTCTCTAAGAGCTACCCCAAGTCTGGCTAAGAGCCTGCAATAGAGATAAGAAACAGAGTCACATATTCTTGAAGGATATTGTTATCCTTCATCACAATAGTATAAGGATACAATTTAATAAGGGAATAGGAATGATAAAACTTGAAAAACGCCATAGTGTTTAATAATAAATGATTCGAACTACCATCCTAGTCTACAGTGTTGATATAAATGGATAAGAAAATCAACTTCTAATGTGTACAAATTGAAGTAAATGCAATATTGCATAAATATTGTTCTTGTAATCCTCATATATCAGTGAAACTCACCCCAGAAGAAGCTCTTATTGAGAGCGAAATGGACCGTTGGGACCTTGAGACGGAGATGTGCAGATTCTATCCTATGGAGTATCTAATTTGTCTGGCGTTGTTTCTGTAAACTGCAAGTATTGGGCACCGAGTGGCCTTTTTTTTATATATACATATGTGTGCACCTTGTTATTCACTAAAACAGCAATTACAGGTTTAATGATTGATTTAATATAGGTGGTGTACTGCATGTGATTGCCTTCACTAGCCCATTCTTGCTACTACCAGCTTTTTTGTTATATACAGTCAATTAAAGTGCCAGTATATCTACTACTTATGCACATCATCCCTCTCTTTCTTTTTGTTTTTATCCAGTGATAAACAGTTTCACTGATACATGAGGATTACAAGAACAATATTTATGCAATATTGCATTTACTTCAATTTGTACACATTAGAAGTTGATTTTCTTATCCATTTATATCAACACTGTAGACTAGGATGGTAGTTTGACTCATTTTTTATTACTCACTACAACGTTTTTCAAGTTTTATCATTCTTATTCCCTTATTAAGTTGTATCCTTATACATCAATATTAGTGTTACCCACTAGGGAAAATACCAGGTCATATAATTTATTTTCATCACAATAGTCCAATATTTGATTGTGATAGTGAATGATCAGACCACTGTATAATAAAAATAATAAAGAAACCTTTTATACATTTCCAGTAGATCAACTCATAGGCTGTAACATAAAGAT
Source organism: Discoglossus pictus (assembly GCA_027410445.1). Taxonomy (NCBI): domain Eukaryota; kingdom Metazoa; phylum Chordata; class Amphibia; order Anura; family Alytidae; genus Discoglossus; species Discoglossus pictus. The sequence continues at coordinate 46,001,671 of CM050167.1, read as the reverse complement.
AAAAATCTCCAATGCCCTATTGGGAGCATCACAAGTTCTCTAGTATGATATGTGAAAAACAGGTCCATAAATGCTAAAAAAGGACCAGCTTAACGGCCGTTTTACCAAATGTATGGCTTCCTCAGAGGCTGTGGCTATTTATTCATCATGTTGCCACATTTGGGGAGGATAGAAGAGCCACAAGTGGATCTGCACTGAGCCGCATTTGAATATCTTGCAAACCCTTGCTTTAGTGATTTATGATGTACTTTGTAAGACTATTATCCTTACATGGGTCCTCATTAAATTTTCCAAACTATAGTTAATGTAGCCCGTAATGTAGCCCGCAAAAGTTACTGCTATTAAATTTGCATTTTTGCGGTTTACAGGCCGAAAATCTCTACGGGCTGTCAAAATCGTAACTCAGATCCAGCTAAGCCTTTGAGCTTTCAAGCCCGCTAATGTTACAATTGCTAAAATCGCAAAGCGCTATACAATTTCTACAATTCCCCAAGCCCACAATTGATTTCAAACCCGTAAATGGCAAATGTAGCAACAAATTCTATGAGTACTTGAGAGGACTCGCAAGGGGGTTAAACACCTGTTCTTAACACTATAAAAGCCAATAAAAACACAATACTGGATTTTAAAATTTGGGGAAAGCGATGAAATATATTAGAATCAATTGCACAAAAGACTGCAATAAAATAAAATAATATTATGTGTGATTTCCCTGTTATATTGATCCCGGCAATCAATGGGTTAATACATATCATTAAACTTGCATGGACTAGAATAGTAGATTTATTGATTTTTTTTTATATTGCAACATTTCTGGATTGCGAGTCCAATCGCAAATCGTACTTCTGAACACTGCTTGTGGTTTAAACTCCATGTTTTACTAACGTCATGATGACGGTGTCATTTACCATTGGTTCTGTCTAAGCAGTAACTTACGGGTCTTGCTTAATTGATCATGATGAGGCCTTGAAATGCTATATATTGAAGCATGATTTATAATTTTAGCTTTCTGCCATGTACTTGCAGACTTGAGTCAATTTAATTGCTCTGTAATTGTTGCAATTTTCAAGCCCGCAGACTTGAGGCCCATGGTCTATTATCCTTCTAGAATGATGAGAATTAACCCTCACAGTCACATATCAACAATTCTTTCTTACAAATCTCCTCTCCCCTGTCAATGCTCTTCACTCTGTACATTTGAGTCACTTTTGCAGGATGAATATAATGTTGCCTGTTACTCAAATAATTTGTAGTAATTCGTTAGAGATTTACTGGTAAATGTTACTTTAAAAATGTATGATGACTGTCACTTACTGGAATTTTTGCTATGACATGTTCTCTTTGTGTACTGTAATTCTGAATATAAGTGGGGATGAATCACACACGTTTAGTCATTTGATGATTGTACTTGTAGGTACAGTACATAGCTCACCTTGTAGCAATCAACAAAGACAAATTAATGTTAAAGGATAAATTCTTCCTAAACACAAGTTGCTCTTATATGAAATTATACACTTTTACCAGTTCAAATACATTTGTGCTCAAAAGTTTGCATACTCAAAAATTGTGACATTTTGGCATTTGACTGATCATGCAAAAAAATATATATTTTATTGATGGATAATGATCATATGAAGCTATTTATTATCACATAGTTGTTTGGCTCCTTTTTAAATCATAGTGATAACAGAAATCACCCAAATGGCCCTGATCAAAAGTTCACATACCCTTAGTTCTTAATACTGTGTATTGCCACCTTTAGCATCTATGATGGCGTGCAGTCTTTTGTAATAGTTGCAAAATAAAGAGAAGAGAGACACTCCATCTAATCAATTAACCCTAATAAACTGGATTCAAAGAAAGAGAATTTACAGATAATTTAAAATTATATTTTATTCATAATGCTAAAAAATATTTCAAACATCGGCGCTTAAAACATATTTAAAAATATATAAAGATATATGAAAATGCACTGTTTTGGCTGTATTGTCACTATGTGATTATATATATCACTAATACAACAATTATGTCAATCAATAAATGTCTAATTTGATTTCTTATCATTTATTAATGAGATTGCATTATAGTGTATTGTTATAATACTAATATAGTTTAAGCTAAGTTAATCTATATGCATATCATCAATTGTCCATTCGGCGAGTGTGTGAAGAGATCCTACTACTTGGAAATCCCCAGGGAAATTAATATATTTGAAAGTGCAAAGTGCTAAGCGCAGAAAAAATATTATACAGTGGTATAGATTGATGATTGGAAAAATCCATTAATTATAATTTAAAGAGCTAAGACAAAGCAGTAGTATTATATCCACATATTTGAGATCTAATATGCAATGCTTAAAAAGAAAAGTTATAAACCAATGTATACAAAAAAAGAATATACACAATGTGTCAATTATATAATTTATCTTCTCAAAATCTCAATTGAGTCGGTTTGGTTCAATATTGAAGAGACATCAATTATACATATTTATAACTCATATATATCCTTTTCTCATGTTTTTATAATGTTACTTATCGTAAATGTCTTTAGCATTCCAATAAGTGAGTACATTTCGCTAATATGTATTCCATTTCTCTTCAGCCGACAGGATCAGGCTGCTAGCTCACTGCTTAGCAGCTCGGCGAGTGACGTCAGAGGAGCAGTGCATGCTGGAAGGTCAACGTATGTTTTGCGGGAAAAGACGCTTTCTCAAGACCTGTAAGAGTTGTCTATGAGGCCCCTAATTCTTGCAGATGGTATATCTGCCCATTTGTCTTGGCAAAATGCATCCAGGTTATGCAAAGTCTCTGGTTGTCTTGCATGAATCACAAGTTTGAGATCTCGCCAGAGAGTCCCGATCATATTAAAGTCAGGAGACTGTGATGGTTACTCCACAACCTTCACTTTTTTTCTGCTGTAACCAGTGGAGGGTCAACTTGTCATGCTGGAAAGTCCAAGAGCGTCCCATACGCAGCCTTCATGCAGAAGAATGCAAATTGTCAACCAGTATTTTCTGATAACATGCAGACTTCATCTTGCCATCCAGTGAGCCACCACCATGCTTCACATTGGGGATGGTATTCTTTTCACTATAGGCCTTGTTGACCCCTCTCCAAACATAGTGCTTATGGTTGTGACCATAAAGCTCTATTTTGGTCTCATCACTCCAAATTACAGTGTCCCAGAAGCTGTGAGGCATGTCAAGGTGTTGTCGGGCACATTGTAAAAGGGCATTTTTGTGGCAATGGTACAGTAAATGCTTCTTTCTGGCATCTTGACCATGCAGCTAATTTTTGTTCAAGTATCGTCGTATTGGGCTCCTTGAAACAACCACACAGTCATTTTCCAGAGCAGCCTGTATTTCTCCTGAGGTTACCTGTGGGTTTTTCTTTGTATTTCGGACAATTCTTCTGGCAGTTGTGGCTGAAATCTTTCTTGGTCTACCTGACCTTGGCTTGGTATCAAGAGATCCCCGAATCTTCCACTTCTTAATAAGTGATTGAACAGTACTGACTGGCATTTTCAAGGCTTTGAATATCTTTTTGTATCCTTTTTCCATCTTTATGAAGTTCCATTACCTTGTTACGCAGGTCTTTTGACAGTTCTTTTCAGCTCCCTGTGGCTCAGTATCTAGCCTGCTCAATGCATCCACATGAGAGCTAACAAACTCATTGACTATTTATACACAGACACTAATTGCAATTGAAAAAGCCACACATGTGGGAAATTAACCTCCAAAAGCCATTTAACCTGTGTGTGTCACCTTGTGTCTCTGTAACAAGGCCAAACATTCACGGGTATGTAAACTTTTGATCAGGGCGATTTGGGTGTTTTATGTTATCATTATGATTTAAAAAGAAGCCAAACAACTATGTGATAATAAATGGCTTCATATGATCACTATCCTTCAATAAAAGTCTTTTTTTTTTGCATGATCAGTCATATTTTAAAAATTAATGCAAACATATCACAATTTTTGCCAGGGTATGCAACCTTTTGAGCACAACTGTATATAGTATGAGTAAAAGCTATTACACTTATCTTTTTTTTTACAAGATCTCTTTATGTCAAATAGTAAATGGAAGTTTCCCCTATTCTTAGTATTAAAATAAACTTAACAGCATCACAGCATTAAGAGAGGCAGGAAAAGAAACTCTCTTAATGCTCTGATGCTGTTAAGTTTATTTTAAGAGAGAAAGAAAAGAGCAAAAAATTTGAAGCTGGAGAGAAAGAGAGCCACCAGAGACCTCCCTTTCCTGACTAAAACATCCAGAAGCAAGGTACAGAATATTTTCATTGTTCGCTTGTTTCTCATAATGTGATTGTTAATGGTCTAATAAAATTAGTTCTAATTTTTGTAATGTTTTACAGAACATGTCTGAGCGCAAGGAAGACCAGGGCAAGTTGAACCTCCAGGGTATTCCTCTGGATGTCAAAATGCAGGTGCTGGACTGCTTGAAGAAATGGAAGTGCCACATGGATATTTAGGAAAATCTCAAGTTGCAAACCTCCACAATCCGCACCATCCTGGAGAATAAAGAAAAGATCAAGTCTTCAGCAACCACCATCATTGTATTTTCAGCAAAGAATATTAGCTGCTCAAGATGCTATGCCCTGGAGAAAAAGGAGAAGCAGTTGTCCATCTGAATTGAGGATGAATTGGCGCTCAGCCAGGTCATCATAATGGAGAAGTTGAGAAGCATATACAGCCATATCCAGAGCCAAACACCAGATGTGATGGAGAGCTTCTCAGCCAGTAGAGGTTGTTTGACCGCTTCAAAAAGAGGAACAGGAGATCACAGGAGATGTGGCAAGCGCTCACAACAAAGCTGCTGCGGCCATTTGAGCCACCTTAAAAAAGATTGTGGAGGCAATTACCCTCCTGAACTGGTGATCAACGTGGATGAGATCGGCCTATTCTGGAAGCGAATGCCAAGCCACATGTTTATATCACGTAAGCAGAAGGGAGCACCGGACTTCAAAATGGGCAAAGACCAGCTAACCCTTCTTCTGTATGGTGACTTAAAAATCAAGACATTGCTGGTGTACCACTCAAAGACACCTAGAGCCATGAAAGGTATAGCAGTTTTTCAGTCATTTGGCAATTCAACAGGAAGACCTGGATCACCATGGACATATTTAAGGAGTGGTTTAGCGAGCATTTCTGCATTTTCGTCCAAAGCTATTGCAGGGGCAAAGGACTTGAGGCCAAAGGGCTCCTGTTAATGGACAATACTCCTAGCCACCCTACAACTTTAGCTGAGCTCCACTGCTACATCACGGTGGAAGTGGTGTTCCTGCCACCTTACACTACTTCATTAATAAAGCCTACGGATCGGGGGCATTGTTTCCTTCAAGGCCTACTATTTTCGCTGTACATTCCACCAGCTCATTGACCAGACTACAGCATCACTGATTTGTCCTGGAAGGAGGTGACACAGCAATGTCTGTGTAGAGGAAGATTTGGCCAGAGCTATGTGGAGATGTGCAACCAAAACAGCCCATCCTAGCGGAGATAGTGGACCTTGTGAACACGGCTTGACTGGGAGATGCTGATGCCCAAGATATAGAGGACTTGGTACAAGCTTCAGGTAAGAGCATGACCAATGAGAACCTCCAAAAACTGGAGCAGCAGGGCATTGAGGAAGCCCAGGACAGCAGTGACTGAGACTGAGAAACGTAAATAACTGTCCACTGAGTTCCTCAGCAACACTTTGCGTTCCATCGATGAGCTTATGGTTGACGTAATGGCAAATGATACTGTCACTGCGAGGAGCAGGAATGTATGATACAGCATTATTGGGGCAATCTGCATTCTTCAGTTGGGCTTGATAAGACCAGTATGGCCAAACCTACCCAACAGATCTTTCATGTGCTTTTTAAACCCTTCACCAAGGCGCCAATGTCTCTAAAATCCCCTTCCTCGGATTTAGTATTTAAAAATATGAACACAGTATCAGCATGCAAAATCATAAAAACAGGGTCAGCAATCAGGATACTAACTTTCTTTACATCTAGAAAAGCTGTACTGGAACTGATTTTATTGCTGTTTATAACAGGTTCAATAATGGTGTATATTTAAAGTTGAACTGCTAACATTCTATTATAGTTTGTGGGTCTTCTGGATTTTGTATAAATTGCTAATGCAACCATTTAAAAATGATTTATTCTGCAATACATCCTAACATCCACTTCACTAGCTCTATAGAACCATGGGCAGCTCTTATCTTAGCTGAGGATTTTGACACATATATCTACTAGATATCTTGTTCCATAAGCATATTCATTAAGGCAGAGACAGTGATATCTTCACCTCACTTTATCAAGTCTGGAGCAAAAATGAATAGAAATGGTACTTTCAGTTTGAATAAACACTGTCCCGCAGGGAAAGTGTGAACTGCATCTAACATCATTAGATAAACATACATAGGGTAATCAACATAACATAAAAACATATTAAACAACTATAAAACAACTACTGAGCCAAGTCACACAACCACATATAGAAGAGTCCAGATAGTGTTAGCTCCCTCAAGCCATTATCTGGCCAGAGTAATGACCTGTTTTAAAAATCTTAATCCATCCTGGGCGGATCGTATGAGTCCAAGGGAGCTGGTGGTCAGTGCGAAGGTGGCAGGGGCAATGTCCTGCTACCAGCATCTGCTGGATGCTCGCAGGAAGCAGAGACAAATGTTCCTGGACCAGCTTGTCACCAAAAAAAGCCATGTTGGAGGATGAGCCTGAAGCTTCAACATCTGCCACTTAAAGTTGGCTTTTTTTTTTTTTTCTTGTTATGATTGCAGTTTGTTCAAAGTTAATATAAAGTGAAAAAGTTAAAACATTATATTGGCTTTGTGACTTATGTGCAAGTAAGCTGGGTAATGAATGCTTCTGAGAGGGGAATTAGTAGTGTATGAAAAAAAATTGTTTGCATGAAAAAATACCAAAATAAACATTTACTCTAAAGTTTGCTGGATTTCTTGCATTTGCAAACTGTTTTCTATCAATGTTGACACCCCCTGAAAATCCCAGTAAAATTTTACATACATACAATACATTGTATCTTTTTGGTCTGTCAATTGAGCTGCCTCTTTCCTTTAGATTTCTGTAATACCCAGAACAAGGTCTGTGTCCCTTCATTCACTGATTGTGGGACACTCACACATAGAGACACTCACACATAGTGACACTCACACAGACACAGACACTCACACACACACTCACACAGACACTCACACACAGAGACACTCACACAGACACTCATACACACTCGCACAAAGAGACACTCACAGTCAGAGACACACTTACACAGAGATACATGCAGAGACCATGAACGCAAGCTCTCTTCCTCAAATTTGCAGGTCATTGCAGGACCATAAATTAGGGGCCAATTATAAAAAAATATATATTGAAGATAATAAATAAATGTTGACAGCTCTGGGCCCACATAGGTAAGGGCAACGATGCATTGCACCTGGTGCACTGGTGGTAGTTCCGCCCCTGAATCATTCTTTGGATGTTCTAATCCACTTGTCGGCTATATTTAGTAAGCTTAGTGCCATCTCTCTTTTGTCCCTTGGTACTCATCTTTCTTAAGGCACATATTTTAAGATAAACATTAAGGGCCTCATTAAAATCTCCCTCGTAGTTCTCTCGGTGCTCGAAAAAGGCAGTTTTTTGCTGTTTGCGAGAACCGAATCTCTCGCAGCCTGCTTTGCTATGACTACGAAAAATGGCCGACAATAGGCTCCGAGAGAGCTACGTAGTCACACGCAGCCATAAATCTACGAACGATTCTCGCATCTCAGAAGAATCCCTACAAGGTATCCTAAAGCCTCTACGTGCTGACTCGGAGCAGCCCGAGACAGCAGTGTAAGGCTCCCCCCTGCTCCCTATACACATCCCCATGCTGCTGGGGTCTCTATCGGGACCCCTGCAGCACCCCCACATAAACCCCTTGCAGCGGGGGGTCCCCGATCTGTATAGATCAGGCCCCCGCTGCATTTAAACATTTTAAATTCGCCACTGCGGCTCCTTAAAGGGCCCACGGCACACTATTGCTAATACCGGCCACGGCACCTAAAATTAACCCCCCTTTATGCTGGGGGTCCCCATCGGGACCCCCAAAGTGTCCCCACATTAAGCCCTTGCGCAGGGGTCCATAGGGATCCCCGCAGCCCCCCCACATTAACCGGCAGCGGGGGTCAACGATCGGCACAGATCGTGACCCTGCTGCATTTCAATTTTTAAATTTCCCGCCTCGCGGGTCCTTAAAGGACCGTAAAGGTCCTGAAAGGACTCTCACTAAAAAATATTAACCCCAGGCAACTAAAATTAACCCTATAACTCATGGGGGTCAATACAGACCCCATAAGCCCTTAATTAATCCTGTCACTTATGGGGGTCAATACAGACCCCCATAATCCCTTAATTAACCCTGTCACTTATGGGGGTCAATACAGACCCCCATAAGCCTTTAATTAACCCTGTCACTTATGGGGGTCAATACAGACCCCCATAAGCCCTTAATTAACCCTATAATTCATGGGGGTCAATACAGACCCCCATAAGCCCTTAATTAACCCTATAATTCATTTAAATGATCACTTTCTTCTTCTGTTGCTGAACCTGATACAGCTAAAAAGAACATTCTAACATTATCAATACGCACATTTTATTCATTGTTCATTGACAGAAGTCTGATATTTATATTATGCTATTTCAAAGAACTAGTTTTGATAATCGGTAAAAAAAAAAAAACTTTAAATAATAACCTTTGCATTTCTTACCTGTTTATGCAATGTTATGTTGTCATGTTCATCTTCATTTTTGCCTACTAATGCATATCCATATATTTAAGTTTCTTAACAAGTAGGAGAGAATTTTGGAGGCTGATATTAGCTCAACACCACACAGTAAATTGCAATTAGTACTTTAATATCAGACAACTGACATTGCTTAACTACCCTTCAAGCATGAATGAGCACTGGAATCATTCAAAGTTGAGACAGAACTGAAAGAGGGATGTTTTTATTAGACAACAATGTTGATGATCTTGCTTGCATATGATAGGTGGTAAATTAAAGGTTGTTTTTTCTTTTTAAACATTGTGTCTGTTACAACCCAGATTTGGGGGGCCAAGTGCACCACAATTTTCTCTCTCTATGTTGTGCCTTTTTGTGTTCAAGATCTTAGCACCCAGCCAAAATACCTCTTAGGAGAACTCAGGACCTCCCAGGTTGCAAACTCAGCACTAAAGTTACTGCTTTTTAAAAATAAAAAAACTCTGTTCCATCCTGTTGCTTAGGATGAGAAAACGCTAAGAAAGACACAGGTAGACATTCTTTTTGTTAGAATCTCCAACTCAGGCATTGCATTGCTTAGTATCTCAGAGTCAGAATAAGACTTTATTCTAGCTTGCATAGAAATATATCACAAAATAAACCATAGAGTACTATAGCCTGAGGCCTAACATTATACAGGTTATTACGGTCATAACAAATAAATCCTTGAGTTCAGGGCAGTGACATTTCGATCTTGGGCCGGGCAGGCCCTTGCTGGTGGGGTTTAGGGGCGCCCATCCTGTCCCCCGTAAGTCAGTCATGACAATGTCTATTATTCCCTATAGTTTTTTTTAATACAGAACTGAAAACATAGGACTATAGTGTTCTGGTTTTAGAATGGACATTTATAAACAACTTGGTCCCACAAAGCTCACCAGTTGAGTTGCTCACTTTTATTCATTTTGACTGGTGCACCTGTACTCAAGGAGAGAGATAATAAAATCCTGTACTGTTGGCAGCCCTTACAAGACAGACTTGCCCACCACTGGTATATGGCATCCCCCTCCCCTTGTTTAGTGGAAACCTGTGTATAGAATGGATTCATTATCTGCATAATGAAATATTGGGAAAAACTACAAATTCCCACAAAGTGACTGCCATACAGAGCCCAAAAAAACATGTCTTCACAATAAAGTCATGTGTCTTGGACATGCCAGTTTTTCATTTTAATTGCAGTATAGTACAGCTTTTGAAACTGAAGAAACTATTAGAGACTCAGCACCACCTGTGACCGTGCAGGTGACTATTTTCTAATGGCAGGCAAACAAAAATAGATAACATGTTCTGTAGCACAATAATTCATTGTACGTCTACAGTGTTATTATGTGCAGTCAGTGCTAAAGGCTAATAATTTGTTAACCACTGAGAGCTGTTAAAACTGTTCATGGCACATTACCACGTCCATATCAAGACTGCGAGCTGGGAACAAATGAAAGAATTCTCAGTCCTGCCCGTAATAAAATGAAAGAACCAAGCGTTTGAGTTCTCAGTTTAAATGCCTGCTGATCAAGGTAAGGATTAAGTGGTGTTAAAAAGAGTTAGAACACCAGCAGAGAAAGTTAACTGAACAATAAGGAGCCGGAGGCGTAATGGACTTGTCAAGATTGTACAGATGAGTTTTTGTTTTTTTGCATGTGCCTTATACGGAGCACAAAAGTGTTCATTAGCAGCCTGGCTGGTGGAGGAGATTGCAGCCAGGTAAAATTGTGGGCCCTCTGGGGAAAACAGGCTATTATAGCGATGCAAACAGTATCCCTAAAATTAGCTTTAAAGGGAAAATGGTACAGAATTCAGTACTTTTAAAAAGTAAAGCTTTGTATTAATACTTTTCAATACATTCTGATCTTTTGTAAGAAAACATACACTGAAAATAACTGGTTTTCCCATCATATTTAGGCAGAAATCCTCCCATCTTTCCATATACTCTGCCACAAAAGCTGTGCAGCAATCAGGCACCTGCAGAGAGATGAGCATGCAACTCTGCCATAGTTGGAACTATTATCCTTTATGTATAAGGATACAGTAAACAAAAATGATAAAGTAAAAACAGGTTATGATATAGACAGAAAAAAAACGCAGAAAATACAAAGCAATAAAACAGACAATTTGGTGCACAGAGGTCTCTAGTCCAAAGAGCTTACAGTCTAGAGATGGAAATGTTTTCATTGTAAGATTTTTACTTTCTCAGTTTTGGCTATAGATTTAAACCATAAATTGGTCAGTGGATGCAAACTTGTAAATATGGAATATCTTTAGTTCCATATGTTGCTTTTTATTATATTGACTAAAGTTCTCAGTGTTAGATATTGATATAAATCACAAAATGGTAGCAGATTAAAAAATATGAAATATTTTTAATAATGGATAGCTTGGGCCTCAAGCGGGTAATTCAAGATTCCACTCATAAAATCGGTAATGCACTTGACCTTGATTTTAAGAGTGGCCTAGAAACCTGGGGGTCGCGACCCCTTTGGGGGTCAAATGAGGATTTGCCAGGGTTCGCCTACAGTAGCTTCACAAGTGGAGGGGGGTGGAGCGTCCCAGGAGTCATATTGGCAGGGGTGGCACAGGAGGAAGAAACAATACTTCTCAGAGGAACACCTCAGCCATCTTTTTTCCATACTTGTGCTTGTAATGAGCTTGATCTGAGAAGCAGGGGGTTAACAGCTTGCTAGCGGGCAGGATCAGATCAGTGCAGTGCCAGAACAAGCCTCCAGCACATGGAGGAGCCAGGGAGAGAGCTGAGCTGATCTGCTCACAGGCTGCCCATCCTACGCGCAGCATACCTCAACCGAGAGTGAGTGTGTGTGACAGGCTCAGTGTATGTGTGTGTGACAGGCTGAGTGTGTGTGATAGGGTGAGTGTATGTGTGTGATAGGGTGAGTGTATGTGTGTGACAGACTCAGTGTATGTGTGTGACAGGCTCAGTGTATGTGTGTAACAGGCTGAGTGTGTGTGATAGGGTGAGTGTATGTGTGTGACAGACTCAGTGTATGTGTGTGACAGGCTCAGTGTATGTGTGTGACAGGCTGAGTGTGTGTGTGACAGGCTCGGTGTATGTGTGTGACAGGCTCGGTGTATGTGTGTGACAGGCTGAGTGTGTGTGATAGGACATGCTGAATATGTGTGTAACAGGGTGAGTGTGTGTGATATGACACGGTGAGTGTGTGTGATATGACAGGCTGAGTATGTGTGTGACAGGCTGAGTACGTGTGTGACAGGCTGACTGTGTGTCTGACAGGCTCAGTGTATGTGTATGACAGGCTCAGTGTGTGTGTGTGACAGGCTGAGTGTGTGTGTGTGATAGGACATGCTGAATATGTGTTTAACAGGGTGAGTGTGTGTGATATGACAGGCTGAGTATGTGTGTGACAGGCTGACTGTGTGTCTGACAGGCTCAGTGTATGTGTATGACAGGCTCAGTGTGTGTGTGTGTGTGTGACAGGCTGAGTGTGTGTGTGATAGGACATGCTGAATATGTGTGTAACAGGGTGAGTGTGTGTGATATGACAGGGTGAGTGTGTGTGAAATGACAGGCTGAGTATGTGTGTGACAGGATGAGTGTGCGTGTCATATGATAGGCTGAGTATGTGTGTGACAGGATGAGTGTGTGTGTGACAGGCTCGGTGTATGTGTGTGACAGGCTCGGTGTATGTGTGTGACAGGCTGAGTGTGTGTGTGTGTGTGTGTGAAATGACAGGCTGAGTGTGTGTGATATGACAGGCTGAGTGTGTGTGATATGACAGGCTGAGTATGTGTGTGACAGGCTGAGTATGTGTGTGACAGGCTGACTGTGTGTCTGACAGGCTCAGTGTGTGTGTGTGAAATGACAGGCTGAGTATGTGTGTGACAGGATGAGTGTGTGTGTGATATGACAGGCTGAGTATGTGTGTACCAGGGTGAGTATGTGCGTGACAGGCTGACTGTGTGTCTGACAGGCTCAGTGTATGTGTATGACAGGCTCAGTGTGTGTGTGTGACAGGCTGAGTGTGTGTGTGACAGGATGAGTGTGTGTGTGATATGACAGGCTGAGTATGTGTGTGACAGGGTGAGTGTGTGTGATATGACATGATGAGTATGTATGTGACAGGGTGAGTGTGTGGGATATGACATGATGAGTATGTGTGTGACAGGGTGAGTGTGTGGGATATGACATGATGAGTATGTGTGTGACAGGGTGAGTGTGTGATATGACAGAGTGAGTGTGTGTGATATGACAGGGTGAGTGTGTGTGATATGACAGGCTGAGTATGTGTGTGACAGGCTGAGTATGTGTGTGACAGGCTGACTGTGTGTCTGACAGGCTCAGTGTATGTGTATGACAGGCTCAGGGTGTGTGTGTGAAATGACAGGCTGAGTATGTGTGTGACAGGATGAGTGTGTGTGTGATATGACAGGCTGAGTATGTGTGTAACACGGTGAGTATGTGCGTGACAGGCTGACTGTGTGTCTGACAGGCTCAGTGTATGTGTATGACAGGCTCAGTGTGTGTGTGTGAAATGACAGGCTGAGTATGTGTGTGACAGGATGAGTGTGTGTGTGATATGACAGGCTGAGTATGTGTGTAACAGGGTGAGTATGTGTCATATGATAGGCTGAGTATGTGTGTGACAGGATGAGTGTGTGTGTGAGATGAAAGGCTGAGTATGTGTGTAACAGGTTGAGTATGTGTCATATGATAGGCTGAGTATGTGTGTGACAGGATGAGTGTGTGTGTGACAGGCTCAGTGTATGTGTGTGACAGGCTCAGTGAGTGTGTGAAATGACATGATGAGTGTGTGTGTACCAGGGTGAGTGTGTGTGATATGACAGGCTGAGTATGTGTGTAACAGGGTGATTGTGTGTGATATGACATGATGAGTATGTGTGACAGGGTGAGTGTGTGTGATATGACATGATGAGTATGTGTGACAGGGTGAGTGTGTGTGATATGACATAATGAGTATGTGTGTGACAGGGTGAGTGTGTGTGATATGACATGATGAGTATGTGTGTGACAGGGTTAGTGTGTGTGATATGACATGATGAGTATGTGTGTGACAGGGTGAGTGTGTGTGATATGACATGATGAGTATGTGTGTGACAGGGTGAGTGTGTGTGATATGACATGATGAGTATGTGTGTGACAGGGTGAGTGTGTGTGATATGACATGATGAGTATGTGTGTGACAGGATGAGTGTGTGTGATATGACATGATTAGTATGTGTGTGACAGGGTGAGTGTGTTTGATATGACATGATGAGTATGTGTGTGACAGGGTGAGTGTGTGTGATATGACATGATGAGTATGTGTGTGACAGGGTGAGTGTGTGTGATATGACATGATGAGTATGTGTGTGACAGGGTGAGTGTGTGTGATATGACATGATGAGTATGTGTGTGACAGGGTGAGTGTGTGTGATATGACATGATGAGTATGTGTGTGACAGGGTGAGTGTGTGTGATATGACATGATGAGTATGTGTGTGACAGGGTGAGTGTGTGTGATATGACATGATGAGTATGTATGTGACAGGGTGAGTGTGTGTGATATGACATGATGAGTATGTGTGTGACAGCATGAGTGTGTGTGATATGACATGATGAGTATGTGTGTGACAGGATGAGTGTGTGTGATATGAAATGATTAGTATGTGTGTGACAGGGTGAGTGTGTGTGATATGACATGATGAGTATGTGTGTGACAGGATGAGTGTGTGTGATATGACATGATTAGTATGTGTGTGACAGGGTGAGTGTGTGTGATATGACATGATGAGTATGTGTGTGACAGGGTGAGTGTGTGTGATATGACATGATTAGTATGTGTGTGACAGGGTGAGTGTGTGTCATATGACATGATGAGTATGTGTGTGACAGGGTGAGTGTGTGTGATATGACATGATGAGTATGTGTGTGACAGGGTGAGTGTGTGTGATATGACATGATGAGTATGTGTGTGACAGGGTGAGTGTGTGTGATATGACATGATGAGTATGTGTGTGACAGGGTGAGTGTGTGTCATATGACATGATGAGTATGTGTGTGACAGAGTGAGTGTGTGTCATATGACATGATGAGTATGTGTGTGACAGGGTGAGTGTGTGATATGACAGAGTGAGTGTGTGTGATATGACAGGGTGAGTGTGTGTGATATGACAGGCTGAGTATGTGTGTGACAGGCTGAGTATGTGTGTGACAGGCTGACTGTGTGTCTGACAGGCTCAGTGTATGTGTATGACAGGCTCAGTGTGTGTGTGTGAAATGACAGGCTGAGTATGTGTGTGACAGGATGAGTGTGTGTGTGATATGACAGGCTGAGTATGTGTGTAACAGGGTGAGTATGTGCGTGACAGGCTGACTGTGTGTCTGACAGGCTCAGTGTATGTGTATGACAGGCTCAGTGTGTGTGTGTGAAATGACAGGCTGAGTATGTGTGTGACAGGATGAGTGTGTGTGTGATATGACAGGCTGAGTATGTGTGTAACAGGGTGAGTATGTGTCATATGATAGGCTGAGGATGTGTGTGACAGGATGAGTGTGTGTGTGAGATGAAAGGCTGAGTATGTGTGTAACAGGGTGAGTATGTGTCATATGATAGGCTGAGTATGTGTGTGACAGGATGAGTGTGTGTGTGACAGGCTCAGTGTATGTGTGTGACAGGCTCAGTGAGTGTGTGAAATGACATGATGAGTGTGTGTGTACCAGGGTGAGTGTGTGTGATATGACAGGCTGAGTATGTGTGTAACAGGGTGATTGTGTGTGATATGACATGATGAGTATGTGTGACAGGGTGAGTGTGTGTGATATGACATGATGAGTATGTGTGACAGGGTGAGTGTGTGTGATATGACATAATGAGTATGTGTGTGACAGGGTGAGTGTGTGTGATATGACATGATGAGTATGTGTGTGACAGGGTGAGTGTGTGTGATATGACATGATGAGTATGTGTGTGACAGGATGAGTGTGTGTGATATGACATGATTAGTATGTGTGTGACAGGGTGAGTGTGTTTGATATGACATGATGAGTATGTGTGTGACAGGGTGAGTGTGTGTGATATGACATGATTAGTATGTGTGTGACAGGGTGAGTGTGTGTGATATGACATGATGAGTATGTGTGTGACAGGGTGAGTGTGTGTGATATGACATGATGAGTATGTGTGTGACAGGGTGAGTGTGTGTGATATGACATGATGAGTATGTGTGTGACAGGGTGAGTGTGTGTGATATGACATGATGAGTATGTGTGTGACAGGATGAGTGTGTGTGATATGACATGATGAGTATGTGTGTGACAGGGTGAGTGTGTGTGATATGACATGATGAGTATGTGTGTGACAGGGTGAGTGTTTGTCTGATATGACATGATGAGTATGTGTGTGACAGGGTGAGTGTGTGTGATATGACATGATGAGTATGTGTGTGACAGGGTGAGTGTGTGTGATATGACATGATGAGTATGTGTGTGACAGGGTGAGTGTGTGTGATATGACATGATGAGTATGTGTGTGACAGGGTGAGTGTGTGTGATATGACATGATTAGTATGTGTGTGACAGGGTGAGTGTGTGTGATATGACATGATGAGTATGTGTGTGACAGGATGAGTGTGTGTGATATGACATGATTAGTATGTGTGTGACAGGGTGAGTGTGTGTGATATGACATGATGAGTATGTGTGTGACAGGATGAGTGTGTGTGATATGACATGATTAGTATGTGTGTAACAGGGTGAGTGTGTGTGATATGACACGGTGAGTGTGTGTGATATGACAGGCTGAGTATGTGTGTGACAGGCTGAGTACGTGTGTGACAGGCTGACTGTGTGTCTGACAGGCTCAGTGTATGTGTATGACAGGCTCAGTGTGTGTGTGTGACAGGCTGAGTGTGTGTGTGTGATAGGACATGCTGAATATGTGTGTAACAGGGTGAGTGTGTGTGATATGACAGGCTGAGTATGTGTGTGACAGGCTGACTGTGTGTCTGACAGGCTCAGTGTATGTGTATGACAGGCTCAGTGTGTGTGTGTGTGTGTGTGACAGGCTGAGTGTGTGTGTGATAGGACATGCTGAATATGTGTGTAACAGGGTGAGTGTGTGTGATATGACAGGGTGAGTGTGTGTGAAATGACAGGCTGAGTATGTGTGTGACAGGATGAGTGTGTGTGTCATATGATAGGCTGAGTATGTGTGTGACAGGATGAGTGTGTGTGTGACAGGCTCGGTGTATGTGTGTGACAGGCTCGGTGTATGTGTGTGACAGGCTGAGTGTGTGTGTGTGTGTGTGTGTGTGTGTGAAATGACAGGCTGAGTGTGTGTGATATGACAGGCTGAGTGTGTGTGATATGACAGGCTGAGTATGTGTGTGACAGGCTGAGTATGTGTGTGACAGGCTGACTGTGTGTCTGACAGGCTCAGTGTGTGTGTGTGAAATGACAGGCTGAGTATGTGTGTGACAGGATGAGTGTGTGTGTGATATGACAGGCTGAGTATGTGTGTAACAGGGTGAGTATGTGCGTGACAGGCTGACTGTGTGTCTGACAGGCTCAGTGTATGTGTATGACAGGCTCAGTGTGTGTGTGTGAAATGACAGGCTGAGTATGTGTGTGACAGGATGAGTGTGTGTGTGATATGACAGGCTGAGTATGTGTGTAACAGGGTGAGTATGTGTCATATGATAGGCTGAGGATGTGTGTGACAGGATGAGTGTGTGTGTGAGATGAAAGGCTGAGTATGTGTGTAACAGGGTGAGTATGTGTCATATGATAGGCTGAGTATGTGTGTGACAGGATGAGTGTGTGTGTGACAGGCTCAGTGTATGTGTGTGACAGGCTCAGTGAGTGTGTGAAATGACATGATGAGTGTGTGTGTACCAGGGTGAGTGTGTGTGATATGACAGGCTGAGTATGTGTGTAACAGGGTGAGTGTGTGTGATATGACATGATGAGTATGTGTGACAGGGTGAGTGTGTGTGATATGACATGATGAGTATGTGTGACAGGGTGAGTGTGTGTGATATGACATAATGAGTATGTGTGTGACAGGGTGAGTGTGTGTGATATGACATGATGAGTATGTGTGTGACAGGGTTAGTGTGTGTGATATGACATGATGAGTATGTGTGTGACAGGGTGAGTGTGTGTGATATGACATGATGAGTATGTGTGTGACAGGGTGAGTGTGTGTGATATGACATGATGAGTATGTGTGTGACAGGGTGAGTGTGTGTGATATGACATGATGAGTATGTGTGTGACAGGATGAGTGTGTGTGATATGACATGATTAGTATGTGTGTGACAGGGTGAGTGTGTTTGATATGACATGATGAGTATGTGTGTGACAGGGTGAGTGTGTGTGATATGACATGATGAGTATGTGTGTGACAGGGTGAGTGTGTGTGATATGACATGATGAGTATGTGTGTGACAGGGTGAGTGTGTGTGATATGACATGATGAGTATGTGTGTGACAGGGTGAGTGTGTGTGATATGACATGATGAGTATGTGTGTGACAGGGTGAGTGTGTGTGATATGACATGATGAGTATGTGTGTGACAGGGTGAGTGTGTGTGATATGACATGATGAGTATGTATGTGACAGGGTGAGTGTGTGTGATATGACATGATGAGTATGTGTGTGACAGCATGAGTGTGTGTGATATGACATGATGAGTATGTGTGTGACAGGATGAGTGTGTGTGATATGAAATGATTAGTATGTGTGTGACAGGGTGAGTGTGTGTGATATGACATGATGAGTATGTGTGTGACAGGATGAGTGTGTGTGATATGACATGATTAGTATGTGTGTGACAGGGTGAGTGTGTGTGATATGACATGATGAGTATGTGTGTGACAGGGTGAGTGTGTGTGATATGACATGATTAGTATGTGTGTGACAGGGTGAGTGTGTGTCATATGACATGATGAGTATGTGTGTGACAGGGTGAGTGTGTGTGATATGACATGATGAGTATGTGTGTGACAGGGTGAGTGTGTGTGATATGACATGATGAGTATGTGTGTGACAGGGTGAGTGTGTGTGATATGACATGATGAGTATGTGTGTGACAGGGTGAGTGTGTGTCATATGACATGATGAGTATGTGTGTGACAGAGTGAGTGTGTGTCATATGACATGATGAGTATGTGTGTGACAGGGTGAGTGTGTGATATGACAGAGTGAGTGTGTGTGATATGACAGGGTGAGTGTGTGTGATATGACAGGCTGAGTATGTGTGTGACAGGCTGAGTATGTGTGTGACAGGCTGACTGTGTGTCTGACAGGCTCAGTGTATGTGTATGACAGGCTCAGTGTGTGTGTGTGAAATGACAGGCTGAGTATGTGTGTGACAGGATGAGTGTGTGTGTGATATGACAGGCTGAGTATGTGTGTAACAGGGTGAGTATGTGCGTGACAGGCTGACTGTGTGTCTGACAGGCTCAGTGTATGTGTATGACAGGCTCAGTGTGTGTGTGTGAAATGACAGGCTGAGTATGTGTGTGACAGGATGAGTGTGTGTGTGATATGACAGGCTGAGTATGTGTGTAACAGGGTGAGTATGTGTCATATGATAGGCTGAGGATGTGTGTGACAGGATGAGTGTGTGTGTGAGATGAAAGGCTGAGTATGTGTGTAACAGGGTGAGTATGTGTCATATGATAGGCTGAGTATGTGTGTGACAGGATGAGTGTGTGTGTGACAGGCTCAGTGTATGTGTGTGACAGGCTCAGTGAGTGTGTGAAATGACATGATGAGTGTGTGTGTACCAGGGTGAGTGTGTGTGATATGACAGGCTGAGTATGTGTGTAACAGGGTGATTGTGTGTGATATGACATGATGAGTATGTGTGACAGGGTGAGTGTGTGTGATATGACATGATGAGTATGTGTGACAGGGTGAGTGTGTGTGATATGACATAATGAGTATGTGTGTGACAGGGTGAGTGTGTGTGATATGACATGATGAGTATGTGTGTGACAGGGTTAGTGTGTGTGATATGACATGATGAGTATGTGTGTGACAGGGTGAGTGTGTGTGATATGACATGATGAGTATGTGTGTGACAGGGTGAGTGTGTGTGATATGACATGATGAGTATGTGTGTGACAGGATGAGTGTGTGTGATATGACATGATTAGTATGTGTGTGACAGGGTGAGTGTGTTTGATATGACATGATGAGTATGTGTGTGACAGGGTGAGTGTGTGTGATATGACATGATTAGTATGTGTGTGACAGGGTGAGTGTGTGTGATATGACATGATGAGTATGTGTGTGACAGGGTGAGTGTGTGTGATATGACATGATGAGTATGTGTGTGACAGGGTGAGTGTGTGTGATATGACATGATGAGTATGTGTGTGACAGGGTGAGTGTGTGTGATATGACATGATGAGTATGTGTGTGACAGGATGAGTGTGTGTGATATGACATGATGAGTATGTGTGTGACAGGGTGAGTGTGTGTGATATGACATGATGAGTATGTGTGTGACAGGGTGAGTGTTTGTCTGATATGACATGATGAGTATGTGTGTGACAGGGTGAGTGTGTGTGATATGACATGATGAGTATGTGTGTGACAGGGTGAGTGTGTGTGATATGACATGATGAGTATGTGTGTGACAGGGTGAGTGTGTGTGATATGACATGATTAGTATGTGTGTGACAGGGTGAGTGTGTGTGATATGACATGATGAGTATGTGTGTGACAGGATGAGTGTGTGTGATATGACATGATTAGTATGTGTGTGACAGGGTGAGTGTGTGTGATATGACATGATGAGTATGTGTGTGACAGGATGAGTGTGTGTGATATGACATGATTAGTATGTGTGTAACAGGGTGAGTGTGTGTGATATGACACGGTGAGTGTGTGTGATATGACAGGCTGAGTATGTGTGTGACAGGCTGAGTACGTGTGTGACAGGCTGACTGTGTGTCTGACAGGCTCAGTGTATGTGTATGACAGGCTCAGTGTGTGTGTGTGACAGGCTGAGTGTGTGTGTGTGATAGGACATGCTGAATATGTGTGTAACAGGGTTAGTGTGTGTGATATGACAGGCTGAGTATGTGTGTGACAGGCTGACTGTGTGTCTGACAGGCTCAGTGTATGTGTATGACAGGCTCAGTGTGTGTGTGTGTGTGTGTGACAGGCTGAGTGTGTGTGTGATAGGACATGCTGAATATGTGTGTAACAGGGTGAGTGTGTGTGATATGACAGGGTGAGTGTGTGTGAAATGACAGGCTGAGTATGTGTGTGACAGGATGAGTGTGTGTGTCATATGATAGGCTGAGTATGTGTGTGACAGGATGAGTGTGTGTGTGACAGGCTCGGTGTATGTGTGTGACAGGCTCGGTGTATGTGTGTGACAGGCTGAGTGTGTGTGTGTGTGTGTGTGTGAAATGACAGGCTGAGTGTGTGTGATATGACAGGCTGAGTGTGTGTGATATGACAGGCTGAGTATGTGTGTGACAGGCTGAGTATGTGTGTGACAGGCTGACTGTGTGTCTGACAGGCTCAGTGTGTGTGTGTGAAATGACAGGCTGAGTATGTGTGTGACAGGATGAGTGTGTGTGTGATATGACAGGCTGAGTATGTGTGTAACAGGGTGAGTATGTGCGTGACAGGCTGACTGTGTGTCTGACAGGCTCAGTGTATGTGTATGACAGGCTCAGTGTGTGTGTGTGAAATGACAGGCTGAGTATGTGTGTGACAGGATGAGTGTGTGTGTGATATGACAGGCTGAGTATGTGTGTAACAGGGTGAGTATGTGTCATATGATAGGCTGAGGATGTGTGTGACAGGATGAGTGTGTGTGTGAGATGAAAGGCTGAGTATGTGTGTAACAGGGTGAGTATGTGTCATATGATAGGCTGAGTATGTGTGTGACAGGATGAGTGTGTGTGTGACAGGCTCAGTGTATGTGTGTGACAGGCTCAGTGAGTGTGTGAAATGACATGATGAGTGTGTGTGTACCAGGGTGAGTGTGTGTGATATGACAGGCTGAGTATGTGTGTAACAGGGTGATTGTGTGTGATATGACATGATGAGTATGTGTGACAGGGTGAGTGTGTGTGATATGACATGATGAGTATGTGTGACAGGGTGAGTGTGTGTGATATGACATAATGAGTATGTGTGTGACAGGGTGAGTGTGTGTGATATGACATGATGAGTATGTGTGTGACAGGGTTAGTGTGTGTGATATGACATGATGAGTATGTGTGTGACAGGGTGAGTGTGTGTGATATGACATGATGAGTATGTGTGTGACAGGGTGAGTGTGTGTGATATGACATGATGAGTATGTGTGTGACAGGATGAGTGTGTGTGATATGACATGATTAGTATGTGTGTGACAGGGTGAGTGTGTTTGATATGACATGATGAGTATGTGTGTGACAGGGTGAGTGTGTGTGATATGACATGATTAGTATGTGTGTGACAGGGTGAGTGTGTGTGATATGACATGATGAGTATGTGTGTGACAGGGTGAGTGTGTGTGATATGACATGATGAGTATGTGTGTGACAGGGTGAGTGTGTGTGATATGACATGATGAGTATGTGTGTGACAGGGTGAGTGTGTGTGATATGACATGATGAGTATGTGTGTGACAGGGTGAGTGTGTGTGATATGACATGATGAGTATGTGTGTGACAGGGTGAGTGTGTGTGATATGACATGATGAGTATGTATGTGACAGGGTGAGTGTGTGTGATATGACATGATGAGTATGTGTGTGACAGGATGAGTGTGTGTGATATGACATGATGAGTATGTGTGTGACAGGATGAGTGTGTGTGATATGACATGATTAGTATGTGTGTGACAGGGTGAGTGTGTGTGATATGACATGATGAGTATGTGTGTGACAGGATGAGTGTGTGTGATATGACATGATTAGTATGTGTGTGACAGGGTGAGTGTGTGTGATATGACATGATGAGTATGTGTGTGACAGGGTGAGTGTGTGTGATATGACATGATTAGTATGTGTGTGACAGGGTGAGTGTGTGTCATATGACATGATGAGTATGTGTGTGACAGGGTGAGTGTGTGTGATATGACATGATGAGTATGTGTGTGACAGGGTGAGTGTGTGTGATATGACATGATGAGTATGTGTGTGACTGGGTGAGTGTGTGTGATATGACATGATGAGTATGTGTGTGACAGGGTGAGTGTGTGTCATATGACATGATGAGTATGTGTGTGACAGAGTGAGTGTGTGTGATATGACATGATGAGTATGTGTGTGACAGGGTGAGTGTGTGTGATATGACATGATGAGTATGTATGTGACAGGGTGAGTGTGTGGGATATGACATGATGAGTATGTGTGTGACAGGGTGAGTGTGTGGGATATGACATGATGAGTATGTGTGTGACAGGGTGAGTGTGTGTGATATGACAGAGTGAGTGTGTGTGATATGACAGGGTGAGTGTGTGTGATATGACAGGCTGAGTATGTGTGTGACAGGCTGAGTATCTGTGTGACAGGCTGACTGTGTGTCTGACAGGCTCAGTGTATGTGTATGACAGGCTCAGTGTGTGTGTGTGAAATGACAGGCTGAGTATGTGTGTGACAGGATGAGTGTGTGTGTGATATGACAGGCTGAGTATGTGTGTAACAGGGTGAGTATGTGCGTGACAGGCTGACTGTGTGTCTGACAGGCTCAGTGTATGTGTATGACAGGCTCAGTGTGTGTGTGTGAAATGACAGGCTGAGTATGTGTGTGACAGGATGAGTGTGTGTGTGATATGACAGGCTGAGTATGTGTGTAACAGGGTGAGTATGTGTCATATGATAGGCTGAGTATGTGTGTGACAGGATGAGTGTGTGTGTGAGATGACAGGCTGAGTATGTGTGTAACAGGGTGAGTATGTGTCATATGATAGGCTGAGTATGTGTGTGACAGGATGAGTGTGTGTGTGACAGGCTCAGTGTATGTGTGTGACAGGCTCAGTGAGTGTGTGAAATGACATGATGAGTGTGTGTGTACCAGGGTGAGTGTGTGTGATATGACAGGCTGAGTATGTGTGACAGGGTGAGTGTGTGTGATATGACATGATGAGTATGTGTGACAGGGTGAGTGTGTGTGATATGACATGATGAGTATGTGTGTGACAGGGTGAGTGAGTGTAATATGACATGATGAGTATGTGTGTGACAGGGTTAGTGTGTGTGATATGACATGATGAGTATGTGTGTGACAGGGTGAGTGTGTGTGATATGACATGATGAGTATGTGTGTGACAGGGTGAGTGTGTGTGATATGACATGATGAGTATGTGTGTGACAGGGTGAGTGTGTGTGATATGACATGATGAGTATGTGTGTGATATGACAGGCTGAGTATGTGTGTAACAGGGTAAGTGTGTGTGATATGACAGGCTGAGTATGTATGTAACAGGATGAGTGTGTGTGATATGACATGATGAGTATGTGTGTGACAGTGTGAGTGTGTGTGATATGACATGATGAGTATGTGTGTGACAGGGTGAGTGTGTGTGATATGACATGATGAGTATGTGTGACAGGGTGAGTGTGTGTGATATGACATGATGAGTATGTGTGTGACAGGGTGAGTGTGTGTGATATGACATGATGAGTATGTATGTAACAGGGTGAGTGTGTGTGATATGACATGATGAGTATGTGTGTGACAGGGTGAGTGTGTGTGATATGACATGATGAGTATGTATGTAACAGGGTGAGTGTGTGTGATATGACATGATGAGTATGTGTGTGACAGGGTGAGTGTGTGTGATATGACATGATGAGTATGTGTGTGACAGGGTGAGTGTGTGTGATATGACATGATGAGTATGTGTGTGACAGGGTGAGTGTGTGTGATATGACATGATGAGTATGTGTGTGACAGGGTGAGTGTGTGTGATATGACATAATGAGTATGTGTGTGACAGGCTGAATGTGGAAAAAAGGGTGAGAACCATTGCATTTTGTCTGACCATCATTTAATCAGATACAGTACCGCACCTTCATGTGAGTCTCCTCCTGTGTACATAACAAGATACCACCCACTGAGAGGACTGCCATCCAATGGTCGTGGAAGAAACCTGATCTCTCTGATATAATGATGGCTTGCCATGATGCTTGTACTCTTGTTTACTATTATAATAAGAATATGACGACTGCAATGCACAGCATTACTCCTGTATACCTATGACCCCTCAAGTTGCACAAATACTCCCCCTGGTTTAATGATACTGTGAAGAAAATCATTAAAAGGGACGCAGTACTGAACAGCTTTGAGGGAGGAGATAAAACTGGTGGTCCATCTAAAAAAATATCAAGCTATCATTAGCGACAAGGAAGAAGAATTTTTGTCCAGAGAAATCATGGCAGCAGAAAACAGACAAGCTCAGTTATTCCACACCTTGGAACGGCTATGGACTGAGTTTGCCCAATATTTCACAGACAAAGTATCCTCTGTTGAACAGAAATTCCAAGAATGATAGCTTATGGTGGTCAAGAGCAAGAGCAGGTGAATGTGAACTCTCTGGACTCGTGGTCTGAATTTGACATGGGACACATGGTGCAGATAAGCAGCTGTGCTTCACTAGCGGTGTCTTGGATCCAGGCCTAACTCATCTTCTCAAAGGTTGTCCTGATCTGATTGGCCCAATATTCACAAAAATACAGTGTCATATTTCTTAATCAACTAAAGGAAGCAATTGTCAGAATGCATCAAAAATAAAACATCTATAGATCCAAACTGCATGGCAAACTAAATGCATGATTCAAATCTTCTATTTTTAGGGAAAGCTATAGAAAACGTAGTTGCAGTGCAGTTTGACCTCTATGATCAATTCTAATCAGGGTTCAAGAAAATATATAGCACGATATAGCACAGAAACAGCCTTGTTTTATGTTTTTATGAACTTTTGATAGCAAGAGATAGAGATGACTGTTCAATCCTAATTCTTCTTCACCTTTCTGCAGCATTTGACACAGTGGATTATGAAATATTAACAGAGCAGATGAAGAACTACCCTGGACTCAGTGGCACTATTCTCATCTGGTTTAAATCCTTTCTCAATGGCAGGTCACATAGGGTTTCTGAAGGTGCATACGCCTCTAAACCTATAGCCCTGTGACAGGGAGGTCCACAATGATATTTGCTGCCACTGGGAGTTGCATCAGAAGACATGCCCTCAACTACCACTGTTATGTTGATGACACACACCTTTATCTGTCCTTTGACCCAGGTACAGAACACCTTTGCTCCTAATAAAGGAGAAGATGAGATCCATGATTGGATCAGTAGAAACTTGCTGAGGCTGAACCCAAAAAAAGACAGAGGTACTTCTGGTGGGTCCCTACCAGATGAAAAAAAGCTTCCTTTGGACAAACAGGAATGGGCCTTCAGCTTGGAAACAGCTGTTACGATCTTCACAATCTTGGGGATATTTTTAGATTGTGGTTTGATACTAAAACATCAAGTGTCAACTGTGATCAAATCCTCTTTTTTTCCCATCTAAAGAACATAGCCAGGATAAAGTACTTGATTTCTCCAGAAGACCTCCCTACTTTGACTCCTGCTTTTATATCATGACTGGACTAACTGCTTTTATCTACCTCTATCAAATAAAGAGCTACTTTGCTTACAGTTGGTACAGAATAATGCCACAACGTTATTAACAAATCAACCTCATTCCTGCCACATAACACCTGTCTTCCGTGCCCCTATACTTATATTTTAGTCTTCACCTGCTGACATAAAAGGCTTTACTAGAATAAAAGCCCCAGCTATCTCCTTATCTTTCAACTCATGCTCTTAGGTTTGCAGCTGAAAATCTATTAACTATGCCCTCACAAATCTCTGCGTACCGGGCTCTATGTATGCAGCACAAAGAACATTTTCAAACAGAGACTGAAGACCACGCTCTGCACCTAGGTCTTATAACTCACTTTTTTTTCTTCTTCATAGCACTTTGAGCCCCCTCTTGGAGAAAAGTGCTCTATAAATTAATTATTATGATTACTAGCGACTTGCCCGTTAAAAAATGACGGCAATAAGATTGTAAGGCAGGTAATGTTGTTTGCGTGCGAAATTAATTTTTTTGGTGTCTTAAGATCCTTCAGCGCTCATTGCGAGGCTCTTGGTTGTTTGTGTGCTATGAGCAGCGTTGGTGTTTTTTTTTGGTATGGCAATGAATAATTAATAAAATAAGAAATTAATATACTTTACCTATTGTGAAGTAATATATGCAGGAAGCATTGTGTTGAAGAGCTGGCAATCTGTTTTCATGTTGCTGCAACATCAGTGCTGTGGAGCTGCTGTGTAAGCATCATGAATGTGTGCAATGTGTAGTGTAATAGTGTGCGTGCGCAAGGCAAATCCGTAGCTGTGTTGGGTAACTGTGTACTTCCGGATTGTGTAAGTTATTGTTCTAAAATGGCACCTAATGTGTGGTATGCGGCTGTGGCTGATTTAGCGTCCTTGTTTTCGGATGTCGTCTGACTTTTTCGGAAAATCCATAGGTGTTTGGTGGTGTTTTGCGTCTTTAGAGTGCTGTAGCCTCGTTTTCGTTTTTTTCAGCGGCCATTTTTTCTCACGCTTAGGGGCTTTTCGGGTGTCTAAATTATTTTATTTGAGGTGTAACTTCAGTTTTCGAGGTCCTGGGTGACCCCCCCCCCTTGCTGTAGGTAAGCTTTTTATGTATTTGTTGTGTGTATTTATTGTGTTTTTCATGTTTTCATGTGTGCGGGTTTCGAGCGTTTTTTGCGAAGGTCGTAATGGGTCGTAACGCGTCTCGTATTTTTGTTTCGGAACTCCGTAAATTTTGCGAGGTCCGCAGCTGCTGGCAAGGAGCGCCTTTGGTGCTCCATGCCAACAACTTCGGCCCTCGCTTTGCGAGGGCTGCAGGCTCGCTACGCGAGCCTGCAGCGTTAGCAGCAGCCCGCATGCTCACAACTATATATGTGATTATTAGAATGGCTTAGCAATGATGAGACAGTAAATGTGGAGGATGCTGATAGTGGTTGAAGGTTGTGTTAGGAGGTTAGCTCCTGATATAAAATGGAGAGAAGTTTGATTTGAAAATATGTTTTCAAAATAAAGCCAAAAAAATGATCATTGCATTACTTCTACTATTATGATGATTTGTTCATTTTAGGTGGATCTGTTGCAATCCATGGTAATGATGCTGAGTGTGTTATCTCAGAGTGTTTGTAGTTGCAGTCAGCTCCATTTTTGGCTGACTTAATGACTTATTAAAATGTACCAAGCAAGGGTTATTTGGATCCAAAAGTACTGTTATTCTGTCTTCCCTGGTTTGACCCCTGTTTTATCATGCTAACATCTCCTGTCTTGCTCTGGCTTGTGATCCCGGCTACCATATTGTCTGCCTCCTGCTTTGCCTATCTCTGTCTATCTGCTGCTAAGCTATGACTCTTGCCACCTGCCTAGACCCTTTACCTGTGACCCAGACTATGAATCATGAAACTGCTTACAATCTCACTTGTACTAGATTCTTGCTGCCTGTCCTGACTCTTTCCTTGTGATTCATATTACTCTCATATTGTCTGATTCCTTCCCAAGATCTTGGAACTGTTTCTTGTGCCAACTATATCAACTAGTCTGTCTCTATCCATTGAGTACTAATACAATTTGATTTCTAGAAATATTTACATTGTGTTAATTTAACTAATTCTTAGCTACATGGCAAAGAAAAAAAAAGTCAATTGTAGAGGTTATAGCATAAAGAGACTTTAGACTGTAGCCCAAATTAAATACACTATAAACGCTGTTAAGCTATTAACTGTGCCATTAACTTGGCATCACACTAATGGCAATGCAGTATTCAGTAAAGAAAATAATGTAAGGTTAACAGAGGTTTACGTCACCCTAAAAATTCAGCACTATAGAAGAAGGTTGTTAGTACTAATGAGATGCAAATTGTTTGCAAATGATCCACAAACACAAGTAATCCCAAAACATATCCTCTGTCCTGATCATTGCTCTTTCTCCATTCTTTCTTTTTTTTAAGCAAAAACTACAATGATGTTACATTATTTTAACATAATTATGATGTCGTCTGACTAGTAATTATAAACGCAAATAGCTTACACAGACAAATGATACAAACGCTTTTGAAAGCTCAAGATCTCACAAGCAAGGTCATCACAGATTATATTGATTTGACTTTATGTGTTAATTATTTTTTTAATTACTACTCTAGCTGCACATCTCTATAGTGATACTGGATTTAAAAAAACACACAATCTAATAATAGGTTATCTTCAAAATGATTTGCCATTTTCTAGTTTTCGGTACAATTACTGACATGGTTCTTGCATAGCATCATTGTGATTGTGTGGTAAATATGCCAAAGTGTGTTAAGAAATTGCAATTTCAATGCAAGCATTATATTGAAGGCAGACTGGATTTGCACTTAAATCTGAATATTTTAGCTCCAGTGAATCTCATGTTTAAAAAGAAAAAAATTCTGACATATCCAGTCTTATACTAAATATAAAGGTATGATTAATCAACCCTGCCAGAAAGAAACTATGCTTGAGGATAAAATTGTTTATGGTTTCATCCAATTGGAGAGGGGATGATGGACTGAGAACCAATACCTTTTTGTTATAGTAACAGAGTTATCCACACATAAGGGTTCCCTGGTTCCAGTCAGGGAACTAAGAGGTCATACAACCCTGAAACCATGCAGGGTTGGGCCTGGTCAGTATTTGGATGGGAGACCACCTCCACGCTAGTGTGCTGCTCCTTGCCTTATGGACACAGTACAATACAAATCATCATGATAGATATTTAGAAACAAGTCCTAAAGAAGTTCAGCAGCCTTTTCTGGTTTCTGAGGTAATCTACTGCCCCATAATTTCTCTAAAGTATCAAACGGAAAAACAAAAATATTAAAAACATGTTCTTTCAAAATTATTGGCATTAAAAGCAACAAATAAAACAGAATTAATACGATCAGAAGTCTCTTGTTATTTACAAATCTAATACTGCTGTTAATTTAATTGTAATCCTATTATGTTTTGTTCCTGTTGCTATTTAACTAGTTTTATATTTTAAGGAACTTTATAAAAAATCGATTTGCCAAAAAATGCATTTGGTTATATGTCAGTTCATGTTTAACACTATGAGGGCCAGAAGTTTGGGGGCATATAAGAACTACAATGACTCTTTAGACTAAAAACAGGCATTTTTAAGGTATTTTACACATTTAGTCAACTAGAATATTAAACATTATATAGTATAATATACTATTATATTATAACAATAATTTTCAACCAGATTTCCCAGAAATCCTAGGCTCCATTAAAATCTATTAAAGCATTCCTTTGCGAGATATTTAACTAATTAATAAACCAGAGAAATTGTTATTATATGTTATTTAATCAATAACTTTACATCACTGAAATAATTCATAAAAGTGTTCTCTGATATCAGCAATGTTATTTTATTATGTCGCATTGACCAATCCAGACTGGAGAGAAGGGTTGGGGTTCCCCAAAATCTCATAATAGCTCTTTTAATATTAATTTAAAACCACCACCTCTGTTCTACAGATCTCTACGGGTGCACAAAGCCTATTGAATGAAACCAATATACCTATTAAGGAGCTAATTTCATTAATGCTATACAATTACAAAATATTCTTAAGAAGATACTGTATCTGTCTGAACTTGGTGTGGAAAAGAAGACAGCACAGGATAATTGTATTACAATTATTATAATAATACACATTATAGTGCTTTTATTTTTTTTATTAAAAAATACTATTTTAGACAAAAAGTACTAATCAATGAATATTTTAATATCGACCCAAACCATACTCTTGCCACATCGACCATATCGACATTACATGGGATACATTGTATCCAGGGCTCAAATTCTCAGTCACAGAACTATCCCCTGAAAATGAGGAATCTGGTCACCCTACTTTATACATAATTCTTCTGAGCATTTTATGTACATATGGAAAGCATGTTTTTTGCCAGTTTTCTACAGGGTGACAGAACATTCATTAGATGATTTGGGGATGAGGAAAATTGTATGCTTATATTTCCACTAATCCACCAATGTTAATGCACCCCACGCTCAATATGACATATATAAAAGCAATGGTGTTACCACATAACTTTTTAACTTGTTTTAGACATTCATATATGAATACAAATGTACTATTTATTTACTGTACGGTGGAGGGCTTCTTTCGCTCTTTTGCCCACCATAAATTAAATGATTGTTTTTGTAAACTTCCTCCCCACAAAATCTACTACACAAGCTACGAACCAGCCCCATGCTGATGAGAGACAGTAACCTTGAAACAGCTGTACGTGGGTGGGATTCCTGGCTTATGTATAATTAATCCTGAGCTTTGCTCCAAGCAGTGTAATACAGCAGGCATATGCTTAAAGGAAGCCATGTTTTAAATGGTAATGGATTACAAGAGTGAAGCCTTTGTGGGCACATTTGTATGTCCCTGCCCAGGTTCCCAGAATGCAGTGTGATAACTGTATTTCTCTGAATTCTGAGCAGGAAACAAGTTTATTTTAACTTGTTTTAGACATTCAAATGTGAACACAAATGTACTATTTATTTACTAAATATATTTACCGGTATATATATACAGTATATACTCGAGTATAAGCCGAGTTTTTCAGCCCTTTTTTTAAGGCAAAAAAGGGCCCCCTCGGCTTATACTCGAGTCACTCTCCCCCGCCCCCCCCCCCCCCCGCGTGTTTCTCTAACCCCCCCCCCGTGTGTCTCTAACCACCCGTGTGTCTCTAACCCCCCGTGTGTATCTCTACCCCCGTGTGTATCTCTACCCCCCGTGTCTCTTTCCCTCCCCCTCCTCAACCTAAACCCCCCTCAACCCCCGTCCTCCACCTAAACCCCCCTAAATACCTCCCCCCTCTCCCCTCACCTGCTTGTGCTCCGGCCTCCGCTCCTTGACCCGGCGCCGGTATATGCTAATGACGCGGTGCGCATGTGACATCAAATGCGTGCCGGGTCAAGGAGCGGAGGCCGGAGCACAAGCAGGTAAGTGAGGGGAGAGGGGGGAGGTATTTAGGGGGTTTAGGTGGAGGAGGGGGGTTGAGGGGGGTTTAGGTTGAGGAGGGGGGTTGGGATTGAGGGGGGAGGTTGAGGGGGGTTGAGGTTGAGGAGGTGGGTTGGGGTTGAGGGGGGTTGAGGTTGAGGAGGGAGGTTGAGGATGGGGGGTTGAGGATGAGGATGGGGGGTTGAGGAGGGGGGTTGAGGATGGGGGGTTGAGGAGGGGGGGTTGGGGTTGAGGGGGGGTTGAGGTTGAGGAGGGTTGAGGTTGAGGAGGGGGTTGAGGATCAGCATGGGGGGTTGAGGATCAGCATGGGGGGTTGAGCAGGGAGGATGAGGATGGGGGGCTTGAGGAGGGGGTTGAGGATGGGGCGGGTTGAGGAGGGAGGTTGAGTAAGGGGTTGAGGATTGGGGGGTTGAGGAGGGAGGTTGAGGATGAGGAGGGAGGTTGAGGATGAGGAGGAGGGGTTGAGGAGGGGGTTTGAGGTTGAGGAGGGGGGTAGAGGATGGGGGGTTGAGGAGAGAGGATGAGGATGGGGGGGTTGAGGAGGGGGGTTAAGGGTGGGGGGGTTGAGGAGGGAGGATGAGGAGGGAGGTTGAGGAGGGGGTTGAGGATGAGGAGGGAGGTTGAGGATGAGGAGAAGGTTAAGGATGAGGAGGGAGGTTGAGGAGGGTGATAAGGGAGGGGGGAAGAGACACAGGGAAGGTAGAGGTTGGAAGAGACACAGGGAAGGGAGAGGGGAGAAGAGACACGGAGAGAGAGAGGGGGACACAGAGGGCACAAGAGGGACATAGGGGGCAGCACATTTCCCACCCTCGGCTTATACTCGAGTCACTCATTTTACCCAGTACTTTGTGGTAAAATGGGTGCTTCTGCTTATACTCGGGTCGGCTTATACTCGAGTATATACGGTATATATATATTTAAATATTTATTTTTCACTTTGTAATGAGAAATACAACGCAATAAACATTTTTGTTCCATAATAGAAAAGTTGGGTATATCTATATATTTTTTAATTGCACTAAAAGTGGAGTATTTAAAGTTACTCCAGGCCGTTTTTTTTTTTTAATAGCTCAGAACAATATCCATTTTCTTTTTTGCCAGTACTTTTCTTATGTTTCTGGGGAAGTAAACATTAAGAAACTTCTGCTGAAGAAATCATTAAAAAATACCAGGAACAAATCATGTTTTTATTTAATATAAATGTATATATTTGTGGAGCATTTATTTGCTCTACAGAACATCTAGCTCCTCAATGGTTTTCATTTCATTATTTCTGGACTGATTGGACTGGATAAATGTCAAATGTATTTATTTAAAACTCAGACTAACCAACTGATGGTAACTGCCATTCCTTTCGGGTTACGTTATTGAACTACCTACTCAATACTGCTATGAAAGATTGGAAAGCACTGCAAATAATCAGTTTTGCTTACAGGTACATTTGAGGTTAAACAGCACTTGTTAACTATTTAACTATTATTAAATATATTAGCTGAGCTAATGTGAAAGGTGTAACATGACAAATATGACACGACTATATCACTAAGGATGGGATCAACCTTGGAAACTCAGCAACTTTGAAACCCAGCCCTACAAATCCCCTAACATCTGTTTGAAGTTGTGCTTCTCTTCAAAACTTTACTGATCTATCAACAGCTCCTGGCCCAAATCTAAACTCTTAGGGCCTCATTCTATTATCGGCCGTAAAATGGCCGCAAGGCTGCGATCTCCTCTTACGGCCGGCCGTATATCTTGCAACCGGCCGTAAGCTCAGAAATCTTTAAAGTGAAAAATAAATTCAAGCCTGCACTGTACAGCTCTGTAAATGCTAGGGATCATATTGGGGGACATGAGGATTAATATCAACCCCCTCTCAAGCTTGCACATCAGCCCAAATCCGAGTTTACATTAACTGTTTATTTTCCGGCCGCAGCGTGGCCAGGTCTGAGGTGCTCCAAGCACTTTGGACTTTTTACATGGATATTTGACATATATAAAAAAAAAAATATTTTACGGATTTGAGTGTAGGGGAATGTTGTGCTATTTTTGCTAACACCTACAATCACTTTATAGTCTCCTCAGAGTGCAGGATGGCTTTATATCGGCTTTATAATGTGCTTAATTAGTGCTAGCGGGACCTTTTTCCTGCAAGTAAGCTGCGGCTCGTTTTTAGCCTTGCAGAGAGGGTTCCCGGAGCAATAGAATAGCAACCGGGGCTTTCTTGCGGCCGAAACTCTTGCGGACGTTTTAGATGAAAGGCTTTCCTCCGGCGCGAGCGGCCGCAAGGGATAGCAAGGCACCGGCCGCAAGCCTGCCGGAATCCCCGGCCGGAGGGGAATAGAATAGCCGAATAGCTTGCGGCCGGTCCTTGCGGCCCCCCATCTCCTACGGCCGATAATAGAATGAGGCCCTTAGGCATTTGTGGACCCAGATTACTATCATCTTAGTTTTAGTGAATAAGGAGGGATGGGAAGGCATTCCAGAAGTTTCAGGGTTTGACATGACACATTTATTTAACCCTCTTTGTCCTTGACTATGATATTTGCTCTGAGTGGCTAAATAAACCTTTAGCTATTGTTTTTCACTGAGAGCTCACAAAAAGAAGTACTGGAAGATTAATTAGATGTGGCAAACACAGTTCAGAGATGCGTATCACCAACACCAATAGAGTGGAGAATGTGCAGGGAAAGACAGTGATCAACAATGTTGAAGGCATCTGAGAGGTCAAATCAAAGACGGAATGAAAAATGATCCATTCAGTTAGCCGTAGGTTTAATTACAGTTTTGCTACGTAACCTAAAGGGCAAAACAAGTTGCAAAGACCATGTAGGGTGCCTGTAAAATAATATTTTGAGTTCATTAGAGGCAAAAAGAAGGAGAATGCTTGAGTTGTAGTTAATAAATGTCCAACATGTATGTAGAAGAAAAAGTGTCAGAATTCGGAGATGAGCACAAGTGGGACACCGTGTAGTTTGATAAAGAGATAAGAATAGCATTACGAATGTGAATAGTATATAGATCATCTCTGTCAAAGAATGAACAGAAGGTAGATTTGGTAGCAGAGGCATATTTCTGCCCTATATGCGTTCAGATATTTACACCCCTTCCCCTCCAGTTACTACTCTTTTTGACGCTTGCTACTTGTTGATTTAAATTTTTCTCTTTTTTTAACAATCTTTTTATTGAAGACGTTACAAATTTTTTCAAACATGTATTCACATCCTGTACATAATGTTATGTATAAGTTCCAGGGTTTTCTATTAACAAAAGAGATAATACATTAGTAATTCTGAACATTGCAATAAGAAGCTCATGGTCTAAGCCCCAGTAAGCTCCAGGTCTTGTTTTTGCTTACTGTATAGAGCTCCTCCATCTTTGGCTACAAAGTATATCATCAAACTGATTTCTATATTATCCATCTGGTAATGTCCATGTGTAGAGTCGTCTCTGAGGCTGTTGGAAGAGGGTGTTTGCTATGACCAGAGAATTATCTTAACAGAATTCTACTAATCTCCGACATGCTTCTTTATGTACTTCAAGGCCTAACTTGCCCGTTATCCCAGGTATCTTTTGGTTCCATACTTTAGCATTACAATCTCCTATGATGAGAGTATCATCTTTTTCTTGGTATTATATCTATGACTTGTTGAATATTTTTGTAGAACTGGACAACTTCAGCCTCTTCAGCATCCATGGTTGGATTTGGATCACTGTGATGTTAAATGACTTGCCTTGAATCGAAATTGAAATCATTCTGTCATTTACTGGGTTGTACCCGAGCACTGCTTTGGCCACCCTTTGATTGACTATGAGGGCTGCTCCATTTCTTCTGCGAGATTGTGGATCAAAGTAGAAGATCTGGTGGTTGCCTGATATGAAATGTCCCATTCCAGTCCATTTGACGTCACTAATTCCCAGGATATCAATGTTTAACCTTCTCATCTTATGTTTGACCATATCCAGTTTGCCTTGGTTCATAGTTCTAACATTCCAGATTCCTATGCTTAATAGTTCTTTGCTGCAGCAAACTTTCCTTTCCCATCCAGACATATCCACAGCTGGGTGCCCTCTCGGCTTCAGCCCAACGACTTCATTAGATCTGGTGCCACCCGTACCTGTCCTCTGCTCTTCCTCAGTAATGTGGTAGGCACTTTCTAACCTGAGGTGCTCATCCTCGGGTATCATATCATTATGTTTCTGGTTGTGCTTTCCCATAAGGTTATATTATCAAAGGTACTGGAGAGAGTTGCCAGTTCCTTCTCCAGTGGACCAGGATTTGTCTGACATCTCTGCTATGACCTGCCCATCTTGGTTGACTGTACATGTTATAGCTCACAGCTTCATTGAAGTACACAAACCGCTAAGGGGGAGCCTACATTAATTGAGATCAAAACAGCAGTTTGTAGCTGAAGCACAAGGGGGTACATGCACTAAAGGATGGGATGCGGGAGAACAAATATTAGTAATTATTGCCTATGAACGCCATGATACTGCAGACGTTCTTAAACAGTTATGGCCTAAGGAGTCAATCTAGATCAAATATGTATTGTTATCATTTGAGAAGCAAAGACTGGATAAAATAAACACAATTCTTCAACTGTCTGGGTATGATTAAAAATAGCATCAAAGCATTGATGTTTACCAAAGGATTTCATTACAAATATATCATTCTTGAAATCCCTTCTGCCCATTACAGATTTTTTTTTCAGTTATATTATTGCTAGAATTTAATCTCAAACTTTGAGATTTGTTTGAAACCATTTTAAAGGGACATGAAAAAGCGATTTGGTAAAATATCTCTATTAAGAGTAATATTTAATAATAGATGCAAAACAATAAAAAAAAACTTAAAACACATGTTTTTAAATGTTATAAACTTACTTTGAACTTACTCCCCAGGGAAGAAATTAATTCAACTTACATTCCCAGTTACTTTTCTCAATGAAGCCACACTGGCTTCTCAGCCAATCAAAGATCACAGGCCGAGATGTTTTTTTCCCATGAGCATGATTGCTTGCCAGAGAAACCAGGGCATTATTCTGAAGTCATTTCACCCGCCTCTAAGTCTAACTCTTCTTCCTCCCAGGAGTTTGTGATGTCACACTTACCTGTAAGTACTAGGTGACCTACCTTATCTCTATTTGAATTTGCAATACATACAGTGGATATAAAAAGTCTACACACCCTGTTAAAATGTCAGGTTTCTGTGCTGTAAAAAAAATGAGACAAAGATAAATCATTTCAGAACTTTTTCCACCTTTAATGTGACCTAGAAACTGTACAACTCAATTTAAAAACAAACTGAAATGTTTTAGGTGGAGGGAAGAAAAAAAAAGAAAAATAATGTGTTTGCATAAGTCTGCACACCCTCTTATAACTGGGGATGTAGCGGTGTTCAGAATTAAGCAATCACATTCCAAATCGTGTTAAATAGGAGTCAGCATACACCTGCCAACATTTAAAGTGAGTCTGATTAACCCCAAATAAAGTTCAGCTGCTCTAGTTGGTCTTTCCTGAAAGTTTCTTAGTCGCATCCCACAGCAAAAGCCATGGTCCACAGAGAGCTTCCAAAGCATCAAAGGGATCTCATTGTTAAAAGGTATCAGTCAAGAGAAGGGTACAAAAGAATTTCCAAGGCATTAGATATACCATGGAACACAGTGAAGACCGTCATCATCAAGTGTAGAAAATATGGCACAACAGTGACATTACCCAGAACTGGAGCTCCCTCCAAAATTGATGAAAAGACGAGAAGAAAACTGGTCTGGGAGGCTACCAAGAGGCCTACAGCAACATTAAAGGAGCTGCAGGAATATCTGGCAAGTACTGGCTGTGTGGTACATGTGACAACAATCTCCCGTATTCTTCATATGTCTGGGCTATGGGGTAGAGTGGCAAGATGAAAGCCTTTTCTTACGAAGAAAAACATCCAAGCCAGGCTACATTTTGCAAAAACACATCTGAAGTCTCCCAAAAGCATGTGGGAAAAGGTGTTATGGTCTGATGAAACCAAGATTGAACTTTTTGGCCATAATTCCATTTTTGGCGCAAAAACAACACTGCACATCACCAAAAGAACACCATACCCACAGTGAAGCATGGTGGTGGCAGCATGATGCTTTGGGGCTGTTTTTCTTCAGCTGGAACTGGGGCCTTAGTTAAGATAGAGGGAATTATGAACAGTTCCAAATACCAGTCAATATTGGCATAAAAACATTCAGGCTTCTGCTAGAAAGCTGAACATGAAGAGGAACTTCATCTTTCAGCATGACAACGACCCAAAGCATACATCCAAATCAACAAAGGAATGGCTTCACCAGAAGAAGATTAAAGTTTTGGAATGGCCCAGCCAGAGCCCAGACCTGAATCCAATTGAAAATCTGTGGGGAGATCTGAAGAGGGCTGTGCACAGGAGATGCCCTCGCAATCTGACAGATTTGGAGTGTTTTTGCAAAGAAGAGTGGGCAAATCTTGCCAAGTCAAAATGTGCCATGCTGATAGACTCATACCCAAAAAGGCTGAGTGCTGTAATAAAATCAAAAGGTTCTTCAACAAAGTATTAGTTTAAGGGTGTGCATACTTATGCAACCATATTATTTTATTTTTATATGTTTTCTTCCCTCTACCTAAAAGATTTAAGCATGAATGTGGAATCTGTAAATGAGAAACCTGCAGATGCTGAGGGTCTCTTGTACAGTCATGGCAACAAAAACTGGTCTTAGGACCATATTAAATTTGAAGACCGTAGCAGCAGCAGTACACCCGCAAAGGCTGCGGGCTTGAAATTCGCCAGAGTTACAGAGCTATTACATTCAACATGCCGCGACCAACGGGCCGGAGACACAAATCGTAAACCATTCATGTGCACGTTGCATGTGCAGCCCTGAGCATGATCAATTAGTCAAACCCGTAGTTAGACAGAGATAATGGTAAAAGAGATTGTCATCATTCCGTCACTGAAAAATGGAGGTTAGATTTCAATCCCTAACGGCTTTCAATTACGAGTTACGATCGGACCTGCGTTCCAGAAATAATGCAATATTAATAAATCAGTAAATATGATATTCTAGTCCATTCGAGTTCCATTATATGAATTAACACATTGATTGGCGGCATCGATATAACACGGAATTTAAACATTAAAATAAGTATTTTATATTGCAGATTTGCGAGCTTGAGAATGTTGTGCTATTAATTGTAATACCTAACATCACATTCCCTTTAATTTTAAGTACATTTTAAGTGTGTTGATATTTGCATTCACAGTGCTTCGCATAGGACTTTAAGCCCCTTGCGGGTACTCTCTAGTACCCGTTGGCTTTTTGTCTCCAATTGCGGGTTACGGGTTTGAACACCAGTGAATTTGTAGCAATTTAATAGCAATTTGCGAACGTAACATTTACGGGTCTGACAGATCAAAGGCTTTTTGGCAATGGAGTTCAGATTTCGACATCCTGTAGGTTTTTTTCGCATATAACCCGCAGATCGTTTGCGGGTAGCTGTAAGAGGCCAATTTAATAGCCGTAAGTCTAGTGGGTACCGTTACGGGCTGCAGGAATATCTGGCAAGTACTGGCTGTGTGGTATTTAATAGGGCTGTTAGTCTTAAAGAAGGCGAGCTGCCAGTACATATGCGGTGCTTCGCTGTAGCATGGCTTCCAAGTTAATTTAGAACTTTTTACATTTATAGAAGTATTACTGATTTACATGCAAATTCGGTCACATGTAAATAACACATGTAAATAAATCTATATGTTTTCAAATTAAGAACTTATAAAGTTTAGCTGCTGCCTGTAAGTACTTACTATTCAGCTAAAGAAAAATTATACTTTCAGTGACCATTTAATATATTATTATGTTGATGTTTTTGTGACAGTGTCCTTTGCTTTACCGCGGGGTTATGGTGTCCCTTCAGTGATACCTGCACAAGGTGTCACTTGTCCCCCACACATTGCCGGCAAACAGCCCATTCAGACCACACATGGTTTGGCTGTTCTCTGGCATCTCCTGGCAGCAAATCACTAATCCAAGCCCATGGGAGCATTGTGGCTGAAACTGTTGCTGAAATGCAATGCATACTATAAGTAAATTATTTATTTATAGCTAGTATCTTAGACATTTTTGGAAAGTGTTGAATTTTTGCAAAATGTTTTTCCCTGAAATGAGAGCATAATGTAGCAAAATAAATCGACAACTTCCAATAACATTATGATGCTATATATTTGCTCACAGGAGGTTATGGGGTTGTAACTATACTCCCCTTATGCTAAGAGCAAGCTCCAGGTTACCTAACCTGCCTAATTAATTTTATCTCAGTTAAAATGTTTGTTTTCCTTTCAGCAGTGCTCAGGACAATGAGAGAGGTGTTGAGTGATACAGCTGCAGCAATTAATGAGGTAAACTGTGTTTTTAAATTATATTTTCTGGTTAAAGCTTTTCTGCTTTTTTAATGAACTAGAAAAAAAAAAGATTCAACATCAAAATCGTTTACACAGTCCCTTTAAAGTAACACTATTGCAAAAAAACTCACATTCTGATAACTTTTCCAAACCTTGCTATTAGATATACTTTTTGAACTGCAAATTAAGTTGTTTTTATGTTTTTAAACTCATGTTAATTTGAAAGTGTCCACAATATCCATTTTTTTCCCCCCCATGAGCATGATTGATTGCTTGGCCGAGAAACCAGGGCAGTATTCTGAAGTCATTTCATCCGCCTCTAAGTGTAACTCTTCTTCCTCCCAGGAGTTTGTGATGTTACACTTACCTGCAAGAACTAGATAACCAACCTTATCTCTGTAATACATATATTCCGGGATACCTGTGATAGCCAAAAAAACATGAATACTGAAAAGTATGGATTCATAGTGAGTTTACCTGTCTGATGTCCCTCTGGAAGAGGGAGAGCAGTTGGCTGGAACTCATTCCGGGGGAAAGGTTGCATTTGGGCCATCCGCAAGGGCCCAAGCATCCTTTTTGGTTTAGCATCCCCCTGCCCCTCAGCGGAGGGCTCACCGGCCATCATGCAGATCTTGCATGAAAACGTGAGGGGGAAAAAAGAGCAAATGTGGAATCTGTGAATGATATTTCAGGAGGGAAAATACTTTGAAAACACTGCAAATGTCTTTCTGTACAATGGGGATTTAGCAGTGACATCTGCAAGTGCTCCCGACTTTCAAAAACATTTTTTCCTTATTAATATGTTTACTCATTTAAAATACCATATAGAAAACATTTGATGACAGTGGTTCTTTAATACAAAGTCATACCTTGGGCCTTTCCTGTGATCTGCCCGCCACGTTTGTTGTTAGGGTTAGGGCTTAGGTTTAGGGTTAGGTTTAGGGTTATGGTAAAGGATTGGGTTTAGGGTTATGGTTAGGGGTTATGTTTAGGATTATGGTTAGGTTTAGGGTTAGGGGTTAGGGTTATGTTTAAGATTATGGTTAGGGGTTAGGTTAAGGGTTATGGTTAGGGCTGAGGTTTAGGGTTATGGTTAGAGGTTATATTTAGGGTTATGGTTAGGTTTAGGGTTATGGTTAAGGGGTTGTATTTAGGGTTATGGTATGGTTTAGAGTTATGGTTAGGGGTTAGGTTTCTGATTATGTATAAGGTTATGGTTAGGGGTTAGCGTTAGGGCTAGGGTTAAGGGGTTACATTTATGATTAGGTTTAAGGTTATGGTTAGGGGTTAGGTTTAGGGTTATGGTTAAGGCTTAGGGTTGTGTTTAGTGTTATGGTTAGTTTAGGATTATGGTTAAGGGGTTGTGTTTAGGGTTATGGTTAGGTCTAGGGTTATGGTTAAGGGGTTAGGTTTATGATTAGGTTTAGGGCTATGGTTAGGGGTTAGGGTTAAGTTTATGGTTATGGTTAGGGGTTATGTTTAGGGTTATGGTTAGTTTAGGGTTATGGTTAAGGGGTTGTGTTTAGGGTTATGGTTAGGTTTAGGGTTATGGTTAAGGGATTAGGTTTATGATTAGGTTTAGGGCTATGGTTAGGGGTTATGTTTAGGGTTATGGTTAAGGGGTTGTGTTTAGGGTTATGGTTAGATTTAGGGTTATGGTTAAGGGGTTATGTTTATGATTAGGGTTAGGGTTATGGTTAGGTTTAGGGTAGTGGAGGACAGATAACAGGAAATATTCCATACCTTTATTAAACTGCTGCATAGGCTGCAATGGATTGTGAAGACCTACAACTGCAATGTTACCCATAGCAAACACGTTAGATTACAGGCTTATGCAAAACACATCATAGTCCCTGCAGTGAATCCACACTCATGCCATC
The DNA here is from genome assembly GCA_027410445.1 of Discoglossus pictus. Classification (NCBI taxonomy): domain Eukaryota; kingdom Metazoa; phylum Chordata; class Amphibia; order Anura; family Alytidae; genus Discoglossus; species Discoglossus pictus. The sequence goes on along the minus strand of CM050167.1, from coordinate 45,959,490 downwards.
TGCTAACAATGTGAAATTTTAATCCCTGATAGCGGCTTATAATTACTAAAATGACAGCTTCCTTCCTACTTTGGTTGGGTGCCTATAAATGAATTGCCCCTATTAACTAAAGTGCGAAGAAAATTCTCCAAATTTAAAGAGTGGTATATACATTAGAGATTGTGTTGGTAAATATACCCCCGTGCCTCTTTAAGACAAAATCACAATCCATATACAGTAATGTTAGTGACAGAACCCACATTGTACTATCCCAAGTCAACAAGTTTGTGTCAGGATATATATCGGGATTTTTATGCAGAAGAATAACAGAAACCAGGATCAGATTCTTTATTAGAAAAACGTGGGGACAGGGGGGAGTTGCCCCAAAATGAAATCATGCTTGGAACATGGTTAAATCATTTCGTCCTTGATTGGCCCTGTTTCACGCCGCTCTGCCCCCCTCTCCGCCCCACCTCCTGCCCAAAATAAAAGTTTAATACAGGGAAAAAAGAAAAAAAAACGATGTGGTTTGGCAGAGAAATCTGTGTCAAAATGGGGTTTAACCCCTTCAGTGATATAATGCATTTCTCTATATGATGGATTCTATGTTGTTTCAATGAGTGCCTCTGTTGCATGTGTTACCTCACTGAAACACATTGCTATGGTTAGTTAACCCATCGCTATCAAGGGGGTTGGCAGTCGTTTGGAGACCAGTATCACTGTACTATGCTCTGTGCCTAAATTATCTTAGAAAGTACACAGTAAAATAGAAATCCTCAAAAATGTTGGCACCCCACATACAACCAAGATGCCCACCACTAACATAGAATGCTATGTGTGTCTTATTTATAGAATTGTCTTTTTAAGAACTTAAATTCATAATATGCAAAGTGTTATTTAAAATAAATACCTCCTGGCTTTAACTATTTTATTTAATTTTAGTGTAATAATTAGTAGACCAAGATAGAACCATCATAACACAAGCAGGGTCAGATATATATATGACTAGAATATTGCCCGTCAAAAAATGACGGGAATCAAATTGTAGGTGAGCTAATGGTGTTTGGTGTATGGTAATGAACTAAATAATACATTAATAAATGAATATACTTTACCTATTTTGAAGTAATATATGCAGGAGGCATTATGCTGAAGAGCTGGCAATCTGTTTTCATGTTGCTGCAGCATCAGTGCTGTGGAGCTGCTGTGTAAGTGTGAGCAATGTGTGCAGTGTGTGGTGTAATAGTGTGCGTGCGCGAGGCAAATCCGTTAGGGTAGCTGTGTACTTCCACATTGTGTAAGTTAGTGTTGTAAAATGGCTCCTAATGTGTAATACGTGGCTGTTGGTGATTTTGCCTCCTTGTGCTTGGATCTCGTCCGGCTTTTTCGGAAAATCTGTAGGTGTTTGGGGGTGTTTTGCGTGTTTAGGGTGCTGTAGCATCGTTTTCGGTTTTTTTCGGCTGCCATTTTTTCTCTCGCTTAGGTGATTTTCGGGTGTCTAAACTCTTTAATTTGGACTTAAATGGAGGTGTAACTTCACTTGCAGAGATCCTGGGTGCTCCCTCTTGCTGTGGGTAACCTTTTTATGTGTTTGTTGTGTGTATTTATTGTGTTTTGAATGTTTTGAGGTTCGCGCAGGTCGGGCGTTAAGGTCGTAATTATGCAAGGTCGTAATGCGTTTTTTTTCTAAGTCCTGCGTCTCGTATTTCTGTGTTGTAAGTCCGTAAATGTTGCAAGGTCCGCAGTAATAAATATTGCTTAGAAGACAGAATGGCATTGGGTAATATGATAGAGACCATCAATTTGATGAAATCTCACAAGACAAGGAGTTTTTTGCCATGATTTGAATTTGGAAAGTTGTAGATTTTGGGGTAATGTACCACGTTTGGTAGGAAAGTGGAAATGCTTACAAGCAGAAATGATAGGGACAAACACAATAAAGGAATTCAACCGTGCCCAGCATATGCATAAGGAAATTCTCCGAATTTATAAAAAATAAGCCTAAATAGCCAGGCTAGATGGACCAAGTGACTGTTAGGAACCATTGATTCCTATGTTCTTATTCCCCTACGGCAGCAAAAGGGTTGATCCTAGAAAGTAAACATATTGCATTTCAGCTGTTGAGTTTGCCATATGGGCCACATACATACTGTAACAGCTTGTGAATGTTTAACCCTTCCCAGTACTCCTCTTCAATAAACCCTTTCTGCTCAGTTATCAATGGTTCTTTATTACCACTGGGGCTTATTTCAGCAAAAGCGTACAGACACCACAATACAGCCAGTGTTTAGCAGGGGATATAATTACACAATCCCCCCTTCTCTACCTCCCCTCCCCCTCTGCTCACAAGAGCTCCCTTCTCTCTCCCCACTTTCCATCTCCACTATCATATAAGCACAAACCATAAGCATAAATCTTCTGGATAAAATCCTACATGATCCCCAGTTGCTGAGCAGAAATATTACCAATCTCTTTTTTTTTCTTTTTTTTTTTATGGCAATCTTGCTCAAAAGGCTTATGAAACACAAGACGTTTTTTTTTTTTCTTTGTAATACTTATTTCCATCAACTCTCTCAAGTCTGCAGTGTCATTTTACTTCTCTGTAGCATTAAACAATTGTCTCGCTGAAAGGCCAGCACCGTTCAATATTTTCTAAATGCATATTTTAAATATTACAAAATATATATTTATACATAAATGAGTGATCTAAAGTCTAACTGACTTCTTATTATAGGATTGGGATATAAGCAGTATTTTTGTTTCTATTGATGTACAGTCTATGGTGCAGTTTCATGGCTCTACAAGGTCCTCTATCTCTCTCTCTCTCTATTATTTATATTTTTATTTACCATATTATTTAGGAATTTTATACACTTTTTATATTTTATATATTTTGTATTTTCTATATGTGGTATTGAGTTCATCCATGGGATTACTCAACAAGCACCTACCCACCTGTTCACAACAGTTTAGTGGATAATTGATTGCTTAGAATTGTTAGGTATTGATTATTTGTACTTACATTGAATTATCTAAAGGCTACTGGAGACATATACTAGTGTGAGTATATACTATTGTATATATGTCTTGTAGGCCACTAATCACTGAAGAAGCCGCAAGAGAAGTAGTGAAACGTGTCTGAATACTACCACTAGTTTATATGAATTTTGTGAATCAACGATTCACACAGGGATTAATGAATTATTTAATATTAGTATATATTGCTTTTTTTATATAAAATAATATTATTGTACATTTTAAAGAATTGATCTACTTTATAAATAAAAATAAATTTTGTAATTGAAATTGGATGGTTAACCCATTTTTTTTGGGGACCTAAAAATACCTTCTACTGTGGTTGATTGCATGTATGAGAGCAGGTTTCTAGTAGAGGACATACCAGTTTGGTATGAGTGATTGAAGAGACTACTCCAGCCCACCCACCAGCCCACTCGCTGCCTAAATGCCAGGAGCCAGGTTGTCATGCCACAAAATTCTTACAGGCACCTAGATTGCATTTACTGTATGACTTTGCAATTCAGTGTTATCTGGAAGCAGACAGACATGAGTGACTGAGCCAGGGCAGTGTTGGGTTTACATTCCCCGGTTCCGCATCGCACCCTCCAGCCGAATGTACCTGTGTGTAAGTGAGGAGTGAAAACTACTGCTGCTAGAACAGCCCTCACTGACAAATATACTTAGCAGAGCATCCTATGTGTAGCTGATCTAGGCCTCTTTTAATAGTAACTCTCAAGCAACCAGAAACTACAGTTATCCGGCATCTACCAATCCCTGTGGGTGCCGGATAACTGAGAGTCTACTATATATATATATATATATATACGTATATATGTGTGTGTGTGTTTATACAGTGCCTTGCAAAAGTATTCACCCCCCTTGGCATTTTTTTCGTGTTTTGTTTCCTCACAACCTGGAATTAACATGGATTGTTTGAGGATTTGAATCATTTAATTTACAGAACATGCCCACAACTTTGAAGATGTTTTGGATAAGTCTCTATGAGCTTGCCATATCTTACCACTGGGATTTTTGCCCATTCCTCCTTGTAAAACTACTCCAGCTCCTTCAAGTTGGATGGTTTGCCCTTGTGATTGGCAATCTTTAAGTCTGACAACAGATTTTCTATTGGATTGAGGTCTGGGCTTTTAAAGGCCATTCCAACACATTTACATGTTTCCCCTTAAACCACTCAAGTGTTGCTTTAGCAGTGTGTTTGGGTCATTGTCCTCCTGGAAGGTGAACCTCCGTCCTAGCCTTAAATCCTGCACAGAATCGTACAGGTTTTGCTCAAGAATATCCCTGTATTTAGCACCATCCATCTTTTCCACAACTCTGACCAGTTTCCCAGTCCCGGCTGCTGAAAAACATCCCCACAGCATGATGCTGCCACACCATGTTTCACTGTGGGGGTGTTTTTTTTGGGGTGATGTGATGTATTGGGTTTGCGCCCGACATAGCGTTTATTGATGACAGAAAAGTTCAATTTTAGTCTCATCAGACCAGAGCACCTTCCTCCATACATTTTGGGAGTCTCCCACATGCCTTTTCGTAAACTCAAAACGTGCCATTTTGTTTTTTGCTGAAAGTAATGGCTTTCTTCTGGCCACTCTGCCATAAAGCCCAACTCTATGGAGCGTACTTCTTATTGTCGTCCTATGTACAGATTCTCCAGTCTCTGCTGTGGAACTCTGCAGCTCCTCCAGGGTTACCTTAGGTCTCTGTTGCTGCCGCTCTGATTAATGCCCTCCTTGCCCGGTCTGTGAGTTTTGGTGGGTTCCGTCTCTTGGCAGGTTTGCTGTTGTGCCATGTTCTTTCCATTTGGTTATGATAGATTTGATGGTGCTCCTGGGGATCATCAAAGATTTGGATATTTTTTTATAACCTAACCCTGACTTGTACTTCTCAACAACATTGTCCCTTACTTGTTTGGAGAGTTCCTTATTCTTCATGGCAGTGTTTGGTTAGTGGTGCCTCTTGCTTAGGTGTTGTAGCCTCTGGGGCCTTTCAAAAAAGGTGTGTATATGTAATGACATATCATGTGACACTTAGATTGCACACAGGTGGCCATCATTTCACTAATTATGTGACTTCTGAAAATAATCGGTTGGACCAGAGCTTTTTATGGGCTTCATAACAAAGGGGGTGAATACATAAGCACATGCCAATTTTCTGTTATTTCTAAAAAATAGTTTTATGTATATATTTTTCTCATTTCACTTCGCTAACTTAGACTATTGTGTTCTGATCAATCACATAAAATTCAGATTAATAAAACATTAGCCTTAAGGCTGTATATAACAAAATAGGTAAAAAGTCAAGGGGGGTGAATACTTTTGCAAGGCACTGTATATATGTAGATTAATTAATATATATATATATATATATACAGTATGTAAAAGTGAGTACACCCCTCACATTTTTGTAAATATTTTATTATATCTTTTCATGTGACAACAATGTAGAAATTCCACTCTGCTCCAAAGTACTACAATGTAAAGTAGTAAGTATATAGCCTGTATAACAGAGTCATTAATGTCTAAACCGTTTGCAAACAATGTCCAAATTGGGCCCAAATTGTCAATATTTTGTGTGGCCACCATTATTTTCCAGCACTGCCCTAACCCTCATGGGCATGGAGCTCACCAGAGCTTCACAGGTTGCCACTGGAGTCCTCTTCCACTCCTCCATAATGACATCACAGAGCTGGTAGATGTTAGAGACCTTGCACTCCCCCACCTTCCATTTGTGTATGGCCCACAGATGCTCAATAGGGTTTAGGCCAGTCCATCACCTTTACTTTCAGCTTCTTTAGCAAGGCAGTGGTCATCTTGGAGGTGTGTTTAGGGTCGTTATCATGTTGGAATACTGCCTTCGGCCCAGTCTCCGAGGATATCATGCTCTGCTTCAGTATGTCACAGTACATGTTGGCATTCATGGTTCCCTCAATGAACTGAAGCACTCATGCAGGCCCAGACCAAATAGATATACACATACGTCTATATGTGTATATATGTTTTCTATAATATGTTGTTTTGATTCCCCCTAGATGCATTTACCTGCTGATGTCAGATCTGCCTCCACTCTCTCTGCATCTCTGTTTATGTTCAAACTGAGGGTTTCATCTCATAATAATAATAATCAGTGTTTTTGTGCTCTTTGTGCCTTATCCATTTATCTGTCATATTATTTCAACTACCTTTCCTCAGTATAGATGTATACTTTTGGTGGTGGGAGTGTCATGGGCTGGGCCTGCCTTAGCACTGTCCCTGAAGAATCTTCTTACAATGACAATGCATGGTTACCCTGTACATTCACTTGTCTACTGCTTATAACCTGACTATTGTGATTGCTGCTTACCTTGACCTCTACCCTGTGACCTGTCTCTACATTATAAACCTTTTATGCTGGATCTCATAACTAACATTCTACTGCCAACCAAACTGATTGCTGGTCTTAACTAGCCTCTGCTTTTGGGACTGAAAAGTTAATTGGCTTTGCACATTATTGAGATTTACAATGGTACTTTTCCAAGCTCATCACACTCATCATGAATGAGATTAAATGAATGGCCCCATAGATCACCCCAGGCCTCCTGGGATTGATGGGAGGGGCCACCTGACCTGTCAGGATCGGGTATGTTATTGGGGGTGGCTTGCTGGGGGGTGAAGCCATTTATAGGCTCTTTGGTGCCATCTGTGCCATTATGCCTCCAGCTAGCCATGTGTGAAGACTTCTGTTTGCCCTGTCCTTCCCCCTTTTCTTCCTTTCCTTTCTCTTCTTTTGTTCCTTTTTCTTTTCCTTTTCTCCCCCCTTCCCTGTTACCTGTGCGCTGTCCTGTAGTCCTGGCTGTCATGTGGAGACTGTTGGGGACTAGATCGGCAGCTGACCTGAGACCTGGTGGTCGTGACTGAGACAATGCTGGGATCGCGCCCGCATGAGGAGTCGGCGGCGGGTGGTGAGACAGGATCCCTTGGTGGTCTCCCAGGCTCCGAAGCACAGTGCAACGACATTCCTGTCTTTGATCTTCGGATTCAGTGTCCGTAGTGCCCCAAACTCGCAAACTAGAGTGTGTTTTATTACAAAGCGCATTAGGGTGCACCAACAATAGCTGCACATACATATAGCCTGAGCCATTTTGTTGACCCATAGAGGTACCTATCCATGTAAAGGGTTGGGAATGGTCCCTATAAATTTTACCCGGGATCCTTTCTTGTTCGTTAGCTTCAGTCTGATTTATAAGATTCGTTGACTGAACTAGCATGTCTGGTAGGTTCCACATAGGCAGCGTACAGTTCTCCAGATAAGGAAGAAACACATAATGCTGATGCCCAGGTTAGCACAACACTCCCTTAACTAGGGGTGGGCTTTAGATGTGGCCGGTTTTCCCTCCAATAAGTGGTCTGTGTCTAATTATTATATTCAATATGTGATTTGAATCTAATCTTCATATGTACATACCAACTGGGCCTTGCTTCCACACAAAAACGGGCTCATCCTACCAGTTGTTGATGTGAATGCCTCAGATACTGGAGATGAAGCCATATTGTCACAAAGGGTAGACTGTAAATCGTCTTTACAATCATGTGCTTTCTACCTCTTGAAATTTCCTCCTGCTGATAGCATGTAGCAATGGTTGAGTAGGTGTTATTAGCTGTTAAGGAGACATCTTCTTGTAAGAGCTAGATACCCGGTAGAAAAAAAAACTTCACAGATTTGAAGAATTAAAGCAGACTCACCATCTTAGGTTATTCTTTATGTACTTCAACTTCCTAATTTCATAGACCCTGCTCCATGAATATTGACATCTACGCTCTACCTAGGAGGTTTCATAATGCTCAGACTGACACCTAGGATCCAGTTGTATCTGCTATGAAGTTCAGCACAACTCTCTCTTTCTCTGAAACCAAGAATCCTGAAGTGACATGGTCCAAGATCCACTATAGATCCCTATCAAGCCCTACATATGCACTGCTATTGATTTTGACTTTTATTTGCCTATCTTATGGTCAAGTATGACCAGAATATGAAACAAACATTACTATTTCTCCTATAAAATACTCCCAGAATTCACAGACATTTTCATTAAGGAAGTATTTCTTTAATGATGGTTCGAAATTCATAGCCAGATTTTTCAAGCATTTTGGATCACACTTGGCGTTTACCGCCACAAATAGTTCACTAGGTTCACTGAATGTCTCAACAAGTCCATGAAAATATATATTTTGGGCTACACGTATAATTAACAGCAGAAATTGGAGTACTAAAGTCCATTGGCAGTATTTGCTTGCAGTAAGAAAAGTGCAAGGCTTTTTAAATTTGCGTTATTCTTTTGCAACTTTGGTTTCCATCCTACCTTATTCCCATCCTTTATATGTGTGACTACTGTAGATGAGGAGGACCAGAGCATGTCTTCAATTCTTCTCTGATAACTGCTGCCACACATCAAAAGATATTTGACTAGCAGGGAGGTCTCCTCTCCCCAAGTTATCAAGTGGGTAATAGTATGATTCTCCACCAGACATCTTTGTCAGTCATCAGTGAAGTTATTTGGTGAAGTCTCTGATTCTGCATATTACCCACCATACCTGTCTATTAAAGTGACATGTTCATAATATAACCTGTATGCCTTGTATACCAAAGTCATTAACTTCCTTGGAATGTTTATCCTATCAAGTCTTTAAGTCTACTGTAAAATATACATTTATAGTAAAACTCTATAAAACTCTGTAACATTGCAGACTCCCAGAGTGATTTAAAAGGAGACAGCAATCTAATTTTCTAAAAACCACAACAGTTATATCAGTTTTAACACAGCAATATATGTGATTTGGGAAATCACTTTGGTCAATTAAACCCAGAGACTTAAACCTAAAAACGAGAGCTTCAGGCATCCACATCATGCAGCATGATACAATTTAAATAAAATGTTCCCAATTAAAAATAAAACATTTTCTTATATTTTGCAGCACATAAAAGAATTGAAGCTTTTTATTCCCAAAGGAAGATTACATGTTTTAAGGAAACCAATTAAACTGGTAATTAAGATTGTTGTCTCCGGTACTATCTCCTTTAAAGGTTAAGCTAAAAAAAACTGCCATGGGACATGCCATTTATTGCATTTTTGTCTTAATATTTGAAATACCATTTTTTTTTTACTTGCTTAGCGAGGTTTATATACTGAGCAGCACTGTCTGCAAACAGCAATGTGTCTGTATGAGAGCAGGGTTGATCAGAGGGTTATGAGCAATAACAGAGGAGGAGGAGAGGTTGCATTAGAGGGTGGGAGAGGAGAAGGGCGACTGAGCAGAATTGACTGAGAACTTCCAGTAATAACACCAGCATCAAAGAGAAAGCCTCAAATGAAAGAGCTGGACTTTTTTTCGGTGAAAGGAAATTTAAATGTGTTGACACAGTCATTAGAGTTGTTTGATTTAACCCCCTTGCTTCCATACAAATATGCAAAACACGTAGCACACTGGTTAACCACTTTCTTTCTGATGGTGATGATGCAGATTGATCTGGTGAGGAAGAAGAGACCCCCATCTCTGGAATCCATTCATGTCTTATTGCTTAGGTTTGGTAAATCTGCTGAGACACCCAAAATTTGACCAACAGGGAATTAAAATCCCTTGTGCTTTTGAAAAGCAGACTATTTGTTTCCAATAATGCACATTAATGGAATATTGGTTTTAGCTGGAGATTATGTGAGGCTCAGCCCTGCCAAGAGGCTAAAAAGAAAAATAAATATTCACATACTTTTTAATTTTCAAAGCCCCTTTTATGTAAGGTTTATTGGAGGTGCTACATTTTTAGATTTCAGTTTTTAATACTTCTTGTGATTACTGAGGACTATTCATTTGGAGTGAGTTCAGTTACAAGAGGCTAACATAAATTATAGTAAGTGTCAGTCATTTGAACATTATATGAGGGATTTAGCAAGTTGGACATATTAACTATTGCACTACACATTAAGTAGGGCCCTATGTGCTTACAGAAGAAGTTTCACCAGGTTGCCATTATATGAAAGAGTTCATTTATAGGAGTTCACATATATTTGTAAAAGTTTTAGCATGTGCCTTTTATTGCTACAAGACCTCTGTATATAAGGTATAGTGAGCTGCTGAGGCACACAGATGAAGAATTAAACTATCACAGTTTATAACTTAACAGCAATATGATTGAATCTTGAGCTGGTCTTGAGCTTTTGACACAGGGCGATAACAGAAATCAGTGCCAGCGACAACGAAACCATTTTAAAATGGCAGCATCCACTCTCCTTAAACATGGAGGAATATATGGCAAACTCTTTAATGTTTATGTAGTTAATCTTCTCCAAGAGTGATCTTTAAAATTAAATAAACTTAACTGGTGCAAAGCTTTAAATAGCAAGAGAACAGACATAAAAAATGCAACTTGCTTCACTATCAATAAGGTGTATTCAGTGGCTAAGATAGCCGCAAGTTGGTAGTAGGCTGAAGCCAAGCTACCAGATCCTGGATATTCCAGGGCAAAAAGTGTGGTATATCCATAGATTATTTAACAAAACAATATTGTCACGATCTGCTTCTTCAAGGGGGCTTGATATGAACCTAGTTCAAACCTACCCCAGCAGAATCATGTACTTCCTGATCTCTGTGGCACAAAAGATGGCTTCTGAAGATTGCAAGGCCCAAAAGCTACAGGCAGAGAATACTGGATCCAGGTTACTTAGTGGCCCATAGCAAGACCACTCCCCAAGTCAGGATACAACACACAGAAATAGTCTCACACCTTGTTTATGTGAAAACTATATTGCAACCTTTATTGAATGAACAAAACAACATATTTATACTCTCCAATACCACACCCTTGTGTACATTGGTGTATGTGTGATGTCAGACCATCTGGCTTGCAACCTTGGGCTATCAAAGCTCTTGAGATCACATTCATTAGATAACCTTTATGTTAAACTCAAGTGTTTGCCCAGGACCACTTGAAGCACATGCATCTGTCTTGACCCAAGGTCTGCATGTTTGAGTGTGCAATGATCTGCAGCTAACTTCTATCCAGAGCATTTCTACCAATTCCACATATGTTCTATATAACATTTTCCCTCATAATATATTATACCTAAGATACATAATAACCATGTACAGGCAACATATAACCGCACAATAACACATAATCCCAATGTAACAATGTCATGCTCCCTTGGACATACTCACAAACCACTGACAATATGAGTCCTTAAACAATTAAATCATGACAAATATTGCACACATTTGCCTGAGGGTGGTCAAGATGAGCAATGTTAAACTGGTGTGGAAAGTGATAGTTCTAGTTTCCATCATCTATGTAGGATGGTCACCAAACCAGAAGCTCATCCAACAGATTTCTTAAAGAGATTATTCAGTGCTTTACAAAAACATTTACTCATGAATAGAGTGTATTTGCAAGTTTCAATGAGATAAAACATTAAAATAATTTAATTATCTTAAATTCTGTCTGCAAAATACAGTTTACCTGTGTCACAGCAAGATGGCCCTACCAATGGTAGTGGACTCAATAGTTGCAATTAAGCATATCCAAGTGGGGTATCTAATATGAGGTGTTGCTGACAAAATGTAAATGATGTAAAATATTCAAAATTTATATTGAATAAAAGACAACTTCTTTCAGCTTGCAAAAAGATCCTCTGTAAGTAAATATTTGTCTGGAGACCCTTCCATGTAGCCCTGAGCCCTCCCCAGGCTACTTACCTTCTGAGAGTCCACACATAATTTCAGCTGTTTTGCTAACTTGGCCGAATTGGCACCTGGGATATATAAACCAGACATTCCCTGCATGCTCCTTACTTTCTGGTGCGGTATTCCTGACTACTGTTCTGAGGCCTATCTGAGGCCTAGCTTTCTACATTGCTATAGACCCCAAGGGCCTCATTCAATGGTGATTTTGCCAATTGAATAGGGCTCCAAATAAGCACATAGCATATATTTTGTAAAGAAGTTTTTAGTTAGTGAACTTCTACCCAGGTCATTAATAACTAAAAACTTCTTTAAAAAAAATATGCTATATCCTTATTTACAGCCCTATTCAATGAGGCCCCAAATCTTCAGGGCGGTAGCCTTCATTGACTAGTTACCGATAGTGATGTCGCGAACATCAAATTTTCGGTTCGCGAACAGCAACCGCGAACTTTCAGCAAATGTTCGCGAACGGGCGAACCCGATGAACCGCAATAGACTTCAATGGGCAGGCGAATTTCAAAACTTACAGGGACTCTTTCTGGCCACAATAGTGATGGGAAAGTTGTTTCAAGGGGACTAACACCTGGACTGTGGCATGCCGGAGGGGGATCCATGGCAAAACTCCCACGGAAAATTACATAGTTGATGCAGATTCTGGTTTTAAGCCATAAAGGGCATAAATCACCTAACATTCCTAAATTGTTTGGAATAACATGCTTTAAAACATCAGGTATGATGTTGTATCGATCAGGTAGTGTAAGGGTTACACCCGCTTCACAGTAACAGACCAATCTCCCCGTTTAATGCACCGCAAACAACCACAAACAGTCCCTTTGCACAACCGCAAACTCCCCATTTGCACAAGGTTGGATACCAAGCTAGCCATGTCCCGTTCCTTGTCCTCACTGATGTCATTGAAGGTCTCTTCCTCCACCCAGCCACCAAGGGTCCCCGAAAGGTGACAACAAGCCCCCTGGGACGCCTGCTGTGTTTGGTCTTCCACCTCCTCAAAGCCACCTTCCTCCTCTGATTCCTCTTCTTCAGACTCCTCTGTCTGCGTTATTATAAGGTGTGTACTGTTAAGTAGTACTATTCCTATCGGTTTAATCCCTGTTACGTCCACTATTAGGGGACGTGTATATGGCATTGATTTTTGGAACAGGGAGATGGAAAAAGATGCTTGGTCGGACCTCCTACTTCAAATTTGGGGCACTGCGCGTGCAATCTAAGGTGCCACCAGATATGAGTGTCACTGTGCACTGGCAAAAGTTGGCAGAGTAGGCGCTGTAGGCCTCACACACATGCCTGTAGACAGGCAATTGCTGTTCAATCTATTACAGTCAAAAAAGTGTTGTTTTATGTCACTGTACACTACGGTTGCACCAGATATGATGTATCACTGTGCACTGGCAAAAGTTGGCAGAGTAGATGCAATAGGCTTCACACACACGCCTGTAGGCACGCAATTGCTATTCAATCTATTACTGTCAAAAAAGTGTTGTTTTATTTCACTGAGCACAATATAAGCTGTGAGCCTGACACAGGCAGGCAACTGAAATTAGATTAAAGGAAAAAAGGGTTGTTTTTTTTCAATGTATGGTACACCAACTACTCTGGTGAAACAGAGCAGAATATTAGCCTGTCCTTCAGATGAAAGGCTCTGGAAGGGAGTGTATGCTGCTGATTGGCTGGAATGTGTCTGCTGACTGTGAGGTGCAGGGTCAAAGTTTCCTCAATGATAAAGTATAGGGGGCGAACCGAAAAGCGCATGTGTTCGCCGTCCGCTGCGAAAGCGAACATGCCAAATTCGCCGTGAATAGTCCGCGGGCGAACTGTTCGCAACATCTCTAGTTACCGACTAACCAATGAGAGTTCCTGTATTTAAATACTCAATTCTGAATGGCTGCAATATTATTGGCACATATTTTAGTCAATCAGAAGCCATTAAAATTAGTATATAAAGCGAGGATGAGGTTAGAAAACCATTAGTCAGTGGAAGAGGAACTCCATTAGTTGTTTTTTAAATTGGCATAATTATTTTTTGTGTGGGCCAAAGATGAAGATCAAGGTTCTTCAGCCAAGAAAGAAGAGGATGTATTTCTTCAATCAAGATGAATGTGCCCACTTAATTATGGCTGAAGAATGAGGACAAGGGTGTCACAGATTATCACTGGAGTGTCATCAAAGGGAGTATAAGTAGAATTTCCCCACATCAAATTAAGATTTTTTTTTATTTCTCCTAGTCCAACTTTTTCTTTTTAATATTTTTTTTATTTTACTTGTATTTTTTTTCTTTTCTGTAGTTATTCTTTTTTCTTTTCTGTAATCTTGTTTTTTTCTTTATGTAATATTTTTTTTTATTTTAGTTATTGGATTTTGCTAATTTTTAGGGATTAGTGGCAGGGGAATCAGGTCCATGGGGGTCCATAAAGATCCCTTTGGTAATAAGGTGCCATGGGGGTCCATGGTAGGGGGTTAGATTTAGGTATCTTGGGGGTCTATAAGGAGCAATAGTATAGGGGCTAATATTAGATTACCATTGTGGTCCATAGGTATTTTAGTTACCAAGGGGGACCATAAGGATTCCCATGGTTATACTTTAGATTGCCATGGGGGTACATAAGGTCCCCAACGGTAACGGGTTAGGTGTAGGTGCCATGGTTGTCCATAGGAAGCCCTATGGTTTTGGTTAGATGCCCCATAGGGGTTCATAGAGACCTGTATGAGGTTTGTGGCCCCACACCCCAAAGCACAAGAGGTGGGGTTAGGAAGAACAATAATGTTGTGGATACTCAGACTCAAAGAGAGTAGATGGTCTAAGATATTACTAGCTCTTTAATTTTGTTCGATTTGACCAATCTAGCCTCAAATCCAACAAATTTAAGGTATTAGCTCATTAATTGTGTTGGATTTGAGCAATCAAGCCCCAAAACCTACAAAACTAAGGTATTAGCTCCTTCATAATGTATGATTTTAAGTAATACAGGCTTATTGTTGGTATTTTCCTGTCTTTACAGGGGGGTTGAAGGTACCCAAAGACTTTTTGAAAATTTTCAGTACTCAGAGAGACTTCCAGGTAAACATCAGAGTGCTTGCATATCATTCTAGGAAGCATGTGATAGCAATTTGGAAAATAGTTATCATAATATTACATACATTTAAAGCATACATACTGTAACAGAACCCATCACTGTTTTACCCTGTTTTATGATTATTATGGTTAAAATATGATCCTACTATTATACTGCATGTATGTTGGTTGATGCTCTGCAGAATATTGTCCCAGACATTTGCAGCTACTTAGCATGGGAGATAATCCTGTTACAGAGACTCCGCATAAGATAAAGGAAGTCTATTGTATACAGTGTTTTCATTCTCAGATAAGAACAAAGAAGTGTAATTGAATCAATGTCTGATTGTATCAAAGTTGCCAGGGGAGGTGTGACCCACCTATTGTTCTCTTTATGTGTATTGTGCGGCCAAATATGGGCATGTGTATTGCCTGTGGGAAGAGATGGGTATAAATATTTCTGCACATAACAAAATAAAGTCAGTATTAATTTGACTCCCAAATTGTGTGTCGTCCAATATGGGAGGTCGGGGATGGTGAAACTCTAGTGCCTCTTGGGGATTTTACCGTATACCAGCGGAGATATTGGACTGCGTGTTCCAGCTCCGTTACACATAAATTTAAAGAAATTGTATAGCATACAGTATATCAGGGGTTAGATTTAACGGTATGATGTGATAGCTTGGTAGTGTTTGGCAAGTGATTGGAGGCATTACATTTTACATTTGCCAGCATTCAAATGATATATGCCCAAATTAGAGCTCCCGGCTTTAGAAACACCATGGGAATAATCTGGTTTTATGCAGAGGGTTATTCAGAATTGTGTGCCTTCCCTATATATATATATATATATATATATATATGTATATATAAATTGCCAGTTATATATATATAGGTTGCCAGTTCCTTCTCCAGTGGACCACAATTTGTCTGACCTCTATACTATGACCTGCCCGTCTTGGGTGACCCTACATGGTTTATCTCACAGCTTCATGGAACCCACGACACATCATGTCAACATTACTCAGAAGAAAAGGGCAACCGGCCTGTACACAAACCATACAACTTTACACACGGTTAAACAAAAGCATATGTTAAAAACAAACAGAGAATACACAAACTTCATAAACAGAGTATACGCAATTACATTGAACTTGTGAATCTTTGTAATTGAGTCTCTTCCATTACCAGCCCAGATAAGAGGTCTCCTGCTTGTCTAGGCGCCTCCACATCTCATCAGACCATAACACCTTTTCCCACATACTTTTGGGAGACTTCAGATGTGTTTTTGCAAAATGTAGCCTGGCTTGGATGTTTTTCTTCGTAAGAAAAGGCTTTCATCTTGCCACTCTACCCGATAGCCCAGACATATGAAGAATACGGGAGATTGTTGTCACATGTACCACACAGCCAGTACTTGCCAGATATTCCTGCAGCTCCTTTAATGTTGCTGTAGGCCTTTTGGTAGCCTCCCAGACCAGTTTTCTTCTCGTCTTTTCATCAATTTTGGAGGGAGCTCCAGTTCTTGATAATGTCACTGTTGTGCCATATTTTCTCCACTTGATGATGACTGTCTTCACTGTGTTCCATGGTATATCTAATGCCTTGGAAATTCTTTTGTACCCTTCTCCTGACTGATCCCTTTTAACAATGAGATCCCTCTGATGCTTTGGAAGCTCTCTGTGCACCATGGCTTTTGCTGTGAGATGCAAATAAGATAAGAAAAATTCAAGAAAGACCAACTAGAGCAGCTGAACTTTTTTGGGGGTTAATCAGAGGCACTTTAAATTATGGCAGGTGTATGCTGACTCCTATTTAACACGATTTGGAATGTGATTGCTTAATTCTGCACACAGCTTCATCCGCAGTTATAAGAGGGTGTGCAGACTTATGCAACCACTTTATTTTTATTTTTTATTTTTCTTCCCTCCACCTAAAAGATTTCAGTTTGTTTTTAAATTGAGTTGTTCAGTTTATAGGTCACATTAAAGGTGGAAAAAGTTCTGAAATGTTTTTTCTTTGTCTAATTATTTTACAGCACAAAAACCTGACATTTTAACAGGGGTGTGTAGACTTTTTGTATCCACTGTATATATATATATATATATATATATATATATATATATATATATATATATATATATAAAACATGCTTTAACATCATCTGCCAATATATATTACAGTGCATCCAATGTAACACTATAATTAAAACAACCCTCTCCCCTACCATACCAAACATGTACTGTTCCCAGTACAATGAACCTGTTAGTCTGGAGGATCAGTCTGAGGGGAAAAATCCTTACACCCTTGAATGGCAGTTCACGATAGGCAGTTTATATATTTGCTAATCTGTCTCACTAGAAACATTTGGCTTACTCCCAGGTTCCATTTTTTGGTCCAATTTCATTAAATGTTATTTAATGAGGTCCTTTTACCTTGACAGCCATGCACTGTACACATGGCTAACTCCACAAAAGAGAAAAAGAGATCTCTGCAGGTCTGTTTAGGCAGCAGAGAATAAATCATATTCAGCAGTGCACATAATCTGCATAGTAAACAGGCCTGCCAGAGAAAAGGACTTTTTTGGTAACCTGTTTGGTGTGTAGATAAGTATATTGAAAACAATAATTGATTGTTCTGTATAAATAAGCTTATAAGGAGCTTTAGATACATTTGTCTGCCAAGTCGAGTATACTCTGCAAGTACTAGTTTACATAGCAAAGTGTTCAGCAATACTTACTAAATAGGGTGTATAGGATGAGATTTTTTTTATTGGTATTGCATGGATTTACTGTATTTGCTGGTAATATTTTTATTTGCTATTACAAAAAGAAGATCCCCTCTCCAATATGCAGGGTTGTACTTTAGATTAAAAAGCTTAAATTAATAATGTACAACAAATTAGCAATATACAAATAAAGGGCCCTATTAAATTATTGAAATGTGCAGGAGTTTTAGAGCGATTACATTTGAAAAGACTGCAACGACATGGGGCCTCATTCAATTGCAATTTGGCCAATTGAATAGGGCACTATATAAGCACACAGAATCATTTTTTTACAGAAGTTTTTAGTTATTGAAGACCTTGCTTTTGGATAGAAGTTCACTAACTAAAAACTTCTGTAAAAAAATATGCTATGTGCTTATTTAGAGCCTTATTCAATTGGCCAAATCATATTTGAATGAGGCCCATGGCCGGAAACAAACAGCCTTATTAAATTGAGATTGGGCCAATTCTAAATGGCTCTATATAAGCCCAAAGAATATATTTTTTACAGATGTTTTTAGTTAGTTAAGACCTTGCTTTTGGATAGATGTTCACTAACTAAAAACTTCTGTAAAAAAAAGTATGCTATGTGCTTATATAGAGCCCTATTCAGTTGGCCGAATCGCAATTTAATAAGGCTGTTAATCTTTGAGCCATGCTTCTGCACATAGCATTTCAGGGCGTGAACATGATAAATTCTTCAAACCCGTAGTTATGGGTTTAGACGGAGCCAATAGCAAATGAGACCGTCATTATGACGTCAATAAAGCCTACGGAACACCCCGCAGGCATCCTACAGTAACCACCTGCTGTGGGGGTCCACATTGGGACCCCTGCAGCATTTAAATGGTTAAATCCCCATGCGCAACTCGCAACATTCGACGCACATTGCGGGTATCACAATGAGCGCCTTCAGCGCCCATTGTGAGGCCCACGATGAGTGGTTTAGCCTCACTGTGCGCTTTTTAAAAGACAAAAGGCTATCAGCCTTATTAAATAGTGATTCGGCCAATAGGGCTCTATATAAGCAAAGAGCATATTTTGTTTTACAGAAGTTTTTAGTTAGTGAACTTCAATTGGCCGAATCGCAATTTAATAAGGCTGATAAAGTGTCATGATATAATAATAAGAGGCGTTTTTGCTGGATGCTGAGATCTTGAACACAAAAAGGCACGACCTGGAAGGAGAAAATTGAGGTGAGCGTGGCCCCCAAATCGTGGGGTTGTCACACTAAGGGTGTAGGAACATGTGGACATAGCGTGGACATTGCTTCCTTGATTGGCAGCTTTAGCAAGGGTGTATTTAGGATTTATGTTCCCCCTTCCAGTTACTACTTCTCATCCAAACATTACCACACACAGACTATTTTGGTCCAATGCAGCAGACCTAAATATGTCTGTGGATCTGTGTATATCTCTTTAACTGATACTTGCATCACATGGACATAAACTGTTTATTTATTTAAAATGGAACAGAGAGTCTCTATTTTAATGTTAATGTTTACCAATTATAGTGAATTAGAGGCATTTTATCAATTTATGTTGATGAAATTATTAAACCACAACAGGATGTTTATTCTCTGCAGAGGGCATTGAATAAACTGGTACAGAAAATGTCAAATCAGGTAAAGTATACATGTAAGATTATGAATTTGGGAAGCAATATTTCATATGCATCTTATACATCAAAATGTATTTAGGACATATGTAACAAATATGTATATAGAAAACTAACTGTAGTGTTCAGATCCAAGAGTTAAAAGTAGATGATTATGTATAGCCGTATACAAGGAAAAACCAGACCTACAAAACAGAACAAGGTATTGTTATACATTTTTTTCTTGTGCATTTGGTGTATTTGTAACTAGGTAAACAAAACCTAGACTCAGTTCGACAGTCTGTCTCAAATTGTAATTTCAATGCCATGGAATATTGTCTACATTAGGGTGACTACACTGAGGACTGTCCCCTAAGACCTTTGTCCACTGTTAAAATGAGTTCCTGAAATATCTCCAGGCAGCAGAATAGACAGGAAATTACACTATAGCTGATGCAAATTTATCTTGAGTGTATGGGAAGATTTAATTGTGAGCTGATGCCTTTTGTATTTCCACTTATGGCCAGATTACCCATCAGGCCAACTAGACAGCTGCCCAGGGGTGCTTCCCTGTTTCCACTACAAGAAGATATTTGCAGTCCATCATGTGTATGTGCTCAGTCCAGTCCATTATGTGTACTCACCCCAGTCTGTTTTGCAACCTGTATTGCATGCATGTTTAGTATGTACACATACATTCAGTGTGCTAAGGGTTCAGTGTTCCATTGTGCATTGTGTACAGTGTTTGTGCTTAGTCCAAACCAACTTTGTTTATGTCCTTTGTGTGCTCAGTCCAAATCAAGCTTGCATATGATCAATGTTTGTGCTCAGTCTATTTCAAAATGCAATTATATATACCCAGTATGTATGCTCAGTTTAAATCAACATTGTCTATGTATATTTGTGCTCAGTCTAGTCCATTCTGTAAATCCAGTTGGTCCAGCCATGTAACATAACATGGCTAGCTAGACCAGCAAATGTGAAAATCCTGATGGTTAGGACATTGTTCTGAACTAAGACTCAGATTTAGCAAAAGCTAGACTTTGGTAGTACAATCATACTATACAGTCATCTATTGTAAAGTAGAGGGGTTGGAGGCTAGCAATAAGTGCTAAAGTTACGGGCTTGCACATGCGCATAGCGCATGCTGTGGCCTGCAATGAGCAGCAAATCCACTCATTGCGGGGCCCACGATGAGTTTCAAAGGCGCTCATCGGGAGGACAGTAAAGTGGGGGGGGGGGGGGCTCGCAATGAGCGCCAAAGGCCGGCAAATTAGAGGAGGGGAGAGCCTTGTATTGCGAGGCAAACAGCATTGCAGCGCTTCAAATTTTATTGCCGGCATTTTTGACAGCCAAGTCGCTAGTAGAACATAAAGAGTATTAAAACATAGCAAGCATATCCCAATTGTAATTTCTCTCAACCGGGTTAGCCTGATCAAATCACATTGGGGCTTCTGTCAGCGGTATTGCTATGGTCCAGAGCAGGGGGATGGGTACATCCAATGGAGTGGTAACTCTTTAGTCCCTGGTAAAATCACCTTGCTTTAGGGAAACAATTTATGCAGATGGTGGAAGGTAATTGGGTAGAGTACTGTCACCACACAGGATAAACTCTCTGCCTGTACCCACACCTCACCAGCTGGAGCACACAGCATAATTTTGGTAGCTTTTCATTAGACAGCCACAATCAGAGCATAGAAATCCCAGTATCCAGGAAAATAACATATTTGTATGTCTTAACCAGAAATCTCTTTAATGAACAGGTCACAGAAAAATACAAAAATAATTAAACACATTATCACAAAGTAATTAAACAGTAGTGGCAATAAACACAATCACTTGGTCACTTAATTAAGATCACTAGATCAGAAAGTCTAGTTAATCTAATTATTCAGAGCTGCTACAAAATATGTGACTGATTAGTAAGCTGGTTGTTTACATCTCTACACAAGTTACCTTTAATTATAAACTGGCCCATTTGAAGCATTGTTCCAGCTACACCAATTATCTCTTAGATCTGCATTGACAAACAATCATTTGTTTACACTTCCATAAGCCAGGTCACAGTATACCTTGAATTAATACATGTTTAATATTGATATAATTGCTATAGCAAGATGTTATCCAAATTACTATGAAATCCTTTATTTCTTAAAGCCAAATAGGAAGTGTTCACATGTGTTTAAAAACCACATACAGTCAGGTCCATAAATATTGGGACATCGACATAATTATAATCTTTTTGGCTCTATACGCCACCACAATGGATTTGAAATGAAACGAGATGTGCTTTAACTGCAGACTTTCAGCTTTAATTTGAGGGTATTTACATCCAAATCAGGTGAACAGTGTAGGAATTACAACAGTTTGTATATGTGCCTCCCACTTTTTAAGGGACCAAAAGTAATGGGACAGATTAACAGTCATAAAACAAACTTTCACTTTTTAATACTTGGTTGCAAATCCTTTGCAGTCAATTACAGCCTGAAGTTTGGAACGCATAGACATCACCAGACGCTGGGTTTCATCCCTGGTGATGCTCTGCCAGACCTCTATTGCAACTGTCTTCAGTTCCTGGTTGTTCTTGGGGCATTTTCCCTTCAGTTTTGTCTTCAGCAAGTGAAATGCATGCTCAATCGGATTCAGATCAGGTGATTGACTTGGCCATTGCATAACATTCCACTTCTTTCCCTTAAAAAACTCTTTGGTTGCTTTTGCAGTATGCTTCGGGTCATTGTCCATCTGCACTATGAAGCGCCGTCCAATGAGTTCTGAAGCATTTGGCTGAATATGAGCAGATAATATTGCCCGACACACTTTAGAATTCATCCTGCTGCTTTTGTCAGCAGTCACATCATCAATAAATACAAGAGAACCAGTTCCATTGGCAGCCATACATGCCCACGCTATGACACTACCACCACCATGCTTCACTGATGAGGTGGTATGCTTTGGATCATGAGCAGTTCCATTCCTTCTCCATACTCTTCTCTTCCCATCACTCTGGTACAAGTTGATCTTAGTCTCATCTGTTCATAGGATGTTGTTCCAGAACTGTGAAGGCTTTTTTAGGTGTTGTTTGGAAAACTCTAATCTGGCCTTCCTGTTTTTGAGGCTCACCAATGGTTTACATCTTGTGGTGAACCGTCTGTATTTACTCTGGTGAAGTCTTCTCTTGATTGTTGACTTTGACACCTACCTCCTGGAGAGTGTTCTTGATCTGGCCAACTGTTGTGAAGGGTGTTTTCTTCACCAGGGAAATAATTCTTCGGTCATCCACCACAGTTGTTTTCCGTGGTTTTCCGGGTCTTTTGGTGTTGCTGAGCTCACTGGTGCGTTCTTTCTTTTTAAGGATGTTCCAAACAGTTGATTTGGCCACACCTAATGTTTTTGCTATCTCTCTGATGGGTTTGTTTTGTTTTTTCAGCCTAATGACGGCTTGCTTCACTGATAGTGACAGCTCTTTGGATCTCATATTGAGAGTTAACAGCAACAAATGCAAATAGCACACTTGAAATGAACACTGGAGCTTGTATCTGCTCTTTGTAAATGGGATAATGAGGGAATAACACACACCTGGCCATGGAACAGCTGAGCAGCCAATTGTCCCATTACTTTTGGTCCCTTAAAAAGTGGGAGGCACATATACAAACTGTTGTAATTCCTACACCGTTCACCTGATTTGGATGTAAATGCCCTCAAATTAAAGCTGAAAGTCTGTAGTTAAAGCACATCTTGTTTCATTTCAAATCCATTGTGGTGGTGTATAGAGCCAAAAAGTTTAGAATTGTGTCGATGTCCCAATATTTATGAACCTGAGTGTAAATGCTACAATAGTCATAATCCAGGTAACAGGTAGTATAGTGAATTCCAAATATTTCTCTAGTGATAAATACTTAGCATAGTGAAATAATAAAAGCATAGATATTATACATATATTGTATAACTTACCATGTGCTCCTCATTAAGGAGTCACCTTCAAGGGTTCAATCAATAAAACTCCAAAAGCAAAAAAGTGGAACCCCAAACTCAAATATGTAGGAATTAAAAGTACTATACTACCTGCACTAAACAAGACTCCAGATGCACATCCTCAAACACAGACCCTAACGCGCGTTTCGTCAATCTCCCCTTCTCTTTGATTTAGGGTTACTCCATAAATTGTATAGAATTTTAGATGGTGCAATTCTTTATTTTGACAATATCTAATGTATCTTGATATTGGAGTGTCTGCTTCCCTTTCAAAGCTATATACGTGTTCCCATATTCTACGCCAGAGCTTTTCCCCATGTATATCTTTTTACATGAGCAAAGAATGGCATATATTACTTTTTTACTTGAACAGTTGTAGAATCTACTGATCCCATATTCTCTTCTACTTGTTGGGTGTTTAAATGATTTAGCTTGTATGACAAATTTGCATTCAGCACAACGCCCACATTTGAATCAACCTTTTACCCGAGAAATCCATCCAATCAGTTTAGCCACTCGTTGAAAATGGCTCTGGACCAAAATATCCTTCAAACTGGATGAGCGGCTGTATATAATTGATGGACAGCGAGTAATGTTTGTCACTGAATAGAATTTGCCAAAATGTAGACAGAATCTCTTCCAAATCCTCCCAGTTGTTAGAATATGTGAACATTGGTCTAGTTGTGCTCTCCTTTTTCCCTTTCTTTTTTGTGTGTAGCAGTTGGTCACAATCAGATGCAAGTGCCCTTTTTATAGGCTATCTTTAGGCAACGATTCAGGTACCCACGCACTTTAAAGCAGGTTTGTAGATCTTTAGCCACATTTTTAAAGTCTGATTTGGTAGTACAATTTTGGCGTATCCAAAGATACTGGCCGATTGAAATCCCCCACTTGAGCCTTTTAGGATGATAACTAATCCACTCAAGCAGTGAGTTTGTTGCAGTGGGTTTCCGATAGCATTTAGTTGTTATATTCCCACTGGTGTCCATACAAATCAAAAGATCAATAAATGGGATACTTTCAGCATAAATGACACAAGTAAATGTGAGGCCTATCTTATTTATATTTAATCTTTCCACAAAATTGTAGAAATCTGATTTGCTTCCTTCAAAAAGTAATAGAACATCATCTATATATCTGATCCAGAGAGTGAAATGTTTTGTAAATTCCTCCATTGCTTCCGCAAAGACTTATAGTGGCCTCCCACCAGCTCAGGTATAGGATTGCATAACTCGCCGTACATGATGTGCCCATGGCCGTGCCCCTGGACTGGTGGAAGAATTTTCCAATAAAGATAAAATAATTCATGGTTAGAATTGATTTTAGCAATTTGAGAATTTATACATTCCTTAGGTTCTGATCCCACCTTGATGAAGAAAGGAAATAAGCCACTGCCTGTATCCCCAGCTCATGCCCGATATAGCTGTAGAGACTTTCTACATCAATACTTGCAATGTAAGTTTCTCTAGAGACTGTTTAGTCATCCAGTCCTTTTAATGTGTTGAAGGTGTCCTGGATATATGATGGTAGGGCACTCACAAATGGACGTAAGTGGCAATCTACATACATGCTGATATTCTGCGTCAGTTATTTAAATCTGACACGATAGGCCTTCCAGGAATTGGTCGCTTTTGCTTATGCAACTTGGGAAGGGAGTAGAAAGTTGAAATCCTTGGTGTCGATGGTAATAAGTAATCATATTGTGCTTGATCTATAAGTTCATGGTACCACCAGTACATCAGGCTCTGACAGGCCAAAGAACAGGGTTCAGGGAGGCTTTAAACTGATTAAAAACAGGCAAACGTGCCACCATGTTTAGGATGTGTGTCAAGGATTATATTCATAATTATGTACTGGTATACATGGGAGGGAGATGGATGCATGTGAAAGTGTGGCAGTGTGATAAGGCATGTGGGTAAATGTTTTCAATTGGTATTCCCAGGAAAATTAGTATTTTTCAAAGGTCATTAAGGTTTTCTCCCAATAACCTTGGATAGAACACACACATCTGGAGTAATACTCTTTCTATGATTTGTTGAACATTACAGAAAATGCTCTTCTCTTGCAGAGCTGGCACAGGATGAGTCAGGTACTCTGGTAAAAGCTTAGAAAAAGTGTCTGTGTGTAGTTAATAAAAAGCACAGAGTGAGCTCTGATCCTGGCATTGGAACACCGCAGCTGCTTGCTTAAATTTTGACTAACTCAACCCAGTTCCATTAACTTGATTGACTGGTCACATGATGCATCTCGTACTTATGCAACTCTTTGTGGAAGGGTGCATGAGCAGGTTAGAGCACCAACCCGACCCCTCAGGTTCCTGAGGTTCATCCTTTCCCTTCCCTCGCATGGTCAGTGATACGATATCCGGAAGTGGGTCACACCTTCTATATGTGATCCCTAAGAAGGCATAACTTTATTTTCTAGGCTGAGCTTTTTATACAGTAGTCACAAGCAGAACACAATAGGAAATTTACATGAGTAAACATATGTGCACAAGTTTCAGTAATTTCAAAATTCCCCCTTTCTTGTCAGTGGATCAATCAGCATTGCCTCAAGTAGGCGCTTCTATGATTGCTCTGGTGGGCCAGCCCTTGGCCAATACCTGCAGACCTCCGGCGGGTCACATTGGCTTGGAAAAGAAAACTAGATGTTGACTTAGCCACTTACTGGTGCCAGTAAGTCCGTGTAACCTCCCCATGAAGTGGTGTGACCAGTGTCATCCCTCTCACAAAATCCCCTATTGTCCCTTACTGTGTGAACAATGTAATCTATGGTACCTTGGTGTCTGGGAAGAGATAAATCCTGTAAGGGGTTACAGACTGGGGAAGTTCTGAGACGATATCACCCTGAGCATGGCTAGTAGCCTTTATTTGTAGGGTGGTCCGGTTTCCTTTATTATCCCCATATCTCCAAGTTAGTAACAATGAATAACAGTGAAAGCACACATAGTTATTCCCAACTATTCTCTTATAACTTTTAACAGTGATATAGTCCTTTTAATAAAGTTCTGGGTTGTAATAACAGCCTTATTTTAGCAGTATTTTTGCTCTTGGGGTCCCTTGTAGGAAGCAGCTGTCTGGTAGGGGAGCGGGGTGGGGGCTTCAAACACCATACAAGCAATAATTCAAATGTCTATAACTAATAGTTGATAGTACACAAGATTTTTTTTCTGAGGTAAAATTACCATGTAGAGATTTTAGATGCCTTTTGTTTTTTTTCTCTCTAATTTGCTTATATAGAGTTCGATAGGCTGATAGAAGTGAAAGAAAGAACACTAAAAAAGCAAGGTTTCTGCCTTCCAATTTTCAGAGAGAGAGAGGAAGAACTTATTTGGCTGCTACAACGATAAAATGAGATTCTCAATCTTTATAGAAGGCTTTTGCTATCCAGCAGTTTGGTAGGTCACCTCCCTGATGTTGGCAATATCCAACGCTCTACTACAGTTCCAGGAATGTAATAGTCCCCTTGCAATAAATGTAATAATCAAAGGTACAGGATTACGCAAAGTAAATATTGGCACTTGGGGCTGACCAGTGATGTTGACTTTAATTCAGGAATAAGCGTAAAGAAAAACAGAGATCACACTTCACCCTCAGGATGGAAAGCAGACGTCTTGCAGAGTCATCTTGGCTTGGCGTTTTCTGCTGAGCCCAAGGAAGACAGTTGACGGCCCTCTGCTTACTCCAGTGGGAGATGAGGCAAGACTACTTGAGATGCACCCACCCATGCTACTTGGCAAAGCTTTCTGCAGTTTGAAAAATGATGGCACGTCTCCACTAATTCTCAGCCTAGTGCTCTGCCTTCCTTATGTTACTTTATTAATGTCAATATTCTTATATAGTTATCTAATTCAAAAGAAATATGGACTTTGTTACTTACCGTATATAAAGATCACTTCTAATTAAGTCTTAGGTCTTATAGTCACTTCTGCCCACAACATCTATTCTTGGTAACCCAAAAATGGCTCATATTGAGGTGGAAGAAGCCTTTTTTATGACTATTAACCCAATACATCAGAGAAACTAACACAGTAAAATGAAAAACACAAGAACAATTGAATTTCTATAACAGACTATAATCACCAAGGTTGAGCTCCAAATTCTCTACCATTTACTTAAAAGATGAAATGTTAAACCTTAAATTTTTTGCATAATATATGAGTGGTCTTTATTGTATACAAACTATATTAAAGTGAAACAAAAAGGATAAAAACCCACCTGGAACACTACATATTGCAGTTTTTGTATTTAATTCCTATTCTCTTGAATGTAAAACTAGCTATGATAAATGACTTTCAGGGACATTGGATAACATTTCAAACTCCCTCGCAAATTGTTTTAATCCCCTTGAGATGTTAAATCAGATTAAATATTATTTTTCATCTATTTCTGTGCTGTTTTAGTATTATTTTACTTATTTATAATACATATGTCATACAAAACAATATCCACATGATGGATGAAACATACTGTTTTAAAGGGACACTATCACCCCAACACAAAGTTGGTCATCTTAAAGAGCATTAGAAAATGTGTATACATTGTGCTATCCATCTTGTTTCTATAGTAAACATTTCTGAAATATATATCATTAATTGTTCAGCTAGTTTGCAACGCAATCGACTAGTTTGCAGCTTGGGGTGCTTGATAAGGGTGGGGGAGGGCATTCAATTGCATGACAACCTTAAGGTAGCATTGTTTTGTCACCACAGAGACAGACAAGCAGATTCTAATCCTAATTATCACATAAAAGTAACTAATAAGTACTTGGTAGCCACTCATTTGCCTTAAAATCCAGCATAAAAAGTGGGTTATCTCAGGGATTATTTACTTTAGAATCAAATGACAACTACAAAGTATAATTTGTTTTCAAACACTTTAAGAAAAATGTTAAAAAAAATATGATTTTGAGATGATGTTAAATTCATGATAGAAAACTTGTGACTACAGTGTCACATATTATTTTATATTTATAGTACCAATGTTCTCACCTGGTATTTTCCATTACAAATCTGCTGTATTTTTAGGAATGTTGTCACACCTTTTTGTTTGCCATAAGTAAATGTTCGTCATCAATGCTATTCTCCCATTCATTACTTGCGCCATAAGAGTCTCATCTTCAGACTTGACCTAACATGTGAGTCATCCCAAGAAGAAATATTGTGGTCTTAAACACTAATATTTAAATTACATCAATAAATACCCTTGATACACTTTCCCTTTTATTGCTCTGGTTCCACATCTCTCTTTCGTGTGACTCGTAATATTTAATTTTGCCTTGGTTTCTGTCCCAGACTGTGATTTGCTTAGTGAATATGCACAGTAAAAACTAATTATTCTTATTTAATTTTATACTGCACAGCCAATTAACATTCCAGCAATGGGAGTTCTCTACCCCACTGTAGTGGTTGGTAAATTGGTTTTGGTTGGCATTGCTTGTTATAAGAATGTCCAACTTTAGTGGTGAGTTCTCTACCCACGAGTCTACACTCATTCCAGGAAAAGTATTATGTGTATAGTATAGTTAAATATTACTACTCCCCCGCTATTTCCCTTTGATTCAAGTTGTTCTTAACTTGGACTTAGGCAACCGAGTCATGCTTCAAATCCCATTTCATTGGGTTCCTCCAAACAAGGGCTCCATTCTACTCTACCCTCCAGTACTGATCAGGGCAG
This sequence comes from Discoglossus pictus, assembly GCA_027410445.1. Classification (NCBI taxonomy): domain Eukaryota; kingdom Metazoa; phylum Chordata; class Amphibia; order Anura; family Alytidae; genus Discoglossus; species Discoglossus pictus. The sequence goes on along the minus strand of CM050167.1, from coordinate 45,930,684 downwards.
AACATGCAGCACCGATCACCTGATCTTCCTGTTTATTCCCAACCCTACCCTACTCGCGCCAAAAAGCAAACACACCTGCCCCAGCTGTGACCGCACTAAACATCTGCAACTTCTTACTATCAAAGACAAGAACTGTTTATCCACAAAACATGCTCATTCCAGGCTGCGCATATTTTTTTAATTGCCAATTTTGCTGAAAAGAGTCTTTATATTTGTAGGCGGATATATATGTATTTTGGACTTGGATTCCTTTTCTTTTTAGGATTAAGGAAGTCAAGAGGAGGCAGGTATTGAGGTTACTGAGTGGGCTAAAGTATGAGATTGCAAGGAATGCAGAATTTACGCTTTCATCCCTTTACATTCCCAGAATTTAATTAACTGCTTACTTCTCTTAATAAATCTGTTCTTTTACTAAGGAATGCAGTTGATTGCTGATAATTTCTCTTATTACCTTCACCACCTGCAAAGTACTGATTGCCGATGTGTTGCACTCAGCTTGGCTTCTGTATTTTATATTGCTATAGCAGTTCTATGCTGTGAATGCTACACCATTACGCTCAGATATCAGCTCCTGAATATGTATGCATTTGCCCTTTGTCTGTAGCTGCCATATGAATAGCAAGAATTAAACCTGCATAACAAAATTCTAACTTTAAAATGCTCAGTTATTTTTATATGGCTATTTTATCAGTATTGCAGTACTTGTTTATATTCATACTACTTTAAAATAGCTGAAGACCCTTAAATGCAGTGGTTGGCAAAATAATCTTTCATGAATACCCCATTATGCTCTTTTCATATTCATTTTTACTAACACAACAAATGCTACTTTTCCAAATAGGCCATAACCCGTCTCTCCTTACTCATATTCAATTAATGAAATGGCAGCTGAAATGTTGGACATTACTCTCAGCCTAAAAGCAATTGCTAAAAGTGATGTGAACATGTGCAACAAAATGCTAACTTTAAAATGCTCAGTTATTTTTATAAGGCTATTTTATCAATACTGCAGTACTTGTTTATATTCATACTACTTTAAAATAGCTGAACACCCTTAAATGCAGTGGTGGGCAAAACAATCTTTCATGAATACCCCATTATGCTCCTTTCATATTCATTTTACTAACACAACAAATGCTACTTTTCCAAATATGCCATAACCCGTCTCTCCTTACTCATATTCAATTAATGAAATGGCAGCTGAAATGTTGGACATTACTCTCAGCCTAAAAGCAATTGCTAAAAGTGATATGAACATGTGCAACCTCCCACAAGGTAATTTAAAGGCTTTAACAATGATTACACTCTAAAATTATAATTATTATCTTTATTTGTAACGCACCACCATATTCTGTAGCAGTGAACAAGGGTTGAGTACAAGGTAAAACAATTGACACATTGCCAGAGTGGAGAGCCCAGTCTTTAAGTTTAGAATCTTGAACGACGCGGAGGCTGCACAGGCTCCCTGGGTCAGCCTGTAGCGTCACGTGACCCAGCGGAGCCTGTGAGGCTATCAGCCAATCAGGAGCGTCGGGGGGCGTGTCGGAAGCCCGTTTCGCGCCATTGAACACAGCAGCGCGGTCTCCCGACTGGAATCCCACCCACCCACCCTGTATTTTGTTGTTAACAGATGTTATGGTTTATTCTTTTTAAAAAAAATATATATATATATAATATATATAATATAAATAAGAAATATTGAAATAATATATATTTTGGTTAAAGAATTCGGAGAAGTGGCTATTGTATGTTGTGTATTGTTAATTTATGTCTGGGCGGCGGGAGGTGAGTTGCCCGGCCCACTGGCCTAAGGGGGCGATGGCCCAACCTAACAGGGCGTGCTTAAGGATAAGCATTGGGGCTTTGGGCAGGGCTCAAAGCGTGAGGTCACTGTTCTTGGCCGGGCTCCTCCCCCGGAAGGAAAGGACTAAATTAGTCATTTAAATAAGTTACGGTTGTTGTTTACATTGTTCAAAATAAAGCTGTGGCCCGTTGTTTCTCCCAACTCAAGTTGTCGTGTCAGTTATTTCATCATCTAGCTTAAATGGATCATGCATGGGTCAAGTGTGCGTAGAGCTTGCGCTAAAGCATCTTATAAGATTTAAAACTCACAAACTAACAATCTGAGTTAGGGTGGGAGGGTGATAGATGTATTGTGCATGTTAAGTCTGAAGGTGATAGGCTTCTTTGAACACGTGTTTTTAGTAAGGCTTTGAAGGTAAACATAAAAGCAAGGGTCAAGGGGAAGATCAGAGCAGACAAAATAATACACACTCAGATATAAACATATAATTTATAATGTAACTGTTGCGAAATTAGGAAATGTTATTATGCCCTTTTCATCCATTTTCCACAATGCACACAGTAAGATACAGTATATATTTATTGAAATGCAGATAAATTGGGTTAAAAAAGTCGAGTTGAATATCCCCATTTTGTATATTTTCCATGGAGCCTATTTGTCAAATGGAGTTCAGGTTTATCCCAGTTTATAAAACAGGCTCTATAGAAAACTCAGAAAGTGGAGATATTTTATATTTTATCTCTGCACCTATCCACTTATTCTGCTTAATGTAACTTTTTCTCCATTTGATAAATATAGCCCAGTGGATGCATCTTTTTTGCAATGGAATCCAAGTGTTAAAAGTAATGACTGGTCTTTTCAGGACACTTATTCTGCTATTTGTTCCTTTTCGATCCCTATGTTTATAAAGCACACAGGGATTATATAGAGGAAGATAAAATAATTGCAGCAAATACAATAAACTATTTAAAACTGAGACTCTATTTGTTCTTTTCCGAAGTCTTTTATACATTTCAATAAAACAGATAACATAGATTATTTACTTTGCGTTTCGTTATCTTCGGTAAGTAAATTCCAATAGATGAAGGAATACTGCTCTAGAGGTACGGTAGGATCCACTTTAAATGGAGTGACTAAAGCATGGAGAAATATGGAGTTGATTAAGATGTTGTGAGTATTTGTGAGTATAAGACAGACATTGCTGAATAGAGGAATTTACAGAAAGCATTTAGCAAGAAGTGAGAGAGTCTACAGCAGAAGTGGGAGGATATAATGATTACCGTAACAGCCCATAATTGAAAGCATATTAAATCCGGTAAGCTGGAACTACGGTATTAATTATAATTATTTGCTCTTCCAAGTGTAATGATTGTTATAGTACTTCACAGACTGTCACTGCTTACAGATCCTAAACATATTTTCCAACTCACATAGATCGGACCTAATTTAGTATGAGTGAAACCTTCAAGTATATTGAAGGATAATATAAAATTCAATCCAAGGTACCATATGTTGTTAAGCCATGCTGTACCAATGCTCAAATGTTTGCTGTTGTGTATCACTGTAACAACATTTTGCACCCCTCGTGTACAATTCCACTAACTGCATTCCTTCCGCATCCAGGCAGACCTCTTACTAATATCTGTATCCTTAAAGTACCACTGGACTGAATTTAAAGTACAGCTCAAATGCTTGTTTGCTGGATATAAGCATAATGGTATTCAGTTTTAAATAAAAAAAAAAAATTAAAAATGTTCTTTACTTTTAAGCAATCAGTTTTCCCCTCAAGCAGACCTGCGTCTTTCGTCCTAAATATGTCTATCAGTGTCGTGGCTAGCTCTGCCTGTGTGCTGGACTATCATGGAGCTTGGAAGCAGGCTGGGCTGATGTTACTGACCCCACCACATTACATCATTAACTCTAGCCTCACTGCCTATACAGAGGTAACAGTTCTATTGTAAAATGCTTGCAGTTGCCCCACACGCCCTGCCCAGTGATAGTGCTGAGCCATCATAGTTCCCTCCCTCATAGCTCTGCCCCATTTACTATGGTATGCTAAGTCTAAAGCGGAACCTACACTGTTCAGACTTTATTTTAAGACCAGCAAATAGGAAGAGCTGGCCATGGCCTTGATGGCACAGGTAGGAGGCGATACACAGCTCCGTTTGAGGAGAAAACACAGATTAAAAAATATTAAATTATATTTCATTTTAAACCGCATACTGTTTTAGGCATAGCAAACAAATATATGAGCCTTACTTGTAAATTCATTATAATGGTTCATTAAAACAATATATATCTTTTAGACCATTAGCACCCAAGAATCATTAATTCCTGATAGTGTATTATCACTGAGACAGGTATTATAGGTTAGGAACCCATTATCTAGTCTCAGTTGTTCCCAACCATTGGCCTCAACCAATGCAAACCATCCAGGATTTCTGTATATTGAGCCTCATCAAATGAGAACTTGTAAGTTACTGCAAACGGGCTACATGTGACGGGCTTGAAATCCTTGCGGTTGTTACAACAGTAACTTACACCCCATCTAAGCCTTTGATCTTTCACGTCCCCAAGAGTTACAATCGCAAATCGTTATTCAATTGCTACAATTCCTCAAGCCCGCAAATGTTTTCACACCCGTAAATGGCAAATGTGGAAGAAAATCCTACGCGTACCAGATAGGACTCGCAAAGGGGTTAAAGACATATCTGTAGCACTGCAAAAGCAAATAAAAAATCAATACTGCACTGTAAATGATGGGGAAAGCAATGATGGACATTAGAATTAATTTCACAACAGTCTCAAGCTCGCAAATCGGCATAACAAAATTAATTATTTTCTGTTTAATTTTGGTGTTATATCGATCTTGGGAATCAATGAGTTAATGCATATCAAGCCACCCACATGGACTAGAACAGTATTGCAATTCATTTTATTAATTTTGTTTCTTGCGGTTTTGTGAGTCCGATCGCATATGGGAACTTTAAACGCTAATTGATTGACATGTTACCTCCATGTTTTACTGACCTAATGATGACAACCTAATTTTCTATTGGCTGTTTCTAAATGGGTAGTTATGGCCTTGCTTAATTGATCATGTTCCCTTCCTGAAATCCTACGTACAAGTGCATGGTTTTGGCTTTTGGACCGTAACTTGCTTGTTCAATTGAATAGCACCGGAATTGTGGCAGATTGTGAGCCCGCAGACAGCCTGTATACCGCGAGATGCAAAAACTTTTATTGATCCAATTTTTATAACATAGAATAATATTACCAGTAGAAATAGATATTTGAGAAGCAATTAAAAGATAAATAAATTCTACATCAAATTAAAAAGTACAACTTTACTGAAAGGGTAGTTGATACATATAATAACAAAAATTATGGAAGGTAATACAGTAATGGAAAGCAAACATGCACAGGATATCTTTTATTCAGATCTTTACTGGCCTTCTGTTTCTTGTCAATTTTTTTAAATCTCTTATCAAATCTTTTTATCTTCCATCAAATCTTTAAAATTTATAATAAATAATCAGTTTGGTTTTTTGCAGAGTCATTTTGGCTGTTGTGCATTTTTCATAGGAAAAGGAAGACTGTTGAAAAACTAATGAGTACATTAGCAATCTGAACTACTACTAGAGGAATCCTCACCCATGTTACTTGCCACACTAAACATGGCATTCAGCCAAGTGCTTTGCCTTCCTTATGTTACTGTAGTACTATTAATTGATATTGTCATAGCATTTTGTTCTGAGGCATCTTACATGTTTACCTATAAATAGCATTGACATTTGATTATTAAAATGCACAGTATTCAATATTTTAAATACATTTAGTATATTAATAAAAGTGGTCTCCCTAGAAAACATAGGAAGTGGATTATTAACTTCTCTGTTCTACCTAATTTTTTTACATTCTATATTAAATTACACATTACAGGAGGTGCCCGGATTACAGATGACCTGACTTACAGCGTTCAGTAATTAAAGGACGCCAAAAAAAAAACATATGTGCTCTGCACCATTAGATAGAGGGTGAAAAAGAATGCTGAAAAAGTGTTCATGGAGCTATGATCAATTGAAGTCAGGCTGTTTCATTGTGTTGCCTCTGCCTGAATGAGTAATGACCTCTGTACAGAACAGAACATAATGAATACTAATTAGAATCAGGTGTAGCTTTAAATCAGGCACTATGGGCCTCATTCAATTGCAATTTGGCCAATTGAATAGGGCTCTAAATAAGCACATAGCATATATTTTTTAAAGAAGTTTTTAGTTAGTAAACATCTATCCAAAAGCAACATTTTAACTAACTAAAAACTTCTTTAAAAAAAATATGCTATGTGCTTATTTAGAGCCCTATTCAATTGGCCAAATCGCAATTGAATGAGGGCCTAACTTTGTAACTGCTATGCTATATTCTAATAGCATGTTTAGCAATTGAGCAAATAGCCAAAGGAAGAGGTAGATACTTTTTTTTCTATTTTTAAATTTGAAATATGTTTTTTTAAGTTATATAATAAAGCATATGCCATAAAGCTTGGACAAGCTAGAAAAAAGAAAATCTTAAACTATCAGAAAAGATCTGCATAATCAAACTATGGTATTCCCAGTAGGAACATATGGATGTGAGAGCTGGACCATAAAGAAGTCTGAGCACTGTAGAATTGATGCCTTTGAATTGTGGTAGACAGCTTAGAGTCCCTTGGACTGCAAGAAGATCCAACAAATCAGTACTTCAGGAAATCAAGACAGACTGTTCACTAAAAGGGATGATCATGAGGCTGAAGCTAAAATATTTCATCCATATCATGAGATGGCAGGATTCCAGTATGGCAGGAAAATAATCTGATGGTGGGAAATATTGAAGGTACAAGAAGAAGGGGGCAACAGAGGCGGAAATGGATGGAGGAAGTCACTAAAGCAATGAACATGAACATGATGGAGCTGAAGGACAGTCAGTGAAAGATGTACATGGTGTGCCACGGTCCAAAGAGCCACAGAGAGCCGAACATGACTGAATAACTAAGCAACAACAAAATGTCAATATGAGGAACCTGGAGATGTCTGTATATTTTAATTTTAAAAGGATACAGATCCAAAGATACTCTATAGCTGTTTTAGAATATGATACATTTTAACAGACTAATTAAATCTTGTAGGTGATCTTACATTTCTTACTTACCATTCCAAAAATGGCTTCACTTCGTATATATAAATACATTTTAACATAGACTGTGTCCATGAATAGCTACAGCATCTGTTAAAAGCAGAAAATATTTTCAAAAAAGAAAAATTATTGCAATCTAATGTCTGCCTGTTTTAGCATCTAAGCTTTTCAAATTTAAATCTGAAGCAGAAACCCAAAATGATCTCTACTAAATTTACCATGGCAACCGCCAAGGCTCCATTTTGATCATGGGGGAAGTCATAAAACATGCAATCACTTTTATAGGCATGAAATTAGGCAGCACACTAGGGTTCAATATCACAAAACTACTATTATACAGTAGTACACTGTATTTTTTAGAAACAGTTCATATCAACAGTATGTAACTCTATGCATCTAAACATATTAAATTATAGCAGCCGAAACTACAGATGAAACTTTCGTACCACAGATGAAAAATTAAAGATATTTTATCATATACCATAACTCATTATATTACATACATCAATGTATTTTGCTGCTGGTTCATGAAAATCTTCAGCTATGGAAAATAATGTACATACTTGTCTAAATTGAGTCAGTGTGTACCATCACAAACACTATTTTAGAATACACTGGACCATCAGTACTCGTAGTTAATAAGTTCTAGAAAACACAACGAGTGGCGAAAACGCTGAGGAGTAATGTAAATTGGTTTTAGAAACACGACTAGTACCAAGGAAGCGTTGGGTGGCAAATAATGTTTTTCTCATCAAGACACATCAAATACCGAAATTGACGAGTATTGAGGTAGTCAAGTACCGAGGGTCCACTATGTAACTGCAATTGTAAGCTGGAAAAATGCATATGCATATATCAAAGTCTGACAGCATCCCAGCATTTTTTTCATAATAGAGCTGTTATAAGGTTTGCTGTAGATTATAATACTTTATTATTATGTGCCCAAAACCTATTCCATTCTAATGTTAATGACCACGGAATTCACATGTTAATTGTATTCTCTCGCTCCAATGTACAAGGTACATTTTTTCTATAAGGAATTTGTTAAGGGGTAGAATAATTTTAGAAAACAAACAAATAATCACAACCTTTAGATTTTAACTGTAATGTATATTATTTTATTACTGCAGGGTTCCATTTTCCTTTCTGAACTGTATCTCCCTGTAGCCCTTTCAGGAGAGTGTATCCCTCTAAACTAATGATATGTTCATTACTGGCAGTTATAAATGTCTTATTCCCATAGGGCAGTTCTCGACCTCCTTGGAACTCAACGTTTTATGTGATGGACTGACAAAATTGGCTCAGAACTCGATGCTTGCTTGGAACTCAATGCGATTGCGACACCCCGCATCCTGTCTTTCACTTCAGCACTGTGGCGTAGTATAGTTAATGCCTACAAGAACCCAAGAGTAGTCTGGTCTACGAGAGCCCAAAAGCAGTCTGTGACTACAAAAGCCCAAGAGCTGTCTCTGCCTACAAGAGCCCAAGAGCAGTCTGTGCCTATAAGAGCCCAAGAGCTGTCTATGCCTGCAAGAATCAAAATGCAGCCTGTGTCTACAAGAATCAAAGTGCAGCCTGTGCTTATAAGGACCAAAGTGTAGACTGTGCCTATAAGAACCAAAGTGCAGCCTGAGCTTATAATGACCACAGTTAAAGTAAAGTTAAATTCATTTGATCTAATTACAGTAGAATCCCGGTTATCTGGCACCTCTCAAGCAACCGGCACCAGTATCAATTCCCCATTTTAAAGAAACTCTTGCTAAACCAGCATAATGGGCACTATCCGGCACTATTCTGCAGTTCGAGACTGCAAAAAATACTAACTTGTTTTCTAATTGATTTTTATGGGCCTAAATGGCCCGGTATCGGTGCTAATGCCTTTATAAAGGCATTTTTAAGGGTTTTAGGGGTGTTTAAGGGTCGTTTAGACCCTTTTTTTCAGGGACTCACGATTAACCGGCAACTACACTTATCCGGCAATAGGGAGTCCCCGTGGGTGCGGGATAACGGGGAGTTTACTGTATTGTTTTTTATTTATGTCTGTTTAGTTTTAAGGTTTTGTATACAAAAGACAAGACCATCAGTTCAAACTAAAATGTGAAAAATCTGCGGTCCGGAATGGATTATTTTAGTTTAAACTGATTCTTATGGGAAATGCTTGTTTGGAACTCAACCTGTTTGGAACTCATCCTGCCATCTGGAACATATTAAGGGCGAGAACCGAGGTACCACTGTGTAAATTTCTTACGGATTTAAAGTCTCCTCCCACCTCATGAAGTAGATCACTGGAAACAAAAATGGTAGATTTCACAGAGGCAGAATTGTACATAAAAGGTTAAAAAATAAAGGATGTATTATTTTTGACATTCTAAATGCAGGTTACTGGATATAGCTCTTCAAAAACATTTGCCCATTAATATTATTACTAGCGAATTGCCCGTCAAAAAATGACGGGCATAAAATTGCAAGCCAGACAATGCTGTTTGATACACAATGTGAGGCTTTTGCTTCTCTGAGCACCTTCAGAGCTCATTGTGAGCCCAGTGATGGGCGCCTTCGGCGCTGATTGCGTGGCTCACAAGGAGCACCTTTGGCGTTCATTGCGAATCTTTCCTCCTGCCTACTGAATGGGCCGCTCACCTCAGTGATTTTGGGCAGGTAACTAAAAAATGTAGCCAATTGAATATCCATAATCTCTACACACTGTTTTTTTAGTTCAAGTAATTGCGATTTGGATGGGGCCCTGAGTTGATACTGCTTTTGTTGCTTGGGGTTTGGGTGGGAGCACAGACTGAGCAAGGACAAGGTTATCTAATTTACTATCATTACACTCCCCAGTAAATGTATGGTTAAATCTTTATAAGAATGTGTATCATTTTATTGCTATAAAAAGTTACAGGCCAGAAAATGGAGTAATTTCATCCAAAAAGGGAAATTTTACAAGAGACATTTTCATTACTCTTTTACAAGAGACAAAATCATTACACTTATGGAATATTATTTTTATTTAAGTAAGCAAGCAGTATTTTAATGTTTGACCACACACTTTTGGGGAAAACCCTCTATTTTCCATCCTTTTTTACTATGTTTTGAGAGTCTGCAATGTTAAAATTCCCTTGAGATTGCAGGAAATTTTGGAAACATGAACAAAATTACAGGAATTTTTCTCAGCTTGCCCAAGTTCATAGGGAAGTTTTAACATGTATAGTCGATACCTGGACCTTGATGAATACTTAATCATCCATTCTTCTAACACCATATATCACTATAATTTCAAGAGGAAATTACAGGTCTGCCAAAAACATTAGGTTAAATTCATGGAATAATATATATATATATTGAAATCTCTTCAAATCACATGTTATTCTATGGATCTTTTTAAAGTCATCACACTTTTGTGAATAGAATAACATCACTACTGGAGATAACCTACCTCACCACTGTGCATACAGCTCATGGACCTGTAAGAAGAGTTATACCATAAACCACCATTTTACATTCTTTGATGCTCCAAACAAAGCATTTACTCACAACCCTCATCCTCATACTACATGGTATCATGAAGCCACATACCCCTCTTTTTTTCAAAATTTACAACATTAATGAGTTACTAAAAGTTTAATTTGCTGATTGTACTTGCCGGCAACAGGTACCTAACCATGAATAAATTAGCTTTTCCCTACATTTTGTCACATTAATGTTCATCTATGTCCATGCTCTATGCTTCAGAAACCCTCTTAAACTGCACAATGCCATTCCCACACTTTGTAAAACCCTGATTCTGGCATTTTTCTTCCATTCCCCATGTCAGCTACCACTTCACATTAAATCAGCACCCAACCTACACACATTTGGCATCGGCTAGAAAACCCATCATCTTTCCCTGTCTAAACCTAAAGCAACATAGATATTATTCACTTCACTTCTCCTGTTCTCATGGCTTGACCGGTTGCACTCATGACCCAGATCTTGCCTCTGTCCTATTGTACCTTTTCAGCAACACCCCCCAAACCTCACTTTATGTTCTGCCTATTATGTGGGCTCTGTAAATTTCCCAACTCAATACTCCTGAACTGTGCTGAACCACTTTTGTAACTATGTAAGGCACGTTGGATATATATATATAAAATCCCTCTAATATAGGCTTTATGAGCCAGCCACAGGGTTATACTGGAGTGTCGGTTCTCTTCAAAGAATTGATTAATTTATTTTTTAATGTTGTTACTTAAATGTACAACTTTTAGAATGTAAGTATCTAGTCTCCAAGGGGAGTATTTCTTGCTTCTGATCGATACCATACCATGGTCTGATCTAAAGAACAGTTGAATATTTGCTAAGTCTAGATATTTAAAGCTCAATTCATTGGAGAAAACATAATCCAACCTGGCGTAAGAAGCAAATCTATGTGAATAATGTGTATAGTCCCTTTCTCCCGGATGTAAGGTCCTCCATGTGTCAAAAAGATTATACTTACTAATTAGTTCATAAAATTGTTTAGCTTTATGGGTAAGGGCAGGATCTATACAAGAACCCTTAGAGAGTTTCTTATCTTCTACTGGGTTCAAGCACATATTAAAATCACCACAAACAGTGAGTAAGCCGGAAAAATATTTTCTCAGCTTCATTAGCGTCCTTCTTATAAATGTCACTTGTTCTTTATTGGACGCATATATATTCAATATGGTATGTTTTACGCTATTGATCCATCCTGACCATAATGTGTATCTACCTTCACTATCTAATTCCAAAAATTCTTCTTTCAAATTTAATTTTTTATTAAAAAAGATTGCTGTTCCTCTATTTTTCCTTCTGAACATAGAAGATCCACCACATACATAGTGCGTGACGCTAAATAACGGTGCCTTGTCCCTAGCCCAATGGGTCTCCTGTATACATAAAATATCTGCTTTTTCAGCTTTAAACATCTTAAAAAAGGCGCGTCTTTTCCCTGGTACATTCAGGCCCTGGGCATTTTGACTAATCAATTTGAGCATATCCATCTTCTAACCAATATCCAAGTTCCCTGCAAAGCCACCCTCCTCTTCCCTCTCCCCAACTCTCCTCATGCTTGTTACAAACATAAAAAACCTTTACAAAAAACATATTCATATACAAAAAAAAAATACACAAAACCACCCTCCTTGCCTGGCCTGTCCAGCTTCAAAAAGTTAGACAACATGCCTAGCTATAAGGGTGTAAACTTTAAAAGAAAAAGTTCCAACATGGACATGGCGACAAGAATCCAGCAGAGAATATTAATCCTTTTTCTTCCCCTTCCTCTTCCTTCCCTCTTTCCCTTCCCCTATCCTATCTTTCATACATTCCTTTATCCTTAAATTCACCATTACTCTTTTCTTTTTCTTTTTTAGGAGATATAATTTGGGTTTATAAATATAAATATACATTGATATTCTTGTTCCCAAATATAAACTTACAATATGTACAGGGCTTTATAATACATTACCAAGATGTCCCTTAGTAACCCTACCCCCCTCTCCAAGAAGAATGGAACTACAAGAGAGAAGAAGAGAGGAGAGGAGAAAGAAAAGAATAAAAATTCACACAAAAAAAACATTTTCAAACCCACATCATAACCAAAATATTATATGAACCAAATTGGTAATTGCCACGAGTACATAAATTCATTCCTTTAGACTTAAACTTTTACAGTTTTTAATACATATCCAATTTATTAGGTGTTACTACTAAACTAATTATAGAATACTTCAGAAGTGTAGTATGAATAAGAGGTCTATTGACTCAGTCTCATTATTTACGTGCTAATATTGTTAACTGAATCTTGAACAATTCCTTCCATAATATTGTGATAAAAGCAAAATCACATTTGCTGAAAGATAGAGGGAGAACGTTGAGAGTGATATATATAGATCTGGCTAAACTGGATAGAAAACATAAGTATAATCTTGATAAAAATATTCTGGAGGAAATGAAGGGTCTACAGTCCTCAATTAAAAAAATGTAACAAAAAAAAGCAGATGAAACAAGATTTAAATTTTTGAGATCTTATTTTTGGGGGAATAAAGCAGGCAAAGATTTAGCAGATAGGATTAAGCCAAATGGTATAAATAAACGTCTGGATAAAATTAAACTTGGGGATAAAATCATTTCAAATCCAGAGAGTATAGTACAAATCTTTAAAGAATATTATTCTGCATTATACAATTTAGAAGCGAATAATGAAAAAAGAGTGATTCATGAGGAAAAATTAATCTTCCTAAAGTATCAAAAGAAGATTTAGATTTGTTAAATAGGGAAATCACTGAAGAGGAAGTTGATAGGGTTATCGGCGATCTGAAGTTTAATCATTACTATAAAATGTTTCATAGAGAAATAGTGAGGGAATTGGTGAAAATGTTCAACGAGATAAAAAAGGATGGTAGAGCTCCTAGCAAAATGCTAGAAGCTGTTATAGTGAACATCCCAAAGATAGACTCTGAACTATTAGAATGTAAACATTTTAGACCTATATCTTTATTGAATAATGATATGAAAATCTATTCAAAGATATTAGCTTTGAGGTTGAATAAAATAATTAACTTACTAATTGAAACAGACCAAACAGGTTTTATAGTTGAGAGACAGGGAACCTCAAATATTAGAAGAGGATTACATTTGATTGAGAATCTTAATACGAAGGGTACTCCATCAGTGTTTGTTTCATTGGATGCAGAGAAAGCTTTTGACAGAGTCGGGTGAAGATACATGGAGTTAACACTGGAAAAGTTTGGCTAGGCTGATTTTGGCCTCAAAGCCATTGGTGCATTATATGGGTCTCCATCCGCCTCTGTCAGGGGCTTAGGTTTTCTTTCAGAGAAATTTGCCATTTCAAATGGAACTCGGCAAAGATGCCCGCTCTCACCAGTTTTATTCGCCCTATTAATTGAACCATTGGTTCAATCAATCAGAAGCTCAGAAAATATCAAGGGTATTAAGATAGACTCAGTATACATAAAACATCTCTCTTTGCAGATGATATGGTAATAACAGTGGAGAACCCATTTAGCTCCTTGGATTTCCTTCACAAAATCATTGAAGATTTTAGTGCAATATCTAATTATAAAATCAATATCCTGAAATCTGGAGCATTGCCTATTAATTTATCCTTGGCTGAAAAAGAGGAATTGAAGGGTAAATACCAATACAAATGGCAGAATAAGATTCAGCATTTGGGTATTGATCTCTATGTTAATTTAAAACAAGTTATCGTGCAAAACTTCAAACAACTTTATACAAAGATAAAAAAAACTCTACAAGATTGGGGAAACAATATAAGGTCTTGGTATGGACGTTTAGAGGCGGTAAAGATGGGCCTTCTTCCAAAAATCACTTATTTGTTATGCAGTTTTCCATTGTGGGCACACAGCATATATTATCAATACATTTCAGATCTTAATTGATTATTAATTCATATTAATTAATTGATAATTGATTAATAAATATATTCATAATTATAAAAGAATTAGGATAAAGAAAGTCTATATGATATGCGATTTTGAAAAGGGAGGGGTCGGTTATCCGTTGATTAAAAACTACCAACAAGCCATACAAATGTCTCAACTAATATTATGGACTCAGACATCTGACCTATTTAATCGGTCTCAAATTGAGAACTTTGATTTAGAATTTGGGGATTTAAACCTTTTATTGTTTTCTACAGAGGGAGAGTTTAAGGATAGAAGATTAGGAGGAAACCTTACATTAAAAAAATCATAAGTGATGGTGTAAATTTAATGCTCTCTTCTCCCTAATGCCCTTACCCAGCCCTATTACGCTATTGGCCTTATTGGCCAAATTATTTGTTTCAAGTTGTAACGGCTACCTCGGTAGTGAGAGGGTATCAGCCTTTGGAGACGTCCTTTTCCCTGGCAAGCTGCTGTGTAAAAGTGAAGTTGGTATCAACCATCAGAGAAAAAAGCTTTAATAATTGAACTCAGCATGACAGTTACATATCATCAAAAACATTCCAAACAGTTAGAGGGCCAGTGTAGTAATAAATGTTCCCAGGCAAAGGTAAGGTTCTGTTACACTGCTCCCCCTTTGTGGAACACTCCGGCAGACCCGTATTGATCCTTTTTCGGGTCAACTTGGGGCTGTCCGGTCTGCTGTTAAGGTAAAAGTTCTGTTTGCCTGGAAAGTCCGTCTGCGTTCGCATTGAACCGGCCAGGGCGATATTGAAAGGAAAAGTTATACGGTTGTAGGGCCAAGCTCCATCTCAGTAATCGTCCATTGTCCCCAGCCACTCGGTTCAGCCATACTAGGGGGTTGTGGTCTGTGATCAGGGTGAATTCCTGACCGTAAAGGTATGGGGTGAGCTTCTTTAGAGCCAAGACCAGGGCTAGACACTCTTTTTCCACTGCCGCACAATTAACTTCCCTGGGCAATAGTTTTCGACTCAGGTATGCAACAGGGTGTTCCCCCCATCTTCTCCGACCTGGCTTAGCACTGCCCCCAGTCTGTACATGGACGCATCTGTGTGGACAACAAATCTTTTGTTAGGGACGGGGGCAAACAAAACAGGTGCGTTGATCAAGGCTTGTTTCATGGTTTGGAATGCTGTTTCACAGGCGGGAGACCACAGGACTATGCTAGGTATATTTTTCTTTGTTAAATCTGTCAGGGGTTTGGCGATGGCACTGTAGTCAGGGATAAATTTCCTGTAGTACCCTGCTGTCCCTAAGAATGCTAACACTTGAGTCTCTGGTTTCAGGGTTCGGCCGGCGGCCCTAATCTGATCCAGCACAGCTTCTACGTGTCTCAGGTGCTCCCCCCAAGTCTCACTATAGATCGCAATGTCATCCAGGTACGCATAAGCGAAATCCTGGAAGCCATCAAGGAGGCGGTCCACTAAGCGCTGAAATGTAGCTAGGGCGTTCTTCATCCCGAAGGGCATGACCTTAAACTGGTATAAGCCAAACGTCGTGACAAACGCCAACTTAGGGATAGCATCCTTGGCCAAGGGAATCTGACAGTACCCTTTGCACAGATCGATGGTGGTTTGATATCGTCCCCTGACAATACGATCTAATAGTTCGTCCACTCGGGGCATGGGGTATGCGTCTGTTACGGTTCGGTCATTGAGGCGTCGATAGTCGACACAGAACCGGGTCGTTCCGTCCTTTTTTGGGACTAGGACGACTGGGGATGCCAAGGGGCTGTCGGATGGCTCTATAACTCCTAGTTTTAACATCTCCTGAATCTCTTTACTCATCTCTTCTTTTTCGGCTTCGGGGATTCTATAGGGAGTCTGTCTGAGAGGGGTTTGTCCTGAGGTTTCGACATAATGGGTCGCTAAGGGTGTGTAACCGGGCTCCTGGGAAAACGTCGATCCTTTCTTAGCTAGTAATTGTTGGAGTTGCTCCCTTTCTGTGGGAGTTAATCACTCCCCTAGGTGCACTTTATTAAGCAGAGTTTTAGGCTCGGCATCGGCTAACAGATCTGGGATGGGGAGGTTGTCAGGGTCTTCAGTGGCCGGGATACATATGGCTGCTATATCTTCGGGCCTTTCCTGGTACTCTTTTAATAAGTTTATATTAAAGAACTTCTGTATCCTTTCGTCCTTGCTACTGGCAATTACATAGGTGGTGTCACAGACCTGTGCCACCACCTTGTAAGGGCCCTGCCAGGAGGTCTGTAGTTTATTTCCTTTAACAGGTCTTAGCACCAGGACTTTCTGACCTACTTGGAATGTTCTCAGCCTAGCTTCCCGATCGTACCCATGTTTTTGACGGCCTTGTGCCGCCTGGAGTTGTTCTCGGGCCATCCTGGCTAGGTGCCCCATGCGGTCCCGCATCTCCAGCACATAAGGTACGATAGGGACCCCCTCATGCTCCATCTCTACCTCCCAGTGCTCCCGGATGAGGTCGAGGGGGCCACGCACCCGCCGTCCATAGAGCAACTCGAAGGGGGAGAACCCTGTGGATTCCTGCGGCACCCCTCGATATGCGAACAAGAGATGCGGTAAAAATCGCTCCCAGTCTCTGTATTCCGCTGCAAAGGTCCGTAGCAATTGCTTTAGGGTACCATTAAAGCGTGCACAGAGACCGTTAGTTTGAGGATGCTATGGTGAACTAAGCAGGGTTTTGACACCGCAGACCTTCCATAGCGGCTGAGTTAGGTCTGCGGTGAACTGGGTTCCCCGGTCAGATAGGATTTCCTGAGGAAATCCCACTCTGGTGAATATCCCGACCAGCGCACTGGCGACCGTGTCAGCCTGGATATTCGTCAGAGCGACGGCTTCTGGGTAGCGAGTAGCATAGTCCACTACTGTAAGAATATACTTCTTACCCGATGGGCTGGGGTTAGGTAGGGGTCCTACGAGGTCGACTGCCACCCTGCTAAATGGTTCCTCGATCACGGGCATAGGTGACAGTCGGGCTTTAGGGTGATCCCCCCTCTTTCCTACTCATTGGCATACATCACACGTGCTGCAGTAACGCCGCACATCCCTCGAGATCCCTGGCCAAAAGAAGATCTGGGTGATCCTGTAGGTGGTGCGGTTACCCCCTAGATGCCCTGCCAACGGAATGTCGTGGCCAATTCGGAGAAGTTCCAACCGGTACTTTCTGGGTACTACGAGTTGGCGCTTCTGCGAAGGGACACAGCCTCTCTTTCTGCCTTCGGTCAATCTATATAACCTGTCCCCCTCCCATATAAAACGTTCCCGCTCGTCCCCTCTACTGTCTGCTAATTCTCTGTACTTTTGGAGGGTGGGGTCCTGTCTAGTTTCCCTCCCAAACTCTTCGGGGGTGTCCCATGCTATGGGTCTCTCTGTGGCGTTAGTGCTAAGTGTCTGCTTGTGGCTTACCTGGGTCTCCCGACCTGTTGTAGGATAGTCCTCGGTACGGGTCTGTGAGCAGGTGGTCACGGGACAAGCAGCAGCAGTCGTGGGTAAAAAAACTGAGGCTAGAGGTCCAATGTCGTTGCCCAGCACGACCTCAGCAGGTAAATTGTCCATGATGCCTACTGTGGTCTTTCCCGACCCGACTCCCCAATCCAAGTGTACCCGGGCGGTGGGTAAGCGAAAAACAGCCGTCCCTGCGACACGAACAGCAATGGTACGATTAGATACATGTTCTGGTTTCACAAGATGTTTCTGCACCAAAGTGATGGTAGTGCCAGTGTCTCTTAAGCCTTGTGCTATCTGTCCATTTACACGCACCTCTTGGCGGTGATGCTGGCGGTTATCCGGGGAGCCAGCCTGTATGGGATTGGCCTCATACAAGATTCCCAAACACTCCTCAGGGCTCCCTTTGATTTCCAGGCAGTGAGCAGCAGAGGGACGTGATGGCGGGGTGTCTGTGTGGGGTGTTGTGCGCCTCCATTCGTTATTGGCTGATCTCGAAGGGCAATAACGGGCAATATGCCCTGTGTTGCTGCAGTGATGACATGTCACTTTGTAAGGTTCCCGGGGCTGGTTGTAAGACCCGTGAGGGCGTGGAGGTCCTGGGGGTACTGGAGCCCGAAATTCTGTGCGTGCAGCATAGGTTGGGGTGCGTGCCTCTGTTCTAGGTGCTGGTCGTGTGGTACCTTGGCTCATCTTCCTTGTTTCTGCGTATTTATCTGCTAGTCGCGCTGCCTCAGTTAAGTTGGCAGGGCGGCGATCTCTCACCCAGTCCTGTATATCCGCAGCCAGATCTTGAAAGAAATGTTCCATCAAGAACAACTGTAACACTTCTTCTCCGATGTTGGCATTGCACCCTCGCACCCAATGTGATGCCACCCTTTGTATTGTGTTTGCCCATTCCATGTGGGAGTCCACAGCCTTCTTCTTGGACTCCCGGAAGCGACGGCATTTCGGGTTAGCAGTGCCTTTTTAACTTGCTGATATTGTAAAATATCCTCTGGAGCAAGAGCCCGAAAGGCTTCATTGGCTTTGCCCGACAATTTCCAAGACAAAATAGTGACCCATTGGTCTGGTGGTACCTGGTGTAGTGAGCATTGTCTCTCAAAGTCAGCCAAATATCCATCTATTTCCTCCTCACTTTCTATAAAAGCTTTAAATGCAGTGAACGGTATTTTCTTTACTGTAGCAGTGGGTGGGGGGGGGGGGGGGGGGGGGGTAGGAACTGCCTGTGTAATGGGCTGTCTAGCTCTTACCAGTTCCGTTTCTTGTCTCCTCTTAGTTTCTATCTCCTCCCTTGTTTCCCGGAGCAGCTGTACAATACCAGTAATTACATCGTCCTCGCTGACAGATGTAAGGGGCTCCGTTACTTCCATGGATCTATCCATTTCGTCCAGCTCCAGCAGGTCAGCTATCAGCTCTCTCCGTGGCCTGTTACTGGCATTCCTACCACGACTCTCCAATAAATCTTTTAGTGTGGGTCTTTTCAGCTTGGCGTATTGAGACTCCATTCAGCACTTGGCGTATTGAGACTCCATTCAGCTCTCTGGATAAAAGGACCATCCCACCACTGCCAACCAAATGTAACAGCTACCCCGGTAGTGAGAGGGTATCAGCCGTTGGAGACGTCCTTTTCCCTGGCAAGCTGCTGTGTAAAAGTGAAGTTGGTATCAACCATCAGAGAAAAAAAACTTTAATAATTGAACTCAGCATGACAGTTACATATCATCAAAAACATTCCAACCAGTTAAAGGGCCAGTGTAGTAATAAATGTTCCCAGGCAAAGGTAAGGTTCTGTTACACAAGTCTACTTAGGATGTTAGTGAGAAAGGGAGACCTTTATCTGAAAGATATATATGGGGATAAAAAATTAATGGAGTTTCAAGAACTTATTAATAGTTACTCAATTTCCATAAATAATTGGTTAGAATATATTAAATTACAAAATTATTGGTTTCATCACCTTTTTATATGTAGGAGATGAGGGGTCTGGCGGACTTTGAAATATTAATCTCTTCTAAAGATAAAAAGCACCTTGTGTCTAAATGCTATAAAATTATTAAGAAACAATATCAACTTGAGAAACCTTTCAATTGGAGGTTATGGGAAAATTATATAGGTTACTCTTGGCCTATGGAAAAATGGCACTCATCCTTTTCTTTAATGGCCAGATTTATTAAAAATGTAACATATAGGAAAATTCAGTTTAAAATTATTAACAGATGGTATATAACTCCAATGAAATTGGGACAGTTAAACAATTCAGAGGAACAAAAGGACTGTTGGAGAGATTGTGGGCAGAGTGGCTCGCATTTCCACATGTGGTGGAGTTGTCCGCTAATATAGAATTTTTGGCTTGAGAGTTTTAAATATTTATCAAAGATCTGTGAAAAGGTAATAACTCCGGCACCAGAATTGGTGATTCTACATTTTTTTCCAGAAAGTGTTTCAACATCAGTTAAAGGAATGGCTTTGCTTTTCCTCATGGAATCAAAAAAACTTGTAGTCTCTAGATGGAAAAATAAAGTATGCCCATCATGGATGGGACTTTCAGAAAGATTGGAATATGTTCACCTTTTAGAATGTGGTCTTAGTAATATAAAGATAGGCACAAAGATAAGAGCTAAATGGGGCCTATGAGAAAAAAAACGATGGTTTGAGTTCAATAAGATGTCTCTCCTCTCTTCTCTCTGCGGAGCCATTTTTTCATGCTGGAGGTATATGATTTGTTTATGTGATGTTCGTTTTGTTTTGTTCTTTTATGTTTTCCAGACACTTGCTGACCAGACTTGGTATATGTGGAATATGTGTTTTTTCTCGTTTAATGTAACAAAATGTATAAATAAATTAAAAAAGAAAATAATAATAATTGTTTGACTGTGTGACCCTAGCCATTGTTGAGTGATCAGTATTTAGGGCACCTTTATCTTAAAAGAACATGGAAAGAACATATGAACAAGGATATTTAATAAAGATCTCAGAGCACAAAAACTTATTTAAAAGTTTAACTGCTCTTGAGATCTTGCCCTCTGCCAGCCAATGAGATCTACAGAGTAACATATGCTCTCTGCATTTCCTGTTATATTGAATGAAAGTTAAATAGATTTTACTTAATATTTTTTCCTGCAAAAAAAAAAAAAACAACTTTAGTAATAGTTATCTTTTAAATCTTTGAACAAAACAGTTGTGTTCCATGACGATTTAATGCACACGTAGACTGAAAAACGTTCATTCACTTTAATTCTATAAAAAACATATGCTGTCATCCACAAATGTATTCATTATAATATTTATGTAGAGCAGGTAAACCCACGCCTTCCAGAAAAACCATCTACCAGACCATACAAAATCAAATATTTTCCTTTGTAGGCACCCTAAAATATATAATAACAGATCCTAAAAATGGTATCAGTGATTTATACCATGGTGACTTGTCCATAAAACTCTTCTGTAGGTCTTTTTTCAGCTTTGTCCACAGATGGTAAGAGCACTATATGGTTTGCTTTATATATCTGTATTACAAAATCCCTCAGTGTTCAACTATCAGGAAGTGATGCAACAAAGACAAGATGGCATACTTTATACATAAAACAGTCTTAAAAAAATATTATTTTCTCTGCAAATGCTTTTATATCCATGGCTTACGTAGCTGTTAATGTTCTTAGTTTGTTAATGGATCACTATGTGTAGAAAAAGGTATTTGTTTATGAACAAACTAACAAGAGTAGCAGCTCTGTAAGCCATGGACATAAACACATTTTGGGGGGAAATGTCTTTTTTTTATGACTGTTTATGACTCCAAGGATCCATTTTATCTTTGTTGCATCACATACTGAAAATTAAATCTTGAGGGTGTATTATTTTTTTCATTGCACAGTAATACATTAAATATTTAGCAAACAAGTTTAGTTTTTCTTAAACTGCACAGAAAGACACACTCAACTAAAAAATGTGTATAATTTCTTGTGACGTAGGGACTTACTCTAGGTGGGAAAAGTCCTGTTGTTACTATTACGTTATTGTTAAACCATGCAGAACAGGAAAGAGCACTTTATGTTACTATGAGATTACCTTAAAATAAATACATAAAATGTTGGACCTTATGGTATGTGTGTGCATTTCTGTTGCACAGTCATGTCTGACTCTCTGTTACCTCATGGACCCCAACACACCATGCTGATCCACTTGGTATTCATGGCAGAGATACTGGAGTTGGTCGCCAATTCCTTCTCCAGTGGGCCACAACATACAGCCTCGGGTATTCCTAGGTGGTCTCCTATCTAAATACTGACCATGCCAAACCCTGCATGGCGTCAGAGTGGTGTGACCTCTAGGTTCCCTGACTGGAATCCAACCCAGATCGACAGCGATGAAAGCACCAAATCCTAATCACTGGACCACCATGGAACCCAAGTCATTAACTGGTTGTTACCAATGAGTTATCATTAAACCATGTAGAACAGGCACCAAAAGAGCACTTTATTCACTATGAGATTTCCATAAAATACATTCATTACATTTTGGACCTTATGGTATACCATCAAACTAATGGCAGCGATTAAGGAATTCTTCATAAATATCTCCAGTTGTGGGTGGGTTAACCATTCGTAAACGTATTTACCCTCAGTTCCATTTCCTTCTTCCCACAAACCAATTGGCTGCCAGAAGTAGACGCTTTTAAGTGCAAATATGGTGTTTACTCAATTTTCTTATTGATGGTCTTGCAGATAAAATATGCTGAACGAACTAACTGTACATCTGTTCCTAGGAAGTCTTCCTTCCTCCAGTCTGAGCTGTTCCCAGCTGCTTGCAGTGTATACGTCTCAGCTGCAGGGTGTTTTGGCAGTACTATAGGAGCAGACAAGAGAGAGGGGGCTTCTGAGGCTGAATCCAGCCCGGAAATTATCATGACGCAGCCACATACCATTTTCCTTAAAACATCATTTCATGTTGGAGTAACCATCTGTAAATCTCCATTTAAAAGTGCAAAGAGCTACAAAACAGAGTAAATTAATCCAGTGGCTACAACATAATTAGAAGTAGAGATGAATTATTATTATTATCAATTTGTAGCATATTTTACAGAACTAAAAAAGGTATATCATTAAAATCAATATATAGTGTAAACTCACTAATACAGAAAGAATGGTTTGGTGAGATAGACTCACACCCACAACAAGTGGAGTTATCCTAAAGAGTGTTAAAAGTTGCCTATACATTGCACATTTCTGAGATATTCTGTATTATGTCATACTCCATGTGTGGTTCATCATTAGTAGACCACTGTAAGGTTGGTGGAGCAGATCACATTGGAAAACATTATTTGTGCCACCATTAAAGGACCACTAAAGTGTAATATTTATACCGTATTGGCCCGAATATAAGCCGCACCCGCATATAAGCCGCACTTATGAAATTCAAGGGGAAAAAATAAAAAAAACATAATATCCGAATATAAGCCGCAACTTGACTATAGTAACTCCCCCCCCCGGGCCCTTTTTGGGGTAGATATAAAAAATAAATCCTCTGTGCTTTGCCCCCTTTGCTGTCTGCCATTTCTCCTCTTCTATACTCTTTCCCCCAGGGTCTCATGCTTGCCTTTAGGGACAATGTCCTTACCGGGTGCCCTCTGTCCCAGTTGTACCTTTTTGTGTGGTGTGCTGTACTCACTCAGAGGCTGGCATGCTGATCTGGAGATGAATCCAGGGCCTGGATCCAGGCCTCCTGTTATTTCAGGCTGCAGAGCTCTACTGGATGCCAGTTGAGTCTCCAGTGGTTCTCAGCCGGGTCTCTGACGGAGGCTGCAGCTCCTGTCGCCGTCTCTCCTCTCCTCCCTCTGCTTGGCTCTGGGTCTTAGGTATTCGCCGGGGGAAGCACGCAGGACCGCAGAGGCCCCGATTCAAGATGGCGGCCGCACCTAACAAGTGGCTCAGCCAGGCCCCAGGTCCTGTTTGGAGGTGGATCAACCCTCCAGGGCGCTATAACTGTGCTGGGGGTTGTTTTGGGGATCCCCAGCAATTGATTTGAGGGTAGTGGACGCCCTCTGCATAGCTGCGGCGTGCCGGCTCCATCGTCTTCACACTGCAGCTGCTAGCCACGCACCCAAATCGGCACAACATTTTTAGGTCGCGAATATAAGCCGCACCTGTAATTTCCAACCTCGGAAATCAGGAAAAAAGTGCGGCTTATATTCGCGCCAATACGGTAGTTTGTATTTTTGCAGACTTTGACTTGATAATGGATAAAATGTTTTTTCACCATTTAAAATAAATAATTGCAGCCTTTAATTTATAATGGCTGTACTATATTTTGATTGACATTTTGCCTTTGTAAAAGTTTTATAGGAGGGGTGGGAGGAGCAGTGGATTCAGATAAGCTCTGTATTCACTTCTGTTAAAATGTACACTTCAAATAGCCTCTTAACAAAGAAACCAGTGTTAGAGTAAGGCCCATAGAATAACCCTCCACCTCAAACTACAGACAAAACTCTAAGATGGAACCCCACATGATACAGAGTCAACTAAATATACGTTTTTTTCTAAAAGTGCTTTTATGTTACTGTCTTGCATATCTGCTATGACTATTTTGTTACAAACGTCAACTACAGTGGTCCTTTAAGCAGACAGTGGTCTTATTTAGTATATCAAAGTCACTAATTAGTACTCATGAGCTGATAGCATGTATGAGAATGCAATTCAAACTATACTGAATGTCTCAGGAATAATCTACATTAGAAAAATGGCTACTACAATGTATATCCAGTTTTTCAAACTCTTCAGGAATGCAAAACACATTTTGGCATGACAGTCCCTTTAAATATGGGAAGTACTACCTGGCTGGGTTAAGATATATCATTTTAGCTCCTGCAGCTGCATGTAACCAGTTAAATTATGTGTATGAGCTGGATAAAGCCTATCATAAGGGAGACACTGGCTCCTAAAATTTTATTTCTGGTCACTGACTGCTTTGGTTATTCTATATATATGTATACTCTGGCCCCTAAAAATGTCTTGGTGGCTCGTCCATCTGGTTCCTAAGTTTGATATACATTTGTAAACCACTGATGTATCTAGACATTATTTGAGTAATTATGTGCATGTGTTTTTATATCTGTCTCTCTTCTCTTTTTTAATAACATGTTGTATTTTCTTGAAACTAATATACTCATTTTCAAACTTGAGCAACAAAAAAATTATAAGCTCCCTCTAAATGTTTATATTTTCTCTCCACTGAAATAATAAAATGCACATTTTGTTTTCTTTTTGGAGTTTAAATGTCTAAAGAGCCCAAAGGAATAAACTGACATTTTTGTTGCAGCAAACAATGTCTTGCCATATGAATGTGATTGTGATTTTTTTCTAGGAAGCTCCACACCGTCATTAAGGAGAGTTTTTTGAAGATTAACTGAGTTTGAAATTGTAAAAAAATGCAGCACGGCCGTCTGTGTCAAACACAGAGCAACAGGGCAGGAGAAGTGAAAGGCTGAGAGATGATCTTGCAGGCTCCCCCACATCATCACTTGCCAGGGGGGTCCTGAACTGGACCTCCGAGGCAGTTCTACATACAAGCCCTGCCGTGGGGATATTCCAAGCACCTAAATGCTGGAGGTCCCCATCAGGACCCCTGAAATGTCCCTACATTAACCCCTTGCTGCAGGTAATGTTAGGTGCCGCGGGGGTACTTGCAGTAAGTACCCCCACGGCCAGCATTGGTTGATAGCTGGAAATTCAAAATGTTTAAATGCAGCGGGGACCCCCGCTGCAAGGGGTTAATGTGGGGAGGCTGCAGGGGTCTCGATTGGGACCCCTGCCACATGGGGATGTGTTTAGGGAGCAGGCGGGAGCATCAGACATCAGCGTCGGGCTGCTCCGAGGCAGCACGGATGGGCTTTAGTATCCCTTGCGGGCACTTTTTTGTGCCCATAGGGATTTTTCCTAGGTGCGAGGTTCACCCCATAGATTTATATGTGCGTGTTACTATGTAGCTCTCCCGGAGCCTATTCTCGGCCGTTTTAGGGTGTCATCTCTCAAAGAAGGCTGCAAGTGACATATTGTGGTCCTCGCAAACTGCAAAAAAAAATTCTTTTTCGAGGACCGAGGGAACTACGAGGGCTAATTTAATAAGTTTAGCTCACTTGTTGTGCCTTTCACAGGGAGAAATATCCTGTAGTATATCAGTCTGGTCTCACTCAAAATAGTGACCCAGCCCGAAATACAATTCTACCCTGAATAGGAGAAAAAGCAAACCACAGACGCATGTTTCGGCCTTAATCTAGACCTTATCTTTAGCAATCACTGCAAAATCTCCAACCTGATTTACTATCTGCCAAGTCAAAGGGTCACTTTGTATATCTCTGCTGATAAAGTTGACCATTCTTTACTTCTCCAAATTTTCCACACCCTTGGCATCTGTGACACAGTTCTTTCATGGTCACACCTTATCTAGAAAATATAAAAATGAAGTGTCTCCTCTGGCACCTCTTCTTCCACGCTCCCTCTGACTGTTGGTAGTTAATACTATGGGTTTCAGATGGTGGCATAAATCGGCTTACCCTAGTCTTTTGGGTGAAGCACACTTCCGCGACGTCATGTGCGCGCCGAAAAATGCCTGAGAAATGAGCGCACCCACACCAGCGCACACTCACCCTCCTTCTCCAGCTCTCCAACTGGTCTCCCCGTGTGCCAGAAGGGTAGCACGACTAATGACCCTCTTACCCCCCCCCCCCCCCTCAGTATTCAACTGTATCTCCCAGCCTGCATCTGCCATACGCATCTGCTATCAGCCAACCCAGGAAATATATAATTTTAAGTGACAGTTACTTAAAGACTAGGGTAAACCGATTTATATTTAAGTAACTGTCACTTTAATATCACTTTAATGTCAATTTAATACAATATTTCCTGGGTTAGATGTGAAATGCAGGCTGGCTGATGGCAGATGCTGATGGCAGATGCAGGCTGGGAGATGCAGGTGAATACTGGGGGGGTAAGAGAGTGATTAGTCATGCCACCATTCTGGCACACAGGGAGATGAGTTGGAGAGCTGGAGAAGGAGGGTGTGTGTGCGCTGGTGTGGGTGCGCGCATTTGGCTGCATGCTAATTGACTTTGCGCTAAAGTCAGTGTGCCATTTCAGATATATGTTTCCTCTCATAGTATTATTAATTTCATTTTTAGAGGTTCCCAAATATCAGTATGGTGTGAGCATAAGAGTCCATATATACTGGTGTAGGGACCCCTTTTCATTAAAGGAGTAGATATCTCAGAGACCATTAAAAATATGGCTTTGAGAGCATGAATCATTATGCATTTTTAGTGATGCTTCTCTCCTATAAAATATATGAACCTACAGTATCTCACAAAAGTGAGTACACCCCTCACATTTTTGTAAATATTTTATTATATCTTTTCATGTGACAAAACTAAAGAAATGACACTCTGCTACAATGTAAAGTAGTAAGTGTACAGTCTGTATAACAGTGTAAATTTGCTGTCCCCTCAGAATAACTCAACACACCGCCATTAATGTCTAAAACGTTGGCAACAAAAGTGAGTACACCCCTAGGTGGAAATGTCCAAATTGGGCCCAAAGTGTCAATATTTTGTGTGGCCATCATTCTTTTCCAGCACTGCCTTAACCCTCATGGGCATGGAGTTCACCAGAGCTTCACAGGTTGCCACTGGAGTCCTCTTCCACTCCTCCATAATGACATCACGGAGCTGGTGGATGTTAGAGACCTTGCACTCCCCCACCTTCCGTTTGAGGATGTCCCACAGACGCCTAATGGGGTTTAGGTCTGGTGACATGCTTGGTCAGTCCATCCCCTTTACCTTCAGCTTCTTTAGCAAGGCAGTGGTCATCTTGGAGGTGTGTTTGGGGTTGTTATCATGTTGGAATACTGCCCTGCGGCCCAGTCTCCGAAGGGAGGGGATCATGCTCTGCTCCAGTATGTCACAGTACATGTTGGCATTCATGGTTCCCTCAATGAACTGTAGCTCTCCAGTCTTTTTCTGCCTACTTCCCTGCAGTGGCTATTGTAGACAAACCTATACTGGTCAGAAAAAAATACTAGGACAGCCTTCTGGCCTTTTCCTCTTCTACCTGTCCTAGTATTTTTTTTCTGACCAGTATAGGTGTGTCTGCAATAGCCACTGCAGGGAAGTAGGCAGAAAAAGACTGGGGAGCTACAGTTCATTGAGGGAACCATGAATGCCAACCTTTCCTGTACACCTTAACAGCGGTGGAAATAAGCACATCTGCTACAATAGTACATTCCAATGTAAGTTCAGAAGCTACATAGAATTTTATTTCTTTAATACTGATTTTATCACTAATCATTTACTAAATAAAGACACTTCAACTGTACTGTTTGACCACCACAGTGACCATTAAATATTCTTCCTGAAAAGGGAGACATTAACAAACTGTGAAGCAATAAAAATAGGACAGTCCAATGGAAAATGGGACAGTTGAAAAATGTCAGTATATGTTATATATCTGTGTAGGAGAAGCAGCCGAGCTACTCATCTCTTGGCTCACTACTGAGAGTTGACAGCTAGAACTGAAAGGACATATTGGCACTGCTTGTATTTAAAAAGGGCTTAACTGTGAATAATGTTGAATGTGTCCCAGACAAGCTGTGCTAACCCTTTTGCTGCTGGAAAAGCCATGCAGTTTTATAGTTTAACCCCGCAACATACAGGATAATAAGGTGAAATGTATTACATTGAAAGCATTTAAAACTATGCTGATTTGTTGTAACCTTTGCAAAACCAAAACCTAATTATGTCAGTATTTGAACAAAGAATGAATGAATTACAGGTAATTTGTAATAAAAATGTGTGCATTGCTAAAAGTTACTATAATTGCTTGACTACCTATCACAGATGCTATAGGCTTTCTTTCTCTAACAACCTGGACTTTCTGGTCAGTAACTATAACTTGGGCCAAACATTTTGATAGACTTAAACCCAAACTCTTGCTGGATTAGGCATAATTATAATACCCTTGACATAATGAACGTTGCTTGTGTAGCATCCTTGCCTCCTCTCTGACATTCTTCTAATACATTAAAGGCATCTTCTAGTCCCAATTTTTCTATCAATATAAAAGATTGTATTTCTTGTATGAGAAATGAATAGTCTATGACTTGTAACAAGGAAAAAAATCATTTTGTGATGAATAAAAATATTTTTGTAAAAAACTTGGCATAACAGTTGCATTTTCTTAAGGAACATAACAATGATATCCCTTGGAACATTTGCTGCTACATTAGTTATTCAAAGCCCTGAGACGAGTACAGTTTCTTATTTTCTGCTTCTCACCTTTCACCTGAGTCATCTCCTGATCTTTTAAATTATTTCCTTCCTCTCCCACGTTGTAATTCCTCAACTTATTTCTAATCAAGTCACATGTAAATTAGAAAATTCTTCTCCTTTCTTTCAAGGTTATTCACTCCTTCTTTGCTTTTGATCTCATATCTTGCTATACCCTTCTTATTTCCTACTCAGCAGTGTGTGTTCTTCACTCCATATAGTTCTGTAATGGCTGAAATCTGTTTCATTAATTGGTCAAGCGTGTTTGGAATTACTCACTACTATAAATCTGTCAAAAATCTACCCTCACCACCAATAAGACACATCTAGAAGATGACCTCCTAAAAGATGCATTCCACTAGCTCGCATGTACATGTCACAGTCACCCACATGCATTTTTGGTACTGTCCAGTAGATTTAATGCTCATTTGGGTACAAACACACTGTGTACTTGGACTGAGATATACATAAATCAGTGTCTATGGTTGTTCTTTCTGCTGCTCCTCTAGATAAGCTGACATTTCTGATAATTAAGTCCCCTCTGTGATTAGTGGGTCACCAAGAACCCATTGTCATGACAAGTTCTAATGCACAATATATGAACCGTCCTTCATGTTTCATCGTCTACTGATTTGCTTTGAAAAACTGACACTGAAGCTGAAGCTACAGTATTTCTGACCTAATATTAGCGTCCTCGGAAACGCTGGCTTCAAATTTAATTTTGTGTTTTTGAGTGTTGGCTTTCAATTTTTTTAATATAAGACATAAAACCATAACTTAATGCATTTTTACATTTTGAAAATATTTTGTTAGTAGATCATTCTGGAGTAAATTAAATAATTAAGAAAAAAACTAAACAAAACTAATAAATTAAATAATGAAAAAAAAAAACTTAATGACAAGTCGCTTCCTGCAACTTATATGTGCAGTTAGTTTATATTAAAAGCAATATAAGTCCTTTAGATTGTATTGTAAGTCTGCAAGTTTTCAGTCTTGCATGGCGATTTGGAGAAAGCGATATGGACACCGGATTCTAAGCTCAAAGGCAGGGCCCTCCATTTGTTGTAATGTGTTAATATTGGATTTGTCTTTGCCTGGAAATTAACCTATGTATATCGCTACAGAATATGTTGTTGCATTACAAATAAACAATAATAATAATAATAATGTCCCTCTCTCTTTTTATCATGGCAAGAAAATATAGAAAAAATTGCCAAACAGGCAAAGATGCTATCATCATACTAAATCATGCTATAATCATGCTAAAAATCAAAACAATCATGTTCTGTTTAATTGTGGGTTAATTGTGGGTTCTTTTAACAAGAAGACTTAAACGTAAAACATAACAAAACTGCAGCTCATTTTTTTCCAAACCATGTTGCATATTGGGGTTTGGTTTCTGTGGCAGAGGTTCAACAAGAAAATGACTCAAAATTATCAATCTCTGGTGACCATGATGGGAGTTATGGGATTATTGGTGTGTTTATGTGGTCCTTTTGGGATCCAGGGGAATGATTTTGGATCCTGCAGAGCCATTTTATGGTACCCAGTAGGGATTGTTGGTTCCGCCCAAGTCATGCTCTTGGTTGAATAAGATTCTGAAACACTGCTTTAGACAGTATTATACATAGAAGTAAATGGGGAAAAAATGCAATAGGCTGCAAAGAGCTCTTATTAATGGCACCTTTTAATTTAATTTAACCCTGTTGTGTATTTGTGGCTCATTTAATACTTTTATTTTAAGGTGTTGTGTACACCTAAGTATGTTGCACATAAATGAAAGTTCTACTTTCCTTTAACTGATAATTCAACAGGCTTAACAAGTAGTGATACAGTGCCCAGCGTTTAGAAAATATAAACATGTTGTCATTGATGAAAAGTGTTTAAAATGTATATATGGAAATGTTCACAGTATAACATGAAAGTTGTTTATATATTACTTAGTAAAAGTCAACTCAGTATCACATATAATAGTTGTCAAACTGCGATTCGTCGTCACGCTTGCGAGCCTCACGTAGCGAGGCGAGCAGTTGAAGCACAGAAGTCTTCCGAGCTCGGAGCACTTAGCCGTTGCAAAGCAAGCAGTCGAGGCATTGAAACACCCGGGGCTTAGCCTGAAATGAGCGCTGAAGGTGCTCCTGCCAACCTCGCAAAGCGAGACGAGCCGTTGTGGCATTGAAAAGCGCAGGACTTAGCCTCCAAGCACTTAGGAAACGCAGGATTGCCTTAGACTGCAAGCAGTTGAGGAAACGCAGGACATAGAAGAAAAAAAATGACGAGGTTGGAAAAATACGATGTTAACGGCCGAACCGCACAAATTGAAAAACACGAACACAGCATGGGGCGACAATCAGGACGTCTGTGAGTGAGGTTGCACGCAAATTTAAGCCAAATTTGACGAGTTTTGGCAGTTGAAAATCGGCTAAGCAAGAAAATATATGGTGGCCGGAAAAAATTAAAACAAGGTTACACGACCCCGAACCGCGCAAACCACCGCCAGCCGCGTACCACTTTTACCCAGGGACGTACGAGGTACTAAATACACTATTACAAAGGACGGAAAATGCTTGTGAGCCATGTTACGCATAGACAATCACCGCCATTTTACAACACTAACTTGCAACTAATAACATTACGAATCTAAAATGGACCTTTACCCGACTAAACCAACGGTTTGCACCTTGCGCACGCAGCCTATTTCTAATGCACAGTTGGGACATTGCTGACACTTTCTCCTCAGGGCAGCAACAGTCCAACTGTACATGCTGCTGGAAAATAAAAACATATTGTTAGCTCTTCAGGATATTGATTGCTGGATATATTAATTAGAAATAGGTAAAGTATATTAATTTATTAAGTAAATAATTAATTTATTATAAAAAAATATATATATATAAAAAAAAAAATGCTAGATAGCATATTTTACACTGCAGTTACTTTATGAATACATTAATGCTTCACACTTCCTAATACATTTATTCATTCTTAATTAATTATTAACGTACATTAATTTAATAAGTATTAATTAGTAATGGAAAATAAAAATGTATACTTTCCACTGCAC
The DNA here is from genome assembly GCA_027410445.1 of Discoglossus pictus. Taxonomy (NCBI): domain Eukaryota; kingdom Metazoa; phylum Chordata; class Amphibia; order Anura; family Alytidae; genus Discoglossus; species Discoglossus pictus. Next base: position 45,898,469 of record CM050167.1, on the reverse strand, counting down.
TGCATATATCTCGATTACTGCTCATTGGCTGCCAGCGATAGCACTCTCAAAGCAGTTACATATTTAAATCACTTTATTTAGTGATTGAACGCAGCTTTGCAGCAATGTCTAAATATCTAAAACATTTGATATGGGAGTGCTTCAGCTAAACAGTCTGGGGAAGTAAATTAGTGCCCAAAGCCCTAACATACTACAAGAAGAGTTTACCAAAGTGAGGTTCTAGCATTACTATATATTTCTATATTTTTTTCACTAAAAAAAGACTTGCACTTTTTCATATTCCTGTAAAGAAAGCCAAAAATAAAAACACCTCTATATGACTGGGTAGAATTCAACAACGGTTATTTTGCAATTGGTTCCATAAATGCATGCAAACAACCAGCCTTATTGCGATTCTGCAAATTTAAAAAGGGCTCTATATAAGCACAGAGCATACTTTTTATGCAGAAGTTTTTAGTTAGTGAAGACCTTGCTTTTGGATAAAAGTTCCCTAACTAAAAACTTCTGTAAAAAAATATGCTATGTGCTTAAATAGGGCCCTTTGAAATTTGCCGAATCGCAATTCAATAAGGCTTAACATGTCTACATGCACAGACATGGGTACAAGCATGGACTAGATCACAGTTAATAAAGATATTGGCAAGATCAATTTCAAGCTCTATATAGGTAGTATATATACTGTATATAGGTAGTATATTACCAGCTGTATATTGGTTGTATATATACTGTATATAGGTAGTATATATAAAGTTTTCACCTTTTAAGTAAACTTGATTCTCATATGTATGACGGTTTACCTGTTTGGGTCTGCCCTCTGTAGCTCATGCTCAAGTTGAAAAAAGACTTTTAGTCCATCAAAATTAACCTTTTTAGATCTCTTCTGATCTTTATACAGTAGACTCTTGGAACTAATGCAACCAGACCTCTCAAGCAAAAAATATATAATACTGTACTTTAATTAAAAAATAAAATTTACAGGGTTCAACAAATGCCAGGAGCCAGGTTGTCATGCCACAAAATGCTTACAGGCACCTAGATTTCATCTACTGTATGTCTCTGCAATTCAGTGTTACCTGGAAGCAGACAGACATGGGTGACTGAGCCAGGGCAGTGTTGGAGTTACATTCCCCGGGGTCAGCACCGCACCCTCCAGCCGAACGTTCCTGTGTGTAAGGAGGAGTGAAAGCTGCTGCTGCTAGAACAGCCCTCACTGACAAATATACTTAGAAGAGCATCCTATGTGCAGATAATCTAGGTCTCTTTTAATAGTAACTCTCAAGCAACCAGAAACTACATTTATATGCCATCTACCATCCCCCATGGGTGCCAGCTGACAATGAATCCACATATTACAGTAGAATCTCAATTAATTGATAATTGTCCATTTTATGAAATGGTGCCCAAAAGGTGTTGAATTTATTATGATCCAACTATATAACAAGTATCCTCATGTATTTCTCTTTATTCTGACATTCTCTAAACTATTTTTATATGCATAGCTTAATAATGTTGTTAGTTTCTTACATACAATTGTACAGTATTTCTTGACCTACAATAGTCCAGCATCATTTTATCCATTACTAAAATACAGTTAAAGATTGATAAGCCTGTCAGTAGGAGCAATCAAAAGGGAATCATGATATAGCAAGCAAATACAAAATATGCTGAACTCATTGGGTGTATTCCCATGAGTACCTCATTAGATTAATTAAATAATAATCATGGCTCTGCTCTGCCATTTAATTCCTCGTTTTACCATCTGCCATTTGCCCCTGTTTATGGCCAACTCTAATTCAATGACTTGTTTCTCTTAATGAAGCACAGTTGTTATGTTTGAACAATCTGCATTGCTACATTTAATTGCTTGTTTTACTTTTTCATATATTCCTCTCCATAAGTGTGACAGAGATTCCACCTAGCTAGGCTTTTTGCTAGGTCAAGTATTATAACGGAGGTCCAAACCTATAAAGTATTTCTTCATCACTGTGGGGGAGCCCACGGCATGGATTGTTTAGCTCCAAAACATGTGATGTTACAAAGCTATAAATTAAATTCTCGACACAGCTTTGTACCTAGTAAAGGAATGCTTCATTGTGTGCAGAAGTTTCCTGCTGGCTTTTTGAGTATGAGGCGGATAAGTAGAAAATGAAAAAAACATTCCAGATGGAATAATATCTTAGTCCAAAAATGTGTTGGTCCCCAAATTGAAGAGCCCTCATTGCCTCTTTTCCTGATCAGTTAGATTTAAGGATATCAACCATTTGCATTTAATTTTATTGTTCTATTTTCCTACTTTTTTATTTAATTATTTCCTGTTTTTATTCCATTCCATTATATGAAACTTTATGTAAAGCCCAGGAACTTTACATCTGAGCTCCCACATACACTTTTGTACTATATTTTCAGTAGCAAAGGCAGAGGCGGATCTTCCGCTGGTGCCCTCCTGTGTGTATATATATATATATATATATATATATATATATATATATATATATAATATACAGTAGACTCACAGTTATCCGGCACCCACTGTGATTGGTGATTAAATGTAGTTTCTGATTGCTTAAGAGTTACTAATAAAAGAGGCCTAGCTTAGCTGCATATAGGATGCTCTGCTAAGCATTTTTGTCAGCGAGGGCTGTTCTAGCAGCAGCAGCTTTCAATCCTCACTTACACACAGGTACGTTCGGCTGGAGGGTGTGGTGCTGAACCCGGGAATGTAACTCCAACACTGCACTGGCTCAGTCACTCATGCCTGTCTGCTTCCAGGTAACCTTGAATTGCAGAGACGTTCAGTGGATGAAATCAAGGTGCCTGTAAGCATTTTGTGGCATGACAACCTGGCTCCAAATTTTCTTTTTGCACCTGGGCCCCCCATGCACTAGCTCCGCCACTGAGCAAAATATGCATGTAGAAAAAGTGTGCCATTAGAACAGATTAATTCAGGATGTTGTTAGAATAATCCTAAATGGATTACAGGCAGAGGGCTCCTGATGAATATTCAGAGAAAGAATCATTACAATTTGTATGAGTTCTGTTTTAATATTGTGAGTGTTAGAGAAGATAAGTTATTATCCTCAAAATGCTAGCTACTACTCAGAAATGGACCATGGTTGGAAGGTTAGAAAGACGCCAGACTGTATATCTATATGTGTGTGTATATATGTATATATAATATATATATGTTTATATGTGTGTTTACATATACATACTAGACTAGGCCTGCAGGTCTTAGGCTGCAATGAACGCCGCAAGCGCTCATCGCAAGGCTTGCAGGACTTAGAGGCTGCAATGATCGCTGAAGGTGCTCATTGCAGGGCTCGCTCGCAAGACTTTACAAATGACAGGAGCAGCAATTAGCACCAAAGGCGCTCCTCGCGAGGCCCGCAAGACTTTAAAACACCCTACACATGAGCACAAAAGGTGCTTATGTCAATGGCTGCGAACACTGATCGTAAGGCACGCAACAGTTTATGATTTTAACAGCCGAAAATGTCTCAACCGTGTAACTCAAAAGCCCAAAAACAGCCAAATAATTTAAAAAAAATACTACCACATTCACATACAGCACAGGAGGAGAGCCAGGAAGTCTGTGAGTGAGGTTGCAAGCTAATTGGAGCCATATTTGGTGTTTTTCGTCAATCGAAAATCGGCTAAGCAAGGAAAAAAGGGTAGCCGAAAAAACGTAAAATTTCTCAAACAGGATCAAAACGAGGCCGAAGCCATTAACACTTACCCGAACAACGGCAGGCAAGCGGGACTTAGAAAATACACGACTGCAAAGCCAGTAACACAGGCGGACAACGCCAACAGCAGTCAGCGACAAAGCCGCTCAATGCTGGGCTTGTGATGAGTGCCAAAGGTGCTCATCGCGAGGCCCGTAATGAGCGCCAAAGGTTATATAGTGTTATATAATATTTAATACATTTTCAGCTTTTCTACTACAATGAAATTGTATTTATCAACAACCTACCTTTGCATCTGCTTAGCTTATTATTGTTCCAGTTACCTACCTAGGAGTGGCGTTAATGATACTTCTTAAGTATGATTACGTGACTTTGCAGGGGAGAAACTAGAATTTGATGTCAGATAAAACAAATATACACTACTAAAATGTCTTTTTACTTGTCATTTTAAAGAGGTCCAAAGTTTTGGCTCCTTCGCCTATATCCAGATAGCTGGTCCTGTTTTTATCCTCTGTGCTCCAATCCTATTTTATAACTTCTCTCTCCTCAAAAACACTTACTGTATATACTTGAGTATAAGCCGAGTTTTACAGCCCTTTTTTTAAGGCTAAAAAGGGCCCCCTCGACTTATACTCGAGTCACTCTCCCCCCTCCGTGTCTCTCTAACCCCCCCTGTGTCTCTCTAACCCCCCGTGTCTCTCTAACCCCCCGTGTCTCTCTAACCCCCCTGTGTCTCTTTCCCTCCCCCCTCCTCATCCTCAACCCCCCCTCCTCATTCTAAACCCCCCCTCCTCATTCTAAACCCCCCTCCTCACTTTACCCCTCTGAATACCTCCCCCTCTCCCTTTCCCCTCACTTACCTTCATCTGCAGCTTCTCCTCCGGCCTCCGCTCCTTCTGGCGTCTTAACCCGGCCAATGCTAATGACGTGGCGCGCATGTGACGTCACTTCATTAGCATATACTGGGTGCCGACGCAGGAAGGAGCGGAGGCCGGAGGAGAAGCTGCAGATGAAGGTAAGTGAGGGGAAAGGGAGAGGGGGAGGTATTTAGAGGGGTAAAGTGAGGAGGGGGGCTTTGAATGAGGAGGGGGGTTTAGAATGAGGAGGGGGGTTGAGGATGAGGAGGGGGAGGGAAAGAGACACGGGGTTAGAGAGAAACGGGGGGGGGGGGTAGAGAGACACCTCTAAATACCTCCCCGTCTCCCTTTCCCCTCACTTACCTTGATCTGCAGCTTCTCCTCCGGCCTCCGCTCCTTCCTGTGTCGGCACCCGGTACATGCTAATGACGTGACGTCACATGCGCGCCACGTAATTAGCATTGGCCAAGACACCGGAAGGAGTGTGGAGGCCGGAGGATAAGCTGCAGCTGAAGGTAAGTGAGGGGAAAGGGAGAAGGGGAGGTATTTAGGGGGGTTTAGAATGAGGAGGGGAGGTTGAGGAGGGGGGTTGAGGAGGCAGGTTGAGGAGGGAGGTTGAGGAGGGGGTTGAGGATGGGGGGTTGAGGTTGAGGAGGGGGGTTGAGGATGAGGAGGGAGGTTGAGGAGGGGGATGAGGTTGAGAAGGGAGGTTGAGGAGGGGGGTTGAGGATGAGGATGGGGGGGTTGAGGATGAGGATGGGGGGTTGAGGAGGGAGGTTGAGGAGGGGGCTTGAGGTTGAAGAGGGGGGTTGAGGAGGGGGTTGAGGAGGAAGGGGTTGAGGAGGGGGATTGAGGAGGGAGGTTGAGGAGGGGGGTTGAGGATGAGGAGGGGGGTTGAGGTTGAGGAGGGGGGTTGAGGTTGAGGAGGGGGGTTGAGGAGGGGGTTGAGGATGGGGGGGTTGAGGAGGGAGGTTGAGGGGGGGTTGAGGAGGGAGGTTGAGGAGGGGGGTTGTGGATGAGGAGGGAGGTTGAGAAGGCAGGTTGAGGGGGGAGGTTGAGGAGGGGGTTGAGGATGAGGAGGGGGGAGGGAAAGAGACACGGGGGGTTAGAGAGATACGGGGGGTAGAGAGACACCTCTAAATACCTCCACGTCTCCCTTTCCCCTGACTTACCTTGATCTGCAGCTTCTCCTCCGGCCTCCGCTCCTTCCTGCGTCGGCACCCGGTACATGCTAATGATGTGACGTCACATGCGCGCCACGTAATTAGCATTGGCCAAGACACCGGAAGGAGTGTGGAGGCCGGAAGATAAGCTGCAGATGAAGGTAAGCGAGGGGAAAGGGAGAGGTATTTAGGGGGGTTTAGAATGAGAAGGGGAGGTTGAGGAGGGGGGTTGAGGAGGCAGGTTGAGGAGGGAGGTTGAGGAGGGGGTTGAGGATGAGGAGGGAGGTTGAGGAGGGGGATGAGGTTGAGAAGGGAGGTTGAGGATGAGGATGGGGGGGTTGAGAATGAGGATGGGGGGGTTGAGGAGGGAGGTTGAGGAGGGGGGTTGAGGTTGAAGAGGGGGGTTGAGGAGGAAGGGGTTGAGGAGGGGGATTGAGGAGGGAGGTTGAGGAGGGGGGTTGAGGATGAGGAGGGGGGTTGAGGTTGAGGAGGGCGGTTGAGGTTGAGGAGGGGGGTTGAGGAGGGGGATGAGGATGGGGGGTTGAGGAGGGAGGTTGAGGAGGGGGGTTGAGGTTGAGGAGGGGGGTTGAGGAGGGGGTTGAGTAGGGAGGTTGAGGAGGGGGTTGAGGATGGGGGGGTTGAGGAGGGGGTTGAGGATGGGGTGTTGAGGATGAGGATGGGGGGTTGAGGATGAGGATGGGGGGGTTGAGGAGGGGGTTGAGGATGGGGGGGTTGAGGATGGGGGGGTTGAGAATGAGGATGGGGGGTTGAGGATGAGGATCGGGGGGTTGAGGAGGGAGGTTGAGGAGGGGGGGGTTGAGGAGGGAGGTTGAGGAGGGGGGTTGAGGATGAGGGGGGTTGAGGTTGAGGAGGGGGTTGAGGAGAGGGTTGAGGATGGGGGGGTTGAGGAGGGAGGTTGAGGAGGGAGGTTGAGGGGGGGTTGAGGAGGGAGGTTGAGGAGGGGGGTTGAGGAGGGGGGTTGAGGATGAGGAGAGAGGTTGAGGATGAGGATGGAGGATGAGGAGGGAGGTTGAGGATGAGGAGTGGGGTTGAGGAGGGAGGTTGAGAATGAGGAGGGGGGTTGAGGAGGGTGATAAGGGAGGGGGGAAGAGACACAGGGAAGGGAGAGGGGGAAGAGACACAGGGATAGGAGAGGGGAGAAGAGACACGGGAGAGAGAGGGGACACACAGAGGGCACAAGAGGAACACAGGGGGCAGCACATTTCCCATCCTCAGCTTATACTCGAGTCACTCATTTTACCCAGTATTTTGTGGTAAAGTAGGTGCCTCGGCTTATACTCTGGTCCGCTTATACTCGAGTATATACAGTACTTTTTTCTTTCCCTTTCCGTTTTAACCATTGCTCATCTGATTATATGTCAGGTATGTGCTATGAAAGGACATCTCCTCCTATATCAGCATGTACATATATGTAATGTTCGTCTTATGTATCAACATTAGCCCTGTACTGAATGCTAAGGATATTTTGAAGTTTTGAAAATAATAACCTAAAATGTGTAGCATGGGTTACAAGAATGAATAATACATATTAATGCATGGATTTTGAAAAACATGACTTAAAGGATCATACATGAGAAAGTAACATAGGAACATTTATATAAAATAAACATTTCTCTCTACACAATTTGTTCTGGATACACGCTAGGTAATTTTTATACAACTGCACATCCATACTACAATGGCTCTATAGCGGAATATATTGGAGAGTTAAAAATAAAGGATAATAATAATTGTATTAACTGCTAGATTGCTTTCTGGCGACTTTTCTATGTAGTAAACAATCACTGTTTAAAGCTATGGAAGGTTGAGAGGACTTTAAATCAAAAGATGCTGTATAGATAGACGACCTAGCAGTAAGGAGGGTGCTCAGTCATGGTGTGAAAAAACAACTGCTTAATGAGGTCACATAAATCCATAGTTTTAGTGCTGCACACCGCACAGTAACTGCTCTGTGCAGCTCTGAATCATTCAATGTATGTGACCTCATTACACCATTGGTTTCCACACTATGGTAGATTGCCCGGCTTACTGCTTGACTACAAGAATCAGTGATTCAGAGCCATTGTTATTATGGCCGGATTACCCATTAGGCCATCTAGGCAGCCGCCTAGGGGCACTTCTCAATGAGGGGCGCCACATTCTTAAAACAAAATGGTTCCTGCAATAAAAAAAAAAATGCAACAGTTCATAGACTGGCTACTAGTGGGTAACCACTTAGAACAAGAGAGATACAATAGGGAAAGGAATTTACACGTTAATAAAAGTCAAAAATCGGTCCGCGCATACTCACTCGCAGGGGCTCCTCCACTTCACTGCCTAGGGGCTCCAAAAAGATACATCTGGAGTGTGATGAGACCCACAAATATGTAAAACAGAGTTTTGAATGTGTCTCAGTTTGCTAGGGCGATGTGGGAATGAATCTGTGAGATTAGCATGACCAGAAACTGGAGGAATGTTAAAGAAAATCTGTCTCCCCCAAAATCAAGTGTTTTTTTTAAGATATTCTGGCTGTATATTCTAGTAGCTGTTTTTAGTGTTGTAAAGTGAATCATTGCTGAGATACTGTATTTAGGCTTGCTTGGGCTGCATTAATATATACACGAGTGACTCAGGAATACTGGAATAATCACTTAGCTGCTTGTCAGTCTCTGTAATGATCAAAACAATGGTCTCCAATCTTGCCCTGGAGTTAGTTCTCCTATCCACCTTTAGCAAGCACTCTGATCTGCAAATTAGCATACTGAACGGCACATTAGAATACCGGAGTAGCATTAATAATATTGAATGTCTCAGAGAAATAAAAATAGCTTGTACTGTGTGTATAGACTGTTTTTCATGCTCTTTAAGATGAAACCAACTTTTGGTGGATAACATTATCCATTTAAGAGACAAAATACTTATAATTTCCCTTGTTCTGCGGTAAAGACTTATTGAACTAATTCTAGTATAATTTTAGACCTTTCTACTTGTTTTATATACATAATAAGTGATGTCAGAAAGTTGAGATTAAGTATTGTATTGCTCTATGGAGATATATATACCATTTTAATCATCTAGAAATCCATCTATTTCCTAGCCTAGTAACTATGAATTAAATACTTTCTGTATTATATTTTAATAATAATTGAGTCTGGGTACCTAAATGTCTAGATAAGGTGAAGGTGTATGAGAAATGGTTAATCACAAAACTGCCTACCAAAGCAGTGAGCTATTATGTAAGTAAATCCACACATCAAAATGTATATTAAGATGCTGCTATAAATTAAGGCAAATTAAAATATAACAATCTATGGGAACCTTTGGAAGCTCAAAAAAATAAAAGCTATACAAATTCCCATGGTGGTCACAAGGGAAAATGTAACCCCTTACCCAATATAAAACACATTTTCTGCAATGTGGAGTGCTTAAGAGTACAGAGACAGAAGTAAAATAAAATAATATGTTAATTATGCGTTTTCTAGAAAATTGCCCGTCAAAAAATTATGGCATTTTCTGGTATAATTTTTCATGTTTCTCTCCCTCTCATGTGTCTCTTTCCCCCATCCCTTGTGTTTCCCCCCTCTCTCTCCTGTGTCTCTTCCCCCCTCTCCCTCCTCTGTGTCTCTTTCCCCCTCTCTCCCCTATTTCACTTCCCCCCCTCCTCCTTCCCCTGTGTCTCTTTACACCCCTCCCTCCCCTGTGTCTCTTCCCCCCTCATCCTCCCTGGTGTCTCTTCCCACCCCTCTCCCTCCCCTGAGTCTCTTCACCCTCTCCCTCTCCTGTGTCTCTTTCCACCCCTCTCCCTCCCCTGTGTCTCTTCCCCCTCCTCTCCCTCCCCTGTGTCTCTTCCCCCTCCCTTGTGTTCCTTCCCCCATCTCTGTTTCCCCCTTCTCCCTCCCATGTGTCCCTTTTCTCCCTGCTCCCTCCATCCCCTGTGTCTCTTTCCCCTCCTCCCCTGTGTCCATTTCCCCCTCCATCCCCTGTGTTTCCTTCCCCTCCTCTCCTCCCTCCTCTATGTCTCTTTCCCCTCCTTCCTCCATCCCCTCTTCCCCCACACTTTTTCCAAAGCGTAATGCAAGGCTATCGCCGTGCACTGAGCATGCACTGCTATGAGCTTGTGAGGCTAAAGCACAGCATTGCTATATATAGTTCCCATAGTGCGCATGGGATAATGACGGGATAATATTTCATGTGTCTCCCCCCCCCCCCCCCCTGTGTCTCTTCCCGCTCTCTCCCCTGTGTCTTTTCCTCCCTCTCCCTCCCCTGTGTCTTTCCCTCTTACCCCTCCCCTGTATCTCTCCTCCATCTTTTGTGTCTCTTTCTCCACGTCTCCCTCCCCTGTGTGTCTTTCCCCCGTGTCTCTCCCACACCTGTGTCTCTCCCATTACTCTCCCCACCCTCAGCATGCAATTTCACTCTCTCCTCCCCTCTCCTGTGTCCTCTCCCTCCTCCACTCTCCTCTGCGAGGCTCGCAATGAGCGCCTTTGTCGCTCATTGTGATCCTTGCCATGCGCCATGCACAACTCACAACATTTGGCACCCATCGCTGAGCTCCTGCTGCTGCATGGCGTGTCTTCTTGCTGTGACTGTACCAACATATGCTAACGTCGTAACGTCACATGCACGTCACGTCATTAGCATATGCCGGTTCTGGACACACACAGAAGACGCGATGCAGGAGCTTGGCGAATCAAAGTAAGAAGAGAGGGGAAAGGGGATAGGGAGGTTATTGGAGAGGGGGAAAGGAGGGAGGATAAGGGGGAAAGGGAGCAGGAGGATGAGACACGATGGAGAGGAGGGGTAAAAGGAGACACAAGGGAGGGCGAGGTGGGGGTAAAAGGAGACACAAGGGAGGGCGAGGTGGGGGGAAAAGGAGACACAAGGGAAGGATAGGTGGGTGAAAAAGGAGACACAAGGGAGGGAGAGTTGGGGAAAAAGGAGACACAAGGGAGAGGAGGGGGAAAGGAGACACAATGGAGGGAGAGGTAGGGAAAAGGAGACACAAGCGAGGCAAATGAGGGGGAAAGGAGACACAAGGGTGGGAGAGGTGGGGGAAAAGGAGACACAAGGGAGGGAGAGGAGGGGAAAAGGAGACACAAGGGAGGGAGAGGAGGGGAAAAAGGAGACACAAGGGAGGGAGAGGAGGGGAAAAGGAGACACAAGGGAGGGAGAGGAGGGGGGAAAGGAGACACAAGGGAGGGAGAGGGGGGATGAAACACAAGGGAGGGAGAGGAGGGGGGAAATGTGCTCAGAGGTCCCATAGCATTGTGTGGCAAACAGCATTGCCAGGCTTACAATTTTACTCCCGTCATTTTTGGAGGGCAATTTCCTAGTATATATATATATATATATATATATATATATATAAAGAAAATATATATATACATATATCATATATGTCTACATGACAATATATATATATATATATATATATATATATATATATACATATATATATATATATATATATATGTATGTAATATAAATTATGGGTCAAAGCTTTCATGGCGAAGACGTACTGCTCCATAGTGCTGGCAAATCTGGTAATGCATGGTCAAGTTTAATTTTGCTATTGTTTGTGTCCCCTGCTCATATAATCCACAGTTCCTACACCCCTGGCTAGCTGATCTCCAAAGTAAGACAAAGAGTTGTTGTTTTTTTGTTGTTGTAAGTTTTAAAGCTGCTGCTATAACCAAGACTTCCCTTTCTGACATTGCAAATTGCAGATAGTCTGAGATGTCACAAATTAAATAGAAGAATTGACTTTAATATGTCTGAATACATTAGCGTAATTAGCACTCCTTGACACCATTTAGCATTCCTTATACATAGAAAACATATACAGTAGAAATGTGTAACCCCTTCACAGAGCAACAGTAGGAATGATATAACCCCTTCACGACTTTATTTTATATTATTTTTATAAGTTCTGCCTCTGCTTTTATGAAAGTATCTTTATGTCTCTAAAGGGGGGCTCCTCAAATTGCCCAACTGGTGGGAGTATTTTGTTAAACATCTTACGATGTAATTACAATTATTGCAGGTGACTGACAGATAGGATTTCAAGTTTTGTGGATAACCCTTTCACCCAAACACCACCTCATACTGAATATGTCCATCAGTAGTATCTCTAACTGGAGCCTTAATACAACTGCCATTTTGGTACAAAGCTACAAAGGGGATATCCAGTCATTCCCGAGAACTCTCTGTAGCCCAGGCATTTGTGGTAGTTTTCTCAAGCACAAGAGTTGGAAAGTGATAGCATTGTAGCCCCAGGAATTCTTTTTAAGTTGTATAATGACTTTCATTCTTTCTTTGCTTTCTTGGCGTGTTATGTCATCTGTCAGCAAATTACCTGTAGCTGCAGTAAAATAGCTATTAAAAGTGGGTGGAAAAGCTGTATAAAAGTGAAATGTGAAAAAAGGAGAGAGAATTAAAAAAGGAATAGGAATAGACCTGGGTATGGAATCGTAAAGCATAGCCAAATTGTTCCGTACAGAGCTGGAGGGATTGTATGTCATTGCTGAGACAAATTAGGAACAGATGGCCACAGAAAAACACAGAAGTAGATGGGGGCACTGAATGCAAGAGAAATGGCGAAGCCTCCAATACAGTGCTGCTTAGGTATTCAAATCATTTAAAGAGACAATCTGATGTCTATTGCACCTACAAGCTGAGTTATATGGTATTCTCATCTTCTATAATACAAATCACGTGCACTGTTGAATATCCTGCACCATTCTATGTATTAAAGAAACAGTGATAAGTGACTCTGGAAGACAATGTGCCATGCAAGTGTGACTAATAGGACTATAGCTTAAAAAATGAAAAAAATGTTTTAAAACTTTAAGTGTCAGAGCATAATCAAGCAGGAAAAAGTCATACACCCGGTTCTTAAATAGAAAAGAAATACATTTTGCCGTCCCTGCCGTCCCTGTAGAAACCCATGATACATTGATGGAAGTTGTGCTTGTGAGAGAGGAGTGTTAATATTTCTGCGAGCTGTTGTTGCAGTGAATGATGCAAGGGATCTGCTTCTGGACCAGGGGATTGTGTCTGTTTCAGTGTTATCCAATTATCTTTACAATGGCTCTCTGTTCCTTCCTTCTCCAACCCTCTCTCCAAAAAACACATCCTTTGTGGAAATGATGTAGCAAACACAATTAATTCCCATACTTTTATACAGAGTCTTCAAAAATGCAACTTTTCCCCAAAAAAATGCTTAATGCTCATGGCTTATACAGCTGCTAATATTGTTAATTTGGTACAGTGAGGGGGGAAAAGTATTTGATCCCCTGCTGATTTTGAATGTTTGTCCACTGACAAAGAAATGATCAGTCTATAATTTTAATGGTAGGTGTGATTTAACAGTGAGAGACAGAATAACAAAACAAAAAAACAAGAAAAATGCATGTTAAAACAGTTATCAATTGATTTGCAGATCAATTAGTGGAAACAAGTATTTGATCCCCTATCAATCAGCAATATTAATGATCTGAGTTTAGGAGCACTCCCAGAACTACACAGAGGATCTTGTTAATGATCTCAAGGCAGCTGATCACCAAGAAAACAATTGGTAACATACAGTCAGGTCCATAAACATACAGTCAGGTCCATAAATATTGGGACATCGACACAATTCTAAACTTTTTGGTTCTTTACACCACCACAATGGCTTTGAAATGAAACTAACAAGATGTGCTTTAACTGCAGACTTTCAGCTTTAATTTGAGGGTATTTACATCCAAATCAGGTGAACGGTGTAGGAATTACAACAGTTTGTATATGTGCCTCCCACTTTTTAAGGGACCAAAAGTAATGGGACAATTGGCTGCTCAGCTGTTCCATGGCCAGGTGTGTGTTAATCCCTCCTTATCCCATTTACAAAGAGCAGATACAAGGTCCAGAGTTTATTTCAAGTGTGCTATTTGCATTTGTTGCTGTTAACTCTCAATATGAGATCCAAAGAGCTGTCACTATCAGTGAAGCAAGCCATCATTAGGCTGAAAAAAAAAAAAAAAAACATCAGAGAGATAGCAAAAACATTAGGTGTGGCCAAATCAACTGTTTGGAACATACTTAAAAAGAAAGAACGCACCGGTGAGCTCAGCAACACCAAAAGACCCGGAAGACCACGGAAAACAACTGTGGTGGATGACCGAAGAATTATTTCCCTGGTGAAGAAAACACCCTTCACAACAGTTGGCCAGACCAAGAACACTCTCCAGGAGGTAGGCATATGTGTGTCAAAGTCAACAATCAAGAGAAGACTTCACCAGAGTAAATACAGAGGGTTCACCACAAGATGTAAACCATTGGTGAGCCTCAAAAACAGGAAGGCCAGATTAGAGTTTTCCAATCAACACCTAAAAAAGCCTTCACAGTTCTGGAACAACATCCTATGGACAGATGAGACTAAGATCAACTTGTACCAGAGTGATGGGAAGAGAAGAGTATGGAGACGGAAAGGAACTGCTCATGATCCAAAGCATACCACCTCATCAGTGAAGCATGGTGGTGGTAGTGTCATGGCATGGGCATGTATGGCTGCCAATGGAACTGGTTCTCTTGTATTTATTGATGATGTGACTGCTGACAAAAGCAGCAGGATGAATTCTGAAGTGTTTCGGGCAATATTATCTGCTCATATTCAGCCAAATGTTTCAGAACTCATTGGATGGCGCTTCACAGTGCAGATGGACAATGTCCCGAAGCATACTGCAAAAGCAACCAAAGAGTTTTTTAAGGGAAAGAAGTGGAAGTTATGCAATGGCCAAGTCAATCACCTGATCTGAATCCGATTGAGCATGCATTTCACTTGCTGAAGACAAAACTGAAGGGAAAATGCCCCAAGAACAAGCAGGAACTGAAGACAGTTGCAATAGAGGTCTGGCAGAGCATCATCAGGGATGAAACCCAGCGTCTGGTGATGTCTATGCGTTCCATCTCTTCCTACATTAATGATGACAATAATCTTGTGAAAAGTAAAGTGAAAAGTAAATAAGCAACTATAGGATTTAAGGAGAACTAAAAATAGGAGCAAGTGTAACAACATAAGGAGCTTGGATCATTGGAAGCTTGAGTGCCACCACTTACTTCCAGTACTGTTGGCTATTCTTGTGACAGAATGGTAGTACCAACTGGAAAAAGAAGGCAACTGATTGCATCAATAATATTGCCAGACACATAGAAAGCAAACAAATACAAACTCTTACAGATAAAAAAAGGTATTCTTATCTTCTACGTGTTAACTTGTGTTACTGAAAAAATCATTGTACGATAACAGAAAACCGGATGGCAACTGAGCTTCCAACATATAGGGTCAAGAGTACATATACAACAAAAACACAACACATTTTATATCGCAGTCTCTGGATACCTAGTACACACGCCCACCCACACACACACACACCCACACCATATCAGCTTGTTTGCAGGGCTCTAGAGTCCTGGGATTCATGGCCAGGAAAGGTACTTAGTAGCTTTTATAGTAGCTACGCTAGCTTTCCTAAGCATCATTAGCTTTGCTGGAGCAAAATTAGCTTTTTCTGGGTCTTCTGCACAGAATTATTGCCGCCTACCTACTGTTTTTACTGTTCTATATCAGGACTGGGCTGGACCTCAACTGAAGTACAAAGTCAAACACTGAGGACCACAAGCCCGTAACTCGATTGCAAACAGTCGCATGTCTACGATAGAGTTGCGGGCTCCCATTAATTGGTCGTTTGTGAGGCTATTCAATTGCTCAAGCTCACAAGTTGCGTGCTTGCAGCAAAAAACGTAAACCATGCACTGTGTCGGAGTAGTTGAGGGCGGGACGATGATCAATTAAGCAAGCTCATAACCTTCCATTTGAAATCAGCCAATAGAAAGTGAGACTGTCATACTCACGGCAGTAAAACATTGAGGTTACATGTCATTCAATTAGTTTCTGGGGTCCGAGTTACGATCAGACTTGCAAAAAATGCAAAATAAAGAATTATGAAAATGAATGCCAATACTGTTCTAGTCCATATGGGTGGCCTGATATGTATTAACTCATTGATGCCCAAGATCATTTGAACCCAGAAATGACACATAACAGTTAAATGTATTTCCTGCCGATTTTCGGCCTTGAGACTGTTGTGCAATTAATTCTAATGTCTATCATCTCTTTCCCTGTTTTTTACAGTGCAGTATTAATCTTTTATTTGTATTTACAGTGCTACGAATTAGTGTTTAACCCTCTTGCGGGTCCTTTCTAGCACATGTAGGATTTCCTCCTCCATTTACGGTTTACGAGTGTGGATACGTTTGCGAGCTTGGGAACATTCAGCAATTATATAGCGATTTGTGATTTTAGCCTTGCGAAAGTGACAGATCAAAGGCTTCTGGAGGCTGTAAGTTATGTGTTTGATGGATGCAATATTTTCAAGCCCGTAACTTGTAACCCAATCAGAGACTGCTTAAAGATGCCAATTGAATAGCAAATTTGCCTGCAACCTCACTTACGGGCTCCCAGATCTCAAATTCAGCCAATTGAATGTGGTCCTGAATGTATCAAGTTTAACAAAAGTCTGGTAATTTCCGAATATATTTACATGGTAGTGTCTTTTTATATGTAGGAAGTTTCACTTTAAATTAATTATACCAGTACTGCTATTATTAATCCTTATTTTTTATGTTTTTTTTTTATAAAGAGTTTTGATTTTTATTGTAGGAGTTGAGAATATCTTTGTACCACTAAAATACATAATTTAGTACATTATTTTTGTTCCTTTGTATAAAAAGACAGTTTGGTGCCTTCATTAGTCAAATGCACAACTAGAATAGAATCCGGAGTTCTAAATAAGAAGTGATTCATGTTTATGAGATAAAAATAAGCCAGACTCAAAGGGTGACTGACTATTTCTAAGGACGCCAATTATGCTGACTTTAGACTCTTTAGAGAAGAATCTAACTTAAATGGATAAAGATAAAAAATTGTATAATGCTTTAAAATTATTTTTGTTTTGAGCATTGTAGAGTGGTTTAAACGTTGAGTTTAGTCACATCAGTCATCGTAAAGCACCCATTGCTTCCAAAATTAGCCATGTACAGCCAATTAACCACAGATCACCATGTCAGTATTTTAAGCTGATGTAACCATTGATAATTGAAGCACTGATCACTAGTCATTGAAAGACTGAATCACAACAGTCTCCACAATATGCAATTGGGAGGTTCCCATGACATCCTTCATTCAATAGAACCATTCTATAATATGTTTTGGGGCGTAGTAAAGAGTAAGATGTAGCAGGGAGTATCGGATAACAGGTTTGAATGGCACTTGCACTTAGATCCAAAGTATTTGCTGGTTATGTGTTGGTAACTTTTGAATCACACAATAAGATTATGTGATTGTAATCAGAATCATAAAGGGACTAGTTCACTACAGTTTAGAGTGATAGAGTGCGTTAGAGGGATTTGCACTTAATATGTATACTGGTTATTGTAGAGGAATTAAGTTACATTTGACCTTTAATGCTTGTCGAAATTAACCCAGAGCCATATCGAATGCCTTAATAATCGTTGTAGCAATCTAGGTGTTAATCTAATATTGCTCACCAGCAACCGGGCAGACACTAAACTGCCCTTGTTTACTTTTTTTTGCCCAAACATAAAGCAAGTGTCCAAAATGACCACTGAAGCTTGAGAAGAACTTCACATGTCTATGAAGTATGTAACAAACTAACAATGTTACAAGCTATGTAAGACAAGAGCATAAATGCGTTTTTAGACAACATTTTAAATATACTCTGTTTGTCTTATGGAGATACTTCTACGGTGAGCAGCTTGTTTACTTGTAGTTTATGGGGGGTGGCAGAGCTGAATAGAATCTTCTGTTTTCACCCTGGTCTCTAGTCCTGTTTGGAATAAAGACAAAATGTATGCTTCAACTACAGCAAAATTGAATACAATAGTACAGTAATGGACCCCCATGGCACCTAAGATTAACCCCATACAATGGAGGTTCCAAGGACACCCATGACATTTACAATTAACATCTATACCCTGGGTGTCCCTAAAGATCCTCATGGTATATTATTCAATAACCATGGGGTCCTTATTGACCCCCATGGTATCTAAACTTAATTCCTTACCATGACGGTCCCAATGGACCCCCATGGGGCACCCTAGCAACTACCATAGGGGTCCTTCTGGACTCCCATGGTTCCTATCCCATATGAGATTCCACAAGTACCCCATAGCCGGTATTTATTTTTTCAAAATCTTCCCACCTGACTAAGGCCTCAATTACATGGCCCTTATAAAAAATGTTGGTGTGGAAAAACACATGTTAAAAATACCATTGGTATTACATACTGCATGTAAAAAAAACTTTTGCAAGAGATCACCTCCTCTTATTTGCTTTAGATGCAGTTTTGTTAAAATCTCTGTTACATGGCACTCCCTAAAATTCTACTTGTGAACACTATGTCCTGCTTCCATTTATTATTATTATTATTATTATTATTATTATTATTATTATCTTTAATTATATTGCACCAACATATTCCATAGCGCTGTACAGGGCTTTAGTACATGGCAAAAACAAAATTAACACCTTATAAAGAATGGAGGGCCCTGTTTTTGAGTTTAGAATCAAATGTACATAGAGCTTGTTTCCAAGGCACTGACACAAGATTGAAAACTCGCAAACGTACGTGTTTAGGTGTGGCACAAGAGGGTGACAAACGCAAGATGGCAATGTGAAAGCAATTTGTTTAGTCAATTGGAGGTGTCTGTGTGTTGTACTGTAGATTGTGGGTGTAAGTGTTTTTAAGCTGTGGAGTGTGCAGTTGTACATGTTAAGGCTGAAGGTGATAAGATGTTTTTAAACAGGTGTGTTTTTAGTAATTTTTTGAGGCAGGAAGATAATCTAGTGGATCGGAGCAAGGAGTTCCAGATAGTAGGGGCCGCATGAGAAAAGTCTTGAAGATGGGAGGGAGAGGAGGTGATAAGAAAGGAGGAAAGAAGAGGGTCATTAGCAGAATGAAGGTGAAGAAGATGTGCCAGAGAAGGAGACACTAAATGAATGATCTTCTAGATGTGAACCATGAAAGAGCTGTGTCCTGGATGCCAAAAGAGCGGAGAGTTTGGATTAGAAGAGGGTGGTCAACTGTATCGAAGGCAGCAGAGGTCCAGGAGAATTAGAATAGAGAAGTGACCCTTTGATTTGGCAGATATCAAGTCATTGGTGACTTTTGTGAGGGCTTTTTTCTGTAGACTGTTGGGTCCAGAAGCCAGATTGGAAGGGGTCAAGAATAGAATTGGAGTGAGGCGATTGTTAACAAACCGCTCAAGCAGTTTAGAAGCCAGGGGAAGTAGTGAGATAGGGCGATAGGATAGGGCAGAAGCTGGGACAGATGAGGGCTTCTTAAGAATGGGTGTAGTTATGGTGTTTTTTAAAAAGGATGAAAACTTGCCAGTGTTTAGGGAGAGGTTGAATAGATGTGTGAGAGCTGGGATAAGTGTGGTGGACAGGGGAGGGATTAACTGTGATGGAATAGGATCATGTGGACATGTTGTAAGGTGAGAGGTTGATAGTAAAGTAGATACTTCATCCTCGGTTACAGGGTCAAAGGAGTCCATAGTGCAGGAGGGATTGGGGAAGGGTAGGGCTAGGTGTTATCAGTTTGTGGAGAGGAT
The DNA here is from genome assembly GCA_027410445.1 of Discoglossus pictus. NCBI lineage: Eukaryota > Metazoa > Chordata > Amphibia > Anura > Alytidae > Discoglossus > Discoglossus pictus. Next base: position 45,879,092 of record CM050167.1, on the reverse strand, counting down.
GGTGGGATAGGGCCAAGCTGGGAGGAGAGCTCATTTTGGATGGTTTCAGTTTTATTTTTAAAATGGCTGGTAAAGTCATCAGCATTGAGACAGGAAGGGGCAGGAGGTGGAGTGGACAAAGGGGGGTGTTGAATGTAGCAAATACACGTTATGGGTTGGACGACAGGTTTGATATTAGTGATGAGAAGTAGTGTTGTTTGGCAATATTGAAGGTAGAGTAGTAGGAGCTCAAGGTAAACTTGTAGTGGAGAAAGTCTTCTGAAGTGTGAGAATCCCTCCATAGTCGTTCTGCAGTGCGTGAGCATCTCTGTAGATAGCGTGTTCATGGTTATGGATGAAGCAATGGTGTTTGCTTGTGATTATGGGGGCAAGAGTGTCAAGAGTGGAGGTTAGAGTAGTGTTGTACTGTGAAGTGGCGATGTCAGGGCAGGCAGGGGTGGTGAGAGGCTGAGAAGGGGTTTTAGCACATTGGAAAATTGTTGTGAGGTAAATGCTTGCAGGTTTCTGCGGGTTCTGGTGGCAGGGATTGAAGAAGGGTGGTGAGCGGAAGATGAGGTGAGGTTGCACTTTAGCAAGGGTGATCCAGGTGGGCGATAGATCACAGCTACTCACAGAGGAATAGTGTGAACTTCAAAAAATTTAAATTGGAGGTAGGGAACAGGGGGGATGCAGTGAATAGTGCAGTGAGAGGATAGTAGTATGCCCACACCTCCACATTGTTTGTTCCCAGGTCTAGGAGTGTGGCTCAAGTGTAGATCACCATAAGAGAGAGCAGCAGGGGAGGCAGAGTCAGATGGAGTGAGCCAGGTTTCCGTGATAGCCAGTAAATTGATGTAGTTGGAAATGAAGAGTTCATGAATAAAGGTAAGTTTATTGCAAACAGACCTTGCATTCCAGAGGGCTCAAGATAAGGCCAAGTTAGATGCTTTGTGATAAGTGATGGGAATTAGATTATGGGTGTTTTGGGTATTTGCTGCGTGGTTGACAGCAGGTGGAAATGAGTGAGGGACCTGGGCTAGGGGATATATCTCCACAAGTCATCAGCAGAAGGAGAGAGAGTAAAAGGAGATGTTAATAGGACCTGCAGAAGCATATCTGCTTTTTAGCCTTAGAGGAGGGATGAAATAGTGACTGGAGGAAGGAGAGTAGCTCATGGGAGCAGAGAAGAGGAGAGGAAAGCAGGGAAGGTGAGATTATTGGAGACATGATGTGTAGAGACAGTATAAGAGGGATCTTGCCCGTTATCCTTACGCATCGTGTGTGCACACTGTATCCCGAACGCCCCGCCCTCCCCGCCAAGATCCACCAATCTGATCTTCTACCCCCCAACCCCCAAAGGTGCCACATTTAGATCTACTGTAGATTCTTTATTTCATCTGTACTATTTTTCTGCTACTGTAGTGATCTTTTAATGTAATGTTAGATTAGCCTTGGAGGTTAGTGTTAGAGCCTATTGTGGTCCTAATGAGCTGGGGGATAGGTACTCCTGAGGTAGCCCCCCAGTTAATTAAATCCAGACCCCCATAAATAATCTGAGAATTGCATACCTTTTGTATTGGACAAACTTATTGATAATATAGCAATGAGCTTTCAAGAGATGAACCTCTCTTTAGCAAGTTAGAAGCAAAAAATATGCTGAGAGGTAAAAAAGAGGACAGACAAAAAGAGGAAAAAAAAGGTTATGCAGAAATTAGTGAGAAACAGACCAGCATTGTAAATAATGTCCTGATAGGTCAGTATGTAAGTCTGTAGAATAGGTTTACATAAGAACATGGCAGAGCCATAATTAAGAGCAATAAATATTACCACAATTTGTGGATTAGAAATATATATATATATATAGTAATGCTTCTGACTGAAAAGAGAGGTGTCACTCTCGAAAGCTTATATTTTTAGTTAATAATAAAAAAAGGTGTCACTATATAATACTGTAATACTCTGCAAGAGAAGCATGCTAGCTTAGCTAAAATATAGTATTAACATTGGCATTAATACATATAGACTGTCATGATTTAATTGTTTAAGGACAGATATTGCCAGTAATTATGAATATGGCCAAGGGAGCATGACATGGTTACATTGTGATTATGTATTATTGTGTGTGTTATATGTTGCCTGTACATGGTTTTTATGTATACTAGTTATTATATATTATAGTAAGAAAAATAGAACATGTGCGGAAATGATAAAAAATAAATGCTCTGCACAGAGGTTAGCTGCAGATCATTGAACTCTCACCCTTGATAAACAGCAGCTAAGACAGATGCATGTACTTCAAGTAGTCCTAAGCAAACACTTGAGATTAATATCAAGGTTATTTTACTAGTCAGCTATAGATATCTGGTGAATTTGATCTCAAGAGTTTTTATATCAACCAAAGATACAAGGCAGATGTGTTTCATCACACACATACACAAAGGTACACAAGGGCGTGGTATTGGAGAGTATAAATATGTTGATTCCATCATTCAATAAAGGTTCAGATATTGTTTTCACATATCCACAGTGTGAGACTATTTCTGTGTTTTGTATCCTGACTTGGGAAGTGTTCTTGCCATGGGCCACTAGTAACCTATATCCAGTATCCTCTGCCTGTACCTTTTGAGCCTTGCCCACTTCAGAAACCATCTTTTGTGCCACAGAGAACAGGAACTACAGGATTCTGTTGGGGTAGGTTTGAACTAGTTTCATATCAAGCCCCCTTGAAGAAGCAGATTGTGACATAAACATCTGAATGTTGCTGTTTCAAACAGCTGGGCAAGCTCATCCTGCTAATCTTAGCCCACTGTGTCAATTAGTGACCCAAGATAGGAGCATAGGTGAAGCTACTGCCGGTGCAGACGGTGCACCTCTGAGGGGCCCCTGCGGACATCCCGATGGTTCCCTGTGACCTCCTTGGTGGCCTCCGTGGTCCTAATCTTCCGGCCCATTACCCAAGCACTATTCTGGCTCCTAGTCGCAGACACCCTTATCCTCACCTGAATTGGGGGCCAGCCAGTAGATGTGTCCCCTTACGGTCGACTGTGGCCCCTCACAGGCTACAGTCGCTGGGATGTGCCCCCTGCCTGCCCCCACGGTCCTCCCATGGGTCCCCTGCAGCCCCTTATGGCCTACTGTGGACCCCCACATTGCCCAGGGGCTCCCTGTGGCACCTATGGCCCCTTATGGCCGATGCAACCTCCTGTGCTTCCCCTGCAGCCCTTAAAGCTCACTGTAGCCCCACCAGGCTCCAATAAGACCCTGTAGCCCCCACGCTACCTTATGGCCCCCGTGGACGTCCCGTGGGTTCCCTGCAGCCATTTATGGCTCACTGTGCCCCCCCCCTACAAGTCCCAGGGGTCCCCTGCAGGCCCTATGGCTCCCACAGCCCCTTATGGCCCCTGCAGACCTCCTGTGGGTTACCTGCAGACCCTCTTGGACCCACTGGAGCCCCCCACTGTGCCCTCTGATCTGCAGTGGACCCTTCTCACCCCAGGAAGTGGAGTGTAGCACCGGGCAGGTAAGAAAGTATTTATAGTACTATAACATATATAGATGTAAATGTGTATGTTTTATATATATATATATATATATATATATATATATATATATATATATATATATATATATATATACACACACACACATACACAGACCCACATATTTATGTATTTATTTTTTCTATATATTTAATATATATTTTATATATGTACTGCGTTGAGGTTGGAGGTGGTTTGGGAAGTGCAAAAAAAAAAAGTGTTCAGATTTATTTATTTTTTGCTCCGGGGCCCCCTATGCACTAGCTCCGCCACTGGATAGGAGACAAGTCTAGGAGGAACAGCCTTAACAAGTTCAATTCTGCCTACAAACTGATACCTTAATTGTCAATTATTGTATACTAATTTATATTTTACATAATAACAACCAATTGCAAATATACATATTTATTCATAAAGTTTTAGCATTTGCTATGTCCCTGTTAAAAAAATGCTGTAAACATACTTACAATATATTTTTATATAAAATTAACAAATTCGGTAGCCCACAGTAACCTGCAATCGAGCATCTTGGGTCATCGTGAGATTTACTAAGGGCTTTTTCAGCAATAACATCAAGCCGTACACAAGTTATCCTGAACGGGGGGTTTAATGGGCTTGTTAAGGCATGTTATGGTCGTGTCATGTGCGACATACCGTGAAAACACAAGTTCCAGAATTTACTAAACACACATCTTGCCATTATGTACTCACTATTCTGAATATATGTGTTTCAATCCCTGGGATGTGCTGCCGTAGATGGTGGTTTAATGCGTATCTTGTTAGTGAATTCCCATCAGTAAATTTATTCTACGTTACATTTAGTGTCAATTATAATACAAACAACTGATCTTTTCAAGCATGAACTTGGAAAATATGTTGAGAAAAAGATATTAAGAAAACTAGCCACTGTTACCTATTCATCATCTGGCCCTTTTACTTCACAACAAAACATATTATTGGGGCTTTGTTTTTTATGCTGTATTTTTTCCTTTCCGAGGCATTAGTCAAAGGGTGAAACCAATTGTGAAGGTCACATATTTAAAATAAAATCAGAGTGGAAATGAAAATAGGGAAATAGGAATAGTTCTGGCTAGAGCTTTGCATCATAATGAATTCTCTGTGCTTGAAAGAATGATGGCTGATTGCTCATAGAAGGAATAATTCAGATGTGCATTAAATAATAAACTACTTGAAGTGCACATATTGATAGGTACGTGTGCAAAGTCCATACACATGTGCAGAAATGCTTATCTGAAAAACAAAGGAATTGAAGAATAGAGATGTTACATTTCCAGTGGCATTAGTCAGATGTAGCATGGTAAACTTGCCAGTTTTAGGATAAAAATATATAAAAAATTATATTATATTATCTTTAGAACAACTATACATGGTATGGAAAAATGTTTTTTAGAAAGCAAAAATAAAAAAATTAAATTACTATTTACTACAAAGTTCTATTTTGCTTGTGTTCTTTACAGAATTAGACATCATAGAAGAATGGGACGAACCTTGGATTCAGATAAGATCACTATTCAGCTCTGTGGAAAACTGCTACACTAAATAGCATACTTAGGAATAAGTAAATAGAAGAATAATTCTCAGTAAGATAAACAGCCCCTCATGCCACTGGCTAATTAGCATTTCATGATGAAAACATCCATGAAACAAGCTCAAGTCAACTAAATTAGAGAGATTAAAGATTTTCTCTAAAAAATATTCTCATGGACTAAATAACTGATAATTTTGTTTGTATCTTAACTAATTGTATCTTAACTGTGTTTATTTCAGATACAGGTGTGTTAGAAAAAGAGGTAGTGCGCTCCATTGATGTAACAATGCCAGGGATGCACATACATGTGTAGTCTTTGATTATATTCCACACAAGAGCATTTAGGTGTACAACTTTTTGACACTATTGCATGCTGCTCGTGGATTAGGGGACCCCAAAACCATTTTAGTAGTGTGGAGGGGGATATGCAGAGGGAACACTAATGCTTTTCCTGCCCAATTGTTAAAAGGAAGAGTACAATTTTAGTATTAGTAGGGGTCTTTATGTGAAAAGCATGTTATTTTTTGGCCCAAAGTGAGTTATAACAGAACTTTGCTGGCCCACACTAATTATTAGCGAGTGTCATGTAATAGCAATGTAGACTATTCTGCGTGTAATGCAGTGAGCAGGCTACACGTAGCTGGCACATGCTAACAGTTACATTTTAGCGTTTTAAAAGTGCAGCATGTAATATAAACGTTATTTTTATGTGTGATTTTTGAAGGGGTTAACATATTCTGCTGATGAAGGGTTAACATATTTTGCTGACATATTCACATGAGATATAGCCTAACCATAATATCACATTCCTATCCTTGGGATGTCTTGCGACCTTACTAAAACACAAACATTTCTAGTTGTTCTAAGAAACAGAAAAACACCTGATTATTCATCCTTGCACTGACAAGCAATGAACTGTAAATCGCCTCTAATATCCGCCTTCTTTTGCAAGTATATAACCTATGCTATGACGTGGCAATAAACGGAATTAGTACTGAGAATGATTTTGTGTGTGTTACTTCCAGTATGGTTCCCCAGAATTCTGACTGGGGCCTGTGTGTTCCAAGCCGCCAACTACTGATTAGGAAGCCCCAACAATTTTCACATATAAAAATTCTACAGGTGTCACGTGATCAAGGTATAAGTCTTTCTAGATAATGAATGTAGCTCCCCCCTTTACTTATACCCACCACATTGTATATGTTTACTTAGAACTTTATAAAGGGATAGAGGAAATCTTGAAAGCTGGTCTATTAAACCATGGGAAACGGTCTTGGGGAGGGGTGCTGTTATGTGAAGGGATCTAAGGGAGAGGAGCTCTGATGGGAAGGGTTCTTGGGGAGGGGCACTGAGTGACTTGACACCGCCACTGGTAATCATTTATCATTGAATTCATTGGAAGGAAATAATTTGTCTTGGAGCATCAAATATGCCATCCTCAGCATAACTGTGATGTATAGTAAGAAGGGGGACTGTAATCAAGCTGGGTTGTGTTCAGTCAGCTGACTGTATTTATCCCTTTAATTGGCTTGATTTAACCAGGGGGCAGTTAATTTTTTCAAACAGTGCTGTTTGACTGAGTTTTTAGGGGTTAAGTTTTGGATGTTTTTGTCCTCCCTTATGTATATGTATATGTGTGTATAGGAACCTCTGTTGGTACATGATATGTTGGGGAACATTAGGATATTTTCAGACCACTATATGATGAGTTATCTAATGGCAGATATCACAAGGCTGAGCTGAACCGTCCGGGTAACAAACACTTCTGACATCAGAGATGTGTCATAATAGATGATGCCACAGAGCTCACTGGCACTATAAAAGGGGCTGCATTGGGAGCCAAAGCCACTAACAGCATAAAGATCAAGAGATGAGCATCTGAATAACCAAGTGCCGGTGTCCTATAAACATCACTATGGAAAGCCTTAAAGGAGGAAACTCTACCTTGCACATGGACTGAGAGTTTGCATAGAGAGGTAATGTTTAATGACTGAGGATAAGGTTAATTGTACAGACAGAAAAGTAGATTATACACATTGAAGTAATATAACGGACTGTCTAAATTTAGAAGAACTATAACAAATGTGTACTCAGCTATGTTTACTTCTTGGGACTTACTATTACTGTATGCTTTATTTGGTATAGTCATGAGTCCCATGTATTCACTGTACCCCTTGCATTTTTCTGCAGAAAATGGTGGCATGGAATAAAAATACAGTAAATAATGAATAATTCCACAAGTAAGGAGATTGGACTATGAGGTGAGTATGGAATTTGCTTTAGTTTATTTATGAGTGAGTATAGACTTTAGTGTATGTATTTTAAGGCGATAAGACCTACCCTATAGCTGAATAGCGCGCTGTCATCAGGGCGCAGAGAACTGCGATCTAATGACACTCTGCGCTCCAGCCTGTATCCCAGCCTGCTTGGCAAGGTAAGGGCCTGACAGTACACAATGCTCTATATGTACAATACACACTACTCTATACATACAGTACACACTGCTCTACATATACAGTACACACAACAAGTTACACATACAGTCCCTGGTGATTTTGGGGGTCCCTGGGCACTCTGGACTCTGGTCACCCAACATGGATGTGTAACTTGTAGAGTGTACTGTACTATATATGTAGAGCGAGTGTATACTGTATGTATAGAGTAGTGTGTATTGTATGTGCATAGGAGTGTGTACTTTACAAATAGAGCGTTGTGTACTGTCAGCCCCTTACCTTGTCAAGCAGGCTGGGATGCAGGCTGGAGCGTCATCAGAGCGCAGTTCTTGCCGCCCTGATGACGACGTGCTATTCAGCTGACCGCGAAGTTCGGGTGCCTTATAACAGGGATGGCAGGAATGCACTTAGTTTTAAAGTAGCCCTGCAATATGTATTTGTCGGAACCATCCCCACTAAAGGGCAAGTGTTCACATGTTAAAGGAAAGGTGTTGGCACCCCGAGCTTCGCGAGCAGCTGAATAGCACATCGTCATCAGATCGCCGAGTTCTGTGTTGTTAACTTCCCCAGGAAACAAAGCACCAACCAGGGACAGTTACCCCCACAGTCTTTTGTGTACCTCTGTATATGTATATAAAAGCCTCATATGTCACAAAAGATGACATCACAAAGCCCAGTTACCAAACAGATGTAGGGGCAGAAGATCTGTAAGTCAATATGTCTAATGTGCAAAGACCTTAAAGAGACATTGTAGCTCCATATTTACATTATATATTATACTCTTGAAGTACTTGACTTTGGTAATGTGCAAACTAAAGCAACCACCCATTTCGAAACAGCCAATAGAAAATGAGACCACTTGGGGAATTGTTACAATTGGATAGCGATTTGCGATTTTTGCGATCGTAACTCTTGTGGCTGTAAGTTCTGTAAGTGCCGGGTTTAACAACCGCAAAGATTTCAAGCCCATAACCCGTAACCCGTTTGGCGCCAACTGAATAGCGAATTAACTTTCGGCCTCACGTACAGGCTCCAGTAACTTGAATCGGGCTCTTAGTTTATGTATCTGCTTTATCAACAGAAAGGAACTTTGAAACGCTTTTTAACACTATCACTTCTATTTTACACAGCTGATACACCCACAAACTTTATTAATAATTAACCCTCTACTCTCTCTTCAATGACTTGCCAAACTCTTTTTTCTATCTTTTAATTACTTCGCCTTTTGTTTTATTAATTCCTTTAGATTGTACGTTTGCAAGCTTTTAGTAATATTTTAAGCGCATAGACAGGTCCCTCTACTTTAATCTTTTCTTCGTATTTAACCACTGTTCAGCGCTACGGAATATGTTGGCACTTTACAAAAACACTGTAATAATAATAATAATTTGTAGACTTAGAATTCTACTGGAAGAACTTGCACTAAGGATTACGCCATTTTTCTTTTCATTCAAGGTACCTTTTAAGTTTTAGAAGTAGTCAAACAGAAAAAATGGTGGCTCCCACTACCAGTACACCTGTAATATGTAAAGGCTGTAGATCTTAACAATAGCATATGATACATATGAGAAGTGACAGTGACATCTTTGATTGGATTACTACATTAGGGAAAGATTACAAATGTAGATGTCTCCATTCCAGACTCATCCTTCTCTTCAGTAACACAACAAATGTGCTCAAATGTTTTTATGTTGTTATAAACTCCATTGTTTTTTTTTTTTACTTTCTTTTTTCTTCTCTACAGAACAGCACCCCAAGGCTTACAAGAAATATAATCCAAATGGAACTGAATTCAGTTTCCTGGAATATTATCTGACTTTGAATGAAGCATTGAAATGATAAGAGCAAAATATTAGAAAATTTGGAGATATCCACAAGCTCATCCCCCTCATCCTCTTGTGACACTTCCCCATCTCCTTTACACTGTAAGCTCTCGGGAGCAGGGTCGTCACTTCCTCATGTGTCATATTGTCTGTCTTGTCCTTTGTCGTGCAGGGTACCCCATGTAACTAGTTATTAGTCTTGCGTGTTTATTGTACCACTTACAATTTTCTTCATTTGTATTAGACACTGGAAAATACATCTTTACAATACCACAATGCAATATGCAATATAAATGAGGAATATGATTCCATCTATGAGGAGATATGACTGGAAGGAGATAGGAATATGAGGTGAGTATAACATTTTTCTTAAAAAAAAATTATGTATGAGTACAGACTTTTTTCAGTGTATGATCAGACCTACTTTTTTTTTTAAATTTAATAAAGATCTATCATTTTTATATAATAAATGTCCTGTTATATTATGATCTCTCCAATTTTCTCTTTTTCTTGAGCTTGTATTTAAAATAAAACAAGTTAACAATTTCTTAATAAGATAAGGTTTATTAAACTATTGTCCATCTCCATGTTGGGTTTAAAATCTGGGCTTCCATGTAGTCTTTTATTCCAGTTATTTACTGCTTGTCCAACCAGTCATCTCTAATACATCCAAGATCATCTATTCAGGATGATTAGCACTAACCAATCCTTTTCTAAGGCATGATATTTTCATTCACCTTAATTGATTTTAATTGAGTGCGGGGAATTGAGCCTAATTGAGTGCGGGGAATTGAGCCAAATTTCCCATGTTTCCAGACCTACCTTTTAATTGGCATGGCTTCAGTGTATATAACCGCTTGTGAGCAAGTGAGGGATGTCTTTAGTGAGTATCCAAGTTGTTTTATCAACTTCCCTAGGAAATAAATAACCAAACCTGGACACTAACTCTGGAGTCTCTTGTATACCATGGTATATGTAAAAGTATCACATGTCAAAATGTATGACATCACAAAGTACAATTACTAAAAAGATTAGGGACTGAAGGTCAAAATCTTACAATGATACTGTAGCCCTACATTAACATTATATTCTTTTGAATAAATAGATATGGGCACAGACTTTAATTCATTACCTATCATATGTATTTTTTTTACTGGGGGAAGTCATTGTCTAATTTGTGTAGCAGCTTTCACAGCAGGGAGGGTCTTAGATTTCCATTAGTCCTGTTGTAAGCACTTAACACTGAGAATTGCCACATTTTGTTCTGCATTCAATTTTGAAAAAACAAGGTAAACAGAAACAAACATGGTGGCTTTCACTACAGTATACTACTACTACATATAATATTTTTACTACTGCATATAATATTTAAACTTTTATTGACATTTTGTTTCACTTCTCTACAGAACTGCAACCGAAGATTAACAAGAAATGTAAGCCAAATGGAACTCAATTTAGATATTCTCTGCATTATTTGACATTGAATGAAACATTGAAATGATAACATTTGAGCACATTAGGAGATATCCGTAAGTTCTTCCAACAGCTACATCTCTTCTCCTCTATTCAAATAGACTATTATTATTGGCTTTATCTTAGCCACGTAAAAAATAAATTGGAGACAGTGTGTTTCCGTGAAATAAGAAATTGGAGACAGTGTGTTTGTTAATTTACAATCACTGAGAGACTTGAGACTCTGCATTATGTCATTTTAATGCAACTGCCCAAGCAAAAAAACAAATACTGTCATGGAGAAGGATGAACACAACCTAACTGCCCAAGCAAAAAAACAAATAATGTCCTGGAAAAGGATGAACACAACCTCACAACTCCTAACTTGCTATGTGGAGAGAAACTCAAAACAGTATTAAATATTGGAAGACCCTACTGGACACACAGACACATCTTCTTGTGTGTCCTGCCTGCTGACTGGATCATTGTCCATTAGACTCTTGCCCTCTTGTGTCACTTCCCCATCTCCTTTACACTGTAAGCTCTCGGGAGCAGGGTCGTCAATTCCTCATGTGTCAGAATGTCTGTCTTGTCTTTTGTCATGCAGGGCACCCCATGTAACTAGTTATTAGTCTTGCGTTTATCCCTTATTAATTTTCTGCAACATTTGTAAAGGACACTGTGAGTGAATCATTAGCTCTTTACACTGTCATCCAGTCTCTAATGCTTTCTCTCCTGAGGCACCTGAACTACTCTGACTTTGTCTTGTTATATAAATCATATATTGATGATGCTGTTTGTAATTTTTATATGTTTGTCAATACAAATCAAGTTTTTTAGCTCTGGAATTTGGTCTTTCTTTCCTTGTAAACATATCTCAGGCATATTGAACTCCATTAAGCATTTGGTTCTTCTATTTCTACTGGAAACTTATCTGTTTGCTCTCCATTAGTCAAGAGAATCATAGACCTAAACAATATTGGCAAAACTTTTAAAAACTCCAATGGGCACCAAACTTAGCACTAATCATATAGCCCTGCACAATACCGGTATATAAAGATAGCCCTACACAATACTGGTAAATAAAAATATTTAGCAAGCTCTATATATCCCTCCACATTACAGATATATAACTATCCATCCACAAACAGTTATAGAAAACATATAGTAAACTTCATAGCAAGCTCCATATTGCCCTGCATATTACTGATATATAATGATATAGCAAGCTCCATATAGGCCCTGCACATTGGATTTATTAATGCTATCCTCATCTCTCTTCTTTCTCCACTCATCTAAGTAAATTTCTCCTAGACATGCAGAGTGTATATATATATATATATATATATATATATATATATATATATATTTATATATATACACAGTTGTGCTCAAAAGTTTGCATACCCTGGCAGAAATTGTCAAAATTTGGCATTTATTTAGAAAATATGACTGATCATGCAAAAAAAATGTGAAAAAGTGAAAAGAATACCATGTCCAATTTGAAGCATGGTGGTGGCTCACTGATGGTTTTTTTGGGGGGGGAGGGGGAGCTTAAAAGGCACTGGGAATCTTGTCAAACTTGATGGCAAGATGAATGCAGCATGTTATCAGAAAATACTGGCAGACAATTTGCATTCTTCTGCACGAAGGCTGCGTATGGGACGCTCTTGGACTTTCCAGCATGAAGATGACCCTAAGCACAAGGCCAAGATGACCCTCCAGTGGTTACAGCAGAAAAAGGTGAAGGTTGTGGAGTGGCCATCACAGTCTCCTGACCTTAATATCATCAAGCCACTCTGGGGAGATCTCAAACGTGTGGTTCATGCAAGACGACCAAAGACTTTGCATGACCTGGAGGCATTTTGCCAAGATGAATGGGCAGCTACACCACCTGCAAGAATTAGGGGCCTCATAGACAACTATTACAAAAGACTACACGCTGTCATTAATGCTAAAGGGGGCAATACACAGTCTTAAGAACTATGGGTATGCAAACTTTTGATCAGAGACATTTGGGTGATTTCTGTTATGATTTATAAAGGAGCCAAACAACTATGTGTTAATAAATGGATTCATATGATAACTATCCTTCAATAAAATACATTTTTTTTTTGCATGATCAGTCATATTTTCAAATTAAATGCCAAAATGTAACATATATATATTTCACTGCCATGGTCAAATTAGGACACAGGCTGTCAAAATGAAAAGCAAATGTCAGGTCAGAGAGCTCACCAACCAAAGTCGGTTTCTAGAAATCAGTAGCACAGCTCACCTATGTCACATAAGTCCTTGCTTCTATTCTAGCAAGGTGGGTTCAAATTGACATCCTTTGGAGCCATAATGGTTTTGTGCCTCGGTTTTAGCCTTGGGATGACGCACTCTTTGTCAACAATACAGTGCACCATTCTGGGATGATGGTCAGAAGTGACACAAATCAGGGATGATGCCGATAGATACTCAATTTCTTACACACAGAAATTTAATATAATATATTTAATATATTTTAATAATGTACAGGAGTAAATTAATATATATTTAACTAATATATTTTACTGTAGAACTACATATTTTCATACTACTGTATTATGTACATCATATGCCACCTAATTCCAATTTCAAAAGAAATCATAAAATAGAAATATGGCAGTAAATGGCAAATACTAAACATATTCCTAATATTTTATTTGTATCTCATAGAAAATATATTGTTATAGCAGTTGCAAATATGGGAATAGGCACTTAATAGGCACTTAATTGTGTCTCAGATTGTGATGTTTGATAGCTGCTTCACAATGGCTGGAAAGAGGAGAAAGTCTTAATAATAATGATCAATGATATGTAATTTATCCTGCAAGCTCCACAGAGAAGATGTGCTGGAAATTTGATACTGTGAATGTGTTTAGTGGGAAAGTGAGTAACTTTGACTGTTAAGAGTCTTTGGTTGTATCTATTATTTCTTAAACTATTAGCTATTTGCCCATCAAAAATGATGGGATTAAAATTGTAAGGCTGGCAATGCTGTTTGCCACACAATGTGAGGCTTTTCCTCCTCTGGGCACCTTCGGCGCTCATCGCAAGTCCCGCTCTGAGCTCCTTGGGCACTCATCGCGTGGCTCACAATGAGTACCTTTGGTGCTCATTGCGAGCCTCTCCCCCGTGTGCTTCAACTTTCCTGCTTTGCACTGATCACCTTCGGCGCTCATCGCGGGGCTCGCAATGAACACCTTTGGGGCTCATTGTGCGCCTTTCCTCTTGCCTGTGCTCATTGGAAGCTTCTCCCGCTCGCGCTACTCATCGTGACCCCCTCGATGAGCGCCCTCGGCCTTTCCTCTCGCCTACTGTATGGGCCCGCTCATTGCAGGGTTTGTTAACCTGCAAGTTTAGTGCTTGGGCATGCCATGTGTCTCTTTCCAGCATCTCCCCCCTGTCCCTTCCCTGTGTCTTTCTCCTCTGTGTGTGTGCTGAATGATTGCGTAGCGCATGCTGACTGCCGTTGACTTTATTTTCAAAGTCCCCCATGTGTTGTATGTGTAAGTGTTGCCGTCTTCGGCGTTGTGTGTTTTGTAAGTTTTGCAAGTCTGGCGTTGCTGAACCTCGTTTTCATCCTGTTTCTGAACTTTTGCATTTTTCGTCCACCATTCTTTTCCTCGCTTAGGCAATTTTGGAGTGACGAAAAAAATGCCAAATATGTGTGTAATTCGCTTGTAACCTCACTCCCAGGCTTCCTGTGTCTCCCCCTGTGCTGCTTGTGAGTGTGTTATAATTTTTTGTACATGTCTTTTTTTGTTTTGGTGGGTTTGCGAGGCTCGCCTAAGTACTGCGCTGCTGCATTGCCTCGCTCTGCGAGGCTCGCATGTGTGACGGTGAGGGGCTCAAAACATCGCTAAAGTTCCGGACACTGATAACTATATACCGTATATACTCGAGTATAAGCTGGCCCGAGTATAAGCCGAGGCCCCTATTTTACCACAAAATACTGGGTAAAATGAGTGACTCGAGTATAAGCCGAGGGTGGGAAATGTGCTGCCCCCTGTGTCCCTCTTGTGCCCTCTGTGTCCCCCTCTCTCTCCCGTGTCTCTTCTCCCCTCTCCCTTCCCTGTGTCTCTTCCCCCCTCTCCCTTCCCTGTGTCTCTTCCCCCCTCTCCCTTCCCTGTGTCTCTTCCCCCCTCCTCTTTCTCAACCTCCCTCCTCAACCCCACTCCTCATCCTCAACCTCCCTCCTCAACCTCCCTCCTCAACCTCAAAGCCCCAGCCCTCAAACCCCTCCTCAACCTCCCTCCTCTTCCTCAACCCCCTCCTCAACCTCAACCCCCCTCCTAATCCTCCGTCCTCATCCTCCCTCCTCCGCCCCGCCTCAACCCCCCCCCTCCTCAACCCCCCATCCTCAACCCCCTCCTCAACCTCCCTCCTCAACCCCCACCCTCCTCATTCTAAAACCCCTCTCCTCATTCTAACCCCCCCCCCCCCTCATTCTACCCCTCTAAACCCCCCCCCCCCCCCTCTCCCTTTCCCCTCACCTGCATCTGAAGCTCCTGCTCCGGCCTCCGCTCCTTCCGGCGTCTTGACGTGGCGCGCATGTGACGTCACGTCATTAGCATGTACCGGGTGCCAACACCCAGTATATGCTAATGACGTGGCACGCATTTGACGTCACGTCATTAGCATATACCGGGTGCCGGCACCCAGTATATGCTAATGCCGTGATGTCACTTGCGCGCCACGTCAAGACGCCGGAAGGAGCGGAGGCCGGAGCAGGAGCTTCAGATGCAGGTAAGTGAGGGGAAAGGGAGAGGGGGGGATTTAGAGGGGTAGAATGGGGGGGTTAGAATGAGGAGGGGGGTTGAGGATGAGAAGGGGGAGGGAAAGAGACACGGGGGGGAGAGAGACACGGGGGGGTAGAGAGAAACAGGGAGGTTAGAGAGACACGGGGGGTTAGAGAGACACCGGGGGGAGAGTGACTCGAGTATAAGCCGAGGGGGCCCTTTTTAGCCTTAAAAAAAGGGCTGAAAAACTCGGCTTATACTCGAGTATATACGGTATGTGATATTATTAAAAACAAAACAGCACCTTGATTTGTCCCCTTGAACAGCCCTGAACAGAGTGCTTAGCCTGTGTGTAAACATTAAATAGTAACAAATGAATCCTTCAATAGGTTCCAGCATCACATTTGGCTCAGCCTCATTATATATGTAGCAGTTGTGAAACGGAACACCTTTTCATCCCAAACCAAAATTCCAATAACTCCTTTAATTCCATTAATTTTGGCACACGCCTTTCAACCCTTGTGACATCAGTGGCCATTTAATAGAAACATTTCCAAAAAAGAAGAAAAAGCTTGAACATATTCTTGGATCAAGTTCATTGTTCTGCAACGCCTTAGGTTTTGTCTAAACATATAAGCACTGCCTTTTCTGTGGCATGACTGTTTATCATTACTGTAACTAGGAAATAGTCATCTGACATGGTTACTTTGTTGTTAAGCTCTGGTATTCATTGTTTTGCAAACTCTAAATATCACACCCACTTGATGTGTTCTGATCAATAGGGTCATTCAATATGTATCACTTGGACAACAAAAAGGCATCTATTTTTAGAAAGGTATAGAAGCTGCGACAACAGAAACACAGCAAAAGGGAGTGATTGAGGTTATGTCGCCTTCCGGTACTACAACCCATTCAGTTGTGAGCTAGAAAATATCTAAAAGATGTGCCCAAGCTGATGATAGGCAGTAACCTTGAAACGGCTGTCTGTGGGTAGGATTCCCAGATTGTGTATAATTCAGCCTTGGCTTTGCATAAAAGCTGTGTAATGCAATGGATTGAAGAACAAAGCATTTGTGGGCACATTTGCATGTACCTGCTCAGCTTCCAAGAATGCAGTGTAATTACTGTATTTCTCGGAATTCTGATCAGGAAGCAAGTTTTTTTACTTGTTTATGACATTCAAATGTGAACACAGATGTACTATTTATTTACTGTACTACTGTAGGGTGGAGGGCTTTTGTCGCACTTTTGCCCACCATATATTAAATGATTGTTGTGGTGAACTACCTCCTCATAAGGTTCACTGCACAAGCTAGGATCCTGTCCCACGTTGATGATAGGCAGTAACCTTGAAACGGATGTCCGTGGGTAGGATCCCCAGCTTGTGTATAATGCAACCTTGGCTTTGCACAAAAGCTGTGTAATGCAGTCGGCATAAGCTTAAAGGAAGCCATGCTTAAAATGATTATGGATTGACAAACTAAGCATTTGTGGGCATATTTGCATTTCCCTGCTCAGCTTCCCAGAATGCAGAGTAATAACTGTATTTCTAGGAATTCTGAGCAGGAAGCAATTTTTTTAACTTGTTTTAGACATTCAAATGTGAACACAGATGTACTATTTATAAAAGATGTGCTAAATAAATCTGACCTTCACTCTGTACTGAGCAATTAGTCCTATGAAAAAAAAAATACTTATTAAATACTGTCCACTTACAGGTTTGTGATTGAAATCCTTACATTTCAGGAACTGTAATGCAGCAAACTTCAAATTCAGCTAAGCCCCATAATAGCCCCTTAGGTCTCTCCTCCACTCATCTTTTTGCCCAATAAATGTTTGTGTGATACTTGCTGTGACCAGAGATAACCTGCGGCAAGATAACCTCCCCACAGGAATGATCTGACATGCAATCTGTAGCTTGCCCAAAAGTGATTGGAGGGTATGTAAAGGTGTTTTGGAATTACTTAATAGTTACTGTAGCTCTAAGACAAAATAAAGCACTTTGTCCTGTCGCTATCTGTAGGCCATGACCTTGGAATCAATGGTAATTCTCAAAAATTGTAAACAAGTAGAAGAAGCCTCAGGATGAACTGAGTGTTCTAAAAGTTTGCAGAAGCCTCCAACAGTCAAACCAAATAGACGGGTCCCCAAAGAAAAATCATGCAGTAATGGTATTTAGTATCTCCAGAAATCTGCCTAACTGGCCATTCAAGGAAGGAGCTGGGTGCTTCAAAATAAGAGCAGTAAAGTGAACCCCCCCTAGGAACAGACATGTCAATATAAAATTCCCTTCCAAGTGGCATCCCAAAAGATGTACAGGAAGTAAGCGAAAGGCTGCTTCAATGTCTTCCTTTGCCATTAAGATCCCACAACCAACTCTCTTAACCAAACTTACTTCTTGGTAAAAAATAAATGTAGGAGATTGCTGTCAATTGGTCATTAATGGCATCATTAACAGATCTCCTTTTTGGATAAGACCAGTTATGCATCATCTGGAACTAAACATGCTCGTATTTTGGAACTAGACCAAATGGGGATTTAAGGAATAGGCAGCATTAAGTAAGGGCCTGACATGCGGCCCAGCATCACTTCCTTCTTCAACTTATTATTAACATGGCTGAAATACCCATTAGGCCAACTAGGCAGCTGTCCAGGGGCGGAGCCTGTGAGGGGCGGCACATCTTTAAAAAAATGGTTCCCGGGTTAAAAAAAATGAAATGTTGCAGTTGGATTGGATACTAGGGGACAACCATCTAAAACAAGACAGTTACAACAAGAAAGGGAACTTACACATACAGAAAAGGCAAAAATGGGTCCGTGCATACCTTGCGTACTCACTCGCAGGGGCTCCTCCACTTCACTGCCTAGGGGCTCCAAAAAGATAGATACAGCCCTGATTATTAATGCTTTCTAGCAGACAGTAAAAAGGGGGGAAAGACAAGGGAACCAGGCCTGAAGCTGAGATTTTGAAACTTTCCTCAAAGCCACAGCATAAAAGATCCACAAAGCCGTCTTTCCTAGGGATTTTACCGTACCAGTCTAGTTTAACCTCCAGTGCCGGTGTCCGAGGATTTGGAAGCAGCCACTTCAGAGCCAGCAGATCAAGTTCTCTTTCTAAAACATTTAGAAGCTGGGTGGGGGGCTTCACAATTGGAGCAAATGTGCCTAAATCTGCACACACACTTACAGATGTGATAAGATCCATTCTAAGTCTTAAATGGTACAGTCTGTGGGTAGTTCTCCTAACTCATGTATAATCCACTCAATGCTATGCTTTGAAGCTGTGTAATACAGTGAGCATAAGTCTATAAGGAGCCATGTATAAAGCGGCTGGATTAAAGAGTGAAAATGCATTGAGGACTCATTTGCATGTCCCTGCCCAGTTTCCCAGACTGCAGTGTAATAGCTGTACTTCTGGGAATTCTGAGCAGGAAAACTTGTTTTTCACTTATTTTGAGACATTCTAATGTGAACTCAAATGTACTATTTATTTATTGAAGTCTGAAACTCTATGATGGTCATATATCTAGCACATATATTTTATTATGTTGAACGTTGGTATATAGTTTATTATAAGTGTATATAATAACATAATATGATATATAACATGATATGATATAGCATGTTGTATGAGCAATTGTGCAATTGACAAGTAATAACATAAATATGCTTAACAAATTAGTGGTATGCCAGCTAAATAGCCATTTATGCTAACATGAATTTAAAAGAGCAAGTTTAAAGATTATCAGAGTTTTACACTACATGAAAAATTGGTGATGTAAAGGTTACAAACATAATTTAAAACAAAATCTGGATCTTTGTCTGGCTAATTAGGGTCGGTCAAGGCACAGCATCAATTGAGTTATGAGCAATCCCTCTATTAGCTGTACTTGAAACAGTCTTCAGAAAGTGGTCCTGACTTGCAAAAGCAGCGTGTAAATTCATATCAAATTGGTGATATCAGTTTCCCTTTAAAACAGAGATAACGCTCTGATCCACTGATAGCCTTTAAAATTCCAAGGCCGTATGTGCAACGTGAGACCCGCAATGGCTGCTAGCTTGAAATTTTGCGTATTTACTGTGCTATTAAATTAGAACATGCTGCAAGTTACGGGCTTGAGAGGCAAACCCGTAAACCATTTTTCGCTCGTTGGATGTGCGGCCGTGAACATAATCAATTAGTCAAACTGGTAGTAACGATGGAGCCAATGGAAACAGACATCGTCAAAATTATGTCACTGAAAAATGGAGGTGGGATTTCAAAGTCTTATGTGGTTCAATTACGAGTTATGATCGGACCCACATTCCAGATGTAATGCAATATGGATAAAGCCGTAAATATTATATTCGATCACATGCGAGTTATTAACACAATGATTGCCGAGATCGATATAACATGGAAAATTCTAAGACCTAACATCACTTTCCCTTTTAATAACAGTACAGTAGTGTGTGTATATGTGCCTTTAAAGTACTTCGGATTGGACTATATGTCCTCTCTATCACTCGTTGGCTTCTTGGCTCCATTTGCGAGTTACAGGGTTGAATGCCAGTGATTTTGATGCAATTTAATAGCGCAATTGGAACATAGTGGTTACGGGCTTGACAGATCAAAGATTTTGCAAGCCCGCAAGTCAAATTCTCACGTCTTGTAGGGTTTTCTCGCCGGCGGGCTGGTTTAAGAGGCCAATTTAATAGCCGTAAGTCTTGCGAGCTATGGGTTTACACGTTAGGGGAATTTAATGTGGCTATAAAAGACTTAACTTTTTTTTAACCTTGGCCTTTTGGTGCAGTTAGAATCAATATGTCATACAAATAATCCAAATGTTCTAACCACTTTGCTTATTTAAAAAAATAATCTTTATAAAACTCAGGTCACATTTCTGGGTAAACATTGTTCTAGCACCAGGAGTAAAATGCTTCCTCGCTTAATGGAGTCTATATGAATAGCAATGAGTGTGCAGCAATGGAGCCTGCAGTGAAGTGACCTTGCTCTGCTGTAGAGTAGATATTAGACAGAAGAAAACATCCAAGCTCTGGTGGGGATAAGGCACTATGGACACCACCAGTACTTGCGCTCACAGTTAAATAAGAATGAATATTAGCATAGTTGCCCTCTAACAGCCTTATTAAATTGCAATTCGGCAAATTCTAAAGGGCTCTATATAAGCACACAGCATTTTTTTTACAGAAGTGTTTAGTTAGTGAAGACCTTGCTTTTAGATAGAAGTTCACTAACTAACAACTTCTGTAAAAAGAAATATGCTCTGTGCTTATATAGAGCCCTATTCAATTGGCCGAATCGCAATTTAATAAGGCTGTAAATGTAGTGAAGAAAATAAACATCTAATATGATATACCAAATGTATCCCCTAGGCCCAAGAGGGGTAAAACACCATACATTATTATTAAATGCTATAATGGAGAAAAAAATAATCAGACACAGGCCTTAGAACTCTCTAGTTGTATCAACTTAATACATACATTTGAAACAAATGGATAAACATTTTGAAATTAGCTAGTGTTCCCCAAATTATATTAAATGTAGCCAGTTATATTTGAACTGGAGAATGGACCAATATCAGGTTAAAACTTAACTTTTATTAATGTATTTAAAAACGTGTTTTTACTTTTTTTTTACATCATTTTCCAACTTTTATTGCTTTTGTATACGTTTTTTTTCTTATTATCTAAAAGACGACAATTAAAACTACTGTAGAGTCGGCTGATGGGACCTTTGTGCACCTATTTTCTAAATGCAATGGACATGCAAATTACATACAGATGTGATCTGGGTTATTTAACATATCTGCGTATGGACACACCATGCTGATCCACTTGGGTTGCATGGCCGAGATACTGAAGTGGGTTACCAGTTCCTTCTACATGTGGCCACAGCCAGCTCCTGGTATTCCTAGGAGGTTTTGACCAGGCCCAACCCAGCTTGGCTTTAGGGTGGTGTGACCTCCTGATTCCCTGACTGGAATCAAACCCAGGTCTCAGCAGAGAAAGCACTGGATCCTAACCACTGGACCACCATGGAACCCATTAGCACATATATTTTATTATAAAGTAATATATTTGTCAACTGCCTTATTTCCTTTACACCACATTATTTAAAATATGCGTCACACCATACCATCTGAAGACCGATCTATGGAAACAAATAAAGTATGTTATTTTGTTGCTGCTACAGCATCTACTTAACTACTGTCACACTTGGAGCCATTGAAAAAGATCAGTGCAGCCATTACATACACACCGTATTTCTAATTATGTGTTATTATTTCCATCGACTCCCTTTCTTAATGCAGGTGCATATTTTCCCACCATGGGCATAAGACTGACTGACTAACCAACTAATTCAAAGGTGCCCTGCAAGATGCTAAATGTTAGCTCAACGACAGCAATTACTTTCTACTCTTTAGATAAGTATTGTAAGAATTCTATATAAACTCCACAGATATGTTTCAGATAAAAAGTAATACATGTAGGACAATACAACGGGTATTGATCATTTACAGATAATTATTTATTTTTATTTTTTATTAAAATTTTATATAAATACATGCATACATAAGACATATCAGTAATACAATAAGACATTACATAACACAGATGTTCTCAGTACTTTTTATACTGGAGATTTATACTGGAGAGTTGTCTCTGTCTATTGAAAAAACATTTTTAGTTATTAAATATTTAGGGCCTCATTCTATTATCGGCCGTAAATCGGCCGTAAGGCTGCGATTCCTTGCGGGGGTTCAGTTAACTCGCGATTCTATTATACGGCCCTGCAAGGATCTCCTCTTACGGCCGGCCGCATATCTTGGAACCGGCCGTAAGCTCTGAAATATAAAAACGCAAAAATAAATTCAAGCCTGCACTGTACAGCTCTGTAAATGCTAGGGATCATATTGGGGGACATGAGGATTAAAAGTAACCCACTCTCAAGCTTGCACATCAGCCCAAATCCAAGTTCAAATTAACTGTTTATTTTCCGGCTGCGGCGTGGGCGTGTCTGAGGTGCTCCAAGCACTCTGGACTTTTTACATGGATATTTTACGTATATTTAAAAAAATATATTTTACGGATTTTAGTATAGGGTAATTATGTGCTATTTTCTCTAACACTGAATATCCCTTTATAGTCTTCTCAAAGTGCAGGATGGCTTTATTTGAGCTATTTTATGTGCTTAATTGGTGCTAGCGGGACCTGTTTGCTGCAAGTAAGCTGCGGCTCGTTTTTAGCCTTGCAGACAGGGTTCCCGGAGCAATAGAATCGCAACCAGGCTTTTCTTACGGCCGATTTCCTTGCGGCCGTTTTAGATCAAAGGCTTTCCTTGGCCGCAAGCGATAGCAAGGCGTCGGCCGCAAGCCTGCCGGAGTCCCGGCCGGAGGGGAATAGAATAGCCGTAAAGCTTGCGGCCAGTACTTGCGGCCCCGCAGCGGCTGCGGCCGTAATAGAATGAGGCCCTTAGTCTCTGTGTGTTCAAATATACATAAAATACAAAAAGGAAATATATAGAAAATGATGTTTCTTCCTGAGGCCGAGATGGTTGGGGAACAAGAGGGGCACTAATTAAGTTAAGTTGTGCAGGTCTTAATCAGCAGCGACTAAAGAAGGGAGTGAACAAAATGTGTCCCATAACTCCCACTTGTATGGGGGGGGATTTAAGAACACCCTCCTGTATGAAATCACGTTCTAAATGTCTATTTTTGCTATGGACAATTTTGATTTTAGACCACAAAAGTAACTCGCTTCTTTTCCATTTTACTACTATCAGCCATTTGGCTACTATGAAGACCTGCACTAAAAAGCCTTAATGTCCAAGGGCATTGTAGCCGGAAAGATATGAAATAAGATCACTTCAGGTGAAGGTTGAATTATTGAAGCAATTATTGTAGAAATCTGTAGAAAAAAACATTCTGCCTAAACTGTTTGGCTACTGGGCAACTCCACCAAATATGCAAGGTTGAGCCAATCTGTCCGCAATTAATCCAACAATATTTGTGGTTTTCGATTTTACTAATATTCCATAACTTAATTGGAACCATGTGCCATCTACTAACTACCTTAAAATAAGTCTCTGTATACCAGGCATATTTAATAAATCTTTCTGTTATAGTAAAAGCTCTGTACCAAATCTCTATTGGCCATGAATGACCAAGCTCTTCTTCCCATAATCTTATTTTATGTGGTTTCGTTCCACCTCTTGTGTTTCTAATCATATTAAAAAACTTTGAGATAAGATGACTTTTATTATTCACAAGCAGTAAATTCTCACAAGGTGTTCATTGTCTAATTTCATTCAAATGAAATCTGGAAGAGAATAAAATAACTTTACATTTATTATAATCTAATACAAAAACAAGGTAGCACACTGAGTGTTATCCCCAGGAATACTAGTGTATTGATTAGTAGCGCAAATATATAACTGGCTGGTCCTATGTGGATAAATGGAATATCCACGTGATAGACAAACAATACAATGCAACGGATATACAGGAAGATAATCCACCAGCTCATATAGTGGTTGTGATCACAAAGCAAGGCGAGCTGTCGACCACACGGGACTTAGGCTGCAATGAGCGCCAAATATGCTCATTGCACTGCAATTGAGCACGAGCAATTGAGGCACGTGACTACGAGGGTCGCAACTGCAAGCCAAGCGCATAACTCTAAAAACCAGAAAAACAAAAAAAAATGTTTTAACAAAAATAATAACACTCGCAGACCGCACAGGGGGACAGCCAGGAAGCCTGGGAGTGAGGCTGCAAGCGAATTTGAGCCATATTTGGGGGTTCTCATCAATACAAAATCAGCTAAGCAAGGAAAAAAATGGCGTCCGAAAACGTAAAAATTCTGAAACTGGATAAAAAACTAGGCTGAGCAAAGCCAGGCACGCGGGACTTAGAAAATACTTGACGGCAAAGACAGTAACACTTAAACCAACAACACCAGGCACGCAGTCAGCAGGTAACACGCAAACCTTCAGCAGACACATAGAGGAGAAAGACACAGGGAAGGGGGGAGATGGTGGAAAGAGACACATGGCATTCCCAAGCACAAAACTAGCAGGTTAACGAAACCTGCAATGAGCGGCCCGTAAAGTAGGTGGGAGGAAAGGGTCGCAATGAGCGACAAAGGCGCTCATTGTGAGCCATGCGATGAGCGCCGAAGGCATTCATCGCAGGACTCACAATGAGCACAGCGAGTGGGAGAGGCTTGCAATGTGCACCGAAGGCACTCATTGATAGCCATGCGATGAGCGCCAAAGTCGCTCAGCATGGGGCTCGCGATGAATGCCGAAGGTGCTCAGTGCAAAGCAAGGAAGTTTAAGTACACGCGGGGAGAGGCTCACCATGAGCGCCGAAGGTGCTCAGAGGAGCAAAAGCATCACATTGTGTGGCAAACAGCATTGCCAGCCTTACAATTTTAATTTCCTAGTAACAAATAAAAGAGTGAATGAATAGATGGCCTCACTATAGCGTCAATATGAAGGAGTCTTTTTAAAGTCAGCGTGGGCCAGATGTTTCTTGGTGGTGTGGCAGTCCATATGATAGATCTCTTGGCGGTGTATGCAGCCTCTCAGAATTCACGGCACAGTCCACCGGTGTGCCCACAATATGTGAAAACGATAAAGGGAAGGTGGAGAGAAGCGCACGCCGGCCAATAGTATAATAAAAGGGGTTTTAATAAATAAAACATAAAGTAAATCAAGAAATTCACTCACATTTTTTAACCTCAGACATTATGAGGTATTGTAGCACATGTAAGATGATGAATCCAAATTCAGGGATACAAGTTCTTCCAGAAGTGTCCAGAGTATACAGTCCTAGATTTTTCCTGCAGGTTGGTGTAATAAATATCCCAAGCAGATTCCAAATGGACACACAGCGTATCATATGCCAATGCAAGTGATTAGCTTATCACTGATGTGGATGGTACTAGGCCCAACAACAATAATTGACAATATGAATCCTACAAAAGTAGATCTGTGGTAGTCCACAAAAAAGCAAACAAAACTAGATGCATTTAGTTCCTATTTTGGAACTTTTTCAATGGTAAAAAAGAACAAAAATATATACATATATCAATAGAAAGTGATGCATGAAAATGCAACCATTTGCTCAAGGCTAGGCGTTGTTCTTATATACTGTATGATAATTAGCTGTAATCAATTGCTTTATATTTGTATTTAAAGTAATGCCTAAATGTTTTAAAGACGATTGCCATTTATATGGATAGATGGTTTTAATTAAGTCCAGGTCTATCACTGAAAGATTAAGAGGCATAGCTTCTGATTTTATAAGGTTTAACTTGTAGTTGGAAACTTTACTATAATCATCAATTACACAATGTAAAGACTCCAAAGATTTTAGCTGTCTTTCTAATGTAACTATTAGAGATTGCATGGTCTTTTCCATCTACTTTTATCCCTTGAATTTCTTTTGAGTCTCTAAGGGCAACAGCCAGGGGTTCGATCATGAAAGCAAAAATGAATGGAGACAATGGACAACCCTGCCTGGTGCCGTTAGAGATCTCTATTTTCCACAACTTAAATCCAGGGCCACTTAGAAATGCGGTTGGGTTAACATATAAGGCACGTATGGCTTTAGAGCCAAAATCTTCTAATCTATGTTTTGACAGGGTAAGGTACATATAGTCCCAATATACCCTGTCAAAAACCTTCTCTGCGTCTAAGGACAAAAATATTGCCGAAGGCTTGTGAAAGTTCAAATGTAGTAATAGATTCAATATTCTTCTTACATTATAGGAACCTTGCCTACCTTGTATAAAACCTGTTTGGTCCAGAGATATCAGTTAGTTTATGATACAATTCAACCTATTGGCCAAGATGTTTGCATAGTACTTTATTTCCGAAGTCTTGTGAAAGTTCAAATGTAATAATAGAGTCAGTATTCTTCTTACATTATCGGGACCTTGCCTACCTTGTATAAAACCTGTTTGGTCCGGAGATATCAGTCCGTTTATATTACAATTCAACCTATTGGCCAAGATTTTTGCATAGTACTTTATGTCCGTGTTGAGTAAAAATCCTTACATTCTAGTTTATCGTGGTTGACTTTGGGAATAGTTATAATTTGAGTATCTAACACTTCTGGCAGAGCCTGACCTTGTTCTTAATTTCATTCAAACTTTAATAATAGTTCCCAAAAATCTTGACTATATCCTCTGGCCTTGAAAAAGTTTTGTTGTTATGTCTTATTGAATCTATTCTTTTATGGGATATTTTTTTCTTAAGTTTATTATCCAAAATTCTTGCAGTTTTGTTGCTGCAGCAGTAAAGGCATTGTTGTAGGGCCCAAATGGATTTATCCACAATTATTTGTTGTATTTTTTTAATCTGGGATTGCACTTTCTTCATTTGTTCTAAAATATTACTACTAGGATTTTGTTTATTTTGTCTGTCTAGTTTGACTAAATCAATATGGAGACCTCTTAATGATTGGCCTCTCTGTTTCTTTTTTTGCACTTGCCATTTAATAAGTAGACCGCTTATATAAGCTTTGTGTGTTAGCCAGAACGTAGCTTTTGAATTTACTTATCTATTATTTATTTTTAAAAATAACTCCACTTCTTTCTTTAATTTCTCTAGTATTAATTTTTATCCAATTTCCACGGTAGACGTGTAAGTTGTTATTTACTTGTTTTCCAAGTTAAAGATGGATAATTAGAGAGACAATTAGAGAGACAGTATTGATCCAGGGAGAAATCCGATCGGCAGTATCTGGGGTCAGGAAGGATTTTTTTTTTTCCTTTGAGACGATTGGCTAAGTCTCACTTTTTTTTTTGTAATGTTTATCCAGATAACTTGTGGTTTTCTACGTTTGCCAATGGGTTTCTTCCAGGCAGATTACGTCTGCCTTTTCCTTATAAAAATGCTTAAAGGCCATACATCTCTTATCCGCTACATTTAGACCTTGGACATTCTGACTAACCAATTTTTATGACATTTTTCCCTGCATCAGAACTCTCGTCCACAACCATCTCAGGCTCAGAAGCATAACAAAGTCAAAAAAAAAAAAAACTATAAAACACAAAATAAAAAATAAACAATATATAACAACTTTCGTAGGAAGTACCATTCTCCATCCCCATCCACCAGGTCGAGCACAGAGTAAACTGAGAAAATGTCGAACTAAACTCAGTTTGAAGACCTGGCGGTGGTCAGTATGCATACCTGCTTTTCACTAGTTAAAAATAGCCAGAGTTTCCATGATATCAATAAGTCTTTGAAACTATGACCAATTAGAGTTTATTCAAAAGTAGCAATTCCAAAGGACTCACTTTTCCCCTCAATTATCCTTAATGATACTTTATGAGAATTAAATCAATTCTAAGGCTTGTGTTCTTACCACGTTAACAAACTCAATGTCATGCTTTTCCGCAGTAACTTTTTAGCTATGTCACATTCAGAATACTTTATTTGCAAGTAATGTTTTTATAATGCACCTTAAAATAAAAAAGCTCTTGCATTTTCCTTATGGGTTGTAACCTTGATCAGAAGCTGCAATATGGAGATTTCAGTTCTGCAGCTGTGTCTGACAGATTAAGCATTCTGTAATGAATTAATTCCCTACATGCTTTATCATTTGCATATTGTTCGTTTAGAAGAGACAATTAGTAAGACAATTCCATTTGGCTAGCAAATTTGGAAAATAGTTTTTTATGGAGAAATAAACAATGTTAAATGTGAATGAAATGAGTTAAACTAACAACTTAGAGATATTTCACTTGCAATAAAAAATATATTGAAGGTGACTTTCCATAAAGCTGACATACCTGGGCCCCTATTCATTTGAGCAATTGTTAGTTACTGGAGCCCATAACGTAGCCCGTAAACTAATTTGCTATTCAACTGGCATCTTTTAGCTACCTGCAAACGATCTACAGGTTACTGGCTGCAGTTGCCAAAATCGTAACACCGACCCATCTAAGCCTTTGATCTTTCAAGCCTGTAAATGTTACAATTGTAAATCACTATTCAATTGCTACAATTCCTCAAGCCCGCAAATATTTTCACACCTGTAAATGGCAAATGTAGAAGAAAATCCTACGAGTACCAGATAGGACTCACAAGGGAGTTAAACACAGCTTTACTTAAGTACACAAGCCCCTTCACCACGACAACGTAGGGATCCAGAAGGGGTTTAAGTGGTATATTTTAATTGAAGGAAAGTGGAGTTATATGTCTGACATCTTTAAGCCTAAGAGCACAATTAGACTAAGGAAAGTCATAAAGCTAGTTTTAATGATTTAAAATACTTTTTGATGCTTCTTCTGGTCCCTGGAGTCATCACTGACGTTTTGGTGAAGAATTTGTGCCAGAACAGTGGTAGGACTTACAATAACTGGTTGCTTCTGAGCTTGTTCCCTTTCTGGATCGTTATCTTGTTGTAGTGAAGGGGCTTGTGTACGTCAATGAAGCTGTGAGCTATACCATATATGATCACACAAGGTGGGCAGGTCATAGCAGAGTGGTCACACAAATTGCGGTCCACTGAAGAAGAAACTGGCAACCCACTACAGTATCTTTGCCAAGAAAACCTTATGGATAGGCACAACCAGAAACATAATGATAAATCATCTGAGTTTGTATGGGGAAATTGGAAGGTGGGAATTTGAAAAGATTCAATTATATGACAAATCTCCGTCCCCTCTCCCTTACTCCACTATCACTTTCTCCACTTATAGAATAAATGATAACTCCCCTCAGACTATAAGCTATCATGAAGTGTTGGAACAAGACAAGATGGAACCTTCGATACCTACATATTTATGATTTGCTCTAAAATTGTTTTATGTTCATGGCTTACACAGCTGCTAATGATATTTTGTTACATACTTCACAAGCATATGCAGCTATTCTTCACTACAGTGATCCTCCAACCGTCACTTTATTAATATTACTTAAGAGTATTCTTTAGATCTCTAAAAATACATACTAATGGATAAAGTCTATTTTGGGAAGGTGACTTGTCACTGAATGAAAAGCTTTAAATCATATTGTGGGAAAGCTCAGAGTGGTACTGTATATATAGTGCTTGATGTGGCCCATTAGGAAAAGCTGCTGAAAGTTAAAAAAATAATCAATAATTTAGTTATAGACATTTTTGACTATGCTGTGCCACCAAAGATAACAAATAAGTCCATCTTTAAATGTTTAAATGCTTTTATTTGGCCAAAAACATGCCTTTTAAAACAGAATTGAAGCCCTTAAATTATATGGTACATAATTACTATAATAACAAGACCCACAAAATGTACTGAAAACCTCAATTTTTGGTTATGTTGTGGTTTTTTGAACAAACCATTGAAAAGGATGTCAATTTATATATATAAAGGTCTGAAATTTATGAAGACAGTGTATACACTGACAAAACATCTGGGCCTGATTCAGGAATGATGAGATCTTCGCTTTAAAGGACCACGGAAGTTCAAGAAAATTTGCATTTGTTTGTCAAGTATGCACAGAAATTGTGACATTAACAGCTTTGTAAGCCATGGACATAAAAAAAAAAATTGTGTGCAAATCTGAATTTTTGAATGATGGGGTGTTAGTGGAGAGAGATTCTGGGAAGGAGAGAACATAGAGCCTTTATTGAGACAATTGGATAAGATTAAAATTGATGCCACATTCCTTTCCCCACACTAACTATTGCTGTTCAGATATGATAAATCCCACCTCACAATCACAACTTTCACACACCAATGCAACATGGATTCATCCAAAGTCCCATAAAGGCATCAAAATATATTTTTTTCAATTAAAACTAACTTTATGATGTTTTTTTCTGGTAAATGGGATATGTAAGTGAGCTGGAGTGTGATAGAGGAGAATTAGTAGTGTATGGAAAAAAAATGCATGAAAAAATACCAAAATAAGCATTTAAACATTTACCTTGAAGCTAGCCAGAAATCTCTTTTAATTTCTGTCAGTGAACCTTAGGGTTAGCACTCTACAAACCCAGGCTAATATGGTATACAATTTGAAAAATAGTTTTGACCAATCAGGAGGAAGGACCCCACCAACCATCATTTCCTTTAGAGGTCACATACTGTACCCTGCAGGGTACACTTTATGTAAGCTTCCTAGGGGTGTGCACATTCACATATCAGTATCTAGCAAATAAATATGTAAGTACATTCAACTTTTCAATACAATACATATTTTCTACTAATCAGTAGCTGTTTATTAGGAAACATTTGAAACCCAGGAGACTTACATATCCCTTTAATTATGCTCTTAATCAGACTAAGGGTTTTCAAACATATATATTTTTTTCATTGCACAATGGTCTTTAAAGGGACAGGCTTCTCATTAGAGTATATAAAACTATTGGTATTTCCTGGAAATTATTAACTAAAATATGATCTTTCCAACTTGAAAATGAGGGTCCATAAAATAACATGGATATTGGCGGGTTCATCACAGAATTAGATTGTACACAGGAGAGGGACTCATTATGGGTTTCATTTTTCTTATATACATATTTAAGCACTGTTAATACTATTTAAATGCTATTTTATTCCTATATATAGAGCAAAACAATCAACAGACACTCCAGTATATGAAGTTGGACATGTTTGCATAAAATATAAACAAGTAAGTAGACTAAAATAGGAGGGGAGGGAAGGACAGCACAGAATCTCATGGTGTAGTATTTTTAAGCCTTGATAGAGACACCCATAGTTATAGTTAGGCTTAAGGGGTTAATGGGGTATAGTTAGGGTTAATAGTGTAGTGTAGTGCTTAGACTTTGTCATGAGGGTCCTGGAGGGTTAACTTAGGGGTTAATAGTGTCCTATAGGGTCTATATAGACCCCTATTGAACTGAGGGCGTTAATTTTAGTCTCATGGGGGTCTATATTGACTTCCATGAGTGAAGGGGTTAATTTTAGGTGCCAGGGGTACCTATAGTACCCCGTGGCAGGGGTTAAAAGTTGTATTGATTGCGGATCCTTTAAGGACCTTTAAGGTTATTTTCAGGACCGGGGCAGGGCGGGAAATTTGAATTTTTAATGCAACGGGGGCCACGATGGGGACCCCCACTGCAAGGGTTAATGTGGGGACCCGATGGGGACCCCGCAGCATAGGGGGTTTAATTTTACTTACAGTACCCCGCAGGTTGGGGTAACTATTTAATGTGCCACGGTCCCTTTAAGGAGCCGCAGCGGATCTTTAGGGGTAAATATATATTCAATGCAGCACTTTACAGCACTGTAATTGATAGGGGACATTAGGGGGGGGGGACATGAGGATGATATGTAGTACATTGGCTAGCTGGCACATCGCCAGTCATTTGTGGCCACAAGTCCACCAGGCTTGGGGAACGGGTTACTGCCTTGGGGGTCATCCAAGCCTGTAGTCCCGGGCTTGGATGACCTCCAAGGCAGCAACTCGATCTTCAAGCCCGGAGGACTCAAATGACAGTATTGGCTAGCAGGGATGTGTCCCCCAATGTGTTCCCCATCATTTATAGTGCTGTACAGTGCTTTCTTCAATTTATTTGTATATTTTTTGTTTTTACTTTGGCGGGCTTGCAGCCTGATCCGCGGGCTAAAGCTCGCGATCAGGTACAGGCTGATTGCCTGTCTGGCGATAGGCCGTAGGAAGGGGTGTGCTGCGGCCCCTTTTATTTGAATAGCAACTTGGAAGTAGGACTACGAGGGGCCGCAGCACCCTTGCAAGGAATCGCAGCTTTGCGGCCATTTTAACTGCCATTAATTGAACAAGGCCCCAAGAAGATTATTTTAATATTAAAAATATGTGAATTTTCAATGTCACTTTAAAGGACCACAGACCTAATTTACTGTTTTGAATAATTATACTTGAAAATATGCTTCTGGGGAATCTGCTATATTGCTTTTAGCAATCAGTTCCTAAGGTCAGCCAGCAAAATGGGAATATGGATTTCATTTACCTCTTCCCTTGACCTCTCACAGTGGACAACTTACCATGATGGGCACTTCCTTGATCTTATCTTTAAATGGGAACTCATTAGTTTACAAGGAAACACCCTCCTCAGGAAGAAGCAGGCAGCAGTAGGCAAGAACACAAAATAATTCCCTAAATCAAGAAAATTAATAAACAGCTGCTACATTGAAAGGCTGTATTTATTTATTTTTTTATTTCAAGTAACATTGTGCCCATTGTCATGTTTAGTTAAAGAAATACTAGTCTTAAAAATAAATACTGTTAAAATGAAAGTATGTGCATAGCTATACTTGATTTATAATGTTTAAACATATTAGTGGTTATAATGTCAAGCTCTTATCTTTATAAGTTTCTGTCATGATCCTCCTGACCACCGTTTGGGTTCAGTAGTTATTTAATTTTATGTTATGTTGATTACCCCATGTAAGTTAATTGCTGCATGTTATGTTGCTTCTCTATGTATGATTAACGTATGAGGTTAGATTCTGTGTCCACTCTCGCTGATGACAGTTTAAATTCACACTGGAAGCTTTATTGCTAGTCAGTAACTGTCATGTTGAGAGGCAGTTAGGCCTCATTCAATGGCAAGCTTGCTGTAGGCCCTTCGTCTGCGGGTGTGTTGCGGGCTCCCGTTCGTCTTCGATGCTATTCAATTGCTCAAGCCCACAAGTTACTGTCCCAAAGCCAAAACCGTAAACCATGCTCTGGTTCGTAGCAGTGCAGGGCGGGAACATGATCAATTAAGCAAACCTGTAACCTCACATTTTAAAGCAGCTAATAGAAAATGAGACTTTCATTATTACGGCAGTAAAACATGGAGGTTACATGTCAATCAATTAGGTTTCGGGGTCCGATATGCGATTAGACTCGCAAACCCACAAAATAAAGAATTATGAAAATGAATGCCAATACTGTTCTAGTCCATGTGGGTGTCTTGATATGTATTAACTCATAGATAGCTGAGATCGATTTAGCCCCCAGATGAAACATAAAAATAAATGTATTTTATTGGTCTTGAGACTGTTGGTCATTTAATTCTAATGTCTGTCATCGCTTTCCCCGTTATTTACAGTGCAGTATTGATTTTTTTGCTATGAATAGGTGTTTAACCCCCTTGCGGGTCCTCTCTAGCACTCGTAGGATTTTCTCCTTCTTTTGCCATTTACGGATGTGAAAACATTTGGGGGCTTGGGGAAATTGAGCAATTGAATAGTGATTTGAGATTTTAGCCATTGTAACTCTTGTGAAAGTAAAAGATCAAAGGCTTCAGGAGGCTGTAAGTTCCGGGTTTAACCATTGCAATTTTTGCAAGCCCGTAACTCGTAACCTGTTTGGAGCCTGCAAAAAGATGCCAATTGAATAGCAAATAAAACACAGTCTAATAGATCAATAAACAAATCTAAAATAAGGGGAGGAATATACAATCTGTAGACAGCTAAGAAGCGCCTAACAGTCACAAAAAGAGTGTGTGAAAATAAAAGGGCTCTACCAGAATTTGTCTGTAAAGGAAAACAATACTAAGAGGTGTACAAAAAGAGACTAGTGTCTATAATGATGGGCGAGCAAAATTAATCAACTATCTAATCACATAGGGCCTCATTCTATTACCGTCCGTAAATCGGCCGTAAGGCTGCGATTCCTTGCGGGGGTTCTGTTAACTCGCGATTCTATTATACGGCCCCGCAAGGATCTCCTTTTACGGCCGGCCGCATATCTTGAAACCGGCCGTAAGCTGTGAAATCTAAAAACGCAAAAATAAATTCAAGCCTGCACTGTACAGCTCTGTAAATGCTAGGGATCATATTGGGGGACATGAGGATTAAAAGTAACCCACTCTCAAGCTTGCACATCAGCCCAAACCCGAGTTCAAATTAACTGTTTATTTTCCGGCTGCGGCGTGGGCGGGTCTGAAGTGCTCCAAGCACTCTGGACTTTTTACATGGATATTTTACTGATATTAAAAATAAAATAGTTTACGGATTTGAGTATAGGATAATTATGTGCTATTTTTTCTAACACCTAAAATCCCTTTATAGTCTTCTCAAAGTGCAGGATGGCTTTATTTGAGCTATTTTATGTGCTTAATTGGTGCTAGCGGGACCTCTTTCCTGCAAGTAAGCTGCGGCTGGCTTTTAACCTTGCAGAGAGGTTTCCCGGAGCAATTGAATTGCAAATAGGAATTTCTTACGGCCGAAACTCTTGCGGCCGTTTTAGATCAAAGGCTTTCCTCTGGCGCGAGCGACCGCAAGAGATAGCAAGGCACCGGCCGCAAGCCTGCCGGAATCCCCGGCCGTAAGGGAATAAAATAGCCAAATAGCTTGCGGCCGGTCCTTGCGGCCCCGCAACGGCTGCGGCCGCTAATAGAATGAGGCCCATAGAAATTAGATATGTGAATGCAAAGCAAAAACATAAAAATATATAATAATGTAAAAAAAGGTCAATGATAATAAAATCAAACAAATCAGTCCAGCGTAAGGTCCAGAGACACTTCTGTTGGCAGATGAAACCCTGGCAGTATCTGCTGATCCTCAAATAAAACGGGCACCGTCCATAGAAATGCCACAAGATATGAAACGATAAAAAAGGTAATAGGGGAGAGAAGCGCACACCGCCAGATGGTGCAATAAAATAAGTAATATAAAAAGACAATCAAAGCACTCACATTTGAAGACCTCAGTAGTATGAGGTATTTGTATCCCTTATATATCAGCTATAGTCCTCATAAGTGCAGCTCAGTTGTGGTTCCAAAAGCAGGCAATTCTCAGTTGAAATCTCAGGTGTCCATATGAGTAAAGTCCAAAAATAGATGGCAGCCTGCTGGTTGCACAATCCAAAGGGCCACAGTATATAGAACGCTGATATATTCAGAAAATGGCAAGATAAAATCACAAAAAGTCAAACGCGTTTCGCTCAATAGACTGAGCTTTCTCAATGGTAAAGGGCTATTAGATATAGACCTTCACCAACCAACAGGCTGCCATCTATTTTTGAACTTTACTCATATAGACACTGAAGATTTCAACTGGCATCTATTACTGTGTACCCAGGGCCGTATCTACCTTTTTGTGGCCCCAAGGCAGCGAAGTGGAGGAGCCCAAGCATGCAAGGTATGCATGAACCCAGTTTGCCATGTCTGTACATGTAAGATCCTTTTCCTGATGTAACTGTCTTGTTCTAAGTTGTTACCCCCTCCCTATAAGTCAGTCTATGAACTGCAACATTACATTTTTTTAAGCCAGGAACCATTTTTTTAAGAAGTTGTTCCCTTCACAGGGAAGCGCCCCTGGGCGGCTGCCTAGTTGGCCGAATGGGTAATCCGGCCATGTGTGTACCAGGTTATGAAGATGTTATCATATTATTATTAAATACTTATTTTTCACTCTCTAGACAGAGTTCATTATTTTGAGCTGTTTGTTAATTAGCAAATTATTTAATAGGCTGTGGCTTTGATATATTTTGTTTAATTTTACTCTACATAGATTCTTGACTTTAGCATCAAGACATAACTTGTAAAACATTTAGTGTAATGTATAGAGCATATCATGTGCATACCATCAGGGAAAGAAAAGTGTCCTTTTAATTGCATATAATGACACTATTTGGGGATACCTTTCTAATAGGAGATATATTGATTATTCTCTAGCCCTGACAATTCTGTATGCCATCGTCTGATATCATCCAACAGGTTGGTTTCATCTTGAGAATGGAAAATTGGCTTGTCCTAGCTGTTATTTCTCTACAGTAAATAATTTCAGATTTTCAGAATTTTATGTGTGTCATATGTTATGTGGCTCTGTATTCAAGTTTGCGGGTCTGAATGCTTGAAAAAGACGTGTGAGGGGACGTAACTGCATAACAGACACTGTTTTGACCACACAGACAGACAAACAAAATTTGGTACTAATTATCACATTGTTGTTGTTGTTCAGTCCTTCAGTCATGTCCGACTCTCGGTGACCATCTGGACGCAGCACCTGGCACATCTGTCTGTGTTTATGGTTGTGCTTATCCACACAGTTTTCATGGCAAATATAATGGAGTGGATTGCCAGTTCCTTCTCCAGTGGACTGGGATTTGCATGATCTCTCTGCTATGACCTGCCATCTTGGTACATGGCATAGCTCACAGCTTCACTAAGGTGTACAAGTCCCTTCACCACAACTAGGTAGCCATCAGAAGGGGAATTATTACATAAAAGCAACTAATTAGTATTTGGGAGACACTCATTTTTTTCCTATTAATGCAGCTCAAATAAAGTTAAATAGTTCAAGATTGGATCACTTTAGGAAAAATTGCTTAATACTATATATTTAGCTATTTTGTCAGGCGCTTTAAGAATAAATTAAAAACTTGAGTTTAAATGAGTCCCTTTAATTATTTTGTCTCTTCAACTTTAGTAATTTTATCTTTGGACTTGTACTGTATTGGTATTAATGTGGCATAGTGAAGTGTTTTGTTTTTTTCCATTTTTGAATGGCCTACTTGATACTGAGTGGGTGACCTAGTGTTCCAGTGGTTAGAATTTGTTGCTTTTGTTTAGGAAATAACAAAGTATTTTTCAGAGATATCTGTCCCTGGCCAAATTACCAATATTTATATAGTGTGCACACCTTAGAGAAATAATACACCAACACAGAGTTCTGGTATAAAGCTTTCTCTCGCCTAGTTTTATTACGTCAGCCGTCATTTATATAGTTTTAGTAATCAGATAAAAGTTACAATTAAGCAAAACATCAGGTTTATTCGGTAATTCATTGGTTCTGAGGTGTCCGCTTTTATGAGACCTTGATCAGGCATTGGGTTAAATGCATTAAGGAGTCTCTAGGTGTCATCCCACAGGGGGATGAGTCTTTCTCTCATTGGTCAGAAGTTTAGGACAAAGGGAAGATGGCGTTCTCCTCCTTGTGCTCAGGGTGTGGTAAGACCCGTCATCCTTAACAGACCGGAAATAGTGCTGCCTACATCTTGTATGCAGGGAAGTGACAAATCCTCCATCTTAGAGCTCCCAATGATTCAGCATTTATTAGTAAAACTTGGTTATACGATAATACTGCAAAGATAAGATATGTAAGTAGGTGCACGAATACAGTTATGCATTTTGTACTTATCCTAATCCATAACAGTCCCCCCTAAAATGACATAATATATTCATCACACTTACAGTTATTAGTAAAACTTACTGATTATAAGTATAACACCCTATTCTTATATCGGGTGTCTAAAACTAAATATCTTGTTATAATAGATATATGTCTTAACTATGGTCCTTCCAGAGCACTATTCTTTATGTCTTCTATTTCCGGATGTTGAAAGCATTGCATGTGTGTAAGTCATAGGTACATATCTTCGTTCGATCTGGCTTGCCATGACCTGACGTCACACCTACCCTATGACTTATGCGGCATGGGGAAAACCTAACAAGCCTCTAATATTCTAATAGTGTAGCTAGGCTTGGATAGGGACCATAGGACTCAGGTATAGTGTAGCTCAGCTCACAGAACACTCTCCTTAGAGCCAGTTACAGTCTGCATCAGAAGATGGGATGTCTTACAATCATCATTCTGTCCATACAGATCTATGTCTAAATCTTGGTGAATAAAGGTGGGGGAAGCCTTGTCCACAGCTTTCTGAAGGTAATTGCGTATACAAGGAATAATACAACATAAGAGGAAGGCTAACAAGATTATGACAATAAAGATAGCCATCCCTATTTGCAATAACACTTTCTGCCAGCCATTCATCCAACCAAACCCTGATTCCCAATAATCTGTAGTGCCAGAATTTTCCTTTAGTTCTTGACCAAGATTAGCCAATTTCTGGATTGCCAGTGTGATCTTACCATTTGGACCTGTATTATCAGGAATGTATGTACAACATGTGCTAGTGTCAGGAAGCATTTTACATACTCCACCCTTTTCTGCAAGGATCATGTCTAATGCCATACGATTCTGGGAGGCCATGTGTGATGTAGCCTCTAATTGTTCTGCAATGCCTTTTAAGGCATTCTTAGTGTAGTTAACAAATCGTTGCTGGTTTTAGTAAATGTAATTGATCCAGGCAACATTCTTGTTTACTCCAATCATTGGTAGCAGTGACTCGAATCCTGCTGCTACTTGATTACGGGCTTTAAACTCATCGGGCACCCCCCTTGGGACTCCAATAGAGTCTATGTACACATGAGAGTCAAAACTTTCTCTAGGTTCAGATGATGATGCATGTCTTTTCCTTCTGGACTGTGTCTGAGGAACACTAGCCGAATCACCATAATGGGTTGGAACAATGTGAAGGGGCATTATGGCTTTAGCTAGGGTACATTCCCCCCTCCACACCCCTGAGAGTCTAACTCTAAGTTTCATGTCCCCACATAACCAATATATGTCTCCCAGTGCTCGTGTTTGATTAATTAACAACGTGGATGATCCATCCCTATAAGTGTGACAGAACCCACTCGGGAACGTCTGTAGATTGAATCCATAGGAGACATTTCTACAGTGACATGTGTAGTTTCCTGGATATATGGTTATACCTTCACCAGGTGGGGGTTCTTCACAGATATAGGGTATTCTTCCTTCCACTGTTCACATCTGGATGAATAGACAAACTTAGTCTTAAACAGACTCAAGAAACATTTCTCTTCCAACAGAGGTATGTTGAGAGGGACTGTCCCTAAATGGGGCCTAGCGTGGCCACAGACATAACAATTTGTCTGGTTACTCTCTTGCACGCTATATTTCATCCATTTCAACCATACATTGAGGTCTGAATACCCTGTTTCAGTGGCTAAAGTATCTTCATAAGTTGGGTCACCAGTGGCAGTCATTGTACCAATGATATGAGATCCCGGTTTCAACATCTGTAATGCAAGTGGTAAGTCAGGATACTCATACATATCTACTAGCTTGAATTTACCGAGATATTTGGTGGTCTCCCCCTTTGTCCAAGCACCTATCCAGTATGTGTCAGCATCCATGGGACTAGGATTCTGTATGTTCAGAGTCAGTTGCATACTAGACCCAGATACCCCACTATTTAGACATCTGCCTGTCTTTAACAGAGTCAATCGGTCTAGTAGGGGTATCCCTTGGTTGTCTCTTTTAGTAGACGCAATCATGTAATGCCAGTCTGTTTCAGTAGTCCACCCTGCGTCATACCATGAGGAACATTCTGTACCAAAGAATTTGTCTGCTACACATAGGGTTATGGCTTTATCAGGGGAGTTCTTATACAAGTCACACTGTTCTGGGACTGTAGGGCACTTAGCAACATCACAAAAGTCAAATGTATAGGTAGCAACATGTGTATTACTTGAATTATACCAAAATGTGATACCATCTTTACACTTTGTAATGGTTACCTGCTGAGCAATATTCGAAATTATCATGAAGGACAAGACAAACCACTGAATAGTACTCATTGTGTTGGTTCCTGATCATCAGGAGGAGGAACCTTTTTACAATGGGATGCGTGGACCCAAGTAGCTTTTCCTTCCAGCTTAACTGATGTAGCTGTGATCAGTAGCACTTGGAATGGGCCTTCGTATCTGGGTTCCAAAGGGATTTTCCTCACAAATTTCTTAACTAGGACCCAGTCTCCAGGAAGTAGTTGATGAGTACCAGTGATTACTTCTGAATCTGGAATAGAAGAGAACACTTGTGCATGGATTTTAGTCAGTGCGGTGGACAGTGCAATCACATAATCAACAAGTACATCAAATTTTAGCTGTAGCTGCTGAGGAAAGTAGCACCCTAATCTAGGAGCAGACCCAAACAAGATTTCATGAGGGGACAATGCATGTTTCCCTCTAGGGGTATAGCTGACACTGAACAAGGCTATGGGGAGACTTTCAGGCCATGGCATACCAGTTTCCTGTGACATTTTTAGCATCCTAGATTTCAAGGTACCATTCATACGTTCCACCTTCCCGCTACTTTGAGGATGGTAAGGCGTATGAAAGGAGAGGGTCCCTCCTAGGGCTGTCCATATTTCTTTGGCCAGTACTGCTGTAAAAGCTGGTCCCTGGTCACTCTCAATCACTTCAGGGACCCCATATCTTCAGATGACCTCTGTTAATAAGCGTTTCACTGTTGTTTTTGCTGTCATGTTTACAACTGGGTAGGCTTCTGGCCATCCTGAGAACATGTCCACAATGACTAATGCATATTCATACCGACCACTCTTTGGCATCTGTATGTGATCAATTTGTATCCTCTGGAATGGATACAATGATTTTGTCAAATGTCTCTGTGGTGGTTTCTCGGAGCGGCCTGCGTTGCACTTGGCACAAATACTACACGATTTACAATAAGTGTTTGTCAGAGTAGTGATGCCTGGGGCCATGTAATACTTGTTTATTAAGTTATTCATGAGAGTCTTTGACAGGTGCGCTGGTCCATGTGCCCATTGTACTGTTGCTGGGTACAAGCTTCTTGGCAAACACAATCTCAGGTTGTCAACATATAGTCCATCTTTCAAAGCTGCTCCCTTTGCCTTCCACTTGTTCACTTCTTCTGGACCTGCCGTCTTTTGCAATTCTTTGAGCAATTTTAAATCTGTTGGCAGAGTCTGCATTGTATAGATGTTTAATCCTCCATCCTCCTCTCTCATTTCCATTTCCTGTGTTGTCATTGCTGCTTGCTTAGCCGTCTGGTCTGCTAGATGGTTTCCTCGTGCTTCGTCTGAATTTAACTTCCCATGTGCCTTTACTTTCAGTAGGCCACTTCCTTTGGCAGTGTTAGAGCCTCTAACAGTTCACGGATGGCTTTGTCATGCTTCACTGGAGTGCCTGCGGCTGTCATGAATCCTCTGGCTCTCCAAATTACTCCAAAGTCTTGAGTCACTCCCAGAGCATACCTTGAGTCTGTATAGATGTTAGCTCGGACTCCTGTCACAATCTCACAGGCTTTAGTCAATGCAATCAACTCTGCCTCTTGTGCTGACATGGAGGGAGGTAATGAGAAGGCTCGTATCACATCTTTTTCCATAGTTACAGCATATCCTGTGTGATATTTTCCATTCTCATCAGCATACCTTGATCCATCCACATACAGAGTGATGTCTGGGTCTGTCAGGGCAAGTTCCTTTACATTCGCAAGGTGTGAGGTTTCCATTTCCATTTGCTGAAGACAGTCATGAGGTGGGTTTGTGAGTCCTGGGACTGCATATGGGTCTCTGGCTTGTATACTGGGAGTGCTGTTTGCTTGCCAGTGGAGAGTTTTCTTTTCCA
Organism: Discoglossus pictus; assembly: GCA_027410445.1. NCBI lineage: Eukaryota > Metazoa > Chordata > Amphibia > Anura > Alytidae > Discoglossus > Discoglossus pictus. The sequence continues at coordinate 45,837,339 of CM050167.1, read as the reverse complement.
CTCCTTCCTCTTCCAACTCCTCTTCCTCTGCAGATTCCCACCATTTTAATGCGGCTCCCAATGTCTTCCATCCATCCGGTGCAAACTTGGATACTGCAACATGTGGAATTTCTGTATCCCAATGCTTCTGTATCCCAATGCTTGTAGAGCTTCTGCTTCTTGTGGGAGCTCCACTGTAAATGCACTATCACCTGCTGCATTGTTGTACAATGTCTTTAGTATTAAGGTGACCTGCTTCAATTTAGTGAGTCTTGCTTCATATTGAAAATCTCGGCCTGGAGATTGTTTATTCCACAGTGTGCAATATAAAGGGTCTTGTGTCTCATCTGTGGGCGTCTGGCTGCTTCCACCTTCCAGTAGACGTCTTTGTACATATAGATTGGTTATTCCTGAGTTTGGGTCCAAAATCAGGCTGTACCAAAAGTATCCATCTTCCTCATCTCCCCCCTCTGGAAATGGTAAGAGAGTGGCTGGATTGAGAACATAACATCTCTGCAAAGTAACATTGTCTGGTAGAAGGAGGTAACATTGCAGACGGAGGTGTCTAGCTGTAGTAATGTGCTTAGGTTGAGTCTGCTGTATGATGGCCGCAATGTCATGTGGTGCAAGAACTGTCAGAGGATAACCAAGGACTATGTCATTTGTCTTGTCCAGTAAGGCATGTGCTGCCAGTGCTGCTCTGAGGCAAGACGGTCCTCCCCTTGCCACAGCATCCAATTGACATGAGAAATAGCCAATAGGCCGTTGTCTGTTTCCATGGGACTGTGTCAAGACTCCCATTGCATGTCCTTCTTTTTCCGACACAAAGAGCTTGAATGGGAGATCATAGTTTGGTAGTCCTAGTGCTGGTGCTGATGAGATAGCTTTCTTCAGGGTGTAGAAATTATCCAGAGCTGTCTGTGTCATCTCATATGGCTCAGTCTTTAATACGTCATACAAGGGTTGCATCAGAAGGGATGCTTCCGGGATCCATGCTCTACAGTAAGATATAAGACCTAGGAAAGCATGCAGTGGTCTGTGTCCTTCAGGGACTGACAGGTCTTCTATTGCTTGTACTCGGGCGCGTGTAAGATGACGCACACCTTTTGACAGACAGTGTCCCAAAAATATGACAGTTTCTTTACACCATTGTAGCTTTTGTTTGGACACTTTACATCCTTGTTCTGCCAAGTGTCTCAGTAAGCTTTATGAGGTCTTTGTAGCTGTGGGAAGATCTTCAGCACACAGCAAGAGGTCATCAACATACTGCAGCAATACAATGTCAGGATTCGCTTGTTGCCAGGAGTCAAGGATATGACTCATAGCCTTGGCAAACTGGCTAGGCGAATTTTGCGCTCCTTGAGGCATTACAGTCCATTTGTATTGATTATGATCATGCGTGAAAGTGAACAAATACTGGCAAGAAGGATCAAGGGGAATACTGAAGAAAGCATTTGCTAAATCCACTACGGTAAAGTATGCAGCTGCTGGAGGTATTCCAGAAAGGAGAGTGTTCGGATTAGGCACTATTGGAGTGTCTAATATGGTTGCTTCATTGACTGCTCGTAAATCTTGTACCATACGATATTTTACTGGTTCTCCCTTTTTGGATTTCTTCTTTACTGGAAAGAGGGGCGTGTTGCATGGTGACGTACACGGGACCAACGCCCCTTGCTGCACTAATCTCTCTATCTGCTGAGAGATCGCATCTATTTGTGCTGGCTTCAGAGGATACTGTGGCTTGTGTGGTAGCTCTGCTCCAGGTTTTAGTTTCACTATGACTGGTGGCACCTTTAGGTGTCCAATATCTTCCGGTCCTTGTGACCAGAGTGTTGCTGGAATCTTGTCCAAGATATCATCTGGCCCTGTATTACAGATGCTATTGGCATCTATGTGCAGTAATATCGTCAGTGAGCAGAGTGCTGACGTGTCAGTGACTTGTAGAGGTGTAAACACCTGTACAGTTCCATCTGGGGTGAATGAGATAGATGCTTGTAGTCGGGAAAGAACGTCTGCACCTAACAGATTTAAAGGGCATGTGGAGGATACTACAAATCTTGCGAGTAGATCTGGAAATGGGCCTATTTGCATAGGTTGGGTTAAATGGTTGGAGATGGGAACACCATTTACTCCTACACAAGCGACATCAATGTCAGACAGGTAAGATATATCGGGCAGATCTTGTTTTCTTAAAACGCTTCTGGCTGCACCTGTGTCTATGAGAAACGTTGTGGGAGTTCCCTCTATTGGTAGTGTCACAATCGCTTGTGGTCCTACCTCGCTATCCCCTGAAGAAACTGCCAGAATAGGGGACACTGACACAGGCTCACCCCCATCCTATGCTGTAGCTTGAAGTACAGGCGCTGCATTAGTATCATCTCCCTGCTGTCTAGGTCTTGGCTTCCTGGGTGCCCTGTAATTCTTGCTAAGGTGTCCTGATTTCCCACAATTAAAACACTGTCTTGTTTCTTTCCGTGGTGATTCCTCAGAATTCCCCATAAGCATAGCTGTCTTCTTGGACGCTGATGATGCAGGTTGTTTAGCCGCTTCTATCTCCAGTCCTTAAGCAACCAGCAGTAAGGTGTCTAAAGGTAACACTCTATATTCTGGCCTGGATGTCAATAGGCCCTTTTGAATTGTCTCATGTAATCCCAGCACGAAAGCTGTACTTAATATCTGCGTATGTGTTTTATTATGTGGGCTGAAACCAAGGTCTGTAAATACTTGTTTGAGTCGTGCATGAAATTTTTCAACTGACTCGTCCTTCTCCTGTTTGATATCTTGTAAATTAACTGCTTGATCTGCCAATTTGTACTTTGCCCAATATCTTAACAGATCACAGAATTGTATGCCTGATGTAAAGTCATGCTTTGAATGATTTGTACCATAAGGATCTATTGCATTCCGCATAATAGGCCAGTATGAATCTCCTGCCTTGATTTCACACAAGCTAACAAGGTCCTCCCAGGCTGCCGAGTATGTTTTTTGGATCTGTGCCATCTTCCTATAGAAAGGCATAGGTTGTTTTTCAGGGTCTGGCAATGTGTTTATAAGGGAGGTGGCTTGTGTCGGGGTAAATGCAACGTACATTAGACTCCCCCTTTTCTTGTTTCTCCTCTTAGGTTTCACTTTTGAACTGGACTTCCTATCTGTCCATTCTTCCGCCCCCTCTCCTCCCCTTATGTCGTCATCCCACTCATCTGAACTATCTTGTTGGTGATGATTGATGGACAGAGCTTGTGCTTCCAGTGGTGTTCTGGGCTTGGGGAGGGGGGCGAACAGCGGGCTTATGGCAGAGCTGTGTGAACTATGCACACTATGGGGTCCAGCACTTGCTGGTGAATGTTCTGTTACAATTGGTGCCTCCACAGATGGAAATATCAGATATGGGGAATACAGTGTCCCGTTTCAGTCAATACTGGATACAAGCAAGTGGGATGTGCTGTTGGAGCGGTAGGAGTAATGGGCGGAGCCCCTTGGACAGGTGATGCGATGAGTGACATCACGTTATGATGGGCAGTATTCGGGGGTGAGTGCAGCTCCTCCTTCGTGTGTGTGTGGGCGCCATCTTTTGATTGTGGCTGGGTGGAATGTCTTTGTTCGGCAGTATGTAGTAGCTGTGGTACATTAGGGTGACAGATTGCTTGTATTGTGGAGGGGACAACGGGCGAATTCGGGGAACTGACCACTTCACATGGAGCATGATACACATACATTTTCCGTCCTTTCAATTCAATCTCCTTTTCTATCCAACCCTCCTGTGCAATCGCTTTAGCCACTCTGTACCACATCTCTGCACTTGGCAACAAACCAGAATCTTGTAACTGCCCTTTGTTATCTCTCAACACTTTACGCCACCCTTCTGCCTTCAAATGCCCTCCTACGACACTGGTAATAACACACACTTTGAACATCTTTTTGCATCGGCTTACGACAGCCTCACCCCCCCTTTTCTTAACTATATCCTGGGCCAACACGCCCTCACTCAATTTAACTTGATTCTGCCCCATATTTCTATATGAAGCAAACACGTATTTAGCAGCAGGGGTTTAACAAGGTAGTAATATATATATATATAGAGATAGAGAGAGAGAGGGAAGCTCTGAAGAAGAAGAAGGTCTGACTTGTTCGACTGCTACGAAGGGTTAATTCGTACGTCTTCTCTAAACTCAGACCGTCGTTACCGCCCTCCTGGGACTATACCTTGCAGTCTGTAACCACTTAACTGCTGGTAAGGGATAGCAAGGAGGATAGTGGACAGAGGCATGTAAATCAACAAGACATAATCGTATCACATTTCATATCATCATGCATTAATAACCAGCAGTGACATAACATGTAACATTATAATCAGCAAACCTTTTCCCACATACACGTTTAACCCCCCATAGTGAATGACAGACGTCTCTTGGGGTTATCAGGCTAGCAAGGCTTGAACATCATGACCCCCAAGAGATATTCATCTATCCAGCATGCATAGACCCTTCCCAGGAAAGTATGCAAAGCAATCCCAATCCCCAGGGCAAGTATATGCAAGCCTGAATGTGCAATTTCTCTGTGTTATGTGCGTCTCTGGGCACAAGTCATCCGTCTTCAGAGCCTGTCACACATACACGTGTATGCCCCCCGAATCACAATATCTGAAGAATCACAGTCACTTAATCATGCTACCAACAGACACACACAGGCGACAGATATCACTATCTCTTGTACAGGATTCAAATTGACTTGAGGAAAGCTATTACCTGTACTTTTGTAACCTCCCCTTACAGCGGAGCTGGACAACGGGCAGAGTCCCAGGAACAGGTCTACACGGATAAGGTACTAATCATGTCCTTACCGTGTACCGGAGGTGATCAGGCTCCGCCTGTTCCCATGAAGTCCGTCCGAACTCCTCGTGTCCGCTGCGGTTCGGTTAAACCTCAAGTCCCTGGACGGGCGCCATTTTGTTTAGGAAATAACAAAGTATTTTTCAGAGATATCTGTCCCTGGCCAAATTACCAATATTTATATAGTGTGCACACCTTAGAGAAATAATACACCAACACAGAGTTCTGGTATAAAGCTTTCTCTCGCCTAGTTTTGTTACGTCAGCCGTCATTTATATAGTTTTAGTAATCAGATAAAAGTTACAATTAAGCAAAACATCAGGTTTATTCAGTAATTCATTGGTTCTGAGGTGTCCGCTTTTATGAGACCTTGATCAGGCATTGGGTTAAATGCATTAAGGAGTCTCTAGGTGTCATCCCACAGGGGGATGAGTCTTTCTCTCATTGGTCAGAAGTTTAGAACAAAAGGAAGATGGCGTTCTCCCCCTTGTGCTCAGGGTGTGGAAAGACTCGTCATCCTTAACAGACCGGAAATAGTGCTGCCTACATCTTGTATGCAGGGAAGTGACAAATCCTCCATCTTAGAGCTCCCAATGATTCAGCATTTATTAGTAAAACATGGTTATACGATAATACTGCAAAGATAAGATATGTAAGTAGGTGCACGAATACAGTTATGCATTTTGTACTGATCCTAATCCATAACACTTTTACTGCTGCGACCTGGGTTTAATTCCATTCAGGGAACCAAGAGGTCACACCACCATGAAGTCAAGCAGGAATATCAGGAGCTGTGTGCTGTGGCCCACGGGAGAAAGAACTGGCAACGCACCACAGTATCTTTGCCATGAAAACCAAGTGCATCAGCATGGACATAAAGATGCCCCTGGTGTGTTATAGTCCATGAGGTCGCAGAGAGTCGGACACGACTGAATGACAAAACAACAGCTTGATTTTACAATAATTTATTTTCACTATATCACTATTTTTACAAGATGCACATGTCTAGGTTTATGTCTATGTATGTGACGATATGTTTTTATTTTATTAAAATGTTCAATCACTGGCTTTCCTGGTGGCTTTATTTATACAGTGTAATAAGTATTCATGATCCGGTGCTTTAAATAACTTTAACTTATTTTCCTCAAGGGGTATTTTGAGTGCAAAATTACACAATAGCTAAGTATATTTATGAAGGACAGAACAGTTCTATTGCCAGGTACCAGATGCAGAAAATTGTTAGGGTTACTTCATAAGTGATTGAGAAATCATTCACTGTAAATACAGCACGCTAGGTAAAAACATTAAGAGCACAACCAATGTACTAAGAAGACCAGGTTTGCTAACATTTTAGACAATGTACAATGCTTTTATTGTATCTCAGAGCTCTAGTTTGCGAAATGCTAATGAGTCACAACATATCCCCTCTTTGTCTGATCTCAATTTAAACATGCATCCCTTTACCAAGTATGCACTCAGACATTCTTTGGAATATAGCCGCTGGGTAACTGCACATGGCTCCAAATAGTGTACACAAGATAGTAGACAGTCTGAGGCTCATGAGGCAAAGGAAGAGAAGAACAACATTCTAAGACCATCAGGAAAATCTTTGAACTCAGTGCAAATCTATAAGATAAAAATGAAGAGTACATTTATTCTAATGAGTAGGGTGAAGTGGCCACTCACAGGCTTACCTTGCATCCACTCAAGTTTAAATAAATTCCCCTTATTGTCTACCAAAACAGAAATAGATAAGGATTGCCCTCACCAAAGTACAATAAAAATGATCTGGGAAAGGGTTGAAAAGAAACATCATGCTGTCTGCCAGCCAATGAGATCTTTGGACTAAAGTATAGTCTATAGGCTTTACTTAATTTTCATGCAAAAACAATTGGTAATGTTAAAAAAAAAATCCGCTTTCACATGCTTGAAAAAAAAAATGTTGTGTTTCAAGTTTCTTTAATCTGTTAGCTATCATAGAAACTTGTCCCACTCCATCAGATACTGCCTCCCCAGCAGCACTTTCATATGGTGGCTTTCACTACAGACCCACCCCTAGGCTTAGAAAAGCTCAAGATGATGATGGGGGTGTGATCCCCACCAATTCTCATCCATCAAGTTCACACTATCTTCCTTTTCTCACACATCTCTCTATGCAGAGGTGGCGCTTCCACCGGTGCAGCTGGTGCAGAGCACCGAGGCCCTTGCCTTTGAGGGCCCTGGCCTTTGAGAGCCCCAGAGCTGCCAGGGTCTTCGGGGGCTACCCGTGGGCCCCATGGCCTTCACGGCCCTCTCGCAGCTTCCCTCGGCCCTCCCACTTTTCACGGGCCCTCCTGTGGCCCCCCGCAACCCTCTTGCGGCCCCTTCCCCTGTGTCTCCTCCCCCCATCTCCCTCCCCTGTTTCTCCTTCTCCCATCTCCCTCCTCTGTGTCTCCTTCCCCCATCTCCCTCCCCTGTTTCTCCTTCTCCTATCTCCCTCCTCTGTGTCTCCTTCCCCCATCTCCCTCCCCTGTGTCTCTTCCCCCTTGTGTCTCTTCCCTCCCTCTCCCTCCCCTGTGTCTCTTCCCCCCTGTCTCTTCACCTCCTGTCTCCCTCCCCTGTGTCTCTTTCCCCCTCCCATGCCTGCTGTGTCTCTTCTCCCCCACCTCCACCCCTGTCTATCTTCCCCGTCGTGTCTCTTCCCCCCCTCCTCCCTCCCCTGTGTCTCTTCCCCCTCCTCTTTGTCTCTCACTTCCTCCTCTCACTCCCCTGTGTTTCTCTTCCTCCCCTCTCCCTCCCTTGTCTCTCTTCCCCCCTCCTCTGTGTCTCTCTTCCCCCTCCTCTGTGTCCCTCTCCCCCCTCCTCTCCCTCCCCTGTGTCTCTTCCTTCCTCCTCTCCCTCCCCTGTGTCTCTTCCCCCCTGAGTCTCTCTCCACCCCTCCTCTCCCTCCCTTGTGTCTCTCTCCCCCCTCCTCTTGCACCCGAGTCTCTCACCCCTCCTCTCCCACCCGTGTCTCACCCCCCCCTCCTCTTCTTCCCGTGTCTCTCACCCACTCTCTCCCTCCTGTGCTTCTTTTGTCATTCCTTGCGCGCGCAGACGCGACCGCCTATGTGTGTGCGTGCGCGCATGCGAGCAAACGCGTATACTCTACTGCACCCGGCCACCGTCTATCAGCTTGTGAGCGCCCCCTGCCCAGGCGCAATGTGCATGCGAGTGCAAGCTGGGGTGGCACAGGGTGTACTGGAGTCGTGCAGGCCTCGCGATGAGCGCCGTGAGCCCAGTTGTCACGCAATATTAAAGTTGGGACCGCAATGAGCGCCTTTGACGGATCCCTGCCAGCAGCACCGCACTCACCTCCTCTGCGGCTCCCGTCCTCCGGCCGAAACTACTTTCTTGATCAAGCTGCGCATTTGCGTAGCTTTATCCAGAAAGTAGTTCTAGCCCGAGGACGGGAGGCACAGAAGAGAAGACGGAGGGCCTCATTCAATTGCAATTTGGCCAATTGAATAGGGGTCTAAATAAGCACATAGCATATTTTTTTTTAAATAAGTTTTTCGTTAGTGAAAACCTTGCTTTTGCATAGATGCTTACTAACTAAAAACGTATTAAAAAATATATGTTATGTGCTTATTTAGAGCCCTATTCAATTGGCCAAATTGCAATTGAATGAGGGCCGGAGTACGGAGCTGCTGGCAGGGTTGTATCCAGGTACGTTCTTGAGCTACTGGCAGGAACCAGGTAGTGCAGGGTGTTGCGAGGCCGGGGTGCTCATTGCGAGCCTTTCCTCTCGCCTGCACTCATTGCAAGCCTGTCCCGCTTGCGGTGCTCAACAGGAGCCACGAGATGTGTGCTTTCTTGGGTCATCACGTATCAATTGGGACCCCCTGCCACCTAACATTAACCCTTATAAGCCAGGAAGTCATAATTGAGACTCCCTTGCAGCTAAAATTAACTATGGCACCTACGATATACCCCCTAAGGGACAACAATTAACCCCTCATATACCATGGGGGTCTATACAGACCCCCCAGGACCCTCATGACACTCTATGTAAAAGCATAACTCTACACTACACTACTCTACCCCAATAAACTAATAAATAAAATGTAACCCCCTCTACCTAATTGTCCCCCTATTAACCAATACACCCCCACTGCCTAATTAACCCGCCCACTACCTAATTAACCCCTATTAAGTAATTAAACCTCTAATTATCTAACTAAACCTTTAATTACCTACTTAACCCCTAGTTATCGAATGAATTCCCCCTAATTACCTAATTACCCCCATAATTAACTAACAAACCCCCATAATTAAATAACTAATCCCCCGATAATTACCTACCTAACCCCCTAATTAATGAACTAACCACTCTAATTATTACATTTACGGTGCTGTTAGGATACTCGTAGTTGTTTTTTGGGGGATTTACATAGGAGCCTTACTTATCAACTTATACCGTAATAGCCTATGTGAACGATTTGAATGGGGTCCAAAATATGTATGCATTTTTTCTTACACAGTCAATATTTTTTGTCATGTATGTGTAATTTACCCTGGTTAATGACTATTGTCTTTTATATCTCCAATCATTCTCTGTACTAATGTTACCTGAGGTCAGCAGACACATGAAGATGAATGGTTTACACAATTCATTTCTAAAGTATACATACAGACATGGATGGCTTTATAGACAAATTCATATATACACAAACTAAATCCAATGCCATCATGGAAAAAGATTAAAGGACTTTCTGTACTTCTTGGAAAATGAAAAGTTTGTTGCTATTCCAGAAGACAATAAATCAGTTATTTTGTTGGATTTAACTGTCTGAGGGTTGGAAAGCAGAAGGAAGGCTATATTAACGTGCTTATTCCTGGAGGCACCCGATTACTTATAAAACATGGATAGCGCAGAAAAGAATAAAAGGAAAAATTTGGAGGAAGGTCACAGTTAAAACACATGGGGCCTCATTCAATTTCGATTTGGCCAATTGAATAGGGCTCTAAATAGACACAGAGCATATTTTTTTACAGAAGTTTTTAGTTAGTAAAGACCTTGCTTTTGGATAGAAGTTCACTAACTAAAAAACTCTGTAAAACAAATATGCACTGTGCTTATATAGAGCCCTATTCAATTGGCCAAATCACAATTGAATGAGGCCCTAGGATAGCATGCCAGATATCCTCAGTCCGACAAGCATCTGCATCTACTCTTAATATGGAGATTTTACCACTAAATGGGGTCAAAATGCAATGTTGTTAAAGGAAGACTTACATGTCCAAATTAAATTATATCAATGGAGTCAAAGTGATGTAGGACTCAAATCAGTGATATATTTCTTCAGAGGCCAGCAAGATCCAGGCTTATGGAAGTACATTTCTAGGGGTCAGCAGGTTGCTTCAAGTTGCCTGTGCAGTGCCATGGAAATAGTGTGTGCATATGCACAGTAATGCCTGTATACACGGATTTGCATGTCTGTCTGTAAGTGTGCATGGCATGCCATAAATATAAATAAACACATACCTTACACTTATGATTATATATAGTATACATCCACAGCCGGATTAAGACGTTTAAAGGCCCTAAGCACTTAAAAGTTTTTGGTGCCACCATATATATACCGTATTTATCGGCGTATAACACGCACCGGCGTATAACACGCACCTCATTTTAAGAAGGAAATTTCGGCAATAAAAACTTAAATTTCAAATAAAGAACTCTGAAGCAAAATAAGGGTAGATCAGAACTTTTTTTTATTAATATTATTAACACTTATAAGGTAAATAACGTAAAATGACAGTAAAAGCAACTGTTTTAACAAAGAAACTTGGATATTATATGTTTTTACAAAAGTTTACTCAGAAATCGCTGCTATGTGGGAAACTAAGAAACTCCCCCCCCATCCTCATCATCCTTCCTCAACCCCCCTATCCTCAACCCCCTCCTCAACCCCCCTCCTCAACCTCAACCCCCCTCCTCAACATCCCTCCTCATCCTCAACCTCCCTCCTACTCCTCAACCCCCTCCTCAACCTCAACCCCCCTCCTCAACCTCCCTCCTCACCCTTAACCTCTCTCCGCATCCTCAACCCCCTCCTCAACCCCCCTCCTCATCCTCAACCTCCCTCCTCATCCTCAACCCCCCTCCTCAACCTCCCTCCTCATCCTCAACCCCCCCATCCTCAACCCCCCTCCTCAACCTCAACCCCCTCCTCAACCTCCCTCCTCATCCTCAACCTCACTCCTCATCCTCAACCCCCTCCTCAACCCCCCTCCTCATCCTCAACCTCCCTCCTCATCCTCAACCTCCCTCCTCATCCTCAACCCCCTCCTCAACCTCCCCCCTCAACCTCCCTCCTCAACCCCCCTCCTCAACCTAAACCCCCCTCCTCAACCAAAGCCCCCCTAAATACCTCCCCCTCTCCCTTTCCCCTAACTTACGTGCCGGCACCCGGTATATGCTAATGACGTGGTGCGCATGTGACGTCACATGCGCGCCAGGTCAAGAAGGAGCGAAGGCCGGAGCAGAAGCAGGTAAGTGAGGGGAAAGGGAGAGGGGGAAGTATTTAGGGGGGTTTAGAATGAGGAGGGGGGTTTAGAATGAGGAGGGGGGGTTGAGGATGAGGAGGGGGGAGGGAAAGAGACACGGGGGGGTAAAGAGACACAGGGGGGTAGAGAGACACAGGGGGGTTTAGAGAGACACGGGGGGAGAGTGCCTCTATGCGTTATGTACTATGGGTCCTTAACATTATATCGGCGTATAACACGCACACATTATTTGCCCCCTATTTTCAGGGAGAAAAAGTGCGTGTTATACGCTGATAAATACGGTATATATAATTCAAAATATAAATAAACTGTTACAATGTGTATCCTTAACCTCTATTATTACTATTTTATTATTATTATTGTACTAGCGAAAAATGACGGCAATGAAATTGTAAGGTAGCTAATGCTGTTTGGTGTGTAATAATGAAATATATAATACATTAATAAATTAATATACTTTACCTATTTTGAAGCATTGTGTTGAAGAGCTGTCAATGTGTTTTGATGTTGCTGCAGCATTAGTGGTGTGGAGCTGCTGTGTAAGCATGCTGAATGTGTGCAGTGTAATACTGTGCGTGCGCGAGACCAAACCGTTAGCGTAGTGGTGTACTTCCGCATTGGCGGAAAATGGCGGGTAATCTGTGGTATGCGTCTTTGCGGATTATCCGTAGGTGCTTAGTGGTGTTTTGCGAGTTTCTTGTGGTGTTTTGCGAGTGTGTTGTGGTGTTTTCCGTGTTTAGAGTGCTGTAGTCTCGTTTTTGTTTTGTTCGTCTGCCATTTTTTCTCTCGCTTAGCGATTTTATTAGTGTCTAAACTCTTTTTTTTTTATTGAAATGAAGGTGTAACTTGTTTTTTTGAGATGCTGGATGGTTCCTCTTGCTGTAGGTAAGCTTTTTATGTGTGTGGTGTGTGTATTTATTGTGTTTTAAATGTTTTTATGTTCGCGTGTTGCGTGCGATTTTTGCGAGGTCATAATGTGTGCTAACGTGTCTCGTATGGTGTTTGCGTGTGTAGCCTCATTTTCGTTTTGCTCGGCGGCCATTTTTTCTGTCGCTTATCAAATTTTTTAGTGTGTAAACTCTTTTATTTTGAGTGAAATAAAGGTGTAAGTTGTTTTTTTGAGGTCTTGGATGCTCCCTGTTGCTGTAGGTAAGCTTTTTATGTATGTGCTGTGTGTATGTATTGTGTTTTGAATTTTGTAATGTTCGCGAGTTGCGTCCGAGTGTTGCGAGGTTGTAATGTGTGTTAACGTGTGTCATATGTTGTTTGCGTTGCGAGGAAAAGTTTGCGAGGGTCGTAATTGGTGTGTCGTGTTGTTTGCGTTGCGACATAAAGTTTGCGAGGGTCGCAGTTGCTGGCATGGAGCTGAGGCCCTCGCCCACTGCCTTTGGCGCTTCGCATTTGGCGCTCCATGCCAGCAACTGAGGCCCTCTCCCACTGCCCTCGCTGCGTGAGCCGCGGCCCTCGCTTCGCGAGGGCCACAGCCCGCTGCTCGAACTTGCGGGCCTTGCTTCGCAAAGGCCCGCAGCTCGCTATGCGAGCCGCGGGCTTGCTATGCGAGCCCACAAGCGTTAGCAACAACTCGCATGCTCACAACTATATATGTGATATATATGTATGTAATATTGTTGGAGCCCCTTTTATTTGGCATCAGCTACAGCTGCACCATTTGTAGTTTTGCACCATTTGCAGCTCATGGTAAATCTGACAATGGGAGATTTCTGTCGTGCCCCCTTCCCTTGATGCCCTAAGCACCTGCTTATTTTGCTTAATGTTTAATCGAGCCCTGTATACATCTGTGTTGGGTAATATTGGAATAGATACATAGCAAAGGGAAAGATGAGGAGTAACTGGGATGTGGCAGACACATAAATCTGAAAGTATTTAGTGCAGCATAAACCCCAAATACGCTTATGACTTACACAGGTAAATTTATCAAGCAGGGATATACGTTGGGCTAAAAAGTTGAAGTTATATATCCACAATTTCTTATGTTTTCTATAGTAGATATTTAAAGGGCCAGTTAATTCAGCACAACCTGGAGCACACCACTGTAAAGTTCTGCTAAAACATGTTGAAAAACCTTTTTGAAATAGTTGCGTTACTCAAAGAAAAAAATAAATGAAGTGTCTGTTTACATGAGACTGCCATTCCCTCAGAGAGACTCACAGCAAGAGCTCTGTGCAGAGAGCAGAAGCAGAAAAATCTGTGCAGATAAATGGCTGCTGGGATCAGCTATTGTATAGTTGGAGGTTAAATACTCCTCCGGCATTCCTGAAGTTCCATAAAAAACTATAAATCTTTTGTTCATGGAGTCTATTCCGGCTGTGTTAGTATGTGTTGTTAATCATGGAACAATCAGGAGTGTATTTGTAAACAGGCCTAAGACTTTAACAGCCTTATTAAATTGTGATTCGGCCATTTGAAAAGGGCTATATATAAGTACATAGCATATTTTTTTACAGAAGTTTTTAGTTAGTGAAGACCTTGCTTTTTTATAGAAATTCACTAACTAAAAACTTCTGTAAAAAAAATATGCTCTGTGCTTATATAGAGCCCGATTCAATTGTCTGAATCGCAAGTTAATAAGGCTGTAAATGTTTAGCTGTTATTAGCTTATACCTGCTAGGAAAATAGCTCCCATAGAAAACATAGGAAGTACAAGCATTTCATATTTAACTCCCCTGAACTTGGCTTATCAGCATTTATCATGTCTCCCTGTTTGATAAATAAACCCCAAACTGTTATCTCCTCATACTAATGAAAAAAACAAACATTTGCACTGAACAGAAACTAGCCGGCAGTGGAAGCTGGAAATTATTTTTTGGGGCCAGACAAGAGGTCACTAGTTGCAAACTAGGCAACTTAAAAAAAACCATCAAATATGTCGCCTTACCTTTGATAGTTTAATACATTTTGCCTGGAATTCTACTGTCACACAGCTTTGTTCATAGATGGACATCAGCTACTGAATGTACTTTTCTGTTATGCAGTTGCCTTGTGACATTAAAATATAAATAAGCCTAAATCTCATTTTGCCCATAAAAGCAATGTACTGAATTATGGTCTTTTATGATGTTAATGGGACATGGAACACATTTTTTTCATGCATTTAAAAGATCTTGCTTTAAACATTATAATAGCTGTGTTTTGTATGAAAATTATTAAAGGCATAACTAAGTTTCCTGGATTATGAATGCATCTGATAGAGGGGAATCAGTAGTGTATGAAAAAAAAAATGTTTGAATGGAAAAATACCAGAATAAACATTTAAAACTTACCTTGAAGTTAGCAAAATGTCTTGTAATTTCTGACAGTAGCAAATCAGAGTAGACACACTCTTGAAACCCAGGCTAAATTAGCATAAAATTCAAATATTTTTAGGCCAATCAGAAAGAGGCTCATGCAGCTGATACATTTGTATCACAATCTGGGGTTCCTGTTTGTGCTACAACGCAGCCTGGGATATGTATGTGGCACCAGGTTACAAGGTGCTGTATACTTTCATATAAGAGTCTCTGCGCAGCACATTCACACTTGACTACCATCCCTGAAGTTTGTCAGTTCTCTGCCTCAACTACACCTGCTGCTGGTATTTTATTTTTTTCCTTTCTGTTTGGCAGAGCTGAGCCTGCTTCTAGTACGTCCCTGCAGGGTGTCTGTTCCCTGCCTCAAGCCTCTCTTTCTGTCTCCCCTTGCGCTCTACTGTTAGCTCAGACCTCACCCAACCATGTGATTCCATCCAGGAGCAATGACTTCCTTTGTCAAACTCCATACCTGGCTGGCTTTCCTCAGTATATTTGGTTATGTACACTCCCTGTGGGTGTGCAAAGCTGGATTTTACTCTTGTGCCTACAACTTTGTAAGTGCACTGAACGTTTCTATATAATACATATTTATCTGATAATCACTGACTGTTTCTTACTAAACATTTGAAACCCAGGAAACGTATATATACTTTTAAGTAAAACCTTTTTAAACTTCATTGAAACTAACAGTAAGTGCACAAATATCTGTAAATATAATTGGCCAACAAGTATGACTCATACATCTCTATATCTGCTCACTGGTTGCCAGATCAGTTAAACACTAACAGCCCTATTAAATTGGAAGCCCGTCGCAGCAATGTGAGACCGGCAATGGTTGCAGGCTAGAAATTTGGCCGAGATACAGAGCTGTTAAATTAGATCATGGTGCAAGTTACCGGCTTGAGACGCAAACCCGTAAACCATTTGTCGTACATTGGATGTGACCATGATCAATTAGTCAAACCCATAGTTACGGGTTTAGATGGAGCCAATGACAACAGAGATCGCTATCATGTTACTGAAGAAATGGAGGTTAGATTTCAAAGCCTTACGTGCTTCGATTACGAGTTTCCATCGGACCTGCATTCCAGACATGATGCAATATTTATAAAGCCGTAAATATGATATTCTAGTACATGCGAGTTCCATTATATGTATTAACACATTGATTGCCGGGATGAATGTAACACGAAAATTACACTAAAATAAAATATTTTGTATTGCAGATTTGTGAGCTTGAGAATGTTGTGCTATTAATTTATATACCTAACATCACTTTAATTAGAAGTACAATAGTGTGTTTAAATTTGCATTTACAGTGCTACACATAGGACATTAACCCCCTTGCGGGTCCTCTCTAGTACCAGTTGGCTTTTTGGCTCCATTTGCAGATTACGGGCTTGAACACCAGTAAATTAGTTGCAATTTAATAGCGTTATTGGAACGTAACAGTTACAGGCTCAACAGATCAAGAGATTTGCAGGCGCTCAGTTCAAATTTCCACGTCCCGTAGCCTTTTCACGCCCTTACCCCACAAGTCGTTAGCGGCTTGCTTTACAGGGACAATTTAATAGCCTTAAGTCTTGCGGGCTATGTTACGGGCTACGGTTTTACACGTTGATGGAATTTAATAGGGCTATAAGTGATACATTATCAAATACCCTCTTTCAGAAGCAACAAAGACAAAAACAATATAATATATGTAGTTGCCTGCAAACACATAAAAAATGTTTTGGTATTTTTCATTCAAGCATTGAACAGTAATTACAATGTAAGCAGTAATAGTCATATTTACAGTAAAAACTAGTCACAGAAACATGATCAGCAGCTGCGGAAGGATTGCTACAAATCTACTTTCCCTTTGTATATGTTTAGTCAGTGCTGGATCTATCGTTTGTGGAGCCCCTAGGCAGTGAAGTTGAGGTGCCCCTCAAGGTAAGCTCGCATCCGTTTTTCCCTTTTCTGTGCGTGTATATCGCTCTATTGCTGTGTGAGCAAATCATCACATTTCCCCATAACAGACATTTTAACAACATAGCTACTCATACACTCACCAAGCTATTATTTGCTTATTAAGTGGCCAGTTTGTGAACTATTTTGTTTTTTCTAAGCCTGAGAACATTTTCACCGTTTTATAAGTTAAAAATGAGGCGCTCTTCAGAGGGAGGCGCCCCTATGCAGCTGCCTAGTTAGCCTAATGGGTAATCCGGCCAGGGTTATACTTACACATCCAATTTCCCCCTATCCAAACATATAGACTTTGTTTTCACAAACAGACCAACCTGGCTATTGGTATGTTACCATGAAGTAGTCATGTGGCATACCAGATAGTGTGACTAAAGTGGATTCTGAAACATTCTCCAATCTCATTAGGTAACATATTTATGAATGGTGTCCAGATATTGAAAAAGGAAGCAGTTCTTTCATCTTTGTGTAAAAGGGTGTGAGTTTTGTCAATATTGACAGGGGTGTTAGTCTAGTTGCCGACTTTTGGGCTTTGAAGGGCTTTTTTCTCCTTTTTATTTGTAGGTGTGAATTGCCCAAAGATAGTCCACACCAGAACTAGTGTAAAAGGAATGTTTAGAGAAGCTGTGCATTATTGGCGTACGCGTTTCAAAATGTGGTTATCTGTGGTCAGTCCCTATAGTGAAGGTCATCTCCAGGGTGACAGCATCATTGACTAGTTGATGAGAAATTGATGAGTTACATGTATGATGCCTTACCAGAGTGTAGTAAGCATAATGTAATACCTTGAATGTCATCTCACAATAGTTATCGGAGACCAGTATTTATCTATTTCCTGGATGTCTTGATTAAGTGCTTGGTCTATTGTTACAAATCATTCTTAATTCAAAAGTTCAATCTTCTTCTGAAGCATGAATTGCATATTGCATGGCTTGACAAGATGAGACAAATTGTATTACATATTATATGTCAATTTGTGCCAGTGAGGAAACACTGTAGAATGTTCCTCTGCAAAAATAGTAGGGAAACACCGAGATTCTCAATGGATTAGTCACACATAGCCAAAATATGTAAAGTATATCCAAGCAGCACTATTGAAGGACTTACCCAGGCAAATAAAGAAACATCACATATCTGCATGTTATTTCTTGTATTTAAAAGGACATGATTAAATATTAATACTAAATCAATATTAAAACACAGTAGACTCTCAGTTAACCGGCACCCATGGGGATTGGTAGATTGCGGATAAATGTAGTTTCTGTTTGCTTGGGAGTTACTATTAAAAGAGGCCTAGATTAGCTGCACTGGATGCTCTGCTATGTATATTTGTCAGTAATGGCTGTCCTAGCAGCAGCAGCTTTCACTCCTCACTTACACACAGGTATGTTTGGCTGGAGGGTGAGGTGCTGACCCCGGGGAATGTAATGCCAACACTGCCCTGGCTCATTCACTCATGCCTGTCTGCTTCCAGGTAAAACTGAATTGCAGAGACATACAGTGGATGACATCTAGGTGCCTGTAAGCATTTTGTGGCCAGACAACCTGGCTCCTGGCACTTGTTGAACCCTGTAAAAAAAAATTTTTATTTAAAGTACAGTATTTAATTCTTTTTCTGGTTGATTGAGTTCTGGTTAAATGAGAGTTTACTGTAGTTTTTCATATTTTGTTGTTTTTTCTTTTGCAAAAAAAATAATCTACAGTTTTTAAACATAATCTTAATCCCTCTGCAATGGCAGTTTAGGAATTCCTCTTGTGACATAACATAAATTGAGGATATGCTTTATTTCTTTCTCAATCAATCCTAGTTTATTGCCCGCTACACTTACCATATATTTGCAAGGCTTTTTAATGCAATTTTTAGTATGCAAATTGTAAGTACTTAAGGACAACTAGTGCTTATACAAAAAGGTTTACTTTACTTATTTACTGATTAGCAATTAAATCATTATTTGTACTAAAAGAACTATATACCTTTAAAATCTGATATTTGAAGTTTAGTGCTTTAGACTAATGGCTTTTCTCCCCATGGTATGTGTCCAGGGGGAGCAAGAGGATCTCACCAGGAGGTCTGTGCTGTCTCATTCTGTTGTCCTGATAGTATTCTTCCCTGCAGTGGCTATTGTAATCAAACCTACAACATCCAAAAAACGGTAGCACGACTTTCGTGCAAGTTCTAAAACCGAGATGACACATGCGCAACGACAGAAGTGCTTACACACTGAAGCGCGCCCGACGACAGCACGCACACAACAGATGCGCACGCTCTACCGACATCTGCACGCGCGCCTACAGTCTGATGCCTCCTCCTGCCCTCTTATGCTTATACTTAATATTCATAATTTGTAAGACACAGAGCAGGTGCAGTGAATCAGTGAGCATCTCATTAACAGATAATAATTGTAATGTTTGTTGAGCAGGAAATAATTGTTTTAACTTGTTTTAGACATTGAAATGTAAACACAAATGTACTATTTATTATATATATATATATATATATATATATATATAAAGTATATAAATAGTACATTTGGGTTCACACTTGAATGTTAGAACAAGTTAAAAAAACTTGCTTATTACAATGCATTCTGGGAAAATGAGCAGGGACATGCAAATGTGCCCACAAATGCTTTGTTCTTCAATCCATAACCATTTTAAAACATGGCTTCCTTTAAGCTTATGCCCGCTGCATTACACAGCACAAACACATTATCTATCAAAGTACAGTGTGTGTAACGTTTGCGATGTTGGTCACGCTTCACGAGGCCGGTTGCGGCCCGTAGGTACGCGGGACTTAGGCTGCAATGAGCGCCAAACAGTTGAGGCAAACAGGACTTAGTGAGGCAAGCAGTTGAGGCATGCAGGACTTCCGACCCGTACGACTTAGGATCAAAACCCCTTACATACACTGTGCGCCTCGCAAAATTACGACTTTAACGGCCGAACCATACCAAACTGAAAAGACATAAAAAAAACAACAAATATGTCTCAAATTAACTTACACACGCACCACAGTGGGAAAGGCAAGGATCCTGTGATCGAAAATTGCTTAAGCAAGAAAAAAAATGGCTGCCGAAAAAGCACAAAACTCCAAAAACGAGACCCAAGGACTTAAAACTAGCCTGAAGGACGTAAAAAATAGCCCTAAGCAGTTAACATTTACCGAAAGCCAGTAACACTTAATCCAAGCCACTAACATTTAACAAAAGGCAGTAACACAACCCAAGACAGTAACACTCAAGCGCCAGGCCTATAAACTACACAGTGGGAGAGGCTTGCAATGAGCGCCGAAGGAGGAGCGCCGAAGGGCTCGCGATAAGCGTTGAAGGTACAGCATTCCCAGCCTTAACATTTTATTCCCGTAATTTTTGACGGGCAAGTAGCTAGTCTATAATAAAGCTTGGCATGTAAGAGGAAAATATGTAGAAGAACAGAGTTCATAATTAAGGGATATCAGGTGGCCTACCAATTGGAGGCTAAGACTAGATTTATCAAAACACCGTTTTGTTATATGTTTATGTTATATGTTATATGTTTTATTTTGCTCATTGGACATGGATATGCGGTTTGTATTTTTCCAAAAACTAAATACATTTAAAAAATAAAAAAAATCAATGTTCATAACTTGAGTAAAGCATTACATATATATAGATTGCATGCACTGGCAGTGCTATTGCATAGGGGGACCCAGTGCAAAAATAAAATTGCAGTATCTTTGCCAGGAACGCCTTATAGATGAGCACAACCAGACACAAGATGTGGCTGTAGTGCTATGGTCCATAGGGTCACTGAGAGTCGGACACAACTGAATATCTAAATAACAATTAAAAGGAAGAAACAAGGGCTTGGCAAGCAATTGAAAAGAGAGTAATGTGTTAATTTGTGATTAAGTCAGCTATGAAAAAATGAAGGTGATAGTGCCAAGCATGCCTTATTTTTTTTATTTTGTCTACAAAAATATGCTGTCAGTTATAAAATAAATATTGTATTAAACATTACACATTTCTAAAAATCCCTGTTTTTATCAACACTAGAATATAATATTCCTTGCTATGTTTGTATAGGAACAAAATGGCTGGGAACAGCAGATCTAAGTCTTATAAACATCTCTAGTGAGATCTGCTCCACCCATCCCTTTGCTTGCAGGAAATGTTATACAAACCAGTTTGGGTTATTGATTTCAGCCTAATTCTCGCTCTTTTCTGTCACACTCTCTCTTCTTCCCCCCTCGCTCAACACGTTTCATAACAAGTTGAGGCTTTAAATACCAGGATGCATGTTCTGTAACACAAATAGTGATGTTACTCCAGATTCATAGAACCTCATAAATCTAAACTAATGTAAATGCTATGAAGCGTTTCTAACTATTACTGTTGGCCGCCTGCACTAAGTGTCCAGGCCAAGTGTTTTAATAAGGAAATGCTTACATAGCTAGCTCAGAGTGAGGGGGTTTGGCAAAGTCTGTTTTTTTCTCTGGAACCTAATTAATATTTTACCTGCTACGTTCAGCTGTCAAAATGTGGAATACAGATGAAAAAGATTCTGTGAAAGAAAATAAATAAACTAAATTAATGTTGATAGCCATTTCTCTGGAGAGCTGGTGGGAAGGCTTGGTCACAACATCTGGGAAGCACAGGAAGTGTTTACGATGTGTAGTGCATGAAAGTACATCCATCTAGGTAAACAGATATCATATACTACAAAAATACTTTACCCTCTATTTTCTGAAAACCATTCATATTTATTTTTTATATATGTTTTGATAAACGGCCACCCCGTTCAAAATAAAAAATCTAACATTAAGAAATAACTTTGAAGTTATTTTAAAAATAAATAAGGACTTTGTGTGAGCAACATTAGTTCACTAGCTGCATTTTTTTTCAACACATTGATTCTGACGTGTTTCCAGCATTTGATGCAGATTGCTGGAATTATTATAAATGTTGCTGTCATAACGGATTTTGGGACCCCTGAACCCCACAAGCAACGCTGTTATTTGGGACTTTGACACACTGAGTTGCTAATATCCAAGACTATTAAAATGGACATGATCCTTGTTGTAAGGACTGTGACATGTTGTTTTTGAGTGAAGTGTAGTGTGGGCCACAATAATGAATGTTGGGGTTACTATGTGATGTTATATGCACTGTACTAATGTAATTTTACTGATAACCATCAGAGATACACTTTCTGCCATATTGTGTTAGTGGGACAGCAAAGGGTTAAACTTAATGTTTCTGAAATAATTTATATGACCCCTTAGAGTGGCCAGGCATCCATTTCCTGGCATCGGGTAGTCATAAAGTGACCTAACCAGATATAACCCCAAGCTCTGGTGTATCCAGTAAGATAACCAGACCCCCTCATGCAGGGAATTAGGAAGGGGTGTGGGTGAAATATTTTGTGTTTCTTAAATACTCATCTGATTTCTCTGCTTTTCCATGAATGATGTTCTGATCTGAATTGCTGGGTGCTGAGATAAGTATAAAGTCACAACCCCCAGATTGCTCCTGTAAAAGCAGGAGAATTAGGTGTGTACTGAGCCCCTCATATCTGGGTTGTGACAGTCACTGAAGCCAGAGATCTGCTCTTGCAACGTATGAATGTTCTTGGTACTATATTTGTGCTATAAAACATTACTAACAGGCATATAGTAAAGGCGATGTCTCCAGCTAGTGGGTAGTGACACCCAAGAGTACCCTGATAACTGTCCAAGCAGCGACAGAGGTAGTGAATGGAGGGGCTTGGTACCAAATCATTTCAAGTCCCCGTTTGCCTCTTCTCTATATAAGGTAGGTGCCTGTAAGGGTTATTAAAGAAGGAAAACAATAGATGCATTTGAATAAATCCCCCCTAGGGTCACAAGATTACCTTTCTATAAACTAATTAAGCAAATAAATTCTGAGACCTGCTTTACTTCAAAAAGGGCCCCAACACTGTTGTGGGTCCCGGTGAATTGCACCCACTGCATTAGCAGTAGCTCCACCTCTGTATCCAAGTGTGCCAAATTCCCCCACACATCCTGAATTCTCACATGCAGTGGATTGGGAATATGAAGGAACCTTGTTCCTATACAATTAAAATAAGTCCCCTATGTACAGGGATAAGGCTCATACAATTTGTAATTGTGGCTCCTAAATATTTTCCAAAGTATCATGTATTATTATATTATTATATTTTATTTGTAACGCTCCTATAAATCTTGTGGCTCTTAAAGGTATATTAAAGCTAGGTGGGTTATGAATTCTGTAGAATGCACCATAACCCACCTAGCAAAAAGGTTAGCATGGAGTCATGCAAACCGATTTTGCAATATAACATAAAATGCGCTGGGGGTGATGTAGACACCCCCCCCCCGCCCCCCCGGCAGCTTCTGTATTGGCTACAGCTTCTCCTGTAAGCTGCCATGATGGGTACCCCGGTCTGTACTCGTACCCATGCGCACAGCGCATGTGCGTGCTGATTGGCTTTTCAGCAAATGAGCTTGGAGCTCGGATCTTTCGGGAGGGAGGAGAGAGAAGAGGGAGAAGTGGGAGCGGCGGCAGAGAAGGGGGAGAAGAGGGGAAGGGGGAGCGACGGCAGAGAAGGGGGAGAGGTCGGTGCGCTGTTTGTGTGCATGTCTGTGTGTGCATGCGTGAGTGAGTGCAGGTTTGTGTGTGCATGTGTGAGTGAGTGCAGGTCTGTGTGTGCATGTATGTGTGTATGCATATCTGTGTGTGCGTGAGTGAGTGCAGGTTTGTGTGTGCATATATGAGTGAGAGCAGGTCTGTGAGTGCATGTGTGAGCGAGGCTGGGGCTGGGGGAGGTCACGGGGCAATTCTCTGGGGCTGTGGGGTAAAACTCTGTGGCTGTTGGGCAATTATCTGGGGCTCGGGAGCTCACGGGGCAATTCTCTGACGCTGTGGGGCAATTCTCTGGAGTTGGGGCTATTATCTGAGGCTGGGAGAGGTAATTGGGCAATTCTCTGGGGCTGTGGGGCAATATTCTGGGGCTGTGGGGAAATTTTCTGGGGCTGTAGGGCAATTCTCTGGGGCTGGGATGCAATTCTATATGGTTGGGGTAGGTCACAGGGCAATTCTCTAGGGTTGGGGGGCAATTATCTGGGGCTGGGGGAGGTCATTGGGCAATTTCTCTGGGGCTGTGGGGCAATTATCAGGGGCTGGGGGGGAGGTCACGGGGCAATTCTCTGGGGCCGTGGGGCAATTATCTGGGGCTGAAGGGAAATTCTCTGGGGCTGTGGGGCAATTCTCTGGGGCTGTGCAGCAATTCTCTGGGACTGTGGGGCAATTCTCTGGGGTTGAGGGGCAATTCTCTGGGGAGTGGGGGCAATTCTCTGGGGCTGGTGGAGGTCATTGGGCAATTCTATGGGGCTGTGGGGCAAATATCTGGGGTTGTGGGGCAATTCTCTGGGGTTTGTGAAGGTCACAGGGCCATTCTCTGGGGCTATGGGGAAATTCTCTAGGGTTGCGGGCAATTCTCTGGGGCTGTGGGGCAATTCTCTGGGGCTGTGGGGCAATTATCTGGGGTTAAGGGGCAATTCTCTTGGGCTGGGGCAATTCTCTGGGGCTGGGGGGCAATTCTCTGTGGTTGGTGGGGCAATTATCTGGAGCTGGGGAGCTCATTGGGCAATTCTCTGGGGCTGTGGGGAAATTCTCTGGAGCTGTGGGGCAATTATCTGGGGCTTGGGGCAATTATCTGGGGCTGGGGGGAATTCTGTAGGGTAGGGGGGCAATTATCTGGGCATGGGGGAGGTCATTGGGCAATTCTCTGGGGCTGTGGGGTAATTCTCTGGGTTTTGGGGGCAATTCTCTGGGGCTTGGGGCAATTCTCTGGGGCTGGGGGGGATTCTGTAGGGTAGGGGGGCAATTATCTGGGCATGAGGGAGGTCATTGGGCAATTCTCTGGGGCTGTGGGGTAATTCTCTGGGGTTTGGGGGCAATTTTCTGGGGCTGGGGGAGGTCATTGGTCCATTATATGGGGCTATGAGGCAATTATCTGGGGTTGGGAGCAGTTCTCTGGGGCTGGGGGAGGTCACGGGGAAATTCTCTGAGGCTGTGGGGGCAATTTTCTGGGGCTGGGGGCAATTACCTGGGCTTTTGGGGTAATTATCTTAGAGTTGAGGCAATTATCTGGGGCTGGGGGGCAATTCTCTGTGGCGGAGACAATTATCTGGGGTTGGGGGAAGGTCTCTGGACAATTCTCTGGGGCTGGAGGATGTCATTGGGCAATTCTCTAGGGGCAATTCTCTGGGGCCATTCTCTGGGGCTGGGGGAAGTATCACCTGGGATGTAGACAAAACAATCAGGGAATGAAGGGACAGAAATGGAAAGGAAAGGAAAGTGTCTGACATCATGTGACTTCCCACAGTAGGGCAGACTACAGGTGATGACTGAGCATGTCTGCAAAATCCCAGGGTAAAAAAAGCAACATTGTATAATTAATGCTATTATCCCTGGGAATTTCAGGGGGTGTCAACATTAACAGAAAACTGTTTGCAAAAGCAAGAAATTCAGCAAAATTCAGGCTAATGGTTTAACTTTGGAATTTTTTTCAGACACTATAAATTCTCCTCTATCAGATGCATTAATAACCCAGCTCACATTAATATACCTTTAAGTGTTAGATATTGATGTCCATCCCTGCCTACATTACTATCTATTTGGTTCCAGTGAAATCAGTGTAAGTTGAAAAACTGTGTAAGTTGAATAAAGCTTAATTGTTACATATTCATTGACACATGCACGCCAAAAACATATGTAATAACATAACTGGAATAAAATTACTGTATTTTCAGTACTATGCAATTACTTGGGGCTTACATTTTGCTGCATCTGAATATGCTGAATGGCACTTGATCTTTTGTGACCTATTTATAGAAGTGCTTATCCTAAATGTCATACCTGAAATCAATCTGTGAAACCTGAAACCATATTGGCGACTTATTTTCTAAGGAATATGAACAATGGGGTAAAGGAATTAAAGATGTTCTGTAATGATCCAAATTCTTGTCTTTTAAGAAGATTAATTTTAAACAAATGTTCACTGTACTGTGATTAAAAACATTGTGATTCACTTGCAGAGAAAAGTGGCATTTCAGTTTCCACTGATCTACTTCCTGAAGTAGGAGACTTTAAATGCACAGGAATCTTCTATTTGTACCGTGGAAATGTGGCAGCTAAAACTAAGGCAATTCCACCCTGAACAGGAGAAACAGCAAACCCCAGACGCGTTTCGGCCTTTATGGGCCTTGTCAGTGAGGTGCAGCTGAACTCCCTAAGGCACAGTGAGCAAGGGGTTCACGTCTGGAGTCCCCTATTACCCTTAGGGAGACTAAACCCTAAGGGTAATTTGCATAAACAAAAAAAACAAATCAGAGGAGCTCATCAGAGAATGAACCAACCTTAATAGATTAGTTCTATGGCCATGATAAGCTAAGATAGGACTAATGAAAAGCTGATTCGTTTGTAAACACACACCGTTCTGTGTGTGCATGAAGCAACCCAATAATGATAATGAAAGAATGCAGTAAATAATAATCACATATAATAGTTGTCAAACTACAAAACGTCACGCAAAGCGAGTGGCCGCATTTGTGGAAGATGAAGGCTCCAACGCCGGCTGCAATGAGCCGCAAATGATGACCCTCGCAAAGCGTTTGCGGAGGTGGAGGCTCTATAGCGCCTCACTAGTGGTTACAAACAGCCACAGTATTGCAATAAACGGCAAAACCCTTCATAGCGCACATCACAAGGAGCGCCAATGGTGCTCATAGGACACAAACTACGCCAGGGGTCAGCCTTGCAATAAGCGCAAAAAGGAGATCAGCGCGGACCTTACAATGACAGCAAAAGCGCCTCTCATAACAAAAAATACACCAACCAAGAGGCTCGCAACGAGCGCCGAAGAATCTCAGATGACCAAAACACTTACTATCTGTGGCAAATAGCATTACCTGCCTTACAATTATATTGACCCGTCATTTTTGACGTGCAAGTCGCTAGTTGCATATAAATGTGAAAAATATAAAGGCTGTGTATTTTTTTACTTCCTAAAAACTTTTTGCACCTTATCAAAATGAGTTATTTAAAGAACCGTATAGAAAAAATATAAATATTGGTCCTTTAAAAGGTTGGATACTACTGGTATAGAGAGCGCAGATAACAAAGGGGCAGCCGCAGGAGATACACAGATTTATTCTTTAATGCACATAAATAAAACCATTTTTAAAAGGCAATAAAAATGCCATATATTGGCATTTTTATGACAGTGAAAAAATAAAAAAGAACACTAAACAGGTTTGATCAATCGCTAGCTTCAATAATGGCATCGCCGCATAGTGTGAGGACATAAAGTGCAGTTATATGGGAGTGAATAGTGCAGAATATCACATGTAATTGATATAATCATTATAAAAAAAGCTTAATGTATATGTTTTCACATTATTTCTAAATCATGTGCCAAACTCTATAGTCAATATTTCATTTAATACTATTAATAATAATCTGATGTCATAGCTGCAATGTGTATGCTTGTTCACACTGGTAAGTGTTGCCGAGGTAGCAGCATATGTTCCGAGGCGAAGTGCTGAATATGCGCGCCAGCTAAATCGCACATCCGAACAACAATATTAAGATTAGATGTGTACTGTATCATCATGTATTATTATCATGGCAGATCCCACTTCAAGTTCTATACAAACCAATAATGTTGGTATTATGCCGCTAAGTGCCACATAATGTAAACAGAACTAATGGTCAGTGCTCCTTTTTGCTTTGTATATTTTGCTCTCTGTATTTCCACGCTCTTCAATGTAAGAAAAAAATACACAAAACAAGCTTCTCCACCCTTATCTCGATCCAAACAGGGTGTGGCAAGGGCTGGATCTACCTTTTTTGAGCCCATAGGCAGTGAAGTGGAGGAGCCCCTGTGAGTGAGTATGGAAGTTATGCACGGACACATTTTTGCCTTTTCTGTGCATGTAAGTTCCTTTTCCTGTTGTAACTCTCTTGTTCTAGGTGGTTACCCCCTAGTGGTCAGTCTATGAACTGCAGCATTTTGGGTTTTTTTAAGCCAGGAACCATTTTTTTTTAAAAGGTGGCGCCCCTCAAAAGGAAGGTAGCCTAATGGGTAATCCAGCCATGGATGTGGCTGATCCATTCTTTGCAATGTGGGTCGTTTCCCTCTTCCCCATCGCAAAATCTGACGGCTGCAGTTCCCCCTCCGCCGATTTTTGCATATAAGGTTCGCCGACAAAAGAGGCCATGAGCTATAAGAGGTGCACTTGAGACCCTTGGCGGCCGAGTGCCCGCGCCGAACATAGCAATGGCCTCACTGTCGATTCAGCGCTATTCTCCACGTCAGGGTGGAGAATAGTTTTTTTGCCTTCCCTGAAACTTGATGGTGTCCTAAAACTCACTTCGCCCTCTGGTGGATGGCACCTGTAACTGCAGCTGTCAGTGCTGCAGAAGAAATGCACAGGCAAAGAGGGAGAGATCCCCAATGTGTTAAAACTCTTAGGCCCTCATTTAATTGCGATTTGGCCAATTGAATAGGGCTCTAAATAAGCACATAGCATATTTTTTTTAAATAAGTTTTTAGTTAGTGAAACCCTTGCTTTTGGATAGATGCTTGCTAACTAAAAACTTCTTTAAAAAATATATGTTATGTGCTTATTTAGAGCCCTATTCAATTGGCCAAATTGCAATTGAATGAGGGCCTTATTGTTTTTTGTGCCTTGATCTTAACTGATGTATAGCGCTACGGAATATGTTGGCGCATTACAAATAAACAATAATAATTATTATTGTGAGCAATTAAAAATATTAATCTACACACAGGATGACTGATAACACTGATTAGTTATTAAAAAAATGACATTTTTCAAATGGAGGGAGAGCAGAACTGTGCTGCAATGTAGAAAATATTGCATGGCACAGAATATGGGAATTTACTGTCACTATAACTCTTTCGCTGGCAGATGGGTTATTACCTCAGTTGTTGTGGGAGTAGATCAAATTGCCTCATAACAAGTGCAATTCACACAAGTTGGTATATTATTATTATTATCTTTTATTTGTAACGCATCAATGTATTTTGTATCGCTAAGTACAAGGCAAAAACACATTGCACAATGGGGGCCTTATTATTGAGCTTAAAACCTAGTGTTCATAGTGCTTTTCCTAAAGCACGGTGCAAGATTGAAAACTTGCAAACTTACAATCTAAAGGGTTTGGGCATGGTACAGGAATGTGATAGATGCATTGTTCATATTGTGCATAGTACAAATCCAGAATGTTATTAATTGCAATCAATTTAATCATCATTTTAATGTCAAAAAGCTAATAGGATCGTATTTCATTTAATTATGAAGAATTATTATCTTGGCTAGAGAAAATAAATCACAAACTACAAACATTCGGATAGTAAACACCACAGATTTAGCATTGACCCTTATTATAAGGACTGAAATGCCATAAGTTTTTCATCACATTCATTGAACATTTTCCCTTTTCACATTAATAACCTTGCAGTTACTGCAAATATTACAAGTGCCATCTAGTGGACAAAAAGTATATATATATTTGGCAAATAGAGACAAACAAAAACAATAAATTCTGATCCTTTGCATCCCTTAGGTCCAAACTTACTACAGACTGCAAATATATCCATTGTAATTATAATAAGGCAACTTTCTGTTGGTATGTAGTCTAAATATTATTATTATTATTATTATCTTTATTTATATCGCGCCAACATATTCCGTAGCGCTGTACTGGGGGTTAGTACATGGCAAAAAACAAACTTAGCCTTAAAGAATGGAGGGCCCTGTTTTTGAGCATATAATCAAATGTACATAGTGCTTGTTTCCAAGACACGGACACACAATTGAAAACTTGCAAACTTACAATCTAAGGGCCTCATTCTATTATCGGCCGTAAATCGGTCGTAAGGCTGCGATTCCTTGCGGGGGTTCAGTTAACTCGCGATTCTATTATACGGCCCCGCAAGGATCTCCTTTTACGGCCGGCCGCATATCTTGGAACCGGCCGTAATCTCAGAAATATAAAAACTCAAAAATAAATTCAAGCCTGCACTGTACAGCTCTGTAAATGCTAGGGATCATATTGGGGGACATGAGGATTAAAAGTAACCCACTCTCAAGCTTGCACATCAGCCCAAACCCGAGTTCAAATTAACTGTTTATTTTCCGGCTGCGGCGTGGGTGTGTCTGAGGTGCTCCAAGCCCTCGTGACTTTTTACATGGATATTTTACGGATATTAAAAATAAAATATTTTACGGATTTGAGTATAGGGTAATTATGTGCTATTTTTTCTAACACCTAAAATCCCTTTATAGTCTTCTCAAAGTGCAGGATGGCTTTATTTGAGCTATTTTATGTGCTTAATTGGTGCTAGCGAGACCTCTTTCCTGCAAGTAAGCTGCGGCTCGTTTTTAGCCTTGCAGAGAGGTTTCCCGGAGCAATTGAATTGCAAATCTCTTGCGGCCGTTTTAGATCAAAGGCTTTCCTCCGGCGCGAGCGGCCGCAAGAGATAGCAAGGCACCGGCCGCAAGCCTGCCGGAATCCCCGGCCGTAAGGGAATAGAATAGCAGAATAGCTTGCGGCCGGTCCTTTCGGCCCCGCAACGGCTGCGGCCGCTAATAGAATGAGGCCCTAAGGGTTTAGGTGTGATACAAGAGGGTGACAAATACAAAATGGCAACGTGAATGCAATTTGTTTAGTCAATTGGAGGGGTCTGTGAGCTGTACTGTAGATTGTGGGTGTGAGTGTTATTAAGCTGTGGAGTGTGCAGTTGTAATTATAAAGGCTGAAGGTGATAAGATGTTTTAAACAGGTGTGTTTTTAGTAATTATTAAAGGTTTTGAGGCAGGAAGTTAATCTAATGGAGCGAGGCAAGGAGTTCCAGATAGTAGGGGCTGCACGAGAAAAGTCCTGAAGACGGGAGTGAGAGGAGGTGATGAGAGAGGAGGAAAGAAGAAGGTCGTTAGCAGAACGAAGGGGGCGGTTGGGAGAGTATTTTGAAACAAGAGCAGAGATATAAGGGGGTGCACTGTTGTTGGGGGCTTTATATGTTAGGGTCATGATTTTAAATTTGATTCGGGAAGCTATGGGAAGCCAGTGGAGTGATTGACAGAGAGGAGCTGCAGACACTGATTGTTTGGTATTGAAGATGAGTCTAGCGGAGGCGTTCATTATGGATTGGAGGGGAGACAGACGAGAGATGGGTAGGCCAGCAAGAAGGGAATTGCAGTAGTCGAGTCGAGATATGATGAGAGAGTGTATTAGAATTTTAGCTGTGTCTTGTGTAAGATAATGACGAATTTTGGAGATGTTTTTTAGGTGAAACTGACATGATTTTGTTGTTGATTGGATGTGAGGAATAAAAGAGAGGGCGGGATCTAGTAGAACCCCAAGACAACGTGCCTGGGAGGTGGGAGTGATGATGGTGTTGTCAACAGTGAGAGATATTTGAGGTGTGGAAGCTGTAGTAGAGGATGGAAAGATTAGGAGTTCAGTCTTTGACATGTTGAGTTTGAGTTGACGGGTAGACATCCAGGAGGATATGCTAGAGAGGCAGTTGGAAACTTGAGCTAAAAGAGAAGGGGATATATCGGGTGCAGAGAGGTAGATTTGAGTATCATCTGCATAGAGATGATACTGAAATCCAAAGGATTTTATGAGGGTGCCAAGGGAGGAGGTGTAGATGGAGAAGAGGAGGGGGCCTAGGACAGAACCTTGGGGAACGCCAACAGACAGAGGGAGAGGTGAAGAAGAGGTGCCAGAGAAGGGAACACTAAATGTACGATCTTTTAGATAGGATGTGAACCATGAAAGAGCTGTGTCCTGGATGCCAAATTAACGGAGAGTTTGGATTAGAAGAGGGTGGTCAACTGTGTCGAAGGCAGCAGAGAGGTCCAGGAGAATTACAATGGAGAAGTTACCCTTTGATTTGGCGGATATCAAGTCATTGGTGACTTTTGTGAGGGCTGTTTCTGTTGAGAAGAGAATCATAAAGCAAAAAATAGAATTGCATGTCTCTCTAATGTAATGACAAACTGAGGTCAGATTAAAAATGTATATGAACTGCTAATGGTGCTTTTATGTAACTTGCATTTAATCTGCTGTCGGACACCCATGTTCACTGCCACATGGTTTACACGTGTTATCTTCAATGCATACCCACTTTTTAGGAGCATAGGAATACCAGCCCCATGTGTTGGCAATGACTATCTTAGATATAGCAAACTGTTTATTGAGATAAATAAGCTAGCAAATGCTCATTTAATATATTGAACCATTTCAATAACTTCCAAAATTCTGTCTCCATAAGGCAGGGGTGTCCAAACTTGGTCCTGGAGGGCCGCACACAGGCCTGGATTTGAGGATTTCCTTTCTGTGCACAGGTGAGTTAATCGGGATGACTGAAGAAGTAATAATCTCACCTGCTTGCAGCAAGGATATCCACAAATTCAGGCCTGGGTGAGGCCCAGCAGGACCGAGTTTGGACACCCCTGCCATTAGGTATTAGACATCAGTTATGCATTCCCTTCACAAAACAAGGGAGCAGTGGGAACCCATTAAGCACTGCAAAGATCAGTTAGACAGAGCTAAAATATAAAAGATTGTGTTTTGTATTATGTATGGATCTGATAGATGAGAATCAGTAATGTATGCAATCAAGTTTTGCATGAAACAAATCCCAAAATAAATATTAATACAATTATCCTAACATTTGCATCATGTCTTCAGTTTTCTGGCAGTTGATTTCAAGAAGGAATGGACCTGGAAATCCTAGCTAAATCAGCATAACATTCCTAATTTGTCGGAGGCAGCTACAATATTGTAGCAAGTATGGGGATTCAGACTCTGCAGCAAGGCACCATGGGGTGTGTAGTCTTTTGGTACCACCAAATACCTGTCTCCTCCCTGAAAAGAAGCAGCTCAGGCAGGATTTCTGCATTGTGCTGTTGTTGGCTTGAAGGTTAGTATAGGGTTAAAAATTTACTTGAATGCAGTGTTTCTATTGGTAAGTACCTATGTAGGCATCTCTAGGGGTGTGGAGACCATTTTATTTAAATAAAATAAATCTGTATGTGTATAGGATGGATCAATGTAATGTGTGTGTCTGATATAATCAGCATGTGTTAGATTAGAAAAGGGTAAAAACAGGGAAACTTCCAGATACCTTTAACACTACAAAAAAAAAAATGTTTTGCATGTACAATTAGTGACCTTAAGTTTAGAAACTAGCATTAAAACTAGATTCAGAGTAAACTGTTTGTTACTCTGCCTGAGAGCACTGAGAGCAAGTGTTCATTAAATCAATTAGCTGTGCTTGCATGGGCAGTTTGCACTAAAAAGCAGTCTTTATGAGTACTATATATAATACAAACCAATGAAATGCACTAATTATTTAAATGCCTAATTTACAAGATATTGGTCTTATGTTTATATACTTTGATATGTAACAACTTGCCATAGCAAGTATCACACAAATAAAAACGTGTTCTGTCTCAGTTTTAGAAACTCTGCTACCATTTCTCAACAAAAAAAAAGTACTTGTGGAGTGAGCTGCATGTGGAATAAGAACGAGAAGACAACAAAAGGACCCCCCTCCAATTATAGGATCTCTGTAGTTAAGGGAAAACTTTACATTGTCAAAACATACAATTAGCATTAGCAGCCATGAGCATAAAAGCATTTTTAAATTTTAACAGACTCTGGCCTTTATTCAACTGCAAACCCGCCCAGTTGCCTTCATACCAGCCGTAAGTCTGAAAGCTTGAAATTTGCAACAGTTACAGAGCGATTAAATTGATCAATTTCGCAACTACCTGGCCGAAAGCCAAAACTGTAAACCACGCACCTGTAAGTAGCATTTCAGAGCGTGATCATATTAAGCACGTAGCTATCGATTTAGAAAGAGCCAATAGTAAATGAGACCTTCATCATGACGTCAGTAAAGCATGGAGGTAACACATCAATCAATTATCGTTTAGAGGTCCAGAATGCGATCAGACTCGCAATCCGTCAATGTACAAAATAATAAAAATGAGTGACGATACTGTTATAATCCATGAGGGTGGCTTGATATGTATTAACTACTTGATTACCCAGATTAATATAACATGGAAATTAAACATTAAAAAAAGAATTTTTGATTGCAGATTTGCGAGTTTGAGACTGTTGTGCAATGAATTATAATGTCTATCATCGCTTTCCACGTCTTTTAAAGTGCAGTATATATTTTTTATTCACTTTTACAGTGCTGCAGACAGGTGTCAAACCCATAGTTACGGGTTTAGATGGAGCCAATAGTAAAAAAGGTCTTCACGGGTTTGAATTACGAGTTACGATCGGAACCGCATTACAGAAATAATGCAATATAAATACATCAGTAAATATGATATTCTAGTCCATTTGAGTTCCATTATATGTATTAACACATTGATTGTCGGGATCGATATAACACAGAAATTAAAAATTAAAATAAGTATTTTATATTGCAGATTTGAGAGTTTGAGAATGTTGTGCTATTATTTTCAATACCTAACATCCCTTTCCCTTTAATATTAAGTACAGTAGTGTGTGTATATTTGCATATAGAGTGCTACAGATAGGACTTTAACTCACGGGTCCTCTCTAGTACCCGTAGGCTTTTTGGCTCCATTGGCAGGTTACGTGTTTGAACGCCAGTGGATTCGTAGCAATTTAATAGCGATTTGCAAATGTTTACGGGCTTGACAGATCAAATGCTTTGCGGCAACGAAGTTCCGATTTCATTGTCCCGTAGGGTTTTTCTGCATTTGTAACCCGCAGATCATTTGCGGGTAGCTGTACGAGACCAATTTAATAGCCGTAAGTCTTGTGGACTCCATTACGGGCTACTGGTTTTCACGTTGGGGGAATTTAATAGGGTTGCTAGTATGGAAGGTCTTCTAAAATTAAATGTATATCTAAAAATGTTTTATGTGGATGGTTTACATTGTTGCTAATGTTTTAGTTTGTTACATACCTAACAAATATTACATTTTTCCAAGGCACATTGGTCCTTTGTTATTCTTTTGAGAAAACAAATCAATAAGTTACTTAGCGTCTTGTTCATGCAGTAAAAAGATTATGACTTAAACACATCTATAAACCAAAATGTCTATAATTAAAGGGACTCTCTGGGTATGTTTTTATATATATAAATGTTGTTATTAGGTTAGCGAGATATTATATGTAGCAATACGTGGAATTATATAACAAAGGATTTCTCCACATTTTTCTCTTCAGTTATTTTCTTTCTCCCTGACAATTTGTCTTAGTTGCTTCTGACAGCCCAAGAGACTGAGTGTAAATCCCTATCACTGGGGGTGGGGTGTTAGGTAAGGCTAGCTCCTAGAATGCTTTGCCATGTCAAAAATGTGAAGGATGGCAGCACACTTGGGAGTGAACAGGAAGAAGACTGAAAGGCTGTAAGTCAGCTAAAAGTGAAGTGTAAATTATATACAAACATTACATGGATGAGAATTAAATAAGCCTACTTAGAACATTTATATAAAACAGAAACATTTTCAATATAGTTCCGTAATTATTATTATTATTATTATTATTGTTGTTGTTAATTTGTAACGCGCCAACATATTCCGTAGCGCTATACATGGGTTATGATCAAGGCATAAAACAATACCAAAGGATGGAGGGCCCTGTCTTTGAGCTTAGAATCTGGTGTCCATAGTTCTTTCCCCAAAGCACCATGCAGGATTGAAAACTCGCAAACTTACAATCTAACCTTACACTAGAACATCCAGACAGACTTCATGCAAATAAATGAGTCATATTAAGTATATAAATTAAAATATACTTCCCCTATCAATTCCACCCACGGTGTATTGCATCCACAATACACATATATACAATGGGCTTTTCATCGTTACCTTGCTAAATTTCCAAAATTCCTGTATTTCATTTATGAGTCAGAATTGCTGACAGGAACACAGACATAGCTAAAAGGATAGCTGAATTTAATGTGATATTATAACAATTTTACCTTCCTATAAATAAATCTGCGACGATACAGGTTTCTGCTTCCAAACCGCAGGCATATGGACATGTCGTCTACTAATAGTTTTCTGCTTTTTATTGGCAGGGTGTCTGTACGCAATTGTGCTGTGTATTAGACCGCCCAGTAGTATGAGTAGTCTTTGCATGGAGGCTATTTTTAACTTTAATAATTTCTACAGATTAGAGCAGCAGTTAATTCCATGCCCACATGTTTTATTCAAGCTTTCTTATTAACTGCATTGGTAGTATCCAATATTCACAAGCAACCTAACCATTTCACTGCTAGAGGGCTTGGATTTTTATAGGAAAGTGCTTTATATTTGCGGGAAACAGCAGGGTTTCTATAAAAACAAGAACATTTAAAATTTGGCTTTTTCATAAAAAATAATATGTGATCAAGCTGCTTTTGAATCTCTAGTGGGTTTCTGCAAAATAGGATTAGCAACTGAATGCTTTAGGTTACTAGTCTTGCTTTTTGTCTTTAACATCACCAGTGAACACAAATTCACAAGACACTGGTCTTGAAGGTGGAAAATATAGGGTAACACCTGCTCCTTATATCAGAAACACACATTCTATAAACATACAGATTTATTTTATTTAAAAAAAATGGTTTCCACACCCCCAGAGCTGCCTACATAAGCATTTGGTTCTAACCAATAGAAAAACTGCATTCAAGTACATTTTAAACCTCCAAGCCAACTGCAGCACAGTGCAGAGATCACAAGCAGCACTGCCTTAGCTGCTTCCTTGTGGTGGGAACAAAAGACTACACATCTTTTTGCTGAAGAGATCGAGTCCCTTGGCATTGCAACAAAGTTGTAGCTGCGTCTGATTGGCCACAAGGAATTATGAATTTTATGCTAATTTAGCTTTGATGATATTCATGGGCATTCCTTTTTAAAATCAACTGCCAGAAAGCTGAATAAATTTGCAAATTTTAGGGTAAGTTCATTAATTGTTATTTTTGGATATTTTTCATTACTGATTCTCCTTTTTCAGATGCATTCAGAATCCATAAACTTCTTTATACCTTTAATCAAAGATAACTACCATTACAAGTATTGGAACACTGAGGCATGACACTGTAAACCTACCAGTATATACCCTCCAAATGCATTGGTGTGCTTTATAAATTAGTTCAAGGGACATGGGCCCTCATTTAATTGCGATTTGGCCAATTGAATAGGGCTCTAAATAAGCACATAGCATACTTTTTTAAAGACGTTTTTCGTTAGTAAAGACCTTGGTTTTTGAAAGAAGTTCACTAACTAAAAACGTATTTTAAAAAAATATGCTATGTGCTTATTTAGAGCCCTATTCAATTGGCCAAATCGCAATTGAATGAGGCCCATGGAGAGCATATTTTTCCATCTGAAAGAGGGTATTTGATAATGTGGCTCAATAACCCAATAACACCAAAGCACCTAAATTGTACTGACTGAACCTATGTTCAAATATTATGAGTATTACTTACCCAGTGCTGAAGACTAAACAATTCTAATATAGCTAATTTACTTAAAAAAACATGTATTAAAACAGTGATATTTTGAGGATTATGATTATTTGAATTATTAAACTGAGAGTTGGTGGAAATATGTTAAAATAAAAAAAACAGATCAAGATACTACGGTATACACAGATGTACAACTTTTTTATATAGTAATAATTTATCATAAAAAAAAACAGATTAAGATACTGTGGTATACAAGGATAAAAACAGTGTTATTTTTTTATAGTATGACATATGATTAAAATATAATTAAAATTAATTAATGTAACATTTGTTATAACATCTGCAAGTCACACTTTTTTAGAACTAAATTAGGTTTATAATACAAACAGACATGCACAGTTAGAGATAATTGAATTAATTTAGAAAGACAGATGATCCATGACATGGAAAATATACAAATATATGAGTGTCCTTTGTAAGTATTGGAAAGTGAAGTTGCTATGTACACAAACAATTTGTATTTGAGATTAGAAGGTGAATATAAAGCAGCATTACAATATACAGTAAAAGTATATTGTATTTCTTGGCATTTCAAAGCATATATTATTGCATTTAGTCCTTACACTTTATGTAAACCCATGTATTGACTGAATGTACATTAAAGGACCCCAGTAATCAAATTTTTCTATATGTTGTTTTGAACAATTACACTTAATACTGGGCGTGTTAGCAGCATCTATCATGAAAACGTAAGTTCCCAGAATATACTAAACATTTACTTTGCTTTTTACTACGCGCAATGCTGATACTCAGCATTGCATGTTTCAGCCCAATATATTTTATAATTAAATAAAGTAGTATATCCAATATTCATCTATTAATATACAACATATGCTGCTAGATGTTATATATATAGGTGTACACTGTTTATAAGTAGTTAAAGCCTTTAAGGTATATGAAAGTTTCCCTGGCTTTAAATATTTCTTATCTAACAAACACTGATTAACAGAATAATATGTATAACATTGAAAACTCCAATAAACTTAAAGATTTATTTGAAATCGGGATTCCACACCCCCAGAGCTGTCAATTTCGGCAACCCGTACTAGCCTATAGAAATACAGCATTCAAGTATGATTTTAACTTGTTTGTTACTTAGCGAACGGCTGTGCAGTGTTTTTGCATGGTGTAACTGATTAAATGTTTGGGCGGCGTCACAGCAGGCACACTGTTCGACAGGGAGAGAGTGCAGCAGCAAGCTGCCGTAGTTGATACATAGAATGTACTTCCAGCAGGAGTGGTAGGGAAGAGATCTGCAACAAGAG
Organism: Discoglossus pictus; assembly: GCA_027410445.1. Taxonomy (NCBI): domain Eukaryota; kingdom Metazoa; phylum Chordata; class Amphibia; order Anura; family Alytidae; genus Discoglossus; species Discoglossus pictus. The sequence continues at coordinate 45,798,876 of CM050167.1, read as the reverse complement.
CTGAGAGGTAACTCTGCTCACCTGCCTTCGTTAGCTCTGCCAAAACTCATCAGACCCTCCCAAAATATACTGCACTTCGGGGTTGAAACCCTGAATATCTACATTGTGGATAGTAAAATATTTAAGACCCCTATGGGGTCTCTAACCATGGGGGTCCTTATGGACCCAGGTGGCACCTCACATTAACCCATAACCATGATGGTCACAATGGACCACCATGGCAATCTTATCTATAATCATGGGGTCCCTTTGGACCTCCATAGATACATGCATGGTACAGTGTTAATGTAAGGTGCTTAGATTATATTTAGAGACCCCAAAGGGACCCCAGTAGAGTTAATGTGCTCCCCAAAGCACATGGGGTGGGGGCTCAACATTGAGTTGGGGCCACGGGGGATACCCGGGGTCAAAGGGGGTAACTGTCTAGTGTGGTGTGTTAATGTTAGATAGATATTTTATTAATATAATCTAAAACATGCTGCTTATATCAGAAACATACATTACCTTGATTTATTCTACACACATATAAATTTATTTTAAAACAAAATAAAATTTGTTTTCAACACCCTCAAACCTACTTACATAGGCACAGTGTACCTACAAATAGAAACACTGCATTTGGGTACGGTTTAATACCCTTTATCAACATTCAAGCCAATAGCAGCACAATGCTGATATCTACAGAGTAATTTCTGACTCTTCTTTGCTTCATTGTGCAGTGGACTGGCCAAAATGAATTATGAATATTATGCTAATTTTACCAGGATTTCTAGGGGTATTAACTTGAGATGTATATATTATTTATTGCAATTGGTTAAGAAATAATTTAATTGTATCTTTTTGAAATTGAACATTGACAGCCTTATTAAATTCCAGCCTCATAAATAAGAGGCTTCAACTTAAATCCTACGTACTGCAAAATTTCTCAAAGTTACGACGCTATTAAATTAGCCCTGCTGCGAGCAACGTGTGAGCTACGCAGCAGGGCCATCTGTATGAACACTGCGATAATGTACATGAGGAGTGACAGCCTGCCAGATGATCTTGCAGGCTCCCGCACCTCATCAATTAGTGCAGGGGTCCTAAACGGGACCTCCGCTGCAGTCCCACACATAAGCCCTGCCGTGGGGGGTACTCCAACTACCCCGTCACCTAAAATTAACCCCCCTCTATGCGGGAGTCCCCATCGGGACCCCCAAAGTGTCCCCACATTAACACCTTGCTGCATGGGTCCATAGGGACCTCCGCAGTCCCCACACATCGCGGGGAGGTAAGTTGAATGTATATTTATATGTTTATATGTTTATTTTATTTTGTGTCTGTATGTTGTACTAATGTATTGTGCTTTTTTTAACAGGTGCCGCGCCGGAGAAGAAGAAAAGAAGAAGGCCTGGACATGCTGGACATGTGAATAGAATATTTAGAATGTGTATAATGTTTATTTATTTTATGTCAATGTGTTGCACTAATTTTTTTTACCCCTAGGTTGGTGATTTGAAGGGACATCTACAAAGGTAAGTGGTCTTAATTATTTTATTTTAGCTTAGTATTAGGGTTTCTGGATGTAGTTAGGATTTATTGTATATTAGATAGATTGTATGTTAGATAGATAGGGTGTATTGTATTTTATTTGTATTATAATGTAGTGTATGTAATGTATTGTATGTATGTATTGTATGTATGTATTGTATTGTGTATGTCTGTCTTTCCTTTACAGGTGTGTAATGTATTTTTATTTTCTGTAAGGTAGGTTTTTTTATTTTTTGTGACTTAGGTTTTTTTATTTTCTGTAATTAGAGTGGTGGGGGGTGTATTAGGGGGTAGGTAGGTAGTGTAGGTAGGTAGTGTAAGTGTTAATAGATTAATGTAGAGGGGGGTTAGTTTAGATTTAATAGTTTATTGGGGGTTATAGTGTAGTGTTGGTAGTGTCATGATGGTCCTTGAGGACCGTCATGGCACTTACGTGGTTAATGTTAGGGTTTTACAGCCCCATAAGGGTCATAATATATCCTTATGGGACTGATGGGGTTTAATAGAGGCTTATGGGGGTCTGTATTGACCCCCATGAGTTATAGGGTTAATTATTGGCTTATGGGGGTCTGTATTGACCCCCATGAATGACAGGGTTAATCATTGGCCTTATGGGGGTCTGTATTGACCCCCATGAGTGATAGGGTTAATCATTGGCCTTATGTGGGTCTGTATTGACCCCCATGAGTTATAGGGTTAATTATTGGCTTATGGGGGTCTGTATTGACCCCCATGAGTGACAGGGTTAATTATTGGCCTTATGGGGGTCTGTATTGACCCCCATGAGTTATAGGGTTAATTATTGGCTTATGGGGGTCTGTATTGACCCCCATGAATGACAGGGTTAATCATTGGCCTTATGGGGGTCTGTATTGACCCCCATGAGTGACAGGGTTAATCATTGGCCTTATGTGGGTCTGTATTGACCCCCATGAGTTATAGGGTTAATTATTGGCTTATGGGGGTCTGTATTGACCCCCATGAGTGACAGGGTTAATTATTGGCCTTATGGGGGTCTGTATTGACCCCCATGAGTGACAGGGTTAATTAAGGCCTTATGGCAGTATTGGCTAGCGGCGATGTGCCAACTGGCCAATGTACTACATGTCATCCTCATGTCCCCCAATGTGTCCCCTATCAGTGACAGTGCTGTACAGTGCTGCATTGAAAATCTATTAACCCCTAAAGATATCCAAGCCCGTCCGAGTACGGGCTTAGATTCAAATCTCCTGACGCAGCTCGTTAAAGGGACTGCGGCACAATAATGATTACCCCAAGCCGCTCTGGTACTGTAAGGACCCTCATGACAAAGTCTTAGCACTACACTACACTATTAACCTTAACTATACCCCATTAACCCCTTAATCCTAACTATACCCCATTAACCCAAAATAAACAGACCCCCATAAGCCTCCATCTAATCCCTTCACTTATGGGGGTCCATAGAGACCCCCATAAGCCTCCATCTAACCCCATCACTTATGAAGGTCATACAGACCCCCATAAGCCTCCATCTAACCCTATCACGTATGGGGGGCCATATAGACTCCATAAGCCTCCATCTTACCCCTTCACTTATGGGGGTCATACAGACCCCCATAAGCCTCCATCTAACTTATTCACTTATGGGGGTCCATACAGACCCACATAAGCCTCCATCTAACCCAATCACTTATGGGGGTCATACAGACCCCTGTAAGCCTCCATCTAACTCCCTCACTTATAGGGGTCCATAAAGACCCCCATAAGCCTCTCTTTAACCAAATCAGTCCCATAAGGGTCTATGAAGAGCCTCATGGGACAATTAGAACCATAATATTCATTGAATAAGTCACATGAGAGTCATCCAGGACCCTCATGACACTAAGTACAAACACTACACTACACTATTTCCCCCCCAATAAACAGCCAAATCTAAACTAACCCCCCTCTACCCCAACCTATTAACCTACACTACCTACCTACCCCCTGTTAAACCCCCCACCCCACTAATTACACAAAATAAAAAAAACTCAGTTACAAAAAATGAAATAATAACATTACAACCTCCCACTACAAAAAAATAAAAAAAGAATTATACACCTGCAAAGAAAATACATACATATATATATACAAATAACATTACAATACAGCAATATATACATTACAAAAAGAGTGCCTTACAAAAGTATCCCCCCCCCCCCCTTGGCAATTTTCGTGTTTTATTGACTCACTACCTGGAATCTACATGGATTGTTTGAGGATTTGCATCATTTAATTTACAGAAAATGTCCACAATTTTGAAGATGTTTTTGTTTGTTTTTATTGTGAAGCAAACAACAAAATAACAGAAAAAGTCAATGTGCATAACTATTCACCCCCTAATGTCAATACTTTGTAGAGCCACCTTTTGCGGCAATCACAGCTCCAAGTCGTTTTGATTAAGTCTCTATGAGCTTGCCACATCTTACCACAGGGATTTTTGCCCATTCCTCCTTGCAAAACTGCTCCAGCTCCTTCAAGTTGGATGGTTTGTGCTTGTGAACACCAATCTTTAAGTCTGACCACATATTTTCTATTGGATTGAGGTCTGGGCTTTGACTAGGCAATTCCAACACATTTACATGCTTCCCCTTAAACCACTCAAGTGTCGCTTTAGCAGTGTGTTTGGGGTCATTGTCCTGCTGGAAGGTGAACCTCCGTCCTAGCCTCCAATCACGCACAGAGTGGTACAGGTTTTGCTCAAGAATATCCCTGTATTTAGCACCATCCAGCTTTACCTCAACTCTGACCAGGTTCCCAGTCCCGGCTGCTGAAAAACATCCCCACTGCATGATGCTGCTACCACCATGTTTCACTGTGGGGATGGTGTTCTGTGGGTGATGTGATGTGTTGGGTTTGCGCCAGACATAGCATTTTCTTTGATGGCCGAAAAGTTACATTTTAGTCTCATCAGACCAGAGCACCTTCCTCCATACATTTTGGTAGTCTCCCACATGCCTTTTTGGAAACTCAAAATATGCCATTTTGTTTTTTTTCTGAAAGTAATGGCTTTCTTCTGGCCACTCTGCCATAAAGCCCAACTCTATGGAGCGTACGGCTTATTGTCGTCCTATATACAGATACTCCACTCTCTGCTGTGGAACTCTGCAGCTCCTCCAGGGTTACCTTAGGTTTCTGTGCTGCCTCTCTGATTAATGCCCTCCTTGCCCGGTCCGTGAGTTTTGGTGGGGGCCGTCTCTTGGCAGGTTTGCTGTTGTGCCATGTTCTTTCCATTTGGTTATGATAGATTTGATGATGCTCCTGGGGATCATTAAAGATTTGGATATTTTTTATAACCTAACCCTGACGTACTTCTCAACAACATTGTCCCTTACTTGTTTGTAGAGTTCCTTGGTCTTCATGGCAGTGTTTTGTTAGTGGTGCCTCTTGCTTAGGTGTTGCAGCCTGTGGAGCCTTTCAAAAAAGGTGTGTCTATGTAATGACAGATCATGTGACACTTAGATTGCACACAGGTGGACATCATTTCAGTAATTATGTGAATTCTGAAGGTAATTGGTTTCACCAGAGCTTTTTATGGGCTTCATAACAATTCCTCAAGGGCCTAGTCGGGGCAGAAGAGAAGGAGGACGGAAACATCGCGGACAGGTAAGTTTTAAATTTAGAATGTTTATTGTTTATTTATGTTGCTTTTATTTGTTTATGTGTGACTAATGTGATGCTTCTTTTTTCCAGGGGCCTAGCAGGAGAAGACAAGAAGATGGGCAGGGACATGCTGGAAAAGTGAGTTTAATACTGTATTTAGAATGTGTATTTATTCTATGTAGTGTTGAATTTTGTACTAATCTGATGTTTCTTTTTTCCTAGGGGTGCAATCTGAAGTGGTCTTATTTATTCTATTTTAGCTTAGATTTAGGGTTTAATATATTATAGATAAGGGTAATGTTTAATAGATAGGGGGTAATTTTATTTAGATAGGGTTAATATTTTGTAGTCAGGGGGATATGTAACGTAGAAAGGGGAAATTTATTGTAGTTAGGGAGTTAATATTATATATTTGTAATGTATTTATTGCTGTATTGTAATGTTATGTATATATATGTGTGTATTTTCTTAGCAGGTGTGTAGTGGGTAGCTTGTAATGTTCTTTTTTATTTTTTGTAGTGGGGGTTTGTAATGTTCTTTTTTTATTTTTTGTAGTGGGGGTTGTCATTTTTTTTTTGTAACTTAGCTTTTTTTATTTTGTGTAATTAGTGAGGTGGGGGGTTTAATAGGGTAGTGTAGGTGTTAATAGGTTTGGTAGAGAGAGGTTAGTTTAGATTTAGTGGTTTATTAGGGGGGAATAGGGTGGTGTAGTGTTTTACTTAGTGTCATAGACCCTTATGGGACTGATTGGGTTAAAGAGAGGCTTATGGGGGTCTGTATGGACCCCCATAAGTGATGGGGTTAGATGGAGGCCTATGGGGGTCTTTATGACCCCCATAAGTGATGGGGTTAGATGGAGGCTTATGGGGGACTGTATGGACCCCCATAAGTGAAGGGGTTAGATGCAGGCTTATGGGGGTCAGGATAGACCCCCATAAGTGATGGGGTTAAAGAGGCCCAGTTAGGGTTAGATAGGCCCGTTAGGGTTAAATAGGCCTAGAGGGGTTAAATAGGCCCAGTTAGATTTAAATAGGTCCAGTTAGGGTTAAAAAGGCCCAGTTAGGGTAAGAGAGGCCCAGTCAGGTTTAAATGGGTCTAGAGGGGTTAAATATGCCCAGTTAGGTCTAAATAGGTCCAGTTAGGGTTAAAATGGGACAAGTTAGGGTTAGATAGGCGTGGAAATTCAAACCCTGCAATTCCCCAGCCTTGATTTTTGAATTCAAGCCCACGTGGGAAATTTGAAATCCCATAGATGCTGCGAGGGGGGCAATCTGTGACTATCGCGACCCTCTGCAGCAAGGCAAGGGGTAATGTGGGGAGCTTGCAGGGGTCCTGATCAGACCCCTGCAGCAAGGGTTAATGTGTGCACATTGCAGGGGTCCCAATGCGGACCCCTGCATTATAGGGTTAATATTAGGACACTGCAGGGGTCTCGATCGGACCCCTGCATTATAGGGTTAATGTGTGCACCCTGCACGGGTCACGTTTGGGACCCCTGCATTATAGGTGATGTAGGGAAACTGTAGGGACACTGCAGGGGTCCCGATCGGGTCACTATCAAGTCTGCTGCAGCCAGCAAGGGGCTTAATTGGAGCCGCCCCAAGGGTTTCACATCCCTTGCAACGGCTCCAGGGTGGAAATAAGCTGCATGCATTTTTGGCCGTTTTGTGGGCTTGGCCGGAGCATTTGAATAGGGTCGTAGCGTTTCATGCGTCCGAATCTCTTGCTGCCGCGTGGGATCAAAGGCTTTCCCTGCAGTAAGCTGCGGCGGGTGTGGCCGCAAGGGAATGCAGGGTGCTGCAATGAGCGCCGAAGTTCTTGCAAAGCGAGCAGTTGAGGCAACTGCGACCCAAGCGCGTAACTCTAAAAACCTGAAAAACAAACAAATTAATTTCACAAAAATAATAACACACTGACACACAGCACAGGGGAAGAGACAGAAAGCCTGGGAGTGAGGTTGCAAGTGAATTGGAGAAAGATTTGGGGTTTTCTTCAATCCAAAATCGGCTAAGCAAGGAAAAAAATGGCGGACGAAAAACGTAAAAATGTTATGAGCGCCAAAGGTGCTCAGAGGGGCCATAGCCTTGCATTGCGTGGCAAACTCCCGTCATTTTTGGCAAGTAGCTACTTTCTAATATATGAGTGCAATGACTGTATGAGCAATTCTAGACAAAGCTCTGAGACAAGTGCAGTAATCACACTGGCAATATAAGGTATTGGGACATGCTGGAAACAATATCATTTTGTTGTTTGGATTTTCTGGGAATTATTCCACCTGGGACTATCAGATTAAAATGCTCAAACTTTGCTGAGACTAAACAATGTTATAAAAGTTATTGTCACCACCTTGATTTTAGCAGAGGGAGCTGATAAAACATATGTGTGATTAGGGAACGTTGCATTTACTATTTTGTGGTGTGTTAGAAGCTGTTTTTATACATTGATTTTTAAATAAAATATCAATTCTTCTCTGATATTTTATGTAACAATAAAAGTTAAGTTTTTTTATTACCAGCAGCTAATACCTATTATCTTAACCATTTATTAACCCTGTGCACTGAATGCGGTACTTTCTTTTCTTAATTATATACACACACCACTCGTCTAGTTATTGTCTTCACTGAAAAGGCAAAATACCTAATTGTATTGGTGAATAAAATTCCATTTTATCCATCTTACAGATGACTTTTCTAGATTTATTCTGATGTTAACTATATTTGTTGCAATATACTACAAGCAAAAGTGAAAATCCAACTGGTCAGGCTATTGTTCCGGATCTGAAGAAAGAAAACAGAGTTCGGACCCATTAGCAGTCAATGACATGAGCTCACAATCTTCTGTAATAAAATCCCCACATGTAGCCAAATCCCTTCTCTACAGTTATTGAAAGACTGCTCTTATGCTTGTTCATTCCAACTATTCTTGCCATATGTCATAATCAGCACCCTGCTCCTTGCATCATTTGGCCACTTTTACATGTGGATCATATGATTAATTATCACTCGTTTGTTTCAATTTACTATAAACAATGCATACTCAGTAAAACCACATTATGAGCTACAAGGCTTCCTGGTTGTGTGCATTTTTTTTGTATGCAACATCCAATTTTGCTGTATTATTGATCCTAATCTGTCTGCCCAATACACATTAAAGTATATTCTTCTGTTGTACCAAATTAGCACTGATTCTACTCAGCTCCATACTATATTCTAAATCACACACTACATGTATAATAAAGTTATTTATTTTCATGTTAAATTTTCATGTTACTCACAGACTATGCTTACTCATATACCTTTATATGAACAGCAAGCTCTTACTAGTTTTTCTCGTAGATATTCATGTCTTCAGGAATCAGCATTTCATTCTCACAGTGACATGTATATACACCTCATAATATATCTCGGTATCTCCCTCTGTCATACTGATCACGCTTATAGTGCATCACTACATTGTCCTAGCTCTTCGCACTTTTATTAGGTCATAATCAGTTTGATTGATCTAATCCCCTTGATAATTGGTGCCCTCACCTAACCTCTACCGTTATATATGTACTAGTTATTTTTAATTCCTTCCGTTGAACTTTTATTACAGTAGCACTAATTTTTCCATATTATTCTACGATTTACATTTTCTTCTCTGCGGTACGAACCCTTCCTACTCTTTTTCCAACTTTCAAGGATCATTATCTACATACATAGTCATATAGCTACAACTACTACCTTTGCAGTAGCTCATCAATCCATATCAAATGCCAGTCTTTGCAAGTATTATCTCAAGTAGTCATTGCATTTACTATAGAAATCAAAGTCGCTTAATTCGTACATCATCTATCATACTAGTCGCTATTCCTCATCAGTCATCCTGACACCCAAATGGCCTAACCTGTGGTTAAGCAACTTTACATTTCTTTCCTAATGCTTCTAGCCCTCAGATTGACTATTTTAAATACAGTCATGCAGTTTATTTTCATTAAACAACCTTCAGCATATCACAATTGGATTGAGCATATAGTTCACCTAGTAGCTCGCCCACCATCAGGACTCTTTTCAATGTCATTTTCTCATATAAAAACAAGACTGATTATTTCATTACAGACTACGGATCAACAATGCCTAATATGGCAGACCATGTTCTCTTAGATTCTGAACGTTTACTATCTTAGGCTGCTTCTTCTCCTGTTCAGCCTCCATCAGTAGCTGGTAGCCGATCATCTCCGCCTCTGTTGACGGCTCCCAGGATCCCCTACCCTGCAACTGCTAGAAAGATGGAACTCTGCATGCCGTTAGAGTTTGCCATCCTACCATCCTACCATTCAAGAAACGCCAAATGACCAACTCAGTCAAATGCAGAGAATGCTTGTTGATATAGTAGCCTCAAGTGATACTCTGGTAGCACTGAATGCTCTTTCTAGAAAATCAGCCTCATAGAAATGTCATTACCAGTTCCAGGTGAGCAGTCATCATCTCCCCAGACCATCATGCCAGGGTATTTTATACCAGCACATCTAAGAAGGGATATCGTTGTAGGGAAGGATGTTAATTTAGTATCACTACTTATATCATCTCACGTTACAGACAACAAAACCATTTAAGAAAGTGGCGTCTCAGAGACAGTGAAAACCCAAAACTCATCCGCAAACTTGCAGTTCCAGAACTTGTGCTGGGATTTAGCATGTATAGACATGTGCTATGCACCATCTTCCCCCAACGCCGCCAAGAACTTGACAACTATCTCTATCTTATTGTCGATCTTGCATACAGATATGGAGGCTTTGTGTATTTCGATTACTATCTATCATTCTCAGCAAAGGCAGCCACTGCTCTAAGCCAGTTTAATTGTGTCCTTAATTAATCCTCTCAGCTACCGTATGTCAGCATTGTCAATCCCCATTGCATACATCCTAAACCATCCTCACTTATTCATCAAACTAATCCTATCCCTACTGACTCTCCGCATGTTCTACTCCTCCTCCGAATGATTGTCTTGGGAGGCCTGTGCATTATGTAATTGGTAGGCCTGTGCCATATATACTTAGTTTAACACGAAGGGCTGCCCCCTTAAGACATGTCACTGTGTGTATGTAATAGTCTAGATTTCATTGACATAGAAGTCATCACTATAATAGTTTTGATTGCGTGTAACCCTGATGTCATCGAGGGGCGTGGTTGTGACATCATCGGGACGGGGCCTAAAAGCAGGAAGTGATAGCAGCCGGCAGCCATGATGCAGTTGAGAGACAGCACAGAGAAAACACAGCACAGATAGACAGACCAAAGTGAGTGAGAGAGAGAGGGAGTGAGGTACAGAGAATAAGCCTCAGCACATGGTCAGACAGCAAAGTGAGTGAATGACAAAGGTACAGAGAGAGAAAGATACACAACACAGAGAGACAGACAGAAAAGTGAGTGAGAGAGAGGGAGGTAAAGAGGTACAGAGATAGAGAGACACAGCACAGAGTGACAGAGAGCAAAGTGAGTGAGAAACGGCAAACCACAGACGCGTTTCGTCCTCTGTGGGCCTTGTCAGTGATGTGCAGCTTTACTCCCTAAGGCACAGTGAGCAAGGACTCCACGTCTGGTTCCCCCTATCACCCTTAGGGTGAGAAAAACCCCTAGGGGTTGATCTCTGAGTAGGTAACCAGATCTATAGGACAAACCTACTTCCTACTTCAGGTATTGTCCATTCTCAGATTGAGCACCTCTAATTTTGTTGTTGTTTATGCAAATGACCCCTAAAGGTTTTTCTCACCCTATGGGTGATAGGGGGAACCAGACGTGGACTCCTTGCTCACTGTGCCTTAGGGAGTAAAGCTGCACCTCACTGACAAGGCCCACAGAGGCCGGAACTCGTCTGGGGTTTGCTGTTTCTCCTGTTCAGGGTAGAATTGCCTGGCATTTTGGGGGGGGGGGGGGGGGGGGGTCATAAACTGATATACTACAGGATATTTCTCCCTGTGAAAGGCACAAGTGAGCTAAATGAGGTGTCTCTCGGAATAGGTAATCAGACCTATAGGACAAACCTACTTCAGGTATTGTCCGTTCTCAGATTGAGCACCACAAATTTTGTTGTTGCCTATGTTGTTAATACCTCAGCCTAATGGGCGCCATCAAAAGTCTAACCCATGAGGGAAAGTTATTACTTCAAAAGATAGTGCATCTAAGAAAAGCTCACTGGACATAAATAAATAGTATATAGTAGTGGAAACTACATCTACATTGGATTATATAATTTATCACAGCAATGACATATATAGTTGTCAACAGTGCGAAGCGAGGGGCTACATTTGCGGAGGTGGAGGCTTCCACTGCGACCGCAACATTTACGGACTTAGCATTCGCAAATACGACCCGCGTCCAAACAAAAAAAAATATTACGACCTCGCAAAAATACGACATTAGCGGCTGAAACCCGCGCACATGAAAACACGAAAAATACACACAACAAACACATAAAAAGCTTACCCACAGCAAGGGGGGGGCACCCAGCACCTCTAAAAGTGAAGTTACACGTCAATTTAAGTAGAAATTAAAGAGTTTAGACACCCGAAAATCCCCTAAGCGAGAGAAAAAATGGCTACAGGACCCTAAACACGCAAAACACCACGAAACACATACGTATTTTTAAAAAAAGCCGTACGAGGTACAAGAACAAGGATGCAAAATCAGCCACAGCTGCGTAACACACATTAGGCGCCATTTTACAACACTAACTTACAAAATGCGGAAGTACACAGCTACCCTAACGGATTTTCCTCGCGCACGCAGCCTATTTACACTACACACTGCACACATTGCTGACACTTACACAGCAGCTCAACAACACTGAAAACACACATTGTATGCTGCAGCAACATCAAAACAGATTGCCAGCTCTTCAACACAATGCTTTCTGCATACTTCCAAATAGGTAAAGTATATTTATTTTGTAATGTATTATTTATTTGATTACCATACACCAAACAGCATTAGCTCACTTACAATTTCATTGCCGTCTTTTTTTGACGGGCAATATTCTAGTAAAGTAATATCCTATGAGCAAAACATAACATCTCCAATAGGTAACAATGTAACCAAAATAATACTTTGAAAATATGAAGATAATTACAAGTATACTGAACATGGATTTATTGTAGTAAGGAAATTAACCTAATTACTCTAAAGTAATCGATTCACATCTACTGTGTAAATTAATTTTATTTGAATTCCCCCAGTCTGTAAATGTTTTAAATAAAGCAGTGATTTTAATAAAGAGTCGTTTTGTTTCTTGTAGCCATCTTTTTGGACCATGACAAACTTAAGAAAATAATATTAGTACAATTAATTGCATTAAATACTGAATAATAGCACTGACCATCCCAAGCAAGACAGACTCCTGTAAAGAGATAAGATGTACAATGCAATCAGGTGTGTTTTCCCAGGATAACAGACAAATGTATGGTTTATGTTCAATAATACAAAAAGAAAACATATTGTGAGACATGTAATCTCTATATTTGTCATTAATCGGTTCCTGAGGGAACAGACGGATACTGAATCAGATGAATATAGAATACATTTTTTCCATAAAATTAACTAAAATTGGAAATATATTTTCCCATCCCTGAATCTGATACATAAATAAAAATGTATTCAGAAATGTACCTTTACTGAGGAGCGATGATGGCAGAAGCTGAAGAGGAGAAAAGGAATTATTGTATAGAAGGGAGTCACCTTCGATTAAACATCAGGTAACTCCAGTTCTGGTGATCTATGTCTTTTTTGTCCCTTTCCTGACGATTCACTAGTGCTCAATTTAGCAAAGAATTTGCCCAATATTCTCTGTTTTTATTATTATTTTTTTTTTACTAATATTGGATTTTTGGATGAATACAGGAGTATTTTTGTGCCTAAAAAAATTCACTAATATTGGATTTAATGAGTATAGGGGCTGATGAATATAGAGGTTCCATTCTATGTATGTATGGGCCTCATTCAATTGTGATTTGGCCATTGAATAGGGCTCTATATAAGCACATCGCATATTTTACAGAAGTTTTTAATTAGTGAACTTCTATTCAAAAGCAAAGTCTTCACTAACTAAAAACTTCTGTAAAAAATATGCTATGTGCTTATATAGAGCCCTATTCAATTGGTCAAATCGCATTTGGATGAGGCCCTATGTATGTATCTATATTAAAGCAGAAGTGCAAACTCTAGATCCATACCAAAAAGGAAGACTTTGAAATGAACATCATTACCTTGTTTAACACCAAAGGCACGTGATGGAGACCTGTTACGGGATTTCTGGCTCATTATCAGAACCTATCATACCATGGGCCTTATTAAATTGTGATTTGGCCAATTGAATAGGGCTCTATTTAAGCACATAGCATATTATTTTTACAGAGGTTTTTAGTTAGTGAAGACCTTGCTTTTGGATAGAAGTTCACTAACTAAAAACTTCTGTAAAAATAATATCCTATGTGCTTATATAGAGCCCTAAATCACAATTGAATGAGGCTCCATGTATTGTTTTCAACTTTTATGCATTTTCATGTAACCTGATTATTTCTCCAAGCTGTACTTTGCTATTTTTACTTAAACCTGAGGATAATTCAGACTTGATAAAGATAGAAAGCATTTCTTGAAATGTTGAAAGCTTCTCTAATAAACACTATTTCACACTCATATAGATAGATAGATATAGACAGATGGATTAATAGATATAGTTAGATATAGACAGATATATATATATATATATATATAATGATACATAGATATACAGATAGGAATAGAGAGATAGATATGAATAGAGGGATAGATAGATAGGAATAGAGAGATAGGAATAGAGGGATAGACAGATAGGAATAGAGAGATAGATAGGAATAGATAGGTAGAAATAGAGGGATAGATAGACAGATAGGAATAGAGAGATAGATAGATAGACAGATAGGAATAGAGAGATAGATAGATGGACAGATAGGAATGGAGAGATAGATAGATAGGAATAGATAGATATAGATAGGAATAGAGGGATAGACAGATAGGAATAGAGAGATAGATAGGAATAGATAGGTAGAAATAGAGGGATAGATAGACAGATAGGAAGAGAGAGATAGATAGACAGATAGGAATAGAGAGATAGATAGAGATAGATAGATGGACAGATAGGAATGGAGAGATAGATAGGAATAGATAGATATAGATAGGAATAGAGAGATAGATAGGAATAGAGGGATAGACAGATAGGAATAGAGAGATAGATAGGAATAGATAGGTAGAAATAGAGGGATAGATAGACAGATAGGAATAGAGAGTTAGATATGTAGGAATAGAGAGATAGATAGATAGGAATAGAGGGATAGATAGACAGATAGGAATAGAGAGAGAGATATACAAACAGATAGATAATGTTCTCAATTCCCACGTTTTATTCACTTAGAGTTAGATAGATATAGACAGATATAGTTAGGTAGATGTAGACAGAAATAGATAGACAAATAGATAGAGTTAGGTAGGTATATACAGATAAACATATAGATAGATAAAGATAGAGAGAGATAATGTGCTCAGTTTCCCGCGTTTTATTCACTCAGTATTTTCCAGATTTATTATCACGCGCAGGTTCAGTTAAAATGATAATTCTGCGCATGCGTACTGGCTTCGGCTGATCCTCAGCGGCTTTTGCAGAAACTGTTATTTTTGTGCTTTTCGATAAAGTTTTTTACGGAAAAAAATTGTTTCTCCACGACGGAAGTGAGTTACCTTCTACAGTATACGCCGTGCACATGAGATTCCGGAAGTAGTTGCTGGAAGCATGTGGTTATTGGTGCTTGTGTGTAGTTTACGCTGAGCGCTGGGAAGTAACGAGATATCAAGTGATTGGGACGTGGTGATAGGAGGAGACCCAAAATAGCCTGAGATATGGAGGACACGAGGGAGGATCTGCTGGCTCTGATTCACCAGCATCTCCTACAGGCTGGGTACAGCAAGCCAGCCAAGATACTGCAGGAGCAGAGTGGCAGGGTAAGGGCTGAGAGAGTGACAAAGTAAGGGCTGCGAGAGTGGCAAGGTAAAGGCTGCGAGAGTGTGACAAGGTAAGGGCTGGGAGAGTGTGACAAGGTAAAGGCTGCGAGAGTGTGACAAGGTAAGGGCTGAGAGTGTGACAAGGTAAGGGCTGAGAGTGTGACAAGGTAAGGGCTGAGAGTGTGACAAGGTAAGGGCTGGGAGAGTGTGACAAGGTAAGGGCTGGGAGAGTGTGACAAGGTAAGGGCTGGGAGAGTGTGACAAGGTAAAGGCTGGGAGAGTGTGACAAGGTAAGGGCTGCGAGAGTGTGACAAGGTAAGGGCTGCGAGAGTGTGACAAGGTAAGGGCTGGGAGAGTGTGACAAGGTAAAGGCTGCGAGAGTGTGACAAGGTAAAGGCTGCGAGAGTGTGACAAGGTAAAGGCTGCGAGAGTGTGACAAGGTAAGGGCTGCGAGAGTGTGACAAGGTAAGGGCTGCGAGAGTGTGACAAGGTAAGGGCTGCGAGAGTGTGACAAGGTAAGGGCTGCGAGAGTGTGACAAGGTAAGGGCTGCGAGAGTGTGACAAGGTAAGGGCTGCGAGAGTGTGACAAGGTAAAGGCTGGGAGAGTGTGACAAGGTAAGGGCTGCGAGAGTGTGACAAGGTAAGGGCTGCGAGAGTGTGACAAGGTAAGGGCTGGGAGAGTGTGACAAGGTAAAGGCTGCGAGAGTGTGACAAGGTAAGGGCTGGGAGAGTGTGACAAGGTAAAGGCTGGGAGAGTGTGACAAGGTAAGGGCTGGGAGAGTGTGACAAGGTAAGGGCTGGGAGAGTGTGACAAGGTAAGGGCTGGGAGAGTGTGACAAGGTAAGGGCTGGGAGAGTGTGACAAGGTAAGGGCTGGGAGAGTGTGACAAGGTAAGGGCTGGGAGAGTGTGACAAGGTAAAGGCTGCGAGAGTGTGACAAGGTAAAGGCTGGGAGAGTGTGACAAGGTAAAGGCTGGGAGAGTGTGACAAGGTAAGGGCTGGGAGAGTGTGACAAGGTAAAGGCTGGGAGAGTGTGACAAGGTAAGGGCTGGGAGAGTGTGACAAGGTAAGGACTGGGAGAGTGTGACAAGGTAAGGGCTGGGAGAGTGTGACAAGGTAAGGGCTGGGAGAGTGTGACAAGGTAAGGGCTGGGAGAGTGTGACAAGGTAAGGGCTGGGAGAGTGTGACAAGGTAAGGGCTGGGAGAGTGTGACAAGGTAAGGGCTGGGAGAGTGTGACAAGGTAAAGGCTGCGAGAGTGTGACAAGGTAAGGGCTGGGAGAGTGTGACAAAGGTAAGGGCTGGGAGAGTGTGACAAGGTAAGGGCTGCGAGAGAGAGTGTGTCAAGGTAAGGGCTGCGAGAGAGAGTGTGTCAAGGTAAGGGCTGGAAGAGTGTGACAAGGTAAGGGCTGGAAGAGTGTGACAAGGTAAGGGCTGGAAGAGTGTGACAAGGTAAGGGCTGCGAGAGTGTGACAAGGTAAAGGCTGGGAGAGTGTGACAAGGTAAGGGCTGGGAGAGTGTGACAAGGTAAGGGCTGGGAGAGTGTGACAAGGTAAGGGCTGGGAGAGTGTGACAAGGTAAGGGCTGGGAGAGTGTGTCAAGGTAAGGGCTGGGAGAGTGTGACAAGGTAAGGGCTGGGAGAGTGTGACAAGGTAAGGGCTGGGAGAGTGTGACAAGGTTAAGGCTGCAAGAGTGTGACAAGGTTAAGGCTGCGAGAGTGTGACAAGGTAAGGGCTGCGAGAGTGTGACAAGGTAAAGGCTGCGAGAGTGTGACAAGGTAAAGGCTGCGAGAGTGTGACAAGGTAAGGGCTGCGAGAGTGTGACAAGGTAAAGGCTGGGAGAGTGTGACAAGGTAAGGGCTGGGAGAGTGTGACAAGGTAAGGGCTGGGAGAGTGTGACAAGGTAAGGGCTGGGAGAGTGTGACAAGGTAAGGGCTGGGAGAGTGTGACAAGGTAAGGGCTGGGAGAGTGTGACAAGGTAAGGGCTGGGAGAGTGTGACAAGGTAAGGGCTGGGAGAGTGACAAGGTAAAGGCTGGGAGAGTGTGACAAGGTAAGGGCTGCGAGAGAGAGAGAGTGTCAAGGTAAGGGCTGCGAGAGAGAGAGAGTGTCAAGGTAAGGGCTGCGAGAGAGTGTCAAGGTAAGGGCTGCGAGAGAGTGTCAAGGTAAGGGCTGCGAGAGAGTGTCAAGGTAAGGGCTGCGAGAGAGTGTCAAGGTAAGGGCTGCGAGAGAGTGTCAAGGTAAGGGCTGCGAGAGAGTGTCAAGGTAAGGGCTGCGAGAGAGTGTCAAGGTAAGGGCTGCGAGAGAGTGTCAAGGTAAGGGCTGCGAGAGAGTGTCAAGGTAAGGGCTGCGAGAGAGTGTCAAGGTAAGGGCTGCGAGAGAGTGTCAAGGTAAGGGCTGCGAGAGAGTGTCAAGGTAAGGGCTGCGAGAGAGTGTCAAGGTAAGGGCTGGGAGAGAGTGTCAAGGTAAGGGCTGGGAGAGAGGGGGAGAGAGTGTCAAGGTAAGGGCTGCGAGAGAGGGGGAGAGTGTCAAGGTAACTGTCCAATCTTATAATATACTGGCGACTTGACAGTCAAAAAATACGGCAAAAAAAAATGTTAAGCCTGGCAATGCTGTTTGCCACACAATGTGAGAACCTTTGGCGCTCATCGCAAACCCGCCACTATCATGCCACGCAATGAGCACCAAAGGCGCTCATTGCAAACCTCTTCCCACTCTGTTTCCCCCTCTCCCTGTACTGTGTTTATTTTTTTCCTCCCGTGTCTCTTTCCACCCTCTCCCCTCTCTCGTGTGCCTTGCTATGAGCGCCGTTGCTTGTATTTTCCAAGTCTTGCAGGGCTCTCGTTGATGGGCTAAGTGTTGCAGGCCTCGGCCTTGTTTTGATCCTTTTTGAGAACATTTAAGTCTTTATAGCAACCATTTTTTTGCTCGCTTAGCCGATTTTCAATCTACGTAAAGTGCCAATCAAGCCTCAAATTAGCTTGCAACCTCACTCACAGGCTCCCTGCCTCTCCCCCTGTGCTGTGTGTGAGGTTGTAGGGTCATTTTTTAAAATTAATTGGGGTCTTTTGGTGGTCTTCGACAGCTACCAAGTTACGGGCTTGGAAAAATACCGGCTGTTAAAGGCGTGCGTCTTGCGTGCCTCACAATTGACACCAAAGTGACTCTCAGTAATGGTGAAAGCTCAAATCACATTTGTATTCGTTCTAGAGAAAAAACAAAACCAATATGACAAGTGTGTGTGTATATGTATATATTTATATATACGATGATTATAGGTTGGGTGCTATAATGTGAAAACGAGCCTAAAGGCTTATTGGCGTCAAAAAAATACAGTATCTCACATAATTGAGTACACACCTCACATTTTTGTAAATATTTTATTATATCTTTCCATGTGACAACACTGAGGAAATGACCCTCTGCTACAATGTAAAGTAGTAAGTGTACAGCCTGTATAACAGTGTAAATTTGCTGTCCCCGCAAAATAACTCAACACACAGCCATTAATGTCTAAACCATTGGCAACAAAAGTGAGTACACCCCTAAGTGGAAATGTCAAATTAGCTATTTTCCCTCCCCGGTGTCATGTGAGACGTTCATGTTACAAGGTCTCAGGTGTGAATGGGGAGCAGGTGTGTTAAACTTGTTGTTATCGCTCTCACACTCTCATACTGGTCACTGGAAGTTCAACATGGCATCTCATGGCAAAGGACTCTCTGAGGATCTGAAAAAAAGAATTGTTGCTCTATATAAAGATGGCCTAGGCGGTTTCACAGGACAGGTTCCACTCAGAACAGCGCTCGCCATTGTCGACTAAAAAAGTTGAGTGCGCATGCTCAGTGTCATATCCAGCGGTTGTCTTTGGGAAATAGACGTATGAGTGCTACCAGCATTGCTGCAGAGGTTGAAGGGGTTGGGGGGTCAGCCTGTCAGTGCTCAGACCATACGCCGCACACTGCATCAAGTTGGTCTGCATGGTTGTCGTCCCAGAAGGAAGTGTCTTCTAAAGATGATGTACAAGAAAGCCCCCAAACAGGTTGCTGAAGACAAGCAGATTAGGGACATGGATTACTGGAACCATGTCCTGTGGTCTGATGAGACAAAGATAAACTTATTTGGTTCATATGGTGTCAAGTGTGTGTGGCGGCAGCAAGGTGAGGAGTACAAAGACAAGTGTGTCTTGCCTACAGTCAAGAATGGTGGTGGGAGTGTCATGGTCTGGGTCTGCATGAGTGCTGCCGGCACTGGGGAGCTACAGTTCATTGAGGGAACCATGAATGCCAACATGTACTGTGACATACTGAAGCAGAGCATGATCACCTCCCTTCGGAGGATGGGCCGCAGGTCAGTATTCCAACATGATAACGACCCCAAACACACCTCCACACACCTTGCTAAAGAAGCTGAAGGTAAAGGTGATGGACTGGCCAAGCATGTCTCCAGACCTAAACCCCATTGAGCATCTGTGGGGCATCCTCAAACGGAAGGTGGGGGAGTGCAATATCTTAACATCCACCAGCTCTGTGATGTCATTATGGAGAAGTGGAAGAGGACTCCAGTGGCAACCTGTGAAGCTCTGGTGAACTCCATGCCCATGAGGGTTAAGGCAGTGGTGGAAAATAATGGTGGTCACACAAAATATTGACACTTTGAGCCCAATTTGGACATTTCCACTTAGGAGTGTACTCACTTTTTGTTGCCAACGGTTTAGACATTAATGGCTGTGTGTTGAGTTATTTTGAGGGGACAGCACATTTACACTGTTATACAGGCTGTACAAATACTACTTTACATTGTAGCAGAGTGTCATTTCTTCAGTGTTGTCACATGGAAAGATATAATAAAATATTTACAAAAATGTTAGGGGTGTACTTACAAGATAACCAGTATGTCACAAAAGTATTTCAAACCTTATTTTAGGAATGAACATTACTTGGTCTATAGTGTAGATAAATTACATTAAGCTGAGACACAATGGGATTGTTCTGACATGTTACAGTAAATCTTATGGACATCTGGACTGCACCTCATTGTTCCTGTATGCTCCTTCAATTGTATGTGATCAGATATAAAAACACCATTAACAGACTCTTAGACTTTATGAGTTTTTATATAATTTGTCATGCAGAGCAAGTATTCATTCTTAGTGTGAGGGTACAACTTGGAGATGAGTTCATAATGAAGGCAGGTTTTGTCTCTTTAAAAAGCATAAGATGTGTGTATTTGTACAGAAATAAATCTGAAATTATCTTTGTCTTGCAAAGGAGATACAATGACATTCTGGTTATACAAATGTGGTGTTTTGAGACAGAATATCATTAGCAGCTACCCCTTATCGGATTATTTTGAATCCTCTCTTCATCAATCTGTTATAGGATTATATGAGGTCTTTAAAGGCATGAGACGTATTTGCCTTCTTGCCAATAATATATATATATTCTGATTTGTTTTTTTTCTTTTCTCTTCAATGTAGAAATTTTCTTCACCAAATATTTCACTTCAGGAAATCTTCATAGACTGGACTAAGTAAGTAAATGAGCTGTGACATGTAGATGCCTCTAGGTATTTATAGATATATCCTCCAGCAAATCAAATTATTCAGCCATATTAAACACCTTACCATTTCCTGCCGCCTCCCATGTATTTATGCTGCTCCCTCATGGTTACAAGTGTCTTTCACATATCGCATGATTTCTGGAATTTCCCCGGTGTCTTTTTACAGCTCAAACTTAAAATATTATTCTCTATGAAATTATTGAGTTACTAATCCATACTTGCTTGCACATTTATCATTCATTAAGAACAAGATCATCTCTTATCAAGGAATGCACAAAATAATATAACTTTGAAGAACGTTTATGCCAAATATTCTTCAAGAAAAGAAAGAATATAATTTGATAATTAGTCTGGAGAACGTATTTGTCAAGAATATGTGCTTATATTTAGTGCATCCCTGTGATCCTATGTTGACAATATGCACTTTGGGAGTACAGTTATAAAACACAGCATTTAATATATTAACTATTATATGCAATTATGATGCATCTGGAGCACTTATTGTTTCACTCTTCAAAAAAAATATAAATGGAAAGGGATTTTAAATGCACATACATATTCATCTACTTTGATCTTCCATATTTCTGGGTCATTCAATAGGACCTTTGGATATTGTCCACCTGAAGCTCCCCTTCCTGCACTGTGGGAGAAAAAAAGTCAAAACAAGGGAGTTTTGTCCCGAGGAAAAAATAATTGCATATAATAGTTAATAGTGTAAAGTAAGTTTTTATTGTATTTAAATGTAAAACATTTTGCCCATTATGAAGTTTAGTTCTTCAGCATATTGCAAAAAATTGAACTACAGTGTTCTTATTTAATCCATTTTAATCATTAGACAGGACATAATGCTGAGGTAAACTGGTGATCAATGATAGTTTTATATAGGGAGTTTTAATAGTTAGTTTTGAAGTGGATCTTCAGTGAAGCTTTATGGATAGGGGATTAGGTGTTCCTGAGAGCAGTAAAATTGTTCACAACTTGAATAGAAAATGCCATTTTACATAATCATACGAATAGCAACTGAAGCAGAAGACGATCCTCTGTAGAAATGCAGCAAGCGAATAGAGAGAACGTGCAGGTGTTGTAGGTAGTGTATTGTACAGTATTGGGTAAAGCTATTGCATTCTTGTCTAAGGTACTCATTTAATGCTGTCTTGATCTACAGGCATCCAGGCAATGCCAGGAAACGAAAAGCAGCTGCAGTGAATAACACGGGGATGAAGAAACAAAGAGTGCCTGACCCCGAGAGCAGCTCTGAGACGTCTGAAGAAGAAGATAAAGAAAAGACAGCAAAAGGTCAGTTTTACAGATAACCCATCGTGAGCAGCAGTTTGCACTGTAAGCTATATTCATACTCTCTTGAATAAGCTGGCTTGATTAGCTTTAGTTTTTTATATGTTATTGTATTAAATGTTGTTTTATTTCAGCTGATATTTTCGCTAAAAGTATTCGCTATCTACGAAAGAACTTCAATGTAAATAAAGTCTCTTTTAAATTTGTATCGAAAGGCTGCCAAATTGTTGCGGCACTCAACCATAGGTCATAAAAGTAAAAGTACAACTTCTAGTAGGATAACCATTCTCCTAAGGCTCCAGTAAGCGAGGATATCTTTAAAGGTCCAATAATAGTATAACTCATTTGAGACTATTTTTAAATTTGAATCCTAACTATATAGATATTTTCCTTGTGTGTGTGCAAAATGTGCCATTTTACCGTTTGTAGAATATCTATGTGTTTACTATTAGTTTACTGAACCACTCAAAGGTGTCTTTGTACTCAGTTGATACATGGTGCTAAGATAGCTTTTTCAACTTTTCTATAAGAAATAAACATGTAAGCTGATGGTTGACAAATCCTGGGAACCACATCCCTCTAAAATGTTAGTGCTTGCGTCTAAAAAAAAATCATGGTTCATAACCAAGCTGACTGGCTACTACATTTCAACTGAATTTGTCAATGCCTCATCTACTAATATTTATCATGGCATAAATAATTAATATTTTGTTACTAAAACTTTGTATGTATCCCCTAAACATTGAACCCAGCAGCTATATTATTTTAACTTATGTAAGCGTTTCCAGTTTGGGTGTTGCATAAAATTATGTGTTGCTAGTTGGTGTATTATTGAGCAGTCATCCATTCTCTTCCAGCTGTCAGCACACATAAATGTCCAGTTTTTGTATATGAAATCATTGTTCTCTCTCGCTTTCTCTCTAAGTTGAATTATTAATACTGAAAATAACATTGGTTCTTTCTTAATATTTATTTGGTATTTTTGCTTTATAGGTTCTAAACCTATTATTGACAAGGTTTCAAAAAAGCAGACTGCCAAGGTAAGGGTTTCAATAATCTGATTATTTACATTAAAGTGACTGTCTACATAATCTACAACAGATGGAAAAGAACTGTATCTAATCTAGTGCTAGATATTGGAACTGTAACATTTAGTTTCATAGCTGCGTCCAAAAAGCAAAGCGAGGCAAGCCGGTGACCACGCGGGACTAAGGCTGCAATCGTTGAACTGCTCGCAACTGCGCGCCTAGCACGTAACTCTAAAACCCAGAAAAACAAACAAAATAATTTAACAAAAATAATAACACCCTCGCACACAGCACAGGGGGAGAGCCAGGAAGCCTGGGAGTGAGGTTGCAATTTGGGTTTTTTCGTCAATACAGAATCGGCTAAGTGAGGGGAAAAAAATGTCGGACAAAAAAACGTACAAATTCTGAAACTGGGTGGAAATGAGGCTGAGCAAAGCCAGGCACGCGTGACTTAGAAAATATGCGACGGCAAATACAGTACCACTTACACCAACAACGCCAGGCATGCAGGACTTTGAAAATAAAACCAACGCCAGTCAGTGTGTAACGCGCAAACATTCAGCAGACACACAGGGGAGAAAGACACAGGGGGGAGATGGTGGAAAGACACGTGGCATTTCCAAGCACAAAAATTGCAGGTTAACAAAACCTACAGTAGGCGCCAAAGGGGCACATTGCAGGGGCTCACGATGAGCACCGCAAACAGGAGAGACTTACAATGTGCGCCGAAAGGCACTCTGCGTCGGGCTTGCTATGATTGCTGAAGGTGATCAGTGCAAAGCAGGAAAGTTGAAGTACACAGGAGGAGAGGCTCGCAAGGAGGGCCAAAGGCGCTCAGCATGGGGCTCGCAAGGAGGGCCAAAGGCGCTCAGCATGGGGCTCGCAAGGAGGGCCAAAGGCGCTCAGCATGGGGCTCGCAAGGAGCGCCAAAGGCGCTCAGCATGGGGCTCGCAAGGAGCGCCAAAGGCGCTCAGCATGGGGCTCGCAAGGAGCGCCAAAGGCGCTCAGCATGGGGTTCGCAAGGAGCGCCAAAGGCGCTCAGCATGGGGCTCGCAAGGAGCGCCAAAGGCGCTCAGCATGGGGCTCGCAAGGAGCGCCAAAGGCGCTCAGCATGGGGCTCGCAAGGAGGGCCAAAGGCGCTCAGCATGGGGCTCGCAAGGAGGGCCAAAGGCGCTCAGCATGGGGCTCGCAAGGAGGGCCAAAGGCGCTCAGCATGGGGCTCGCAAGGAGGGCCAAAGGCGCTCAGCATGGGGCTCGCAAGGAGGGCCAAAGGCGCTCAGCATGGGGCTCGCAAGGAGGGCCAAAGGCGCTCAGCATGGGGCTCGCAAGGAGGGCCAAAGGCGCTCAGCATGGGGCTCGCAAGGAGGGCCAAAGGCGCTCAGCATGGGGCTCGCAAGGAGGGCCAAAGGCGCTCAGCATGGGGCTCGCAAGGAGGGCCAAAGGCGCTCAGCATGGGGCTCGCAAGGAGGGCCAAAGGCGCTCAGCATGGGGCTCGCAAGGAGGGCCAAAGGCGCTCAGCATGGGGCTCGCAAGGAGCGCCAAAGGCGCTCAGCATGGGGCTCGCAAGGAGCGCCAAAGGCGCTCAGAGGAGCAAAAACCTCACATTGTGTGGCAAACAGCATTGCCAGCCTAACTATTTTAATCCCGTAATTTTTTTAAGCAATTTCCTAGTGTATTATTATAATGCAAGGGCAGGTTAGATGCAGCTTAGAACCACTACCTTCAAAAACTCATAACTCAAAAGGATAAATATAATTTTATGATGAAGTTGATCTATCGGGAAAAAACTTTCTCTGCGGATTGTTTGTCTTCCCACCATTTTTAGTCTGGAGCTTCTCCCATCTTTTTCAAACTATATATAACAAAGTATGTGCTTCCTGTAAGAAACTGATTGTCTCCTTAGTGCATAACACTTAGTTCAGAATATCCAAGACAACATTTTTTTTTAGTTATAACCCTTCATAAAAAAATATCTATAGTCTTGGCACACCAAGTTCTTTATTAAAGCAGGGTACAGGAGCTAAGTAGAAAGAAAAGACTGACTAGGACCTCAATGAGTGCCTCCTACCTGGAAGGCTTCACTAATTGCATGCCCAAAATCTGACTGAAACCCTATAATCTTCCTCAAGATAGTTTGGATAGAAAATGAGGTGTGCCAAAAACTGAACAAAGAAGGATTACTAACAATAAATTGCTGTCGCTTTTAATAAACACCCTTACCAATACTGACCATTGAATCGAAATGCCCATCACTGGCTTGTCCTAAATATCTTAGACTAATTAGTGCAACTATGTAACACTACTTAAAAACCATAACTCTGCACCCGCGTTTTGTTGGTCACTGCCGATGTCATCAGTCTGTGCTTCCTTGCAGCTTTACTAGCAGATTGTAGGGAAATGTGCTGCTCTTCCTGCCACAGTTTGAAAAAATAGAAGGAGCTTGTGTATTTATGCACACTGAAACGCAAACTGTAGTATATATAATTCCTTTGTAAATGAAAAAATTGTGTCTACTTTAATTTTAGGATGATATTTGAAATAAGTATTGTTTGTGATCAGTTATTTTTTTTATTTTATATTGTGGATTTTAAATACTGTCCTTGGTTTTAGGTGAAGACGTCAAATGCAACTGCAAAAAATATGAATTCTGTGAAAACTTCCACGGCTAAAGCAAAAAGCGTACCTGGACTTCGCCCCACAAAGCCTGCAGCAGCTGCAGAAGTATCTGAGAGTAGTGACTCATCTGACAGTGAAGACGAGGCAGCTCCTCTAAAGGCTCCTGCTGTACTACCAGGTGACCACATACAGGGATTGAATGGAGAAGTTGTAATGAAAGAGCTTAAACATTGCTGTGATCTTGATAAAAGGTTTGATATATGCGCTGGCGAAACATAAACTCCTAAAATCACATTGTACATTATGTGACATGGCCACAACAAGATGTATTCTGCCCCATCAGGTAGAGGTTCAAAAGAATGTGAAAAACTATTACTTTTTTGCAGCTAGGTCAATAGTTACAAGCATTTGTTAGGGGGTTAGAATGTGTCCACTTTCACTTATTATTATTATTATTATTATTATTATTATTATTATTTACTCATATAGAAAGATGGCTGGTTTAAGCAACTAGATTTTCAACAGGCCTTTCAAATCTTTACCTGATGCTGTGAACGCGTTTTTGGTGACTTCTGTGTCCCGTTAAGGAAATAATGTAAATAAATTCACTGGTATCACAGATAATAGAATGCTGTTTCTGTATAAAGCAGAGCAAGATCATTTTTACCCTTGCAGCCCTAATTTTTCATGCAAAAAAACATTTGTAACATTAAAACGGTCTATGTATTATACAAGCCGTTTATTTTTACGGTAAGTAATTTTTGAGATAAAGACTAGCAAACAGAGGCAAATGAGCTGACTTGTTTCTAATCCAAAAGTAGTTTTGATACATTAAAAAAAACTTGTATTTGGTGTAATTATAAAATTCGAGGACTACTGTTATAATGTCATTTAAAATGAAAATTAATGCATAAGTATTCTTGATTTATAATTATTATTTATAGTTTACATTATTTGAAATGCTAGTCATTCTACTTTTAAAGCTCTTACGTCTATAGCACGCTTAGCGCTACATAATTAGGGGCGGGACGGCTGTAGCAGATCTCCTGCGGTGTGCCCAGGTATCTAACTGGTGTAGATCTGAGGTCTCATCTACACCAGTCAGACAGCAGAACACCCAGCAGGAAGTTTGCTACAGCTGGCCCACCCCTATTTATGCAAAATGGGTAGAGCTAAGCGGCACAGCACGTTGGCTAAAACCTATAAAAGTATGACTATCATTATTACAATATTTAAACATTTTATAAATAAAGTATACTTTCATATTTAGCAGCCATTATTTTATAACTAGCGGCACTCATTGCAAAGCTCTTGGTTGTTGTACTTTTTTTTTTTTTTTATCAGAGGCGCTTTTGCTGTTTTGTCGGTGCTGATCTGCTTTTTGTGCTTATTGCAAGGCTTTGTGTGGTATGAGCAGTGTTGGCGCTCGTTGTGAGACGCGCAGTGAATGGCTTTTGTGTTTATTGCGATAGTGATTGTTTTTTTGTTTTTTTTGGTATATATGAATTTTTGTATGCTAATTAAATAATTAATAAATTAATATACTTTACCTTTTTGGAAGTAATATATAAAGCAAGCAATGTGCTGAAGAGCTGACAATCTGTTTTGATGTTCCTGCAGCATACAATGTAGGTTTGTAGTGTTCTGGAGCTGAGGTGTAAGTGTCAGCAATGTGTGCAGTGTGTAGTGTAAATGTGCTGCATGCGCGAGGGGAAGCCGTTAGTGTAGCTGTGTACTTCTGCATTGTGTAAGTTAGTGTTGTAAAATGGCGGCGAGTGTGTATGTGGTACGCGGGTGTGGATGATTTAGCGTCCTTGCTAAAAGTATATCTTGTAGGTTTTTTGGAAAAGCCGTATGTGCTTGGTGGTGTGTTGAGGCTTTTGGGTCCTGTAGCCTCGTTTTCGTTATTTTCGGCAGCCATTTTTTCTCTCGCTTGGGATTTTCTTGTGTCTAAACTCTGTAATTTGGACTTAAATTGAGGTGTAACTTCACTTGCAGAGGTCCTGGGTGGGCCGTTTTTTAAGGCCGTATTTTTGCGAGTTCGTAATGGGTTTTTTTCTAAGTCCCACGGCTCATATTTTTTTGTGCAAGTCCGTATTTTGTTATTGCGTGTTAGATCTATTTTGTCAAAGTGCCGCTTGTGTGGGTGTTTGTAACAGCTTGTGAGGCGCCGTAGAGCTTCGCGAGGGTCCGCATTTGTGGCCTGCGATGAGCCCCTTGGCTCATTGCAGCCGACATTGGAGCCTCCATCTTCCGCAAATGCGGCCCCTCGCTTTGTGAGGGTCAGCATTTGCGGACAAAACTGCGTCCCTCGCTTTGCGAGGGACGCAGTTCTTGCGAGCGAGCAAAGCGTGACAACTATTTTATATGTGATACAGTAGTCCATTTTAATAACCAGTAAGAAACCGCAAGAAAAATAAGTTTAAAAATAATAAATCAATGCCAATTTCATAGACCATATATATTGTCTGTTGTAAGATGTTGGTGGCACAGTAAAATGCAAAGAAAAAAAAGCATAATAAGGATTTTTCAGTTAATGCTGAAATGTTCATTCATCTTAGCTAATAGAATGCCTAGCCCCAGGAATGTTGATACTGTGCCACTAACAATACTTGCTGAATATATTTATTATATATATATATATATATATATATATATATATATATATATATATATATATATATATATATATATATATATATATATATATATATATATATATATATATATAATATAATATACACAGTGGATATAAAAAGTCTACACACCCCTGTTAAAATGTCAGGTTTCTGTGCTGTAAAAAAATGAGACAAAGATAAAAAAAATTCAGAACTTTTTCCACCTTTTTAATGTGACCTAAAAACTGGACAACTCAATTGAAAAACAAACTGAAATCTTTTAGGTGGAGGGAAGAAAAAAGAAAAAAAATGTGGTTGCATAAGTCTGCACACCCTCTTATAACTGGGGATGTAGCTGTGTTCAGAATTAAGCAATCACATTCCAAAGCATGTTAAATAGGAGTCAGCATACACCTGCCATCATTTGAAGTGCCTCTGATTAACTCCAAATAAAGTTCAGCTGCTCTAGTTGGTCTTTCCTGAAATGTTCTTAGTCTCATCCCACAGCTAAAGCCATGGTCCACAGAGAGCTTCCAAAGCATCAGAGGCATCTCATTGTTAAAAGGTATCAGTCAGGAGAAGGGTACAAAAGAATTTCCAAGGCATTAGATATACCAAGGAACACAGTGAAGACAGTCATCATCAAGTGGAGAAAATATGGCACAACAGTGACATTACCAAGAACTGGAGCTCCCTCCAAAATTGATGAAAAGACGAGAAGAAAACTGGTCTGGGAGGCTACCAAGAGGCCTACAGCAACATTAAAGGAGCTGCAGGAATATCTGGCAAGTACTGGCTGTGTGGTACATGTGACAACAATCTCCCGTATTCTTCCTATGTCTGGGCTATGGGGTAGAGTGGCAAGACAAAAGCCTTTTCTTACGAAGAAAAAACATCTAAGCCAGGCTACATTTTGCAAAAACACATCTGAAGTCTCCCAAAAGCATGTGGGAAAAGGTGTTGTGGTCTGATGAAACCAAGGTTGAACTTTTTGGCCATAATTCCAAAAGATATGTTTGCCGCAAAAACAACACTGCACATCACCAAAAGAACACCATACCCACAGTGAAGCATGGTGGTGGCAGCATCATGCTTTGGGGCTGTTTTTCTTCAGCTGGAACTGGGGCCTTAGTTAAGATAGAGGGAATTATGAACAGTTGCAAATACCAGTCAATATTGGCACAAAACCTTCAGGCTTCTGCTAGAAAGCTGAACATGAAGAGGAACTTCATCTTTCAGCATGACAACGACCCAAAGCATACATCCAAATCAACAAAGGAATGGCTTCACCAGAAGAAGATTAAAGTTTTGTAATGGCCCAGCCAGAGCCCAGACCTGAATCCGATTGAAAATCTGTGGGGGGATCTGAAGAGGGCTGTGCACAGGAGATGCCCTCGCAGTCTGACAGATTTGGAGTGTTTTTGCAAAGAAGAGTGGGCAAATCTTGCCAAGTCAGAATGTGCCATGCCGATAGACTCATACCCCAAACGACTAAATTCTGTAATAAAATCAAAAGGTGCTTCAACAAAGTATTAGTTTAGGGGGGGGGGGGGGGGGCATACTTATGCAACCATATTATTTTATTTTTATATTTTTTCTTCCCTCCACATAAAAGATTTCAGTTTGTTTTTTAATTGAGTTGTACAGTTTATAGGTCACATTAAAGGTGCAAAAAGTTCTAACATGATTTATCTTTGTCATTTTTTTACAGCACAGAAACCTGACATTTTAACAGGGGTGTGTAGACTTTATATATCCACTGTATAACTCTTGGGAAGGACACTGACTCTGATCAGTGTTGGTGTCTGTTTAACACAAGACTGTCTTGTGAATGCTATGTTGTGTCTTTTCGACAAACCGTAGACACTACCCCACTAGACACCGCATTGCCCAATAGACAAGACATATGATGTATGCACACTGCTCTGATTTATTTATTTTAATGACATCTTCTTTACATTTCAGCCACTGTAAAACCTAACCTGGCAACTGCTGAAAGTACATCATCCAGTTCTGAATCAGACCTGGAAACTGAGAATAAAGTAAGCAGATTTATGGCTTGGTGCTCACTGTTACTGAAATATGTTGTCCTTTGTCAGCTCTACCCCCCTCTGTGATATTACCACGTAACAGGAGGGAGGCAGCTAGTGATATAAGGTGGGCATGGGGCTGCAAGTACAATATGTACCATAGCTATCTTGATCCAGCATTCATTGAGTATGTCTTTCTCCATTACTTTTGTTGTAGCCATCAACTCCAACTCTCAAACTTGCAACACCAGCAAATTCTCAGACAACAAAGGGAAAAACCACACCTGCAGCGATCACTCCTAAAGCAGATGTAGAAAGCAGCGAGTCTGACAGCGAAGAGGATTTTGTGAAACCGGTACAAAAAGGCAGGGATTGTATGGGGCCTACTGTGGATCATTAA
This sequence comes from Discoglossus pictus, assembly GCA_027410445.1. Lineage (NCBI taxonomy): Eukaryota > Metazoa > Chordata > Amphibia > Anura > Alytidae > Discoglossus > Discoglossus pictus. Next base: position 45,768,177 of record CM050167.1, on the reverse strand, counting down.
TAATGTATATTATTTAAAATACATACTTTTATGTGAAGGACAACTGTAATTATATATGTAAAATATGCTCTTTTTAAACAAAGTTCACTTGATAACTGGTAATAGAACCAATACAGATTTATATTAAATTACTATTCTGCAGTGGAAGCTGTCCTTTTAGTTTCTGCCGATCTGCTTTGTGATGTTAGAGGAAAAGACGCTTCTATCTGGGCAACAGAAATGTGGGCACTAAAAGTCACAGTGTTTTCATTTAGCTTTATTGAACACTGCTGAGAGAGCAGGAAAAATGGAAGCCTACGGTAAAGAGTAATTGCGTGTAAAAGTGAAAAATGTTAAGGCTGGTGTTTTGTTTGTTGGGGGGGGGGGGCAAAATAATTAATGGCAAAATAAAAGTTGGAAATATCATCTGACCCAGTAGGACTCTTATTTACTAAAAGGTTGAACTGTGGGACCACTCCAATTTCTAGCATTTTCCTGTGTCAATTTGGAGGTCTCCCTTCACACTTTTTTATAAATAGGTGCCAAGGACCCTTGGGATTGTACATGTATCACTTTAGTTTCTCTCCTTGAAATACATTTTTTTTCTTTTGTCTAACTCCTTGCTGGTTACTGGGTTAGGGCAGGAAATTAAAATGTTAAGGACTACTGCTGTGTAATCCATAAAAGTATCTACAATCTGTTGAACTAATGTTTGAAAAGTTAAAACCAGCACATTAAAAACCCACAACTCCAATGCCTGCCCATTGCCTCACAGTTTCTCTTTACATAGAGAATCCCAATGTTCTTTTTGCTTATTTCCTGGTGGGGTAAAAAAATTACCCCCTTTTTTAAAGGATTGTGTTGCTTTACAACAAAAATATTCAGGAGGAAGGCTTTCATAAAATAAATAAAGGACCATTGGAGCCTTATATTCATAGCCATTCCTAGTATGGTAATTGGAAGAACTAGCAATGATCTATTGACAGCCATTAAATATATGCAGACATTCCTTACTGTGGGTGTTGCCTAGTCTAATCTTTCAGGTAAACTGAATGGTGATCTTATCTGCGTCCCAGATAACACCCAGGAATAGGTTAAGGAGGAAGGCAAATGTTTGTCAAAACTGGAAGCAATAGTTAAAATGGAATATTAAGTACTGTTCTAAAAACTTTTAGACCATTATCAAGTCGCGTTTTTTCTTTAATTGGGCATTCTACAATTATGACATTTGATTTTATATTTTAAAGATAGACAGACTAAGTTCCCTCCGTTTTCATGCAAACAAATCTTTTGTTATATATAAATACTGCTTCTTTTAATTGCAAAAACATCAACCCTCTGCTTATTTTAAGATGTCACCTTCTGTTTGTTTTTCCTTTGCAGTCTCAGGTCATTGCAGCCGTGGTCCACTCATCACAAAAGAATGGAGCTCCTTCTAGAGTCCAACCAAAGAAAACAAAGACTGTGGCCCCTACACCACCAGTAAATGCAGAAAGTTCAGAGACCAGCGATTCAGATACTGATGAGGAGGCGCCAGCAATGCAGGTATAGAGGTCCTGCCAGGGTAGTTGTCTTTGTTGTAGTTTACATCGGTAATATCAGGCCAATAATAAAACTAATTATTTTCTTTATTGAAGAGACTATGGCTATTAAAAAACAATTAAAATACATTTAAAAGAAACAAGATAAAGTAAGCCCTTTATAATGCTTCAAAACAAAGTATGCCATATATCTTATATCCTTTGCATTTATATTTATTGTTCTGGGGATAATTTGCTTGTCCAAATGTTTTCACAAATGCTTATTTCAGTAGACTAAGCAAAATAAAACCGCCTAGCTGATTATGCATCTTTTGTATTGTGGTGTTAAATAAGCATCCCATGGCCCTGCATTGGGTTTCTCCAATTCTGGCTAGTGCTTAAAAAAAAAAAAAAAATATATATATATATATATATATATATATAATCTCAAAAGGCTGTTTAAATAAATAATGATCCTTACACAAATGATTCTAAATTCACCAATATACCTCTCTAATTCCTTTTTTAGATATACATTTTTTGAGATCTTGTTTAATTGTAGCCGCCTAAATGATTATAATATTTTCAGATATACTTTATCTCCATTTCACAATACATATACGTTTGCCAGTTATTACTTTCTATAATTCTTGATAGTGCTACCTGTAACTTCTGGAGCACTTAATCTAAATAGTTTTGTATAAAACAGGCTATATTATATTATACCAGTGTTTTGTGATACTGTGGCATTTAAGGATCATACCTGTGTCTTTTCTGTTTCATTTCAGGTACAAAATTCAATTTAAAATTATAGTTCCAATGTAATCTTGTTCTATAATTAACAACTTTTGTATCAATATAATTCAAAGCATCTCTAATTTGTTGTATAGCAAAGCAACTGTAATAGTTACAATGCAATTTATTCTGTTATTGACACTTATTCACAGCAGTAAATTGCAATCAGCTCCAAATCCCTATGAAACAAAGTAAGAGCCCTATGTAAATCGAGTGGTATGATTTGCGTGAATCGGCTACAGGAGTTTTTAATTCCTCCAGGTTACACATTGATGAATATATTTAGCACCCCAAGATTACGGCACTCGACTGACATCCGGAAATCTCGCATAATCCACAAGAGTGTAGGGAGTAAACAAAACCAAGCTTTACGGAGGAAACAGATCTTGGAACCAATAGGAAATGAGAACGTCATGATTTATGTAATGGGAACAGGTGCCAGAACTGCTTTGGCAAGGAATATATATATATATATATATATATATATATATATATATATATATATATATATATATATATATATATATATATATATATATATAAAAAAATTTTTTACCTATTTAGTTTATATTAAAAGTATGTGACAATAGTTTTTATAACATCAGTATATAAAATATGTTTATTTTGTGTTATTCACACACACTCTGCAGACCACATGGTTTCCTGACGTGTATTAATCCTTTGAGTGCTGGTTTGTTTACTACCCTTGATGTTGTAGAATGATATGGACATAATAATACAATAAAAAATTTTTTTATGACACATATGTTGATATTGGACTGTTAAATGGCAAATACTGTGAAAATGTCATAATTTTTTTTAGTGTTTTATAGTGCTACACTGTTGATGTGGCACTCAGCAATGGTTTTAAAACCATTTGCCAGTTGGCTTTGGTACCCGTAAAATGTTCTTCAGCTTTTAGCAAGTCTTATTAGCATTGGGGTAAAAGTCTTATGGAGCAACTCAGATTTTTTTTAAGCAGTGGAAAATGTTTCACTTTGCTTTGCTGTGCCGCAGTCACTCGTAGCAGTTCTCTCACAATTTTTTATGGGAGGAGGGATTAACATAGCTAACAGGATTTACTTTGGCCTCACACATTGTATAAACAGCAGTAGATGCAATTTACTTAAGGTGCTACTAAGGCAAGCCCAACTACACTAGTATAAACTGAGGTCTTTTGGCAGAGTTTCCATTCTCTTCTTGTTTCTAAGCATTTCAGAAAGAGTAAGTAAGGACTCTGAGAGAGTCTGCTCTTTGGCTTGTCTTATATAATATAATCTAATATATGTTACTATTTTTAAACACAGGTTGCGACTCCTCTCCCATCATCCCAGGGAAAGTCCAGTATAGTAACCAAGCCACTAGGGACTCCAAAACCATTGTTGGCTGCAAAGGTTGCAACCCCAGCGAAGACGGTAAAGACTACCAGCCCAGTCAAGGCTTTGGTAGCGTCTACACAAAAACTGGCATCTGAAACCTCCGAGAGTAGTGACTCATCAGACAGTGAGGAGGAGCCAGAGAAAAGGGTATACACAATAATGCACGGTGCATTACTTCTTATGTATTTATTAAGATCTACTATTTTGTTTGTTTAAGGTATGTTTTTTTTTTTTTTTGTTTGTTGTGGTTGTTTTTGTTTTTTGAGATCCCCCACTATATTTAATTTCAAAATACTATAAACCAATAATTCAGTTTTGCATGTTTTAATAGTGTCCATGCTCTCTTTAGCCTCAGATCCCTACCTCAGTTAATTCATGTATCCTTTCAATTTGCACACAGGCTGTAACTCCTCTGCCAGCATCCCAGGGAAAGTCCAACACCGCAACCAAGCAACAAAACACTCCAAAAACATTGCTGGCCAAGACGACAAAGGCTGCAACCCCAGCAAAGAATATAAAGACTACCAGCCAAACCAAGACCTCTGTTGTGTCTACACCACAGCTGGCAGCTGAGAGCTCAGAGAGCAGCGACTCCTCAGACAGTGAGGAGGAGCCAGAGAAAAAGGTATACTTTTTTATTTATTTAAATATATGTGTGTGTCACAGTTTAAAGACTGCCAGCACCATCAAGGACACAGTCATGTCTAGCATGTCTACAACGGCTCCAGTAACTGAGAGCAATGACTCCTCGGATAGTGAGGAGGAACCAAAACTAAAGGTACATTCAATACAAGATTGATCTTGCCCAGGCAGGGATAATGTTATGCAAATTATTCCAATTTTTATGATTATTTTAGCCAATGTTGAATCTTTTCAATGAATCACAATACTTAAAATGAAAATGATGGGTTAATGTAAACAATGTTATAAGGAACTCTCTAAGTATGTATGTATGTATAGGAGTGGCAGAACAGAATATTCTACAACACTGTAATTTAAATACTATCACAGTATAAAATATATAGTATTTTTATTTTAGGTTCGCATTTGCTCTCATGTCCTTCTTCGTTAATTCCAACTGTGTAATCGTAGTGATGTTTTTCAATAAGATATTCCATAGAGAAGGAATACAATTGTTTTTAGAATATTTCCATATGTTGACATATGTCTGTTACTAGCCTGCCCTTTCCCTGTACCTAGGTTAGAGAAAAACAAAGATTTTACTGTACAAATGCAATGGGACTGAGCAAGATAACTTTGGTATTTTTCTTGTGTATTGAAATTTTGTAATGCTGGTTTTAAATACAAGTAGTCTGTTAAAACCTGGTGCGTACATCCTCAAACTTTCTTTATGGTAAAAATGAATATTTAAGGTAGCAGTTTTAAATTGTTTTAGTATTCTCCTTAAATCTTCATTTCAGTGATTTATTCATATATCTTCATTTTATTATATTTACAGAATGCATCTGTTCTCCCAGCATCACAGGGAAGGAACAGCACAGCGACTAAGCCGCCAGAGACTCCAAAATCATTGCTATCCAAGACGGCAAAGGCTGCCACTTCAACAAAGACAATAAAGACCACTAGCCCAGTCAAGGCCACAGTTGTGTCTACACCAACTCCAGCAGCCGAAAGCTCAGAGAGCAGCGACTCATCAGACAGTGAGGAGGAGCCAGAGAAAAAGGTATAAACAAATACACCGAGCATTACTTTTATGTATTTATGCAGATTCATTTTTTTATAATTTTTTTGTTTTTTCATTATATTTTTGCTTTATTGTTTGTAGTTTTTACTCCTAGCTTCTACTAAACTGTGGATCCCAACAATTTGTAATAATGTCCATACTCTTTAGCTTAATATTACTGAAAAGTAATATGGATGCACGAGCCATACTTGTCTACCACTGAGACTACTATAGTATCTATGCTCTGTGTAGTATTCTCTATACTACAGTATGATCTGCGCGTCTGGCACCCAACTAACTGGGACTCTCATGCAACCGGCACAGACATCAATTCCCCATTTTAAAAAAATGTCCTGCTAAACTGGCGTAACCGACACTATTCGGTAGTTCAAGACTGCAACAAAAAAAAATAATGTTTTTCTAATTGATTTTCTTGGGCCTAAATGGCCCAGTTTAGGTGCTAATGCCTTTTAACTGCATTTTGAGGGTTTTGGGGGGGGGTTTAAGGGTCGTTTAGACCCTTAAATTCGGGGACTCCGATTAACCGGCAACTACACTTATTCAGCAAAAGGGGGTCCCTTTGGGTGCTGGGCGTTTACTGTATTTTATTATGCAGATACCATTTTTTTTTTAAATATTTAAAATATGGTCAGATATAGTGTTTTTGTAGCTTTTACATTTAACTTTTAAGTATATTTTAATATTGCTCAATGAATAAAATACATTTATTTTAATTAATTTTGTTATTTTTATCTCCTATAAAGATTGCAACTAATAAAGTAACGCTTCCCGTTAAAACGAAGACCCCAGCAACCACACCTGTGCTTTCCACTGTTAAACAACCTGAAGTGGCTCATGATACAGACAGCAGTGATACATCAGACAGTGAAGAGGAGCAGGTATTGATGGCATTCACAGCGTTTTTCCTCATGTATTCCTTTATAATGTGAAAAGACTGTTAGTGTTGTATTTGATTACATCAGCTTTTTGTGGGGTTTTTTAGGTTGCTGCTCAGACAAAATTCACCACAGCATCTAAATTGGTCCCAGCACCTAAGGTAGTAGCAACCCCCAAATCGATCCAAGTTAGAGCTGCACAAGGAAAGTCTGCAACACCAGCGAGGGTAGCAATCGAGACAAAACCTTCAGATGACGATTCCTCAGATACTACAGATTCTTCTGATGAAGAGCAGTCTTCGCAAACCATGGTACATAATGTATAGCCATTAAACTTATTTGTAAATATAGATATGCAAATAGCATTGGAATAACTTGAGAATTGCACTGTCAGTTTGCAGTGACTACTGTTGACTGATTATTATTTTTTTAATTCTAGAAATTAGAAGCATCCTTGAGTATTGCTACCCCAGCAGCAGTACAGACACCAGTAGCAAAGTTTACAGGTTAGCCAGCCAAAGGAGAGATAGTGATTCCTGCCAAAGCTGTCACAAATATTAAGGCAGAAGCAGTAGAGTATTCCATTGGTAGTGACTCGTCAGATAGGTAGAAGAAAGAGCCAGGGGCCCAGGTACTGCAGATCATACATTGCTTGAGGAGACAGGATTGAATGAGTTAAGGTCAGGTTGATTGGATGCAACATGCTGTAGCAGCTTTACTATACTGGTACTGAAGAACAGAATAGCAAAGGTTAAGTGGTTTATTTTCTTCTCTTCTATACTTTACAATATTAATATATTTTTAATTTTGTTAGGGGAAAACAGCAGTTTTGCCAACACCAGTAGGCCTCAAGTCAGCACAGAAAAAAATGGCTACTCCAGCTAAGAAGCCAATAGTGACCTCCACACCAGCTAACATCAGTACTACCAAGGGGAAACCCGCATCTACAGCAAAGGTGCCACTAAAGGCAGCTGACGTGTCTGATAGCAGTGACTCAACAGACATTGAGGTAGGAAGTGGTACCACTGAGAAATTATAGGGAAAAACTAGTTTGAGGACCTAGGAACCCTTTTTACTTAGGGACATCTCACTAGGGAGGACTTTTCTATTTTTCTCCTATGGAGCCTAGGAACTAGTGTGATGTGATCTCTCCCTCTTAAAGGGACCCAAAGTTTAAGCTTCTCTGAAAGAGCATGAACTATCCGTATATTGTATTATGCATTTATTTCTAAAATGAAAAATTGCTGAGAAATTCAGTATTGTTTCTGCTGTATTCATAAGCACATGAGTGGCTACTGAATACTAGTTTCGATGTGTTTTTTAATATTACAGTCTGCTTGTCTGTCTACTTGGTGTCAAAAACAGTGTCCTCATGGAGTTAGATTCCCTCTCCCACCTTTATCAAGTGACTCATAAAATGGCATATTAATCCGCACATTAACATACGTGAGCCAAACAAAAAATGATGAATGATTTACTGTAGAGAAAATCGGCTAGTACAGGGCCTTGCGAAAGTATTCACCCCTTGGCATTTTTTGTTTTTTTTTGCCTCACAACCTGGAATTAACATGGATTGTTTGAGGATTTGCATCATTTCATTTACAGAACATGTCCACAACTTTGCTTCAAAATTGAAAAAAAACAAACATCTTCAAACAACAAATAGGACAAAATAACAGAAAATGTGCATAACTATTCACCCCCCTAAAGTCAATACTTTGTAGAGCCACCTTTTGCGGCAATCGCAGCTTCAAGTCACTTTGGATAAGTCTCTATGAGCTTGTCACATCTTACCAGTGGGATTTTTGCCCATTCCTCCTTGCAAAACTGCTCCAGCTCCTTCAAGTTGGATGGTTTGAGCTTGTGAACAGCAATCTTTAAGTCTGACCATAGATTTTCTATTGGTTTGAGGTCTGGGTTTTGACTAGGCCATTCCAACACATTTACATGTTTTCAAGTGTTGCTTTAGCTGTGTGTTTGGGGTCATTGTCCTGCTGGAAGGTGAACCTCCGTCCTAGCCTCAAATCTTGCACAGAGTGGTACTGGTTTTGCTCAGGAATATCCCTGTATTTAGCACCATCTTTCCCTCAACTCTGACCAGTTTCCCTGTCCCGACTGCTGAATAACATCCCCACAGCATGATGCTGCCACCACCATGTTTCACTGTGGGGATAGTGTTCCTCCTTGGCCGGTCCCTGAGTTTTGGTGGGCGGTCGTCTCTTGGTAGGTTTGCTGTTGTGCCATGTTCTTTGCATTTGGCTATGATAGATTTGATGGTGCTCCTGGGGATCATCAAATATTTGGATATTTTTTATAACCTAACCCTGACTTGTAATTCTCAACAACATTGTCCCCTACTTGTTTGGAGAGTTCCTTGGTCTTTATGGCAGTGTTGGTTAGTGGTGCCTCTTGCTTAAGTGTTGCAGCCTCTGGGGCCTTTCAAAAAAGGTTTGTATATGTAATGACAGATCATGTGACACTTAGATTGCACACAGGTGCACATCATTTCACTAATTATGTGACTTCTGAAGGTAATTGGTTGCACCAGAGCTTTTTATGGGCTTCATAACAAAGGGGGTGAATACATACGCACATGCCAATTTTCTGTTTTCCATTTCTAAAAAATAGTTTTATGTATATATTTTTCTCATTTTACTTAGACTATTGTGTTCTGATTCATCACATAAAATTCAGATTAACAAAACTTAAGGCTGTAATGTAACAAAATAGGTAAAAAGTCAAGGGGGGTGAATATTTTTGCAAGGCACTGTATATATCGTTTTTAATATTCTAATCTGCTGTTTCTCTGAGAAGGGGAAATGAGAGGTGGATTAAAAAAGAAGTGCGAACAGGGTGAGAGACTTTTTAAATTGTGGAGAGACTGAACCTCTCAAGCATTCCTCTGGCCCTGCAGTAAATATGCTTTTGAAGTTCTGACTTGTTCAAATGGTTTCAATATCAACAGAGATTGGAATGGTATCTAGTCCATTCTTTGTTTCATAAAGGTTGAGAACCACTGTCTTAGATTTAATAGTGTGTAGTGTCTATAACCAGTAACACTATGACCACCAGCAAAGGTTTCTGTCATGTTTGGGGCTCATCTGGTCTGTAGTTCTGTATGATTATTTTAAAGTGTCCTCATGTGAAAACTGGTAAATGACCTTGTTTTAACCGATTCTGATTGTCTAAAGGACGAGGCGCCAACTCCACTTACTGGCAAGGGAAAAGTGGCTCTCCAGCCAGTGATAACTCCTACACCATCTAAACTCACAGCATCAAAGGGAAAGCTCACAACCCCTATACCACTGAAGCAGATTACTGCTGAAAGCTCTGACAGCAGTGATTCATCAGACAGTGACGAGGAGCCTCCAGCTAAGGTACAACTGCTACTATTTATTACATTTCTTCAAAGTTATAATAATTAGTGCTCACTTTGGATCCTTGATTTTTTTCTTTCTTTTTTTTATTTTTTTTATTTGACCCTTGGACACAGAGAGTAAATAATAAAATACATACATTTTCTTGTGTTTAAAAATTACTCTTATTTTTAACTAATACTTATTCAAAGTTTTCCATTTTAAGACAGCCAAGCCATGCTAATGTTGTCTTTGATTACTCCATCTTGTTATTTTATATTTCAGATTGCTGCTCCAACTAAACCCACCACTGCATCCAAACAAGTCCCAGTAACTAAGGGAGTCACAGCCCCAGTAGCATCTAAGGTCAAAACTGCGCAAGGCAAGGCCGCAACACCTGCAACGGTGGCAGTAAATATGAAACCTCTCAATGATGATTCCTCAGATACTACAGATTCTTCTGATGAAGAGCAACCATCACAAGCAATGGTACATGATATATAGCCATTACACGTATTTGCTTTGCATTCATAATCATATATAAGTAAAAAAAAAAGATTTGGAATTATCTGTAGAAAATTGTGCTATCATTTTGCAGTGCTTACTGTTGACAATTTTTTTTTTTACTTCTTGAATATTGCTACACCAGTAATAAAGATTACAGTTCAGACTGGCACAGGGAATACAGTGATTCCTGCCAAAGCGGTTACAAACATTAAGACAGAAGCAGTAGAGTATTTCATTGGTAGTGACTCCTTAGATAGGGAGAAGATTGAGCCGGGTGCCCAGGTACTGCAAATTATACACTGCATGGGGAGACAGGATTGAGGGAGGTACAGGCCAGGTTGGTGCAAAACGCTGTAGTAGCTTTGCTCTTCTGTTAACCCATTCAATACCAGTATAGTAAAGGTTAGATGGTTACTTTTTTTTCTTCTCTTCTATATTTTTACTTTTACATTTATTTATTTTTTTCATCATCAGGGGAAAACTACATTTGTGCCGACACCACTAGGCCCCAAGTCAGCAGAGAAAAACATGGGTATTCCAGCTAGGAAACCAATATTGACCTCTACACCGGCTGACATCAGTACTACTAAGAGGAAACCTGCGCCAACTGCAAAGGTGACACCAATGGCAGCTGACGTGACGGACAGCAGTGACTCAACAGACATTGAGGTAGCACTGAAAAGCATTGAATGGGAAAACTGGTCTGGGGACATGGGGATCTTTTTACTTATGTGAGGGACTCCTCACTAGGGTGTTTTTTTTTTCTTCCTTTGGCGCCTAAATACTAGTGTGATGGGATCTCTCCATCTTAAAAGGACTCTGTTGCCCCAATGTCAAGTTGTTTTAAGCTACTCCTAAAGAACATGAACTAGCAGTATATTATACTATGCTTTTCTTTACTTTTCAAATGACTAATTGTTAAGATATTCAGTTTTGTTTGTGCTGTATTCTTATGCATATGAGTGGCTCCTGAATACTAGTTAGCTGTTTTGATGTGTTATTTAATATTAGTCTGCTTATCTGAATTTGTGGTGGCACAAACAATGCTCTCTGAACTAGTCATCCAGTTAGATTCCCTCTCCCACCATTATCAAGCACTCTTATATCGTAAAATGTCATATTAAGCAACACATTAGCCTACGAGAACCACACAAAAAAGTTTTACTGTAGAGTACAAACAGTTTTTAATGTTCTTTAAGATGAAACCAGCTTGTTGTGGAGGTTACTGTCCATTTAATAATAAGTAGTTGCAAGAACACATTACGTGTTTCTTCCCACTTTTGTTGAACCTCATCTTACTGCAGTGTTTCTCAGCAGATGGTCCTAAGGACCTTATCTGCTGTTTCTCTGAGAAAAGGAAATTAGAGGTGGATTAAAAAATAAAGCATGAACAGGGTGAGAAATAATTTATAATGTAGAGAGACTGATCCCCTCAGCATATTTACTGCAGAATCAGTGGTATGCGTATTTGAAGATCTGACTTGTTAATAATGGTTCAAATCTGAACAAATCACCAAAGATGATTTGGATGGTAGCTAGGCAGTTCTATGTGTCATAAAGGTTGAGAAACAATGTGTTTGACTACCATTGCACTACACACTATTAAATCTAACGGCACACCGACTTTTGGGCGAAGGAGCCCTGTGTGACGTCATGTGCACACCCACAAATGCGCGCGCATTCACCCTCTATCCATCTCTGTAACACTCTAACTTTCCTCTAACCCCAGGCCTCTCTCCCCCTGTGCCCACTTTCTAACCCCAGGTCTCTCTCCCCCTGTGCCCACTTTCTAACCCCAGGTCTCTCTCCCCCTGTGCCCACTTTCTAACCCCAGGTCTCTCTCCCCCTGTGCCCACTTTCTAACCCCAGGTCTCTCTCCCCCTGTGCCCACTTTCTAACCCCAGGTCTCTCTCCCCCTGTGCCCACTTTCTAACCCCAGGTCTCTCTCCCCCTGTGCCCACTTTCTAACCCCAGGTCTCTCTCCCCCTGTGCCCACTTTCTAACCCCAGGTCTCTCTCCCCCTGTGCCCACTTTCTAACCCCAGGTCTCTCTCCCCCTGTGCCCACTTTCTAACCCCAGGTCTCTCTCCCCCTGTGCCCACTTTCTAACCCCAGGTCTCTCTCCCCCCTGTGCCCACTTTCTAACCCCAGGTTTCTCTCCCCCTGTGCCCACTTTTTAACCCCAGGTCTCTCTTTAAGGTCTTTCTCCTCCAAGTACTCACCGACCGCCTTCAAGTACACAAGAGTACGACGGCCGGTAAGTACTTCTAGGAGAGAGACCTTAAAGAGAGAGACCTGCGGTTAGAGGGTGGGCACAGCAGGAGAAAGACCTGATACAGGGGGAAAGTTAGAGGGTGACAGAGCTGGATAGAGGGTGAATGCACATTTGTTAGGCAATTTTGGCGCGCACATGAAAAAAGTCGTGCTACCGTAGTCAAACTGGTCCCTACTGCCCACTAGTGGGCGATTCAACCACACTTGGTGGAGATCTGGGGCCTCATTCTATTATTGGCCGTAAATCGGCCGTAAGGCTGCGATTCCTTGCGGGGGTTCAGTTAACTCGCGATTCTATTATACGGCCCCGCAAGGATCTCCTTTTACGGCCGGCCGCATATCTTGGAACCGGCCGTAATCTGTGAAATATAAAAACTGAAAAATAAATTCAAGCCTGCACTGTACAGCTCTGTAAATGCTAGGGATCATATTGGGGGACATGAGGATTAAAAGGAACCCACTCTCAAGCTTGCACATCTGCCCAAACCCGAGTTCAAATTAACTGTTTATTTTCCGGCTGCGGCGTGGGCGTGTCTGAGGTGCTCCAAGCACTCTGGACTTTTTACATGGATATTTTACGGATATAAAAAATTAAATATTTTACGGATTTGAGTATAGGATAATTATGTGCTATTTTTTCTAACACCTAAAATCCCTTTATAGTCTTCTCAAAGTGCAGGATGGCTTTATTTGAGCTATTTTATGTGCTTAATTGGTGCTAGCGAGACCTCTTTCCTGCAAGTAAGCTGCGGCTCGTTTTTAGCTTTGCAGAGAGGTTTCCCGGAGCAATTGAATTGCAAAACTCTTGCGGCCGTTTCAGATCAAAGGCTTTCTTCTGGCGCGAGCGGCCGCAAGAGATAGCAAGGCACCGGCCGCAAGCCTGCCGGAGCCTCCGGCCGTAAGGGAATAGAATAGGCAAATAGCTTGCGGCCGGTCCTTGCGGCCCCGCAACGGCTGCAGCCGATAATAGAATGAGGCCCCTGGTGAGAGACTCTAGGGACAGCAGTCAGGACTGGATCACTACCTAGTAAGTACAGGGTGATACATAGCTAGAGTCATATGATTTATGCAACCAGAAATGAGATAAATGCGGTAAATTGAGTTACTGTGGCACCGATGGGCGGTAAGGACATTTTACCATCAAAAGTGGGCGGTAGGTATTTAAAGCTGGACGACCCCTGGTGTAGTGTCTATAGCGGGTAACACTGTGTAACCACACCCAATGGTGTCGGTCATATCTGGGCTCACCTAATCTGTAGTTCTGTATGACTATATTAAAGCATTCTAGGGGGAAAATTTGTAAATAGTTTTGTTTTGACTGATTCTGACTTCATTGTCTAAAGGACGAGGCTCCAACTCCACTTACTGGCAAGGGAAAAGTGGCTCTCCAGCCAGTGATAACTCCTACACCATCTAAACTCACAGCATCAAAGGGAAAGCTCACAGCCCCCGTTCCACTGAAGCAGACTACTGCTGAAAGCTCTGACAGCAGTGATTCATCAGACAGTGACGAGGAGCCTCCAACTAAGGTACAACTGCTACTATTTACTACATTTCTTCAAATCAGTTTAGTTTTTTAAATCTTTAATATAAAACCGTCAAATGATTTGTTTGTTTTATTTTTTTTAAACAGTTTCTTCTGGAAGTAGTCAACCAGAGATATCTAAAACCTTATTTTTATTTTTTTATTTGCCAATTAGGCATGGATAGTCAATATTAAAAGCCATTTCACATTATAGGTGCGGATCTTAATATAGATAAATAATGTAATAATATATAAAATAAACATAATTTAAGTATATATTTCAACCATGATACCTATCAACCATAATCATAATTGTAAATTTAACAAATTACAGAAAAAGGACAGAACACTCTCCTGGACCATTAAGAGTATTATACAGCAAAAATAACAGAGAATTGTACATAAAACATAGCTTTTATTAAGAACAATTAAAAATATAAAAAAATTAACAAACATAAATTAAATCATCTGTCCCCAATATCTTTATTCCTTATACACTAATACCTCATGATATATTATCATCAATAATCATATATTAAATCAAGTATGCTTATGCACCATCAGCACTAAAATAGTAGTAGAAATAATCAATAGTTGTCGCACAATTTAAATCCAATGATGGCGTATAATACACAATCCACCATGTAAATACAGGTGTAGCACGGGATTTTTTTTTAAACATTTTATGAGCTGGTTTAGACTGCATTTAATCCATTATCTCTAATAAATCGTAAAAGTGCTCACTTAAAGTGCTGCAGTGTTACATGAAAATGATGCATTTAGAAACACACAATATGCATAATAATATGATGGTGCATTAGTGCAAATAAGAAACCATAAATAATAAAATTATGATTATTATGCATAATAGTGAAAGGCCATGAAAGTGCCAAATGCAATAATAAAGTCCCAAAGAAAAACCTGCTCTAATCTTATGGTGGAGTCCTCTGCTTGCTCCCTCAAAGTGCCTCTATACTCACCTCCTAAATAGCATAAAGTGTTAAACGAAAACAGGAAAAACTAAACTATAAACCCTACAACATTCTGTTGCAGAGGCTTGTAGGACCCCATTTACCCCCTCAGTCAATATTAAAAGCCATCCATTTTCTTCTGTCAAAAATAAGGGTCATTTTTAAACTAATGCTTATCCAATGGATTTCTATATTAAAACATCCACTTATCATGTTTAAATAAACTTTTGTTTTTCTTTAATAAACCCAATTTATGCTACATTTGAATATGATGAATAAAAAAAATCTAATTTCAATTCCGGAGTCTTTTATTTAAGGCAAACATATTTTAACACCATTAAACATTTTTTTTGTAAAAAAATCTTCTGTTAAACAGTAAAGTAGTCTGTTTAAACTAGACCTCATAAGAACAAAAATATGAAGCCAACTTTTATTCACATTTGACATTTTTTCTTCAAGAGAGTATCCCAGAATATTAACATGTGTTATGCTGTGAAGAGTATTTTTAGTGTTTGTCTTTGCTTACACCATGTTGTTTGGTCTTCAGGTTGCTGCTCAAACAAAACCCACCACATCATCCAAACAAGTCCCAGTAACTAAGACAGTAGCAACCCCAACAGCATCTCAAGTCAAAGCTTCACAAGGAAAGGCTGGAACAACAGCGAAGATGGTAGTAAACACAAAACCTCCGGATGATGATTCCTCGGGTACTGCAGATTCTTCTGATGAAGAGCAGCCATCACAATCGTTGGTACATATAGGCATTACACGTATTTTGCTTTGAGTAAATAATCCTAGGTAAAAAGCATTGGAATTATCGGTAGAGAATTGTGCGGTCGGCTTGCAGTGCTTACTGTTGTTGTTTGTTTGTTTGTTGTTGTTTCTAGAAATTAGAAGCATTCTTGAATATTGCTAGCCCAGCATCAGTGCAGACTCCAGTATCAAAGCTTACAGTTCAGCCAGCCACAGGGAAGACAATGTTTGTGACAGCTTTGGCAGGAATCGCTAACGCAGTAGAGTATTCAATGAGATAGGGAAAAGAAAGAGCTGGGTGCCCAGGTACTGCAGATCATATGTTGCATAGGGAGACAGGATTGAACGAGTTACTGGTCAGGTTCATGCAAAATTCTGTAATAGCTTTGATATTCTGTTAAAATGAAAACATCTTTTTTTGCATTTGTCTTTTTATTCCTTAAGAATACATGCCAGTATATTCGCGTAGGACAATAGTTTTTCTGTTCATATTTGAATGCATTTAAAGTAAAATGTAATTTTATTTATTTTTCCCCTATAAAAGCTAGCTGCTCCGCTGAAGGCTGTGACTCCAAGTAAAGCGACAGTAGCACAATCCATAGCGGCATCAACTAAATCGGTTAAGGGCACTCCAGTGCAGCCAGTGGCAGCAGACAGCTCAGAAAGTGGAGATTCATCAGACAGCGGCGATGATACAGCAATTGAGGTATATAAGCAATTCGAAAATAGAGGTCTGTCAATAAATAATGACCATATATGAAGTGTGATTTTTCAGCTTTATATTCATACCACCAACAAAAAAAATACAGTCTCTAATTTATTATTTTATATATGCAATTATACCATTTTGGGTTTAGCAGATTAATTTCCTGAAGTGGGAGGAGACTTTGAATACACATGAAATGTCTATGCACAGTGAGAATATTGTGGTTACATCTGCCAGGACTAAACAGAAGTGCATTAGTTTACATGGGCATGCCCTTTTGCAAGACTAAAACAAAGCTTCTGAGAAAAAGAACAATAGAGCCAGACAGTTAAGAGTAATTGCATATAAAAGTTGCAAAATATATAGAGGTTTTGTGTTTTTGTTTTCTAAAAACATTTTTCCCATTGACATTATTCAAAAACAATATAGAAAAAAATTAACCACAGTGATCGTTTAACAAATGAGTCCTTGTCTTATAAATTGCAGCTTCTCAGTGTTGCAGATTCTCACTTCTTAATGTTTCTCCTCCCCAGACTCCTCGAACTGTTCCTGTAAAGACCCCTAAATTAACACTTCCAGTTAAGTCGCCGGCAGCAAAACCAACAGCAACCAAGCACTTGACTCCAACCTCAACTGTAAAACAGCCGGAAGTAGCTGATGACACAGACAGCAGTGATTCATCTGATAGTGAGGAGGAACAGGTACTGTGGATTAAAAGATCACTGTTATTTTTTTTTCTATAGGATCTTTTAAATAAACTATATAACAGGCATTTTTTAACAAAGCCTTTAAACTTTTCAGTTTTATGTGCAATTTTTCTTTACTGCAGGTGTTAGTTTCCTTTACCTAGCCTCTTCTAAGGAGGATGTCCTTGTAAACTAATGAGCTTTCCATTAGACACAGTGAAAGTTGTGGCAGTTATATTCTACTACAGTGACTCTGTAAGCCAAATACATTTCATTGTGTCTATTTGCCCCATACATAAAATTATTTACATGTTCAAAGAAGTTGTTGGACATTCCTTATGGGATAAATTGTTGAAGTATTTGTTTTTATGCAACTTTATTGACCTGCTTGATATTGGAAGTGTGATCACTTGTTAAAATTATTGACCATTACTAACTTGCTAATGGGTCGGTTTAATTGTGGCGTTTTAATATGAAGCTGCAGTACACAAATCCATTAAAGGACATGTCATATTAACAGTGTGCTTTTATGAAATGACCTAATAGCAAACTGTTTTATAGAAATTAAATAAAATACAGCCTCTTTTTTAGCTTTTACATTTATTTTGCTCTCCTAGAACAAGATGCTTGCTTTTCTTTCTACCATGAATTCAGGAAACTGCAATAGGGTTAAGTGGAAGTGCAATTCTCAATATAATCTCATTCTCAGATGGGAGTTGAGAAAATAAAATAATACAATTGATGAATACTTGCATATAATAGTTAATAAACCTTCTTCGCATTATCAAGTTAAACACTTCACTTGCACCTACTATAAATATGAGACTGTAGTAATTCTTTAATGCATCCAGTAGATACATTAATTGAGTAAACGCCTTTTTTTTTATTTGAAGCAGTCAGGTCCTACAACTCTTGATCCCCACATAACAAAGCAGGCAAAATCATGATTGCCATCAGTTGCCAATGCAGCATCACCAGGCACTCCGCTCCTGGTTATAGGTGCACAAGAAAAACCTCACAGTGAAGAGGAAGCAGCAGAAAATGTCATCTTAGAGATGTGCAGCTAGTCTTTTTTAATCGGTATCCTTTTTAGACTTGTAACACTGATCGTGGGCAGCAGTAATGTGCAGGGGAATCCAGACTGTGCACAGTAAATATTATTAGTAGTTAGGAATAAAAAAAAATTAGATTTTTTTTTTCTAACAAACTACTGTAAATCTGAGTTCTTAAGATAATTTAAAAAATGTGTTTTTCAGATTGCATAGTCTTAAATATAAGATAGTAAATATAGGAATTATTTGACATGTTAACTATAGCTCGGATAATTATGCTTTTTTGTTTATTTACTTTTTTAATAGGAAACACATCCACCAACTTCAGTTGGTATTGCTGCAAAGAACGTAAAGCAAGTGTCCACACCATCCACTGCCAAAGGAACAAAAGGGAAAATTGTATCTCCTGTGAAGGCTCCTGCCCCAGTTAACCCCCCTGCAGATGAAAGCTCTGAGGAATCCTCTTCTGAGAGTGAGGAAGAAGTGGCAGTTCAGGTATTTTTCTATGTAACTAAACTAGAATGTGGCACACCAAACACTTGTATGTATGTTAATATCTCAAGAAGACAGTCTAGAAAAATATTAAAACGGTTTATTGTATGGTAAATGTTATTTAAAACACCGGTAAGATGATGCCTTCGTTACAAGCTACAGTTTGGATATGATACTCCACTGCTGTGACTGATTTTGGGATAGCTGAGGTTAACACACTACTACAAGTACAGTGGATCCTTCATATTCGTCATAAATCCGTTCCTGGGGGGGACAGACTAGTACGGAATTGGACATATAGAGACTTTTTGTGACAAATAAGGATTTTTTTCAGGACAAATATTGGATTTTTAGAAGAATATCTGAGCATTTTTTGCTGATAAATTAGACTAATTATGAATTTAACGCATATAGGGACGACTGAATATAGAGAATCCACTGTATATGTTTAGTATACAGAGCTCTTTGATAATGTAGATTATAGACTTGAATGACCAGTAAGATCCTATTCTCCCATGTAGTGTCACTATCCGTTTTAAAACCTCAATCCAGATAGTCGTCATTTTTGTTCCTTGACTGTATAATATGAAAGTTATTTAATTTGTACACTACTTACTCTGTAGAGGGGCAGGTTTAATTTACAGTGGGGGGTAAAAAGTATTTGATCCCCTTCTGATTATGAACATTTGTCTACTGACAAAGAAATAATCAGTCTATAATTTTAATGGTAAGTGTATTTTAACAGTGAGAGACAGAATAAGAAAAAAATGTAAAAAAATGTATAAATTGATTTGCAGGTCAATGAGGGAAATAAGTATTTGACCCCTTCGACTTGGTAGCAAAACCCTTGTTGGCAATCTCAGAGGTCTGACGTTACTTGTAGTTGGCCACCAGGTTTGCACACATCTCAGGAGGGATTTTTGTCCCACTCCTCTTTGTAGATCCTCTCCAAGTCATTAAGGTTTTGAGGCTGATGTTTGGCAACTCAAACCTTCAGCTCCCTCCACAGATTTTCTATGGGATTAAGGTCTGGAGACTGACTAGGCCACTCCAGGACCTTAATGTGCTTCTTCTTGAGCCACTCCTTTGTTGCCTTGGCTGTGTCTTTTGGGTCATTGTCATGCTGGAATACCCATCCACAACCCATTTTCAATGCCCTGGCTGAGGGAAGGAGGTTCTCACCCAAGATTTGACGGTACATGGCCCCGTCCATCGTTTCTTTGATGCGGTGCAGTTGTCCTGTCCCCTTGGCAGAAAAACACCCCCAAAGCATAATGTTTCCACCTCCATGTTTGACGGTAGGGGATGGTGTTCTTGGGGTTTTAGGCAGCATTCCTCCTCCTCCAAACGCGGTGAGGTGAGTTGAGTTAATGTCAAAGAGTTCGATTTTGGTCTCATCTGACCACAACACTTTCATCCAGTTCTCCTCTGAATCATTCAGATGTTTATTGGCAGACTTCAGATGGGCCTGTACATGTGCTTTCTTGAGCAGGGGGATCTTGCGGGCGCTGCAGAATTTCAGTCCTTCACGGCGTAGTGTGTTACCAATTATTTTCTTGGTGACTATGGTCCCAGCTGCCTTGAGATCATTAACAAGATCCTCCCGTTTAGTTCTTGGCTGATTTCTCACCGTTCTCATGATCATTGAAACTCCACAAGGTGAGATCTTGCATGGAGCATCAGACCGAGGGAGACTGACAGTTACTTTGTGTTTCTTCCATTTGCGAATAATCACACCAACTGTTGTCACCTTCTCACCAAGCTGCTTGGCGATGGTGTTGTAGCCCATTCCAGCCTGGTGGAGGTCTACAGTCTGGTCCCTGACATCCTTGGACAGCTCTTTGGTCTTGGCCGTGGTGGAGAGTTTGGCATCTGATTGATTGCTTTTGTTGACACGTGTCTTTTAAACGGGTAACGAGCTGAGATTAGGAGCATTCCCTTCAAGAGAGTGCTCCTAATCTCAGCTTGTTACCTGAATAAAAGATACCTGGGAGCTAGAAATCTTGCTGATTGATAGGGGATCAAATACTTATTTCCCTCACTGACCTGCAAATCAATTTATAATTTTTTTGACATGCGTTTTTCTTGGGGGGGGGGGGGGGGTTGTTCTGTGTCTCACTGTTAAAATACACTTACCATTAAAATTATAGATTGATCAATTCTTTGTCAGTGGACAAACGATCAAAATTGGCAGGGGATCAAATACTCCCCCCCCCCCCCCCCCTGTATCTCATGTCCTTGAAATCACATTAGATAGTTATTATCAAGGCATTGTATAAATATGAGAGGATAAGCATCAAGGAAAAGGTGGAATAATATGGGTGAGAGTATGGAAAGTGGTCAATTAAAGTACGTGAACAGGAAATACGGGATAAAAGGGATAATGCGATCATGGGAAAACTAGCCAAGACCTTTAGAGAGAGAGAAGAAACGGTTTAAAGGTTGACTGGGGAAAATGGGATAATAAATAGGGAAAAAAGGTGGAATTATTTTGTTGCTATTCCAGGCGCTGGTCTTGGTGACCTTTTGGGAAATCCATCTCTGTTTACATTCCTTCTAAGCCATTTTCCTCTGTTTAGAGTATGACTTTGTGGTAGATGATGGCTCTGTTGGATGCCAGTCAAATGTAAGACATTTAGAAATACATCTACACTGCATATGCTATCAGGATTTTGACATTAGTACAACTATTAAGTTGAATCCTGACAGGACAGCCATAGCTTTGTATTTCTGGGTTACTGAATTTATCAATTTCAGATATAATTGTTTGCAACAAACCAAAAGAGGTAGGAGAGCTGCAAGAATGTTGTTTTATTAAATATTTTCAGCAATTTTCTGAAACTTGGTTCATTTCAGTGAATTCTGAGCTGATTTATTGTTCGTGCCTTTGCTTTCAGTGCTTTGTTCTTGTGTATCGGTTCTTCAAATGTTCATTGACTGTGCCACTTAGGCGCTAGTGACTTTTGTTCAGTACATTAAGTTCCTCAGTGTTTTTCTAACATAGCAGGAGGCTGATAAAGCGTTGAAGTGGAACTCTAGAAATTAAAAATTCATTTCCCCATTGTGTGCACTGACGGTGCTATCTAAAGGTTGGCTGAAGTATGCCATTCCTTTGTCCTACCTTAAGGTGTTTGAAAGATTGTCACAATTTATGCGTAAAAAGCTGTGGGTTTTTGATAAAAAAAATAAATTAAAATGTCATGTTTTAAACAGAAGCCAGTACTGCCTATGAAAGTCGCAGCGCCTGGCAAAGCACAGAAAACAACATCTGCATCCCTAGGCCTGGGGAAAGGGAAACCCGCCACACCTGCACCAGTGGCCAGTTTGCCAAATCCAGCGGCCAATGAGTCCTCAGAAAGTGATTCATCAAGTGAAGATGAGGTACAGTTTTACCACAATGCTGTGACAGTGAAGGACCATTATATAATGAAGATATGTGTTCAAAGTATATGAATCTAAGAGCTTGATTAGGCAGGAAAACTGTTTGATGTTGTTGGTCCCTGGAGGCATACCTTGTTAAAGAGTGCATGTATGAGAGGGGAGTGTAGGAATAGAGCTTGCGGTTATTACTCCAAGCTGCCTGCTTCTAAACAACTGAGGGGAAGGGATAGTTGTTAAAATATTAGAAGATCCCTTTATACACAGTCCAGTCACATTATTAGGACCACCAGCTAATATCGGACAATGAACCCTTGTTAAAATGGGTGCTGTGACAAGCCATTTGCTTTGGAGCCCCTTACACCACAATATTGTTATTTTAGACACACATCTAGTTCGTTTGGATTGCGAGTTGCTCGGCTGTACCGTGTGGGTTGGCTCTCACACACTTTCGCAGCCGCCGTTCCCCTCTGACATCAATGGCGCGTGGTGCTCCGCAGTTTTGGCGGTGTTTATTTGCTATGGTTCCGTTTGTCCAATCATGGTACACTTTAACCCCACAGCAGCACGTGAACAGTTGTTGTCCTGAAAGCCAATGATCATCCCCTTTTTTCAAAGTTGGATAAATCGCACATTTTATCCATGACAGCGATGGCTGATATGTTTGCAGAATGTTTACATGTCACCTTATATACCCACCAAACCAGCTCACGATACGTGCCGTGGCTGCACGCTGCTGATATCAAAAGTAGGCGGGGGTCATAATAATGTGTCTCGACCCTGTGTATAAATCCCCCCTCCCCTCACTCTCCTCTTCCACCCTTCCCACATTGTTCTTTGGATTAGTGCATGCCATCAGACTCCAAGCTTTCAGAAAGAGCCCTCTATATACAACCAGACTGCAACAAATAAGATTTTCTTTTAAAATTCCTTCTTTACACAGCTGCTAATGTTGTCTGTTACATACGTCACAAGTATGAGACTTTTTCTGGTCCTTTTAAACAATATTGTTGGGGAAAAATTAGCATGTGGCGCTGCCGCATAACATTGCAGATCTTTGTTTGTTTATTTTGTCACTACAGAGACAGAGTGGAATGTGAATTAACACATAAAAGCATGGAATTTCCCGGGACTGATTCACTTTAGAAAAAAATGGAGAACAAAATAAACAGCCAGTTTTTCATGCGGTTTAAAAATAACCTAAAAACAACTTGATTTTGGGGTGACATTCTTTTTTTCTGTATATACTTAATTTCTTTCTTCCCCATGGATATTTTTATATTCAGTACATAGACTCTGAATTTGAAGGTGGCCTTAGCAGACATTGTATTAAAAAGAAGGGTTTTCCAACAAGAGACATTATATGCTATAATTCTTGTTTTTTATTGCAGTTTAGCGGCAGGTTTGATGCAAATGGAAAGCTCTTAACCAGTCGTGGCTCTGTGGGCATCAAAAGTACCAACACTGTACCAGGCGGTAAGTCACTTTCACACAGATGGAAGCCATTTCTTGAATTCTCCAATGTACTCTTTTGTGTGTGTGTGTGTGTGTGTGTATATGTATGTTTGTGTGTGCGTGTGTGTGTGTGTGTATATATATATATATATATATATATATATATATATATATATATATATATATATATATATATATATATATATATATATATATATATATATATATATATATATATATATATATATATATATATATATATATATATATATATAATCTATCACTACCAGAATGAATATACTTGATATCATAGGAGCAAATGTTGGCACATGAAATAAACCCACCAATAAAAAAAATATATTAATAAGGTGCAAGAAAATAGATGCAAATGCTAGTGCAAACTGACTATAGTAAATGACCCTGATTTAATTTGGTGGTAGCGGAGCCTATACTTTCACCTGCCTATATAAACTGCCCCTGTTCTAGTGGTAGAACTGGAGATCCACCAATTACCCCCTTCACCTCAGAAAAAAAATAAACTATACTAGTGTATCCCTCTGCTATACGCTAAAGTGCTAAGTGCACATAAGAAACCCTGTATGCAGTTTCTTGTGCCAACATAACTAAAATGCCCCCATAAATATACACTGTAGATCATTGCTGGAAATAAATGGTATTTCTATTATAAAAGGACCTATGAATTATGTAGCCAATTGATATCTCTGACAATGAGAAACATAACAATTATAAACAGACAATATGAGTATTATAAATATTGTGAATATAATTAGCGTATTGCCCGTCAAAAAAATGACGGCAATGAGATGTGTATGTTTGGAAAGTTGTTTAGTTATTAATATACATATGGAATTGTAAGGTAGCTAATGTTTTGTGTGTACTACTGAAATATATAATTCAAATTAATAAATGAATATACTTATTATACTTACCTATTTTTATGCATTGTGTTGAAGAGCTGGCAATCTGTTTTGATGTTGCTGCAGCATTAGTGGTGTGGAGCTGCTGTGTAAGCGTGACGAACGTGTGCAGTGTAATAGTGTGCGTGCGCGAGACCAAACCGTTGGCGTAGTTGTTTACTTTCGCATTAACGTAAAATGGCGGGTAATGTGTGGTATGCGTCTTAGCGGATTATCCGTACGTGTTTTCCGTGGTTATATTGCTGTAGCCTCGTTTTCGTTTTGTTCGGCCGCCATTTTTTCTCTCGCTTCGAGAATTTTTTAGTGTCTAAATTGTTTTATTTTAAGCTAAATGAAGGTGTAACTTGTTTTTTTTGAGGTCGTGGATGCTCCCTCTTGTTGTCGGTAAGCTTTTTATGTATGTGCTGTGTGTATTTATTGTGTTTGTATTTTTCTTCATGTTTGCGAGTTGCGGCCGTATCTTTTTGCTGCAGTTTAACGGCTCGCCTCGCTATGCGAGGCTCGCCTGCAATAAGCGCCTGCGTTGCTCATTGCCAAAGTGCTAGGGTTTAACGGCTCGCCTCGATATGCGAGGCTCGCCTGCAATGAGCACCTGCGGCGCTCATTGCCAAAGTACTACGGTTTAACGGCTCATCGCTAAGCCCGCTAAAATACTACGGTTTAACGGCTTGCCTCCCTGCGCGATGAGCACCTGCGGCGCTCATCGTTAAGCCCGCTAAATCGTACGGACCACACAAACAGCGTGACGACGATTCGTAGCAGGACAATTATAATATGTGATCTCTCTGACTCTTATGGTTACGACAAAACATTATATTTCACATCCTAGAAGAGGTACTTTGAGGACCTTTTAAGTGCCTTTTTTGTATTCGTTAGTACACTTTCCTCAAGTGTTGGTTCTTACAAGTATCTGACATTATCTATATGAACATAATAGTCCTCAATTATTACAAAATAAGAACCTCCTCTCTGTAATATACTGTTCTCTATTCAATTAATCCAATTATTTAAACGTAAAATGCAAAAGTTTAACTTTTTATATACAAAAAAAACCAAAACAAAACCCCCCAAAATGTGTATATATATATATAATTAGTTGTGAGCAAGCAGGTTGCTGCTAACGCTGCAAGCTCGCGTAGCAAGCCTGCAGCCCTCGCGAAGCAACTGCGGACTTTAGGGCCGCAAATGCGGACCCTCACAAAGCGAGGGGCCGCATTTGCAGAGGTGGAGGCTCCCACGTCGACCGCAAAATTTACGGACTTGGCATCCGCAAATACGAGCCGCGGGACTTAGAAAAATAAACATTACGTACCTCGCAAAAATACGACCTTAGCGCCCGAAACATTAAAAACACAATAAATACACACAAAAAAGCATAAAAAACTTACCCACAGCAAGGGGAGGTACCCAGGACCTCTGAAAGTTGTTACCACTCCATTTAAGACGAAATACAAGAGTTTAGACACCCGAAAATCCCCTAAGAGAGAGAAAAAATGGCAGCCGAAGAAAACGAGGATACAGGACCCTAAACGCGCAAAACACCACGAAACACATACGGATTTACCGAAAAAGCCAGACGAGGTCCAAGAACAAGGATGCAAAATCAGCTACAGCCGCGTACCACATACATTAGGCGCCATTTTACAAAACTAACTTAGACAATGCGGAAGTACACAGCTACCCGAACGGATTTGCCTCGCGCACGCACACTATTTACACTACACACTGCACACATTGCTGACACGTACACAGCAGCTCCACAGCACTCAAAACACACATTGTATGCTCCAGCAACATGAAAACAGATTGCCAGCTCTTCAACACAATGCTTCCTGCATATATTACTTCCAAATAGGTAAAGTATATTCATTTATTTTATCCATTATTTCATTAACATACAAAAAAAAACGGCAACGCTGCTCATAGCACACAAACAACAAACAGCCTCGCAATGAGCGCCAAAGGCTCTCAGCGCAAGGCTCGCAATGAGCGCTGAATAATGTCTCAACCAAACACCATTACCTGCCTTACAATCTTACTGCCGTAATTTTTTGACGGGCAAGTTGCTAGTATTGTAGTATTATTATTATTATTATTATTATTATTATTATTTTTATTATTATTATTATTATTATTATTACTATTATTATCCTTTATTTGAATCGCGCAAACATATTCTCTAGTGCTGTACAGGGGATAAGGACAAGGAAGAATACAATGTTAACAAACTGCAGAAAAATGGAGGGCCTGTTTTGAGCTTAGAATCTTTGCAGTAAGTAATTTTTTCCAAAACACCCTACAAGATTGGAAACTCGCTACTTACAATCTAGAAACTTGGGGAGAAACAGATGGGGTATAGCAAGGGTGAGGAAGAAAGTGAAAGTAGGAAGGTATGTGACATAGTGAAGTGAATGGCTCAGGTGTGTATTGTTATCTGTCCCTATTGGTCAGATAATGTAACGGCTAGTGGAAATGTCAGGTCAGGCCCTGGGTTAGAAAATGTCTTGCCAGAAGGAGAGAGAAGGAAGGGAGATGCAAATGGGACTCACTGAAGTGTTTCTGCTTATGAGCTTGAGATGAGGGAGGAGATAGTGGGTGGAGGAAGGAGTGTAGCTCATGGCAGCATAAAAGAGGAGATGAGCATGGAAGGTGAGGTGGTTATGTTGGAGACTCCATGTGGATAAGTTGAGAGGAAGAGCCTGAGGAAAAAGGCAGGAGGAAACATTGTGTAAAGGTTAAATTAGGAATAGTTATCAGGTGTTCCTAATTGATCAGCTGAAAGAAATGTGTGTCTGATTCAATAAATTTACAGCAAACAAGGGTGGGTGGGAGGTTGACTGGTGTGTAGTTCTGTTGGGTCTTTGCAGTGCAGGAGTAATGTCTGCTTAGAAGTGGGACTGGTGTGTAGTTCTGTTGGGTCTTTGCAGGGCAGGAATATGTCTGCTTAGAAGTGGGACTGGTGTGTAGTTCTGTTGGGTCTTTGCAGGGCAGGAGTAATGTCTGCTTAGAGGTGGGACTGGTGTGTAGTTCTGTTGGGTCTTTGCAGGGCAGGAGTAATGTCTGCTTAGAAGTGGGACTGGTGTGTAGTTCTGTTGGGTCTTTGCAGTGCAGGAGTAATGTCTGCTTAGAAGTGGGACTGGTGTGTAGTTCTGTTGGGTCTTTGCAGGGCAGGAATATGTCTGCTTAGAAGTGGGACTGGTGTGTAGTTCTGTTGGGTCTTTGCAGGGCAGGAGTAATGTCTGCTTAGAGGTGGGACTGGTGTGTAGTTCTGTTGGGTCTTTGCAGGGCAGGAGTAATGTCTGCTTAGAGGTGGGACTGGTGTGTAGTTCTGTTGGGTCTTTGCAGGGCAGGAATATGTCTGCTTAGAGGTGGGACTGGTGTGTAGTTCTGTTGGGTCTTTGCAGTGCAGGAGTAATGTCTGCTTAGAAGTGGGACTGGTGTGTAGTTCTGTTGGGTCTTTGCAGGGCAGGAGTAATGTCTGCTTAGAAGTGGGACTGGTGTGTAGTTCTGTTGGGTCTTTGCAGGGCATGACTAATGTCTGCTTAGAGGTGGGACTGGTGTGTAGTTCTGTTGGGTCTTTGCAGTGCAGGAATATGTCTGCTTAGAAGTGGGACTGGTGTGTAGTTCTGTTGGGTCTTTGCAGGGCAGGAATATGTCTGCTTAGAAGTGGGACTGGTGTGTAGTTCTGTTGGGTCTTTGCAGTGCAGGAG
This sequence comes from Discoglossus pictus, assembly GCA_027410445.1. NCBI lineage: Eukaryota > Metazoa > Chordata > Amphibia > Anura > Alytidae > Discoglossus > Discoglossus pictus. Next base: position 45,740,122 of record CM050167.1, on the reverse strand, counting down.
TAATGTCTGCTTAGAAGTGGGACTGGTGTGTAGTTCTGTTGGGTCTTTGCAGTGCAGGAGTAATGTCTGCTTAGAAGTGGGACTGGTGTGTAGTTCTGTTGGGTCTTTGCAGGGCAGGAGTAATGTCTGCTTAGAGGTGGGACTGGCATGTAGTTCTGTTGGGTCTTTGCAGGGCAGGAATAGTGTAATCTGTGTGGGACTTTGATTATTTTATATTTTTAAGTGTTGTGATTTAATCTTACAATTGAATAAACTTTGAATTTTAAAGTCTCTATGGTTACGCCAGAACATTATATTTCACATCCTAGTAGAGGTACTTTGAGGACCTTTTTAAGTGTCTTTTTTGTTTAAAAAATTGTGTCACAGTTATAATAGAAACAAATACTTCTCAACAGATAAGAACCAAAAAGGCCCATCTAGTATGCCCATTATATCTACATAAAAGCCTGGCTAAAATATGCCTCAGGATGGCCTTATCCCATGCATGCTTACATTTTTACAAACTGGCTGATATACAAGTCACCCTGATTTAAGTGCACACAAATATTAAAAACATGCCCAAACAATCTTAGAATACCCTAAAACTGTACTGTCACAGACTTTGTTCTCGTTAGGTCTATCTTGGTGTGATCTTGGTCTACCTCCATTTTCTTGTAGCTGTACCCATCCCAGAGAAAGCCAAGCATTGTAGGGTATGCCCTTTTAGAGGACCAGTTGGAGAAATAATTTGTATGTGGGTTTTCAAAACCCCTAGGGAATTTTCATGGGTAATTTTGACACTTGATGGAAAACTGTTTTTTACATTTTTAGAACTCTTTATTTTTCTTTTTTTTAATAACCGTGCTAATAATCGGCCTCTTGTACTAGACAGAATAATGTATCTAAAATATTATTTAGTTCTGCTAAAGTAGTGATTATAACGTATAACCATAAGATGGTGCAATATGACAGTTCTACCTTAAATAGCAGAACAGTATCAAAATGGGCTCTCTATGGTGAAAGAAACGTCTCTGAAGATAATGGACTAAAATGTGTAGCCGAGCACTTTTATCATGTATTAGACTGTCTAGGTCTCTTTACAGCAGTGGATCCCAAACCTCTCCTAAAGACCCAGCAGACAGGTCGTGATTTAGGTCAAACACTGTGGGAACAATGGTGAGGTAATTGGTATTCAACAGGCGGTGGAGCCTCAATTTGCTTTGTCTAGGAATTCACACAGTGTTTGACCTAAATCATGGCCTGGCCTGTGGGTCTTCAGGAGATGTTAGGGAACCACTGAATTGGAGGAAAAGACCAAAAAGAGTCGGTATAGAAAACCATCTGTGTTACGTTTTTACTGCTGTATGAAATAGCCCGCAACGATATGTTTAAAGTGTTTTCAGTTAAAAGCTAATAGTGGTTTAAATTCATGCTGCCACCAATGTGGTCCACAGAAGAACTATATATTAATATCTATTGAGCCACATTTAGCTGGTAGGTTGCCAGCTCGTGGTATAAATAACCTAAAGAAAGCATCTCCATGTCTCCTCTTTTACCTCTATAGGAGCTGTATCAAATGCACCAGCTGCCCTCAAAAGTCTGCCAGTTGGTGACAGCACAGTTGAAGATGCAAGTGAAACCGAACTTGAAAATTCTCAGGTACTACACCTTATGCCTCGCGTGTTTCCTCCTGCTTATATTGTTCTGCTAGTGTTTTACATTTACACAAAATGGAGGCAATCCGTGAAAAAATGTAGAATTGTTTGTTGCCGGTTATCCCATTCTCAGTTATCCCAAGTTGCCAGTTATCCCAAGTTGCCAGTTATCCCATTCTCGGTTATCCCAAGTTGCCAGTTATCCCATTCTCGGTTATCCCAAGTTGCCAGTTATCCCATTCTCGGTTATCCCAAGTTGCCAGTTATCCCATTCTCGGTTATCCCAAATTGCCGGTTATCCCATTCTCAGTAAACACATGCTCAAATGGAAGATTGTTCTTGGCCCAAAAGCAATAGTAATTACTCTATAACAAAGATAAAGGCAAGGGCTACTGCAAAAATGATGATTCAAGAATTGCAGACTTGATTGCATTTTTTTTATATTATGATATTATGAAAATTCAGCTTTTAACATTTAATGATCTTTGTTATGTACTCTAAACTGGTACGAATCGCACATTTTTTTTCTGTTATGCATTTAAATAGAGCTTATTTTTAACCATTACAAAATAGATTTTTTTTTCATTAAAAAAAAAAAGTTATACATTTTTGGCACTGGAAATGCTTCTGTACACGGCGAGTACTGTCTGTAGATCTCATTGACTGATATGTATGAATAAGCGCGATTCAAAGCAGGTTATTCAGCTCTAGGACATTTATTAAAACACACTGAAATAGTAAGTACTCTCTTTCAGATGTGACTAGAAAAAATGCTTTCTAAGGTCCTTCAAAATGTAGACACAAATAGGGACAGTAAAAGTCCTAAATATTTTAACTTTATTTGTAAATATCCTTGAACGTGATTAATAAAAAGATGAAATCTAGTCCTAGATTAATAATATTTTTGATAATTCAATACTAAATGCATTTGTAATTCTTGCCTTTCTTTTATATTCACGTTTGTACTATCTTAATTGCAAGATTTTTTTATTTTATTTTTTTAACCCATTGTAACTCACTACTTGTTCTGTCCAGATATTCATGAGAATGTTGAGATTCCCTAAAGAAAAATTGTCTATAGTTAGTCATTCATTCTTCAGGAAATCTTTCATATGAAATAAACAAAGTTGGAAGCCTTATTTATTTGTTCTACTATAACATTTCTTTATATTTTGTATATCTTGTGATAGTCACTGACAAGTTTAATAATCGTTTTTGATATCTTTTTTTCTGATACTGTGTTTATTATGTCACTGATTAGTTCACTAATTTTGTTAACTTATTAATATGTCCTGTTTCCTCTGTTTGTTGTAGCCTCTCTTCAAGTTACCAGAGCCTGCAAAGCCCTCCCCACAGAAACGAAAGAGAGCCCCAAAAACAGGCAAACCGACACCTGCTGTGAGCGAAACTGGAAAGACCAAGAATAATAAAAGTGAATCCAAGAGTAAAGCACAACCGGTCACGCCAGCAGTACAGCCTGTCCTACCACCAGGTGAGCGCTTGCAGCTGTGAGAGGTTCTGATGGAGAAAATAATTTAGCACTGACCATTAATATAGGTAAACAAAATGGGTTAATTTGATGGGCCTTGTGGTTTTTATTACCACCAAATATAAGTTGATGGATTCCCAGGTCAACAACTCATACATTTAACATTGCTGTATATTTAATGAGTAAAATGAAAGTTCTCTGTTTTCACTATAACTGCACGTGACTCATTGTTTGGAAGCCACATTGATGATGAGTTTTCATCTGGTAGGTGTGCTAATCATCCATTGGCTTGAATATCAATTAATGAAAACACTGACCTCACTAATTGCATGTGAGGAACAAGCCCCCACGCTCACTGCACAGGGAGAAAAGCTACAAGCCCTGGATAATTATCACAACTACCAGGTGAAAGGAACTCCTATTATCATGGCTGCCACATATGCAATGGGAGTAATGTACAGGGAAGGAGGTAGAGAGAGGCCAGCAGCTCAGGCATATAATTATCAAAAACAATATCTGTTACTGATCATTTTATTGCTGGATTTGTAAATTCACCATTCTTGGACTAACAGGTGGTGCATTAGATGCAAATAGCCCTTAACCTAAAGGGTAAGGTTATTATGGAGTGAATTGCTGTATTAAGATCTCATATAAAAAAAAGGTTAAGACTAACGGACCACAATGGTCAAAAATCTTAGTATACTCTTTTGAAGAACTTCACTTGAAAATAGGCTACATTTTTTTTTTTAGAATAAAAACAATAATACAGCTTCTAATTACTTTTTTATATACAATTATGCTGCTATTGTCCTACTATAGGAACGCTGCAGTACATACTGCCAGCGCTCACATTGGCGCTCAGATGTCTACAAGGACTCATGAAAGACAATGGTAGCCTGCAGAAAAAATCGTAGTGAATAGTGAAAGTTTAGCTTTTCAAAATATCATAGAGAAAAAAAATTGACCACCGTGGTCATTTAATCTTACTTGCTTACATTCCTTATGGGTCGTATTTTCTTTATTTTCTCTTAACAGTGGTTGATTCTGAAGAGGAGACAATAATGGCCTTGCTGAAAGGGGAAAGCCCGAAGAAGAGCAAAACAAAAGCTATGAAGAAAGCAACAGACACTGCTCCAGCACCCCCAGATCTGAACAGTAATATGAATACTCCGCCTGTCACTGAACCCCTTCCTGTTTGGGAGCCAGACACCCCAAGCTCAGGGGATGGAAATGAGGACAATACTTCAAACCTTAACAGCATGAAATCCCCATTAATGCCAACAGTTACTGCTGGGCTCCAACCACAATCTACTGAAAAGGTGAAGAAGGGCAAAAAGAGGAAGATTTCCACGGAAGACGAAGCTGCCAAAAAGATGGAAAAATTAGCAAAAAAAGCAAAGAAAGAAAAGAAGAAATTAAAGCTTGCTGGGATAGACACAGAAAATGCAACTCCAAAGTCTTCAAAAAAAGACAAAAAGAAGTCTGAGAAGGCAGAAAAAAAGAAGTCAAATAAAAGTATGTAATTTTATTTTGATGTAGACTGGTGTGTTGGGTGGTATTTCAATTTGCAAATGGTACTTGGACATCATCAAAACAAATATTTAAAGAACCACTGAAGTGTTATATTTATGGCATGTTATTACAATGCTATAAATAATGTAAACAAAATGTAAAAAATAAAACCTTTTATTTTTTAAATATTGTTTTCAGCTTTGCTTTTATGGCGGCAGACATGTTGCTTTTGTTCATCACAGGTTTAGACACCTGGGAGTGTAAAAAACCTCCAAACAGAATTGAATAGTGATGCCACCACTGTAAGTAGCCGGTTGGTAATAGAACTAAACTTAATAAGGTAATCCCTTAGAATAACCCCTCCTCCTCAGGCTACAGATAAAACCAGAAATTCAAAATGGCAATCCCAATGGCACAAGCAGATTTTGTTAAAAGGACAAGTGTCATATTTATAGAATAAATATTATTGTATTAAGTCTTTCTTGATTGATGATGAATCATTTCTGTTTGTTCCTTGAAGAATTGCAAATCTTGATGTAGTGGAAGGATTTATATTAATTTCTGTTCAAAACATATTTTTCAAATCACCCCCATGACAATAGAACTGAATGGCAGAGTAAGGCCCGGTAGGATAAACCAACCCCTCAAACTACAGGCAGTATAAGTATGATTATGATTATTCCTGTTGTGCATACCAGCCTATTCTTTTTGTGATACACATTTTAATGAGCATTTGAAGTTTTTATCAAACTACAGTGGTCCTTTAAGTTAATCGGTAACAATACTGTTGCGCGCATGACTTAACCAGCTGTCCATGTCTGTGAAGCAAATTAACATAATATTTTTTGGGGGGTCTTTTAAGTGTTATTTCTAACTAGCGACTGGCCCGTCAAAAATGACGGGGCAATCAAATTGTAAGGCAGGTAATGCTGTTTGCCACAGACATTCATTTTTTTGGTGGTCTGAGATACTTCAGCGCTCATTGCGAGTCTCGTGCTGAGCGCCTTCGGCGCTCATTGAGAGGCTCTTGGTTGTTGTATATTTTTTTTTTTAGCAGAGGCTCTTTGGCTGTCATTGTAAGGTCGGCGCTGATCTGCTTTTTGCGCTTATTGCAAGGCTGTCCCCTGGTGTAGCTTGTGTGCTATGAGCAGCGTTGGCGCTCCTTGTGAGGCACGCGGTGAATGGTTTTTGTGTTTATTGCGATAGTGTTTTTTTTTTTTTTTGTTATATGTATCTTGTTATACTAATTAAATAAGTAATAAATTAATATACTTTACCTATTTGTAAGTAATATATGCAGGAAGCATTGTGCTGAAGAGCTGACAATCTGTTTTAATGTTCCTGCAGCATACAATGTAGGTTTGCACTGTTGTGGAGCCGAGGTGTAAGTGTCAGCAATGTGTGTAGTGTAAATAGGCTGCGTGCGCGATGGGAAGCCGTTAGTGTAGCTGGTTACTTCCGCATTCTGTAAGTTAGTGTTGTAAAATAGCGGCAAATGTGTATGTGGTAAGCGGGTGTGGATGATTTAGCGTCCTTGCTAAAAGTGTATCTTGTACCTCGTACGGCTTTTTTGAAAAGCCGTATGTGCTTAGTGGTGTTTTGTGGCTTTAGAGTCTTGTAGCCTCGTTTTCATTTTTTTCGGCGGCCATTTTTTCTCTCGGTTAAGAGATTTTTGTGTCGGTAATTTGGACTTAAATTGAGGTGTAACGTCACTTGTAGAGGTCCTGTTTTTTTTTTTTTTAAATTAGACCAACATTTTTTTTATTAACATCACTAACAGATGGGGGGGGGGGGGGGGGGTGAATGGTCACTCATACTCACAGGCCTCCCATCTTTGATATACACATACAATTGTATTGGGCTATTGTAGGCAAACCCACACATCCGAGAACTTGACTACAGCCTCCTTGATCATCTTTCATCCCCTGGACACCTTATGGGGGTGGAGAGAAGCAAATCTGCTAGAAGCAATAATCTAACTTCAAGTGTTTTTTTATTTATTTTATTGCTAACCAGTATCTAGATAAATAAGCCCAATCATATGACTATTACAATGGCTCTTTAACAGTAATAGTTAATTTTATTTCATTTTTTACTCTAATGCAGTTAATCTGAATCCATATCAACAACCTTAAAGACAAAACTTTTAAATCTGAAAATCATTGTTTTTTTTTTTTGTTTTTTTTTTTTCAGTTTAATGTGTCTTTAGACTGAAAACAATACATCTATAGCTACGGGGGGGATTTGGGATTTCTAAGAATGAGATAAGACTATGCTTGGCGGGTGGATTAGTATAACTGGCACATAATATTTCTGAATTCCAATGTAAGTTGAAAAAATTGTACCCTACTTGGGACCTTCGTATGTCTTTATATATTGGTTATGCATAAACGCTAGCCAGTTTTAGATATATACCCTTTTTCTTTATGATGCCAATTGGTGGCACAATGTGCTACTTTTATCTTTCTAGTGACAAAAATAACCAACTGCCTATTTACTGGAGGTGGGGGTAAATTAATAAAGCCCCAGCTTGTGTTCAGGGCCATAGTCCTGATTTTTTTTTAAATGGTGCCTATATAATAGAACAAGTGTTGTCTTCCTCTTGTTTTGGAAGAAGGGCAGTTCACATTATTATTACTGAATGCACAGAAACCACATGCAACCATTTTACAGGATCAAACTTTAAGTGTTTTGCTAATGTATATCAGACAGTAAATTGTTTAAACCCATTATTTGCACCATGTCTGTGTGCTTATCCAGATATTACTATTTATTTCTCCTTTGCATTCCCCTGTGCTTATCTTTTGAAGGCTTGTATACTAGCCTCGGCCTCCATACCAATGCATTACTCTGAGGGATGGGAGAAGTGGGTTTACGTAAAACGGTGGTTCTCCAGGTTGCATCTCCTAACGCAGCAAGGCCAACAGCTTCCTGATGACCCGCTGGGTCATGGGGTATAGCTTCTAGTGCTGTAGCCAGCACCACATGAATATGCAATATGGAGAATCACATGGGAAAAAACAGTAATTCATAACTTCATATAACTAAAAGTGCTTTCATATGATAAATGCAACCTATACTTTTAAAGGCAAGTTGTTACCGCTACCATGTCCCTTTAAAGATAATTTAAAGATTTCCTGAAAGCACAGGAGTCATTGATGGCACAAACCTATGTACACCTAAAGCCGGCCTTCCATGGCTCCTCAACAACTCAGCAGCTCATAAGTTTTATTTAAGTTTGTGAACCATCGCCCTAAGGGTGTATTAGACTGTCCAGACTCTAGCAAGAAACCTTAGAAGATCTTGCTGCAAGCAATGCTCTACACATACTAGCAATACGTACTCTGCAAAGCAAAAAAAGTTCATATGCTTTGTGTGCCCAGGATGTTGGGACCTCATATGGTACCACATAAGTGAATTTGGTGACCTTTGCTCTACAGCAGTAACCATATATGCTTCACCTGGAAATTGAACGTAAATCCTTTTTTTTTTATTTTTTTAGTGGCCCAATACTTATTAACTCTTCTTTTATAATGAATTAAGGCAGTTCTAGGGTTTATATTTTTGTGGCCAATGATTGGGCTTTTTAATCTAGGAGTCTGTTGTTTGGATAAAAAATGTGGATCGTACTTAAATGTCACTTATTCTCTACACACAGGATATTACCATGTATTATTTTTATTTGCTTTCAGAAAAGAAGGAATCAAAAGACAAGAAGAAAAAGAAAACTGGAACTGTAGGAAATATTGAAGGAGCCCCTGATCTTGTAAATGTGGTTGTCTCCAAACCCAAGAAAAAGGTACCAAGCTTACGATTACTTAGCATTTGTTAAATTATAGGTTTTAGTTTTTAATGTTAAAACCACTTATACAATTCTACTATTTTTAATTGATATTGCAGTTTTAACACAGTGGGAAAAGAAGGGCAATCTACAGTCTTAGAAAATGACTATGAATTTTATTTTGTTCTTTTCAGAAGAAGACCAAAGCTGAAAAAGTGGATGGTGGAGCAGAGAAGCACTGAGGTACAGTATCTATGTCACAGCAATTCTCTTTAAAACAGAATATATTTTGGTGCAGTAATGTAAATGATTTTTCCAGTCGTTTTAATCAGAATTACTATCTGCAGTATATGGTTAACAGTAGATCACAGTAAGGCTTTTGCCTTCATGTTTTGTTGTTGTTTTTAGTCTTCTTCTTGTCAGTGTTTTTTTTTTTTTTTTTTTTTTTTTTTTTTGAGTTCACTTTCTGTGTTAAGCAAGTATTTTTGGTTTTAAAAAATGAGGGATTTTATAATGAAGATAATACATTTTTAAGTGAAAACAGAAAGGGAAGGGATGGAGACAAACCGTAAAATATTTAAATAATGTATGTATTACCCTGGGAGTATACACGGTCAAGTCACATTATAATGACCTGAATAACAGACGTGTGCAGCACAGACCGCAGCTAGATGGCATGGTAGTGAGTCAGTAAGATGCTGGAAGGTTGGCAAGGGTAGCTGTTGCCATGCAGACAGCAGTGCATCCTACAGCTGCTGAAGAGTGTGTGGGGGAGGATCCATATGGCCATCAAGGTGGTTGCACAGGTGCTCAATGTGGTACAAGTCCAGGGAGTTTGGAGGACAAGGAAGTACTTGGAAGTCTTTGTTCTCCAACCACTCTTGGGACAATTCTGGCCGTGGGACCTGTTGCATGGAAGATCCCATCCACTCCAGGGAAGATGGGCAACATGTATGGGTGTACTTGATCTGCAAGGATGGATTGATAACCCTATCTGTTGGGAGTGTCTTCCAGAGGTATGAGTGGACCCAGATAATGCCAAGACATTCCTCAGACGCTGCCGCTTATGTTCTTCCAACAATGCTTGCAGAGTGTTTGTTCTCATCAGAGAAGGCAACCTTTTGCCAATCAGAAGAAGTCCAAATTTAGTACTGTTGTGCAATTAAAGCTGTTTCTCCCGAGGAGCTCTCGTCCGCATGGATGCAGTGACCAGCCAATTGCTTCGGAGACCCATACGCAACAGGGTTCCTTGTACTTTAGACACATCTGGTAGCCCCCTGGTTTGTTTGGATGGTTAGTTTCTCAACTGTAGCGTGTCGGCTGGCCCTCACCACCCTTGCAGTCACGTGACATCAATGGCACATAGTGCTCCGCAGTTTCCACACAATTTTTTCGCAATAGTGCCGTTTCTCCAGTTATGGTACACGTTAACCACAGCAGCACGCGAACAGTTCACAAACTGCATGATTTCAGAAATACTGCCACCCTTGGGCCGAATGCCAATTATAATCCCCTTTTCAAAGTCTGATAAAATAACACCTTTAACCCGTGACAGCAATGGTTGATATGTTTGCAGAATGCCTACATGTCACCTTATAACCCACCGAGCCATCTCACAACACGTGACGTATTTCATGGACTAGACGCTGCTGATGTCAAAAGTAGGTGGTGGTCATAATAATGTGACTTGACCGTGCACACGTCCATATGGGCTGATTTGGTTCCTAATAGCATTTAACAGCATTTAAGGGATATGGAACTCCCACTTTGTTATACAGATCATGAAAAAATGGTATTATCCACGTGTAAATACAGCCTTTGCAAAATAACAGGCCTTCCTGCTAACCTCCTTTTGGATATGCCAGGACACAGACCTAGCAGACTTGCTCATCTCTGTGGAGAGATCATTTACTCCCTCTACATTATTGGCTCCAAATGACATGCTCAATTCAGATTTCGTCAGATGAGTGACCTGGCATTTTTTTACTTTTTTTGTTTTCCATGCAAATTAAGTTAAAATCTCGAACCTTTCCTGTTTCGTTCCTTGCCAGCAGTGGCACGCAGCAGCCAGTAAGTGGCACAACTGTAGCTCTTGATTTTTTTTTATTTTTTTTTTCAATTTGTTCTAAGAGTTCAGGTTATGGATAGATTTAGGGGTTGTGCTGTAAGCGTCACTATTTTACTATGTAAAGTTTATCTGCCACTACCCTAACCCCTAAATCTAACACTCACTTAAAGAAGAAATTGAAGAAAGTCTTGGCATGCCACTTTCGCTCCACCTACTGGCTGCTGCCCGTCACTGCTGGTGCGGAAGAAAAAGGAAAGATCCAAAAACATGGGCAAAGGCCTGCTGAATATACAGTGAAGAGTGTCAAGGACTTCAGAGGTTCCCGAGCTGTATTCTTTCAGCTTCATTTTTAAGTGGAAAATGTATGATTACCAGCAAATTATGAAACCAGTGTTAATAAATGTATTAAAACTTCATACACAACTAGTGCAGAAGGATTTAGGTCATTGGTGAGCAACATTAAATACAGATGTGGCCCCTGAGTTGTAAATGCGGCCCCCACCCTGTTGTCTGGAGTGGGAAATACTGTCCTTTTTTGGACAATTAGAATATTTGCACAAATGACCTCTGCTCATTATCTTTAATTCTGTACTCCATTATTTCTGCTATCTCCCCCACTCTAAAGCTTAATCCTTTTGTTGGATACAACATTCACTGTAGTGGTCAAACAATAATCATGAACTAAACAATGTTAAGTTCATGATTAACAATACAATTCATATTTAAAGAAAATTTATTCAATGTAGCTTTTTTTTTTAAATACATTTAAATTTAGCATTGTAGTTCCCAGGAGATGTGCGTTTCTCCATCCTGTTTGGCGTCCAACGCCAAAAAGGAATTTGCAGAAAAGGTTTGCCTAATTTTCTTTTCTGACTGGTGTATGTTTTTGTAATAACCATTGCAGGAAAGTAGGCAAATAAACAATCTTATCAGGATAACTGATGAGGACAACCCCTTTGGCAGATTCTCTCCACCCTCATAGAGGGTGGAGGCAAGCAGGTCTGCGGAAATCCAGAACACTAAACTTCTTCAGATTTGTTTTAAAAGTTACACTTGTTTTTTTTTCCTTCAAATACTGATTTTATTGCTAACCAGTTATTAAATATACAGATGAAACCCTATTGAATGCACTTCAGCGGTACTGTGTTGTATGGCTCTTTTGAACACCCAGCAATATTTAAGGGACTCCAGCACTTTCATTATTTACCTGTATTATCTCTTGCTTTAGCTTTCTTTCCACACCTTTACTTTTAAAGGTATACAGAAGCTCATGGATTATGAATGCATCTGATAGAGTAGAATTACTTTTGTATGCATATTTTTAGATGGGGGGAAAAAAACTGAAAATAAACATTAACAAACTTACCCTAAAGTTTGCAAAGTTCTTCAGTTTTTTAGGCAGTTGATTTTGAGAAGGAACACCCCTGAAAATCCAAGCTAAATTAGTATAAAATTCATAATTTGCGTTGTCCAATCAGAGGCAGCTACAACATTGCTGCAGAGACTGATCCCCAGACATTGCAACAAAGCATCACATGTATAGAATGACTCCATGTAATGTGTGTTTCTGATATAAGCAGTATGTGTTAGATTAGATAAGGTTAAAAACAGGAAATCTTCCAAATACCTTTAGGGCAGATGCTGTCTCTTAGACATGATTTTCATTAAAAAAAGCCAAATCAATTGAATTCATCAGTTATTTTATTTTCCTCATACAGGAAGACTGAGACCGAAGAAACAACGGAGACAGAAGAAACCACGTACAAGCCATGTTTTGTCTTTTTTACATGTATATATTTTGTATATACTTTGATATTGATACCCCAGAGCAATGGTATAATGTTGATATAACTATTTTAATGCATTTTTGTAGCTGAGACTCAGCTGGGGAATATGTTTTTGATGCTCTGGGGGGAAAATGTATTAAAATCTCTGAACATTGGGATACCTTAAACTTGAAATCTGTTTGAACTGTGATATAAACCAATTTATGAACGTTTGTGAATTTAAATCTATATATTTATAAATGAAACTTTCAGTTATTGAGTCAGTTCAGTTAACTGCAGAGGTTTTGAAATCTGACTGTTAAATATTTTTTTTAATCCTTGTAAAAAATATTTTTTATGTCGTTTTTGTTTAATTTTAATGCTTTCTGGGTTTTTTTTGTTTTAATTGTGGATACTGTAACAGTATTTTTCTGTATGTAAAAAGCTGATATCTTTTAGGTAATGGTTTCACTGTAAGATTAATGGCAAAAGGGCCATGTAGTCCCAAGCTTTGTCATTAATTTAAAAGAGCATGTTTTTATATTTTTTATGATCTATAAATGATAAGAAAATAAATGCGTAAGCAGCACAGAAAAAATGTAAAGTAATGTATTTTGATCCATATTATGCAGACTAGTAAACTGAATCGCATTTGGAAGGTTATCCTCTGTCCCATTAAGCCCCCAGCCTGGGTTTTTCTAGCTATTTCCACCTTAAAAAGGAGCATAATAAAACATAAACTTGTATAATAGATTTTCCATGCCTCCTGAAAGTCGAGGACAGTGGAGAAAATAATCGTTTTACACAATAGACCATTAAAAATATGTTTAAAACAGGATTAAAAAAATGTTTTTTCTTAAAGTATGATTGAAAATGTAGGGTTAAAGTGTCAATTTAAGTATGCCTAGAGAATATAGATATTTATCTAAATGGAAAGGATTCTGCCACTTGTAAAATAATTGGTAAGTCCTCATTTATTACTTATTGCAGCAACTGTCATACTGATTATGCTTGTGTTGTTTTTTGTTTGTTTTTTTAATGGTAGAACCCATTAAAGGACCAGTGATATCCTAAAAACATGAGCTAGATATTTAAATTAGTAATGGATCATTAATACATTTAATTTAATAACATTTTAATACATTTCATTTTCAATTATTTAAAAAAATCATTATTCAATATTAAACTTACTTTCAATGTTCACTCAGTTGGTATCCACCCCCTATAAGGTCGATGTAGGAGAAAGCAGAAGTATACGAACACAATGGCAGACCTGTATTAAAGCAAAAGCTTGATGCCATAGGAAACTTCTCTGAGGCATGTATCTTTATTTAATTTAGCTTACATACTTATCAGATATTGTTCTTAAAAGTCTTTAGCCCTGTCTCTCTGTCAACTTCTCTGCCCCCACCCTAATATGGTCATTGAGGGAAGGGCAAACAATCAATTGAAGTCTTATATTGTAATCTTTGAAAAATAATTTAATCTTGAATACTGCTACTGTAAAATACTAAATACAACTCTTATCAATAACTAGCTCCTCTTGCTAGGGCATTACAATGGTCCTTTAAGGAACTGTCTTTCCATGATTTCTTGCTGGAAAATGTAAGATTTTTTTTGTAGGCATTATGTCAAGGAATGAGAACTGGAACTGGAGGATTGTATGTAAATTATTGGGGGGGGGGGGTGTTAGTGCACTATGCTCCTCAAGACTCTGTGAGTGAGCCTAGAAATAGCTCTGTGCACAGTCTTGTACACCCCCATAATATAAATAGAATCCTCTTAGAATGACCCGACAGCAAAGGAGGAAGGTCATGCTTGATCAGAGCTGCAAATAATCACATTGAATAAAAATAAAAGCTTTTTAAAAAAAAGTATTTAAAAAATATGGTCAGTTTTGATTATTTGTCAAACTGCCTATGGATGCAATATACCTTAAAAAAAAAAATACAGTTGTCCTTTAAAATTTCTCTAGAGGAAGGTGGATGGTAATGAGGATCAAGAACATTATAAAAGTGAATACATAATGGACCTCTTTAAAGTGGCCACCATGTCTTTCAAATATCTTATTTTGGGTTTGGATTTGTCCGAAAATGTGTTCTGTACTTCCAGCTTTGATTCTATTTCCCAAGTCATCATTTTCACTACAAGACAAGAGCATGAACATCTTGAATTGGCCAACACCGCATCTGATATCAGATTTAACAAACTAACCATATCTTAAACATTTCTGACATTAAGATTATTCACTGCAAGAACTGTAATTTGTATGCTCGCTAATAAATAAAACATTTGTGATAAGTAGACAAACCTGTACGCTTCTCTTTTTTTTATATATATATATATATATATATATATATATATATATATATATATATATATATATATATATATATATATAAAAATACATGTGTAATCTGTAAATGTATAATGCACACTTTAAACATTTCCACCATTTGGACTGGAAGTTTAGTATCATTTTGGTGAAGAGGTTGAGTATCTTTTCTGGTTACATTAATATTTTAAATTGTCTTTTGCCTTTTTTTTTTTACATTTAAGTTAAATGGTAAATCTTAAAAAATGTCCTTAGAAGCTGACAACCCAAGATGCTGTTGGCTTCAAGCACCGCCCACTGCCTGTTTTTTATAGAGGGAATAGTTGCCCTTTTCTGGAACAGTAAAGGTACTGGTCAGTCTACGTTGCTAAGCATTATACCTTTTTATAACTAAATATAGCATTGGGAAATATTGCTAATTCTGTCGTCGGGGCGCAGAGAGAAACCGAACAGACAATTGAACAGATCATATGATCCCATCATTTTATGACTGGCAAGTTACTAGTTAAACATAAATAATCTCAGGCCATGGCAGGGGTGGAAGAGGACGCTTAACTAATAAAATGATTTTCCTGCAGCTGCCAATGTGTGCAAACCTAGAGCAACCCTAAACATGTCTCATGGACATGCTGGCCACTTTCTAGGGGATGAAGAGAAGCTGACCTGCTAGTCACTGAACACTAAAGTTTTAATATAACTTCTAAAATGTACACAGATTATATGACTGCTGCAGGGGCCGGATCTAGTCTATTTGGAAGCCGCATCCCGTCAGAACACTGGAGTGTGTGGCTGTGCTGGTGGTGCAAAAAAAAAAAAAAATACTGTAGGCAAAGAACTATTCCATCCTCCGACATGGTGCATCTTGAATGGCGCGGAGTTGTTCTCATCGCTCAAGGCCTCATGTATCGGTGTGCCTTATGAGCCAGATCGGAGGATGCAGTACATTTTTTACACCACCAGGTGGTGCTGTGGCACAGCCACACACCCCAGTGTTCTGACGGGGTGTGTGTCATGAATACACACACTGTGAAGTGCAGTGTTTAATATTAGCCTGTCCGTGACCTCTCCCAAGTTGTAAGTTACAGAATGTTGCCACTGATTAGCTACTACGGAACTGTGCAACCCTTCTACTTAGAAGTACACTGTCTTCATGAGCTGCACAGGATAGAAACCAGGTAGGAACTATTTGTAAGATTTTAGAAAAAATTGAGTTTTTAAGCACTTAATAATAAAATAAAGCACACAAAAGAGATACACAGGTATATTATCTTTCAATTGGAACACAGAAACCTTCCATGAACCCTTAAAAGGACACGCAATTCATCAATCAGACTATTGAAAACCAAAAGAAAAAAGCTTCTTACATTTTTAAAATTGCTACCGACCAATAGCATTATTAAATGCTAATATCAAAATGTATGCTTCTATATTAGCTGCAAGGCTAAATACCTTAATTGAAAACTTGATAAATAGGGACCAAACAGGATTTATTAAAAACAGGCAAGGTCCGGACAACATCTAAAAATTGATTGATTTAATTGCCCATGCTAACTATAAATGTTTCCCAGTTGTCACCCTATCTATTGACGCTGAAAAAGTGTTTGATAGGGTCAACTGGGAATATGTAGAAGCAGTTCTAGAAAATTTCGGTATGAGGAGATTTGGTAGCCATGCAGTCAGGACTCTGTATACCAATGCTAATGCCTACGTCTCTGGCATTGGTATTGGAGCAGAAACTTTTGTGATCTCTAATGGGACTAGGCAGGGATGCCCCTTGTCCCCTCTGATCTTCGCAAATGGTATTGGATCCATTTGTAGAACTAATTAGAGTCTCGGGTGGCGGGATCAGGGGCATACCTGTGGATATACATTGGCAGAGCGAGGTCAACGATTTTTCGGATGATCTGGTGATAACTAATTTACAAGAAACAATAAATTAATACAGTTTTGTTTCCTATTATAAAATTAATCCATCTAAATCTGAAGTCTTGTTTATGAATATTGTTAGGAATAACCTTAAAGCATTAAAAGAGATTTTTGTGTATAACTGGCAACATAATTCAATCTCACACTTGGGAATAAAATTCAACTCAAATTTGAAAAATCTCTAACCTTTTATTAGAGTGAAGAAAATTTAACATGAGATGTATCCCTTTAAGAATTCTGTACGGCCAACTAAGAAAGTTCCAAAGACTAATAAAGAAATGTATTTATAGAGCTAAACAACCTCATCTAAACAGGGACATTGTCTCAAGAAATTTTGTGAAAGGAGGTTTATCGTCTCTGAATGTAATTGATTATTACAAAGCTACAATGTTGACCCATATTTTGAGGTTTTCTATACGAAGGGATAAACCAACATTTTTGGACATTGAGAATATTCTCAATTTCATGGTTTTCAGCTAAATGGGCTTATATGGAATAAAGAGGTAGAGCAAAAGGTAAACAACAAACTACCTTTGCCATTGCGTATTTAAAGTTTTTACCACCATAGATTGAACTCCCAGTTAAACCTTATTAAATTTCCTTCACTGGTTAAACCCTTAAATTCGTTACATATAAGCTCTATGACAAAATACATAGATTGGGAACAATGGGGTCTTACTTTTGTTCGTGATCTATATATAAATTCTGAGTTGAACTTTTTCCATCCTTTTTGCAGGTAAACGGACTCCCAAGAGAGCAATGACTACACTATCTCAGTATTAAGAATACTATACACAAGTTAGGATTTTTGGAGAACATTGACAATGTTCTCACAACAAGTGACCCGAAAAGAAAAATTTTAATAACAAATTGTATTAACATTTTAAAACACCTAAAAGACAATAAGATGACAAAATGGGAGGAGGCCTTAGGCGTAGACCTTGAGACTAGAACATGGTTTAAAATTTTGGAAAAAACAAACCCTAATATAATCTGTGTTCCACTGAGTACCATAAAACTATCATGGTAGAATTTTAAACAACGAAAGAATGGCAAAAATAATTTCAAATGAAAGTTTTTTACACGTGTACACATTGATTTTTAATAGTGCTACATGACAACACAGAGCTCGATGTCCTTGTAACCCATGACTTAAAAAAATATATTTACACCAAAATCAAATTATGTAATCTATAATATTAATGTTAATAAAATGGGTCCTTTTCTATTTCAGATCTGTTTCCCGTCAGAACAGTGGGGTTGAGCTCTGCAGCCAAAGAACTATTCCATGCTCCGATCTGGCTCATAAGGCGCGCCGACAGAAGATGCCTTGAGCTATGAGAGCCGTGCCGAAGGACCTGGAGGGCGGAGTGCCCTCGCGGAACATAGCGATGGCCTCGCTGTTGACTCAGAGCCGTTCGAGTTGCGCCACTTTGGAGGATGTAATAGTTTTTTGCCTGCAGTAAATTTTCTCAACCCCACTGTACCGACGGGAAACATCTGAAATCTAACAGATCCATAAAATGATGTTAACATTATATAAAAAGTAGAAAATAAGTCAGACAATAAAACAAGCAAATACAAAATTTTCTCCTGTTTATTAAGCACAATGTATTCAACACTACATGAAAATTTGATTTTAACAGCAGCAAAAATAAAAAAAACTTTTAAAAGCCAAAACCACAGAGCAGCCTAGAGCAAAAATCTCTGTATAGTATTTAGCTCTACAAAAAAAACTATAGTTAGAAATCAACCTTATAAAATATGTATAGAAAACAAATGGAAAATGCTAAAAAAAGCTACCAGTTATAAAATACAGGAAGCATCAGATTTTCGTCTCTAGTCAGTATCATAAAAGTGCAATCGCCAAAAAGCTCAACTCAGATTTTTTTTAAATGTCATAATAATGAAAATAAATCAAATTTTCATTCATTGAAATACAAAAAAATGCAAGAATGAAGCAATTACATTTTAAACACATGTCCTAATTATTGCAATAGACCCATTTTCCATTTAAATTCTGAGCTGCAGGGTTTCCACTGCAGCTAAGGATTCTGGGTATATTCAGATTAATCTAGAAATGTAAGTTTAATTTACATTTTGCTACCCAGAATCAGGGGCGTAGGAACTGGGGGGATGGGGGGTACAAATCCCCCCAGATTTTATACTCCCAGATTCTAGGCACCTCCTCTACAATATATATATATATATATATATATATATATATATATATATATATATATATATATATATATATATATATATATATATATACACATACTCCCCCCACACACACACAATTTTTTTCATTTCCTACGCTCTTGCCCAGAATCCTCAGCTGCTGTAAAATTTGTGTATACGAACACATTCTGTGGCTTATTGCTTTTTCCTTTTTAATTCTCAAAACATACTCATCTCAAAGGAAAAACATGGGACCTATTATTGCAGTAAAGACAAATATGAACCTTTAACGTGATCTTATAATTTATGGTCCCTTCAGGACCTGATGGAATGTGCCTATAAGCTCAATGGACCTTGCAGAGCAGAGCTGCTTAAGGTATTAAGTATTTTTATTTATTAGTCTAAACATCAATAAAATAGTTTTAATTGCACTCTATAAAAAAAATAGAAAGCTACTTAAAAGCAGTTAACAAAAGTATATTGTCTCTACCCTTCACAACCCACCTGGTAAGGACACCTGGTTATAATTAAATTGCAATATGCACATTTAGTTTGCTCTCAATATTGTTCTGTTGGGGTTAGGGTCGGGTCTACTAAACATGTATGCTCTTTACATTACACACAGAGATGTACATGGCTTGGGCACCTTGATGGCGGGTAAGGAGTTTGTGCCCAGGGGCTCCAGATATGTAAAACCATCCCTGTGTATGCCCTCCCAATACAGGGGCACCCTCGAGTCGATGGGGAGCCCCATAATATTAGCCCCACTGCAGGACACTCTTGTCCCCTATTCACTATATTGAGAGCAGGATAAATGTGATAAATACAAACTATGCTCCACCCCCCGAGCAGGAAAGGAAAGATATACTCAAAGTATCAACATCACTGTAAACCTATTGATTAAGCTGGAGCAATGTCAATTAGTAGAGCTAATAAACTGATCCTGTTTTATGCTGCTTTTGCTGATTTATGTGAGATACAATTCGAAGGACTGGAACCTCAGAGGTCATCTCTTGTAGAGCTGCGCTTTTAATCTGCAGAGGAAAAACATTCTTAAATTAGTAAGGAGTGTCCAGAATGAATTTTAACATGCAAATCAAGCATCTATGTATTGACACTATTTTAATCCTTGCTTATTTTTAGGTGAGAAATTAAGGGCTGAAACACCCAATCATAAAAGACTCTGCAGAATGTATGATAGACGTTCCCATAGCAACAAAAATAATTAAATGTTTTGTGACAGTTGATTGGTTGTCCCACTGTTACAATACAAAAAAAAAACAATATAGATGCTAGCAGGGGAGTAAGAATGGTGGGGGTGGAAAGGGGAATGGGGGGCAGGACAAATCCTCCCAGATTAAATGAATAGGGGACACCAAGAAATAGCAAAAGTAACTTAAGCATGCATATATATTATATAATTTTAATTTTGTTGGGTGAGCAGGAGAACTGAGAATTTAAACAAAGAAATAAAAAAAAACGTTTTTGAGGTGCACTACAGCAATGCCCCCCCCCCCCCCAAGCAGGGCCCCAGTGCAATGGGTGCACTGATGGTAGATCTGCCCCTGCATCCTGTCCAAAGTTTTTTGTGGGCTTCTATGCCCATGCGAGCAAGGTATAGTGAGGTTTAGCTGTGAGGTGTCCCTTGTTATACAAGACATCATTATGTAGCTAGGGGTCATAGAGGGGAGGTTAAGTTTTATTAAAACGACTACCAAAGTATCTTATTAAAAAAAAGAAACGAGGTACAGAAAAGGTGAAGAGGAGAGACAGGTGTAATGGTACAACTGCTGGGCAAAGTGGGACATCAATCTTTACCAGGGGTGGGCAAGTTCAGTCCTGGGTGGCCACAAACAGGCCGGGGTTTGAGGATATCCTGCTGTGTACAGACCAGACTATCACTTCTTCAAGCATTGTGATAGACAGAAATGAAATCCTCAAATCCAGGTCTGTGTGTGTGGCCCTTCAGAACTGAACTTGCCCATCCCTGCCCTATACTATAAGTTCTCATGAGTACCACTATGAAAAGTATCATGTATTATAGTCCCCCCTTTATGGAGCCATGGAAATAGTGTCCCATGCCAATTAGAGAATAGTATAAATACTCAGAACATACCAAAGGGACCAAACTCATAATCATTTGGAGTTGCTGATGCTTCTGCATCCAAGGTGCCTGTAAAAAAGCAAAAAAATACAATATATTCCACATTCAAACATCAGAATCATTGAGCTCCTTATTGAAAGGTCACTGTAGTTGGGTTTGCTTGTTTATTTAAACACTGATTGGCAATAAAATAGGTAGGGTTTCAGAGTATAGAGGTGCTGCTTCTCACCACCCCTTAATAGGTGTCCATGGCGTGAGAGAGCATCTGCCCAGGAGGTTGCCATAACATATCATCTAACCAGGCTACGTATGTCTGCAGCAGCCACTGCAGGGAAGGAATCACTTAAAGGCTCCTATCAGGACAGAGTCTTCTCCTAGCCTGCCACACCCGAATGGGGGTGGATAGAAGCATATGTGCTGAAGTCTTAAACATTAAAGTTCAAATGCTACATTGATTTTCTTTCTTTTTTCTTTTAACTACAGCATCCGTTTAACAGCAGGAAGTGATCTAACAGCTTCACTTCCTGTCAGTGACTATGACCTCACAAATACAAGCTCTGCTGCGTGGAGGCAAGTGCAGGCCTTACCACTGCAATCCACTTTGCCACGAGTTTCAGTATTGGGGATCATTGTTCCATTCTTGTAGACACACCAGCAGAACCCGGTGCTTCTCCAGCACTGCTTGGGTGTGAATCCACCATGTTCATCGCACTGTGGTATATAGGTACCAAGGTGGGGGCGGCGGCCAGTCGCCAGTAGCTGACATTCAGTCAGGACTGAGGCAGCTGAAACAAAACACAGCACACATATCAAATAAGGATACAAATAGTGTTTACTCACAGGTCTTTCACTTTTTGATCCTTTCTTTCAGAACATTTGTGACTCCTCCCACCTCCTGAGCTGCTGCTAAAGTCAAATGTGTCATCATGAATTGCTCCAATCAGGAGCACATCCTAGGATTTTCATTATCCATAATAGTTCCTTCTGATACTGTGTGCATTATGGGTAATAATCCAAAGTCTAGCAAACGCTGTTGAATGTTGTTAGTAACATCAGCCTCATAACCTCAGCTACTATACTGTGTCCAATTTTACAGATCTGTCTAAGTGGATTATATGTGTATATCAAACACCCCCCAGTGCAACAATGTCAGGAGTTTAGCAGGCAATTAAATTAATAGCTGTAGTATATTTTAATAACCAATTACCAAACAATCTGTAAACATGTTTTATTTCAGAAATGTGTTATTAGAAAGAATAAGACGTTAATGTAAATTGGCAGCTGATATGGCATTTTTTGTACCTGTGACAGGTGGGTCTGGGGTGGTCTTGGAGTCTGTGGGGTTCTGCACTAAATAGAACAGAAACCACTGCTGCAGCCAGGCATCAAAAAACTATAGAGAGAGACACAGAGATATGAGAGCGCCCCACAGTATGGAAACAGCAGATAACTGAATATACTTCTAGAAAATGTTATTGCACATTTCAGTACATTACACGGTGCAAGCCCCGCCCCATTCCTATAAGAACTCACTGCATTGCTAGTGCCGCTGCACCAGCTGATGAAATTAGCATGTTGTAACACAGAAGCTTATTACCGTATATACTCGAGTATAAGCTGAGTTTTTCAGCCATTTTTTTAAGGCTGAAAAAGGCCCCCTCAGCTTATACTCGAGTCACCCTGTTTCTCTTCCCCCCCATGTCTCTCCCCCCCTCTCCTTCCCCTGTGTCTTTTTTACCCCATCTCCCTCGTGTCTCTTTCCCTCTGCCTCCCTTATTATCCTCCTCATCCTCCGTCCTCAACCCCCCTCCTCATCCTCAACCGCCCTCCTCAACCAGGAGGGGGGTTGAGGAGAAGGGTTGAGGATGAGGAGGGGGGATGAGGAGGGAGGATGAGGAGGGAGGATGAGGAGGGGGGTTGAGGAGAGAGGATGAGGAGAGAGGATGAGGAGGGGGGTTAAAGGATGAGAAGGAAGGATGAGGAGGGCTATTGAGGAGGGGGATTGAGGAGGGAAGATGAGGAGGATGATAAGGGGGGGGAAGAGACACGAGTGAGAGGGGGAAAGAGATATGGGAGGGAGGGAGGGGGGAAGAGACAGTGGAGGGGGGAGAGACACAGGGGAGGGAGAGGAGGGGAAGAGACACAGGGGAGGGAGGGGGAGAGACACAGCGGAGAGAGAGGGGGGACACAAGAAAGGGGCACAGAGGGCACACAAGAGGGGGACACAGAGGGCACAAGAGGGACACAGGGGGCAGCACATTTTCCACCTTCAGCTTATACTCGAGTCACTGAGTTTCCCAGTATTTTGTGGTAAAATAGGTGCCTCAGCTTATACTCGAGTATATACGGTAATCAGAATTATTGTGATTGCACTCTCAGACATCTGTCCTTCTTGTTATTTATCTCATGTTGTCATCTTTCTCTGTTTACTCCTATCTCTGTCCTGTGCATAGACTGACACCGGAAGTGGTGAGACAGCAGGAGATGAGAGAGACAGCCATCAGCAAGAGACAGATACAGGGAGATAAAATACAAGCTGAGAAAGAGACATAGTCAGATACAGGGAGGGGAGAGTCAGGCTAAGAGAGGCAGGAAATATGAGACAGACATTAGGGAAGAGAGTCAGGCCGAGTGAAAGATGTAAAAAGACTGACCATCCACTCTTGGTCACTCAAGCTTTTCTTCAGTTGCTTCAGATTGTCCATGATGCTTCCATTGAACGTTGGGTATGTTCTCAGAGGGTTCCCTTTCTGCAAATAGAAGGTGATTTTAGTGGGCAAATCATCACATGTCAAAGGCTACACATTGCATATTCTGTAACCACCAAAGTCTTCTATTTCAATGGGATTGTATCGCTCGGAACCAACTTTCTCCGACAACTATGCTATAAAGACAAGTTGATAATCCAGTAAAGGGAGGTCTACTCCGACTTTCCCTTCTAGATCGCCACTTTGTTGTGGGGTTTGTGTACTTCAAAGAAACTTTGAGCTAAACCATGTAGGGTCACCCAAGATGGACAGGTCATAGCAGACAGGTCAGACAAATAGCAGTCCACTGGAGAAGGAACCAGCAACCCACTTCCTAATCCTTGCCAAGATAACCTTATGAATAAACATGACCAGAGACATAACAACCTCTACTTTTCTTTTCAGTGGATTTTAAGATCCTTACTATCATAATTAATGTAATTAGACTACAGAACATCATCAACGTCATCCTTATATCAACCCTTTACAAAAACTATTTATTCCTGGGTACTATAGATTGTGTCTGCAGATGGTTTTAATCTGGCTTTGGAGGTTCACTGAAACTATCAGGTAAAATGAGTGTGATCCAATGGTTTTATTATGGTTTATGTAGCAAAGAGTTAGATTCAGCTAAGTGAGGAGAAAGAAGATGGCCCCAAAAGGGGGATTTTATTCTAAATGTAGGGAAGGTTGGCCTGTAGTCCAAAATACTCAAAGGAATTATAATGTCTTCTGGTAGTGAATGTTTCTCTTTCTGTATGGCTTTTATTATTTTTATGAACAGTACTTTAGTACTATGTTTATTAACCTAAATTAATGAGACTGGGATTCACTAAATACTGACCCAATATCAGTTCCAAGATAGATGTGGTGCACAAAGCCGCCTCAGTCAGTAGTGGTCTATTTCTGATCAGATCAACAAGACTAAGGCCTGCGGCAACCAATATTTAGGAGGCAGAATATCTCAAATTGTAGGTGAAGCACTGATATCCCTGTTTGTAAATATAATATATGGTGGAGAGCTTCTATCGCTCTTTTGCCCACCATATTATAAATGATTGTTGTGGTGAACTACCTACTCATGATTTCCACAACACAGGCTGAGATCCCCCTCCATGCTGATGATAGCCAGTAAGCTTTAAACAGCTGTACGTGGGTAGGATTCTCAGCTTGTGATTAATACGACCTTTGCATTAAAGCTGTGTAATACAGCATGCATAAGCTTAAAGGAAGCCATATTTGATAATGGCTACTGATTGAAGAGCGAGGCATTTGTGGGCACATTTGCATGTCCCAGCTCAACTTCCCAGAATGCAGTGTAATAACTGTTTTTCTCGGAACTCTGAGCTGGAAGCAGGTTTTTGAACTTGCTTTAGACGTTCAAATGTGAACACAGATGCACTTTTGATTTACTATATATATATATATATATATATATATATATATATATACACATACACATACATACATATATATATATATATATATATATATATACATACATATATACATATATAAATGATATTATATATACACTCATCTAAATATAAATAATCTAATATAAATAAATATATATGTGTGTATCATGGCATGGGGGCATGGCATGGGGGCATGGCAAGGGGAAAGAAGGAGTATAATACTCACCAACAGTAGGTATCTGGCAGCATCTTCCATTTGGTTGCTGGTCTCAGCGACCTTCTTAAGGTCCTAGCAACATAGGACAGAAAATCAGTATCTGGGCAAGCAATGCTAGGCATAAGGATTATGATGAGGGATGTTAAAAACATATAACTACTATATTAAATAAACTGCTATTGAATTAGTATCAGAGCAGATTTAAAAAGTCTTATATGTATGATAAATGTATATTTTTATCACATGTATCAACATTTACATCTACCTATTTAAAAGTTCTGTTGATGTGCATGTGAGACTGTATCACCACGACTCCTTAAATGATTAAATAAAAAGTTCTGTGCTGCTAAGAAAACTGATGTAGGTGTTTATAAGTATTTTCCTTGGTCATTTCTTAACTACAAGAACCCAGATCTCCTTATCACCCACAATATGTATCACTTTGGTTGCAGTCACTTCATTTTACGTGATTTACAAAACTCTGTTACATTCTATTATAAATCAAGTGGAGCGACCACAAGAATATTCCCCAAACTCACACTCATGGTCATCTGTGGGTCTGAAGAACCATCTGTATCCTTGTAAGCCAGAGGAATGTTAAAGGTGGCCATTCTCAGCTTCTTGTGTTGGGATTGGGAAGGTGCTGCGTTAAAGAGAGAAACATTTTTTGGTTTAGACAGTATATACGGATATTTTGACAAATCTGTGTCATCCACAATTGTACTGGCGACATTCAAACCAGCCTTTAATAAACCCCGCGACACACAATGTATAAAAGTTACACTTGCATGTTGCTATTGTTGTATTTATAACTGAAAGATAAAGGGTATTACCACACTAACTGTTGTATGTTGTTTTATGGCAGATTATATTTAAAGCTAAAGCTTGTACGGTATAACCCAAAATATGTTTTTTTTCTCAGTGGCTTCTGGCGTGCTCAGTACAAGAACTGCAACAGTTACTTCCTGTGCTCTGTACCAGAAAGGTCAAAATATGTACCCTGCTGTATTACCTGTGTGTACCCAGTTTATGTAAGCGTCCTGTGGGTGTGAACAGCTGGATTTGACTTTTGTGCAAATAGCTTTGTAAGTAAACTGAACCTTTCAATTTAACCCATGTTTTCATACACTACTAATTCTTCTCTATCAGATGCATTCATAATCCAGCTCACTTACATATCCCTGCCTTTAATAATAAAAACCATAGTTGTGGCTGCACGTGGAACGTTGCAATGCTACCTCCGTGTGCCCACAATGCCGCTTTAATATTACAAATTATTATAAATCAACTCAACTTATAAGACAATAAATATATTACTGAGTGTAAATATAAATAAATAAATAAATATTTATCTAAATATATTTATATATATATAAGAAAGCAATGTTTCTGGAGAAAAAAATATGAAGACAGATTATGTATATATATATATATATATATATATATATATATATATATATATATATATATATATACATACATACATATACAAAAAAAGTACATAGTAATATTTCTGTAATAATATTTCTGCTACTTTCTCGGGAGAGGGTATCTTTCTATGGTAATAGGCTTTTCATTAGTCTTACTGAAAGAACTGGCAGTTATAGCTGTTAAATTCCCACTGTGCAGGTAGAAGCTTCTTCTCTGCATTCAAAGCCTCCTCCAACCTCCGGAAATTGAGATTGCACAAGAGTATATTGCAGATAAAAAGTTATAAATTAGAGAATAATTTAAATAATTCAATTATTTTTTTATAACCTTTAAACATATTGCATATTTTCAAGTGTAGTTCTTCAGAATAGTATATTTTATTTGTATGACTACATTAACCCTTTAAATCCAGTCTTACTACAGCACATATAATATATATGGACTGGTAGTGCTGGGTATGGCTGATACTGACGTGATCCTGGCAGCTTGTCGATCATATTCTGCAGCTTCAGCTGTTTGGTGCTGTGGTCCAGTTCAGTGATCTGGGATTGCTGTTGGGTTATGAAGTACACCATGACCGCCTGACCACAGATTAGAAGGGCCACGAAGACAGACAGAGCCGAAACCAGCGATCGCTTGTTACAAGACATAAGTCTGCTGAGAAAGATGAAACACAGGGGATTATAATTCACATATATTTAAACTACTACTAAATTGGCATTTTTTTGTGGAAAGAACCACCACTCATTTAGTTATTCACATGTTTGCCTTGTTTTTTCACCTTATGGATACTACTCTGTTCCATCATGTACAGCACTCAGAATCAAGTGGAGAAGCTATAAAACTGTTTTATTTTCACTACTTTAAATGTTGCAGTGTTGGATTTTAAAGCACTCAAAATGTTACCTTGGATGTTATGTGGAGGGGTCCTCAACCTTTTAATACCTACCGCCCATTTTGGATGGTAACATTCCCTAATCGCCCACCAGTGCCGCAGTAAGTCAATGTACCCTCTCTCATTTCTAGTTACATAAATCCTATGACCCTAGATATGTATCGCACTGCACTTGATGTATCACTAGTGATCCGGTCCTGACTGCTGTCCCTAGGCTCTCTCACCAGCTCTCCAACCAGCCCAGTGTGGTGCTGCGCTCTCCGGCGTCTGACGTCACTTGTCAGTAACACCACCTAGCGATTACCCGCCACCCACCATGAAAGCTTTAATCACCCACTAGTGAGCGGTAGGGATTAGGTTGACTACCACCGAGCTACACCAATCATTGGAATATCTCTCAAATTCAGTAATGGGCCACCATTTTAATTTGTATGGCCTCATTTGCGGCACCTGAGTCCCTTAAAACATACTTTACTGATAAAAATCACTCTTGGAAAGGAATTAATTGGTGATAGAGGTAAAGATAATGAAGATAATTATCAAGGAGTACAATTTTGGTATTTGTTGCTAGTTTTAGGGAAATATAATGGACTGTGTGTTGTAGAGAATATGCTCCGGACTGCACGGAAAGTGCCTGCTCCCTATCACCCACCACTTCTCTAACTACTTATATACTCTCTTCCCTGCAATACTATTTTGGGCTCTTTTTCTTTTAAGGTTATTATCCACAAAGAAATAAAGGAATAAGCTGATATATAT
Organism: Discoglossus pictus; assembly: GCA_027410445.1. Classification (NCBI taxonomy): domain Eukaryota; kingdom Metazoa; phylum Chordata; class Amphibia; order Anura; family Alytidae; genus Discoglossus; species Discoglossus pictus. Next base: position 45,711,859 of record CM050167.1, on the reverse strand, counting down.
AGAGTGCGTTGCTATTTGAAGTTTTTTTTAGTTAAAATCTCAAAAAATGCAGCAACTATACAATTCCACGTTTTTTCACTAGATTTTCAGTGCCCTGTTTCATGATGTAGAACAGTATCGATAATTTCCATATCTGTTTAAATGCTGTTTTTTGGCTTTGTGTTTTCCTCTAAATAATGCAATTTACAGGAAGGCATATTGTTCTATTTATTTGTTAATTTATAGCACAGGAAATAATTACTTATTTGTAGGATAGCATACAATATTTCATTCATTTATAGCACGGCATACAAAGGTATGCATTTATATATGACCACACAGATCAATGTATTTATGGGATGCAATACAATGCTATTTATTTAAATTGCAGTAAAACAGTTCCCTATATAACTAAACGAAGGGACAGCTAATTTCACAATTTTAGAAATAAGCTCTACCTAGCAACTGGTGATGTCATCTCCATAAGAGCCAATCAGGATCATAAATTGTGTCTGGCTCCATTTCTGTGCCATTGGGACTTTTTTACTGGGAGGAGTTGGGATATGATCCAAGAGTTTAACAAACAAAAAAAATCCGGGAGCTTGTTGGAAATCCCCTGAACGCACAATTGGGCACACACAAGAGACACGCAATGATATGTGGGCACGCACATCACATACGTATCCATATAATTGATATATACTAAGATAGGGCTATGGTACCACAGCTCCTAACATCTATGTGCGTTTGGATATTCAATAAATATGCATATACTTACAAATGGGTGCAGTTGGTGCAAAGCACCGGGGCTTTACAACATGCTAGGAGCCCCCTGTTACTGGCAGTAAATTAGGAATACTTAATTTATGTAGATGAAAATAGCAGATAATGGCATCATAGAAAGGTAATTTGATAACCATAGGAGTGAGCGGACCATCTACTTATATTTTTGTCTTTTTATTTGACCCCAAGGAGTGGATAGAGAAGTTGCAAGGGGGGCCCAAATTATTTTGCACTGGGGCCCTCCATCCATTGTTTACCAACCCTGCAAAACTGTGCATACACAATGGTAAATACAACACAATTTGATATATCTTTTAGCGGCTAATCATATTATTAAAATCAATTAATTATTTCGAATTTTGTATATTGTGTGTAGTGTTGTTATATTATACAGACACTAATACACAACCGCACACCACAAACACACTAAGAGTCCCTACATTTAATACATTTCACAGAGGCTTAGTGAATCTAGGGATCCTTAGTGTGTGTTTTGTGAAGTCTTGTGTTAGTGCAATACCAGCTTAGTGAATCTAGGGGTTCTTAGTGTCTTGTATTAGTATCATATCAGCTTAGTGAATCTAGGGGTACTTAGTGTCTTGTGTTAGTATCATAGCAGCTTAGTGAATCTAGGGGTTCTTAGAGTCTTGTGTTAGTATCATATCAGCTTAGTGAATCTAGGGGTTCTTAGTGTCTTGTGTTAGTATCATACCAGCTTAGTGAATCTAGGGATTCTTAGTGTCTTGTGTTAGTGTAATACCAGCTTAGTGAATCTACGGGTTCTTAGTGTCTTGTGTTAGTGTCATACCAGCTTAGTGAATCTAGGGATTCTTAGTGTCTTGTGTTAGTGTTATACCAGCTTAGTGAATCTACGGGTTCTTAGTGTCTTGTGTTAGTGTCATACCAGCTTAGTGAATCTACGGGTTCTTAGTGTCTTGTGTTAGTGTCATAGCAGCTTAGTGGATGTAGGGGTTCTTAGGGTTGTGTGTTAGTGTCATACCAGCTTAGTGAATCTACGGGTTCTTAGTGTCTTGTGTTAGTGTCATACCAGCTTAGTGAATCTAGGGATTCTTAATGTCTTGTTTTAGTATCATAACAGCTTAGTAAATCTATGGGTTCTTAGGGTCTTGTGTTAGTGTAATACCAGCTTAGTGAATCTAGTTGCTTGAAAGTATAGAAATTATATCACAATAATCAAAACACCTGCAATGCAGCACAAAAAAGTGTTCTTTCTCCTTTCCCCTTCCTTCAACATGTCTTTTTATTTAGTTTTATAAAAATGAAAAATTAGTTCAATACTAATGACGAAGGATTTCACAAGTGGACCCTATCTCACATTTTATATAGTGTTTTATTATCAATATACAGATTCTCAATGTTTATGTTGAAATATGTAATATTTTTCATTTATTAATATGATCCTTATCTGTTGCTACTTTTCTTTTTTCTTTTTACGAAATTATTTTTAATTTGTATACAATAAAATTCCAAAAGGAGTCTTCAGAAAACATACATTAATAAAAGTTAAAGAACTACCCTCCTCATAGTGTTCTATGGCCAACAAGCAAAACATGCAGTGATTCAAGTGGGTCTCTCTAGCAACTAGTGATGTCATACAATTCTAATCATCTGATTGGTTTCATTTGTGGTAGGCTGTTATTTTATCTCAAGCTTGGCTTAAACTTTTATAGCAAAATATACTCATTATATTAGTAACTCGATGGGGATTTTTTTTCTTAATCACCAGATGGTATTTTTTTTTTTTTAAATACTCACCTTCTATTAACCAGATAATATTAATGATTGGGGGGATTAATAGAAATTACTTCTTTTCTAATTAAATGTTGCAAATTCTGCTTTAGTTTTGCTTATGGATGTATACCACCATAACACGGCACTGAGATAACAAGCTTTTAAAGTGCAGATCCTAAATGTTGGCTTCCCCCATATACAGATTTTTTTTTGGAAAAAGCTCTCTCTGTATATCTCTCCTCTGTCTATCTCTGTCTATCTCTCCTCTCTCTCCGTCTCTCTCTCCGTCTCTCCTTCGCTCTCTCTCTCTCTCTCTCTGTCTCTCTCTCTCTCCGTATATCTCTTTCTCTCTCTCTTTCTCTCTCTCTCCGTCTCTCTCTTTCTCCGTCTCTCTCTCCCTCCGCCTCTCTCTCCCTCCGCCTCTCTCTCTCTCTCCGTCTCTCTCTCCCTCCGTCTCTCTCTCTCTCTCTCTCCCTCCATCTCTCTCTCTCTCTCTCCCTCCATCTCTCTCTCTCTCCTTCTCTCTCTCTCTCCGTCTCTCTCTTTCTCTCCTCTCTCTCTCTCCACTCTCTCTCTCTCTCTCCGTCTCTCTCTCTCTCCGTCTCTCCTTCGCTCTCTCTCTCTCTCTCCTTCTCTCTCTCCTTCTCTCTCTCTCTCTCTTTCTCTCCTCTCTCTCTCTCTCTCCTTCTCTCTCTCTCTCTCTCTCCTTCTCTCTCTCTCCTTCTCTCTCTCGCCTCTCTCTCCTTTTCTCTCTCTATCTCATTCTCTCTCTCCTTCTCTCTCCTTCTCTCTCTCCTTCTCTCCTTCTCTCTCTCTCCTTCTCTCTCTCCTTCTCTCTCTCTCTCCCCTTCTCTCTCTCTCTCTCTCTCCCTCCCTCTCTCCTCTCTCTCCATGTATTTATATATATATATATATATATATATATATATATATATATATGCACGTATACAAATATACTCCTGTATATATATATATATATTCCCTTTCCCTTGGTCTGCTTTATTCATTTCATATTGCTAGGTTATTCTACCTTTGCTGTAGTTGGTGATATTTCTTGGACTATTTAAAATAACACAAGTTGGAGAAGTTTGTCTCAATAGAAAAAAAACCTTCACCTCTTTAAATGTATTTTTTGGGCAGACCCATTAAGATTCTCAGAGACAGACAAGGATTTCTCTGAGGCGGATACTAATTGCAGTCTCAAAAAATCCCTTCTCAGTCACAGCAAGGCTTAGTGAACCTGGGGATTTTTTTTTTTTTTTTATATTATTTTGCATATTTTATTTGTAGGAATGGCGGCCTGGAGTTTTACAAAGTACACTAGAATAGAGCAAAATAATTTGTAACTAAAACACAATATTGATGTAGAGATGAAGAGAAAGAATATACATCTACAGCCGTATTAAATTGCGATTCAGCAAATTGAATAGGGCTCTATATAAGCACAGAGCATATTTTTTTTTACAGATGTTTTTAGTTAGTGTCCTTCTATCCAAATGCAACGTCTTCACTAACTAAAAACTTCTGTAAAAAAAATATGCTCCGTGCTTATATAGAGCCCTATACAATTTGCCGAATCACAATTTAATAAGGCTGATAGTGTTCAGAGAGAGTTTATAAAGGTAGGGTCTATCATTTTCTTAGACGTCTTGATCTAGACTCTGTACAAAAAGCACCAACTCACCAATGATGTAAAAGGGCATTGCCCGGGCTAAACGTAACATGTATGAGTAGCAATTATTAAACCATTGCATTGTGCCGGACAAGTCTCAAATATGCATTGTTACATTAAACATTTTTAAAATTTCCCTCTACTAAATAAAGTCGAAACTTGGGTAATGTTTTCTAATATATGAAAACAAGAAACGAGTGTGAACATTATTTATTAACCAATTTATCTCTTTGTCCAAAAAAATGTGAATTCTGAAATGGGCATTGTAGCGTGGCGCTATCATTGTAACATAGGGAATGAGAAAATATTGAGAATCTATGTAGTATCTGGATCATCCGGCTTATCCCGGGCAATGCCAAGTAATATTTGCCAGAGGAAACTTACCAACCAGTTACGTATCTTCAGATGGATTTTTTTTTCCTATTCGTTTAATAGATCACTCATTTTTTTTAAAGTTAGACTGATATTTTCTGTTTTATTTATTTGCATTAATATTGCACATTGATGCATTCATGAAAATAAAAAGGGCATCTTGGCAAGGATTCACTAAGCTTCTAAAGGCAGTAAAGTCATTTTAGAAAATAGCCATTAGAGTTTTTGATGATGCACTTCCCTGTGAAGCTTAGTGAATATAGGGGATAGAGCAGGCAGAGGTAGTGAATGGAGGGACCCAGTGCAAAATAATTTTGGGGTCGCGTTCCCATTTCTCTATACAAGGTAGATGTCTGTAGGGGTCATTAAATAGTCAAACATATATCTATATGATCTGATTACCCCAAGATTACCTTTGATAAATGAAGAGACCCATTTAATCCTGACAGCTGATGCAGATAGAAGAGGACCCCTACCCAGCTATGCTTTGCACCTGCTGCACCAGCAATAGCTCCGCCATTGGGATAGAATCAAGTGCGCATGAGATGCTGATATAGGATCTTTATGGCAACACGGGACAACATGCAATTTTTCACATTTCCAACTTTTGCCCATTGCATTAACGCTATTGATGGCACACATCTTTTTATAACTGATACTATAAAATGACTATGCAAATGATATAGCTCTTAAAATAAAATAATGAAAACAATTATAGAAACTGATTATTAAATTAAGTCTTGTCTTATATTTGTGACTTATTTATAAATAACTTTAACTTGTCTGTTTTTGCATTATTACAATTATATACACATTAATACCTCTGCTCTCTGTGCTCCACATGCACCACACTCTCCTCTGCCCCATGCTCCTGTACCAGGTTCTGGGTTTCTTCTGTCATAGTGCTGCTTTGGTTTGCACCCCAGTGGTGGCTGCTCTCTCCTCTTCTGATGCTGCTGCAGTACTGACCCAAGCTTGTCCAAGTGTCTGCCCAAATGCAGCTTGCAGTGCTTTAATAACCAATCATCTCAGACTGGGAAGTGAAAGCTATAAATATATCCCAACATAAAGTGGAAATACCCTTGTACCCCACTTTGTGGCTTGGGTGAAGTGCAAATCTGATTTTACTATTGGCTGCTGGCTGCGCGTCATCAGTTACTAGGCAGAGGCTCTTCTCAGACTTCCACATACTGGATGCTGTAAGGTAAATTGTATTGTGATGATAACAGCACTGAGCACACAAGCAGTGTATCCATCATATTTGTTTCACTTTTGTACAAATATAAATTGGAAACAAGTGAAACAGCATTTTAAAAGGGTGGTCTTCACCTCTTCCATGGTACCTTCTATCCACAATCATTGTCACCTGCCCCATACTGTTTAATCCAGTATTTTCAAAGCTGAGATAGGTGGAACCCAACTCTCTGGTGCAGTGGAGGGCCCTGGTACAAAAAGGTCCTATCCTGTTTTGTGTGTGCCACTGTTCGCCAGAACAGCGCACTGCTGCCGACTCTAGGAACGTGCGCGTGCTCCAAGAGCCGTCTAGTGCTATGAATTAACTACTATGCCCAGTAAGTGGTTAGGGGATTAGGGTTAGAGGGTTAGGGTTAGGGGGTTAGGGCTAGAGGGGCTAGTGTTAGAGGGGTTAGGGTTAGAGGGGTAGGCTTAGAGGGTTAGGTAGGTAGAGTTAGAGGGTTAGGGCTAGAGGGTTAGGGGATTAGAGGGTTAGGGCTAGAGGGGCTAGGGTTAGAGGAGTTACGGTTAGAGGTTTAGGCTTAGGGGGTTAGGGTTAGGAAGTGAGGTTAGGTGGTTGGGGTGTACTACCTATTTTTCACTGCTATATGGCCCGTATTCCTACAGTTGGTGGCGGCGCATTTCCATAGCGGCGCACATAAAACAGGATAGGTCCCCAAAAAGTTTGGGGCCCCTCTTGGAACTTCTCTATCCACCTCTTGGAGTCAATAAAAAAAAAAAACGAAAATGTGTTTAGATAATCAGATCACCTTCTTATAAAGTAATTATTTGACATCCTCATCAAAAAAAATAAGGTTCCTCATTTACCGGCAGTAGCAGAGGTCCCCTACTGTGTTGTGGGCCTCAGTGCTTTGCACCTGCTGTACCAGCAGTAGCTCCGCCACTGCTCTGGGGTCTCTTAGATCTGTGACCCAACTCTTCTGGTGTGGGGGCAGCCTGGTTACTTTCCAGTGCTCATGGGAACAGCCTTTGAGGTCCAGAGCAGTTTATCTTTCTTTTACCTCTCTTCCACCATCTCTCTGGCTTTCTGCTTCAAATTGTCTGGTACTTCCTCTCTCTCCTTTATCCCATTGCTCTCTATTTCCATCTTCCCTCGCTCTTATTTTTTTCCACCTCTCTCCCAGCTCTCTTCTTCCTTTCTCCTCCTTATCTTTCTCAACCTCTCCCCCTCGCTCACTTGTCACTCTTCTCACCTCATCTCACCATTCTTCCCTTGCAGTTTCTCTTTCTTTATTTTCTACTCCACCTCATGTCTCTTCACTCTCTCTCAACCTCCACACCCTGTATTTTTGTCTACACCCTCATCATCTCCTCTTCCTTCCTGTCTTCCTTATGATACCCATCCTGACTTAAATCTCTATCATTCTCTATCTTTTCTCTCCTTCTTTTTCCTCCATATCATTTTTTCTCTCCTTTATTCTCTTTCTCATTTTCTTTATACTGCCCTCTCTCTTACTATCATGCTTTTTCAACCCACTCATTCTCAACTCTATTGCAATCCCCTACCCAGCTTCCCAACTAATCTCCCCCTCACTCTCTCTCCCCCATTCTGCACTCTCCTCACTCCCCCTCACTTATTAAACTATATCCCTCCCATTTTTTTGTTGTCCTCACTTTCTTTAGGAGAGAGAGGTATGTGACCATCTTGTGAATGGGTAACTATCCACAAATTACCTTTGTGTCTATATCAGTGGGCCACGGTGAGGTTATTTAAATTACAATAATTCAGCATACACACAATATGATGGACTAATATTACTTGGAAGATCTTAATCATGTGGCAGAGCTACTGCAGGAGTAGCAGGAGTGAAGTGGTAAAGTGGTACGGATTAGTTACTGCCAGCAGAGTTTAGGGTAAAGGGGCCTTTTAATCTCTTAAAGGAGGTATCTCCAAAACATTTAGCACTGGGGCCCTGCGTTCACTATCTCCAGAGCAATTCTTACTCCGGTATCCAGGTTTTAAATTGATCAGATTGATCCAGCTACACAATACTCTTAATATAAATGATACAGTTCATAACCTAGGGATTTTGACCCAGTTCTCTGCCTGTTTGTCAGAAAATACCATAAACTTCCTCCAGTTTGGGTGGAGATAGAACGTCAAGTTTTATTGGACCAAAATATTCTCCTGAACCAAATACTATGGCTAAGCATCCATCAGAGTGTTAATTTAAAATCACTTCCGATGTGTCACTCCATTGTACTATGGAAGCAAATCAACAAGAGAGCTCCTCTACTACAAAATGGCTCATGGCTAATGCCATTGTGGCTACCCCATACAGACTTATTAATCAATAAAAATACCCAATTAGCCTGGTGGATTGGAAGTCAGATAACAATTGTTGCAGATGTACTGTTAGAATGTCAAAACTGGTCTCCATCGGACTTTAGCATAAATCACCGTTTGCCACACATAGAATGGCTTAATCCGATGATGATTAGCACCCAAGTGGGACAAACTAAAAAAAAATAAATAGATTAGCTAGCAAAACTCCCTTTGAGCATTATTATTATTAACTTTTATTTGTAACGCGCCAACATATTCCGTAGCGCAATACAGGGGATAAAAACAAGGGAAAAAACAGCATTAACAACCTTCAAAAAATGGAGAACCCTGTTTTGAGCTTAGAATCTTTGCAGAAAGTGCTTTTTCCCAAAGCATCCTAGAAGACTGAAAACTCGCCACTTACAATCTAAAGATTGTTGTTCACTGAACAAAAAAGGTAGAAAAACCCCCCTCATTATTTTTTATAACTACCTAAATGAACAGACCATGTCTAATAATTTGTCCTATAGGGCCTCCTGGGAAGCTGAGCTCAGTATTAGCCTAGATGATGAACAATGGGGTATAATTATTAAAATGCAGCAAAGTCCTCTTTAAACATTATATTGAAGGAAAATTTTAGAAAACTATCTTGAGATGGTACCTTACCCCAGCTAGACTCCACTGTTCAAATAGTCAGTTGGATGGCAATTGCTCCAGAGGTTGCAACACCATAGGTTCCTTAAAACATATGTTATGGGATTGCCCCAAAGTTCAGCATATTTGGATGGCGACCTATAATACCCTGGAGAAACTATGGGATACAGTTATTCCTCAAAAACCAGAAGAGGCGTTATTAGGCTTACCACTCCCAGGTCTTTGTAAAAATGCACAATTTATATCAGATCAGATATTTCTGGCTACTAGAAGCATAATTGCAAAACATTGGAAAAAAAACGTTCCAGCCTTTGAGGAGGTTCTACGGAAAATTGAGTTTATTGGCTCCACGAGGGTCTTATCTGCTGAGATAGATGCAAAATACAGGAAATGGGCCTCCTGCTGGGATATGTGGATGCTGAGAGTTGGCTGATGAGGTTGGTGAATGTGGACCTCGAAAGAGGGTAATATCTTTCCTTCTTTTTCTTCTTTCATTCTTCTTTTTATATATTTTTGAATGTGGACCTCGAAAGAGGGTAATATCTTTCCTTCTTTTTCTTCTTTCATTCTTCTTTTTATATATATTTTTTATTGTTAGAATATTGCTCAGTATTACATTAGAAATACTAGGAGAAGTTAAGTGTAATTCTTTAACAAAAACAAAAAAGAGTGAGAAAAAGTTGCAGTAAATGTGTTTATTATAAGCTGTAAAGTGTCATACTACAATGTTTTGTATTCTTTTATTATGAAGACATGTTCAAATGCGTTGTAACCTATTGTTCTCATAATAAAAAATCATAAAAAAAAAGAAAATACCATAAACATGTATTTTCCATATTTCCATACTAATAAACTGCACCATCAACTTGAGTCAGACTGCTGCCCACTTATAAGTGCTACCCTAGGCCTGGATCTTGTTGGTTTAGGCAGAAGCTCATCCGAAAAAAGGCTAAAGACATTGCAATGTTTACCAAAAGAGGTAAGATGCCAACAAGCTTCCAGAAATGCATGTACAGCGTCCTTGTTATCAGATAGCTGTGTGGGAGGAGAGCTGGGTGAGAGGAAGGAGGGAGAGCAAACCAGAGAAGAAAACAAAGTCTTTACATGAATCATTAAGGTTTCCCAGAAATCACTAATCAGGAAAAAAATAAAAGCTGAGACTGGGGTTACAGTGCAATTTCAGGTTATTTTGTACAATCTTGGCTTTTATTTGTAAACATTTAAGATTTAATTTTATTTGAATTACAAACTATTTATTTATATATATATATTTTTTTTTTTTCAAAGTGTGTGATTTAGAAATTAGCTGCATTTACCACAAACACAGGGAACCCCTGACTGCCCACCTGGATAGAGCCAGTATCAGGGTCATTAACCAATCAGAAGTGTACAAGGGCCATATAGAGCACCTGGGGTATAGAAAACAAAATAAAAATAAAAAAAATCTCAGTTGAAAGATTCAAGGGCCCCTATTCAATTGAGAAATTGTAAACTAATTTGCTATGCAATTGGCGTCTTTTAGCTACCCCCAAACGATCTACGGGTTACACGATGAAAATCCCTGCCGTTGTCAAAATCGTAACTTACAACCCATCTCAGCCTTTGATCTTTCAAGTCTACAAATGTTATAATCACTATAATCGCAAATCGCTATTTAATGGCTACAACTCCTCAAGCCCGCAAATGTTTTCACATCCTTTAATGGCCAATGTACAAGAAATTCCTTCAGGTAACAGATAGGACGAGCAAGGGGGTTAAACACATGTTCGTAGCACTGTAAATGCAAATAAAAAATCAATACTGCACTTTGAAAGAAGGGGAAAGCGATGAAAGACATTACAATTAATTGCACAACAGTGTCAAGCTCGCAAATCTGCAATAGAAAGTCATTTTTTTTATGTTTCATTTTGGTGTCATATCAGTCTCAGGAATACATTAGTTAATACTGTACATATCAGGCCAACCACATGGACTAAAGCAGTATCGCCATTCATTTCTAATATTTTGCACATTTGACGAATTGCGAGTCTGATCGCATATGGGACCTCTAAACGCTAACTGATTGACGTGTAACCTCCATGTTTTACTGATGTATTGATGACGGTCTCACTTACTATTGGCTGTTTCTAAATCGGTAGTTACGGACTTGCTTGATTGATCATGATCACGCTCTGAAATGCTACTTAACATGGTTTACGGTATAGGCTTTCGGCCTGTAAATTTGGGGCTTGTTCAATTAAATTGCTCTGTAATTGTAGCAAATTTCAGACATATGGGGCCTTTTCAATTGCGATTTGGCCAATTGAATAGGGCTCTATATAAGCACAGAGCATATCTTTTTACAGAAGTTTTTAGTTAGTGAACTTCTATCCAAAAGCAATGTCTTCACTAACTAAAAACTTCTGTAACAAAAATATTCTCTGTTTTTATATAGAGCCCTATTCAATTGGCCGAATTACAATTGAATGAGGCCCATGGCCTGTATAATGTAATCTTTGGGCTTGCAATTGAATAAGGTCCAAGGTATGTTTAAAAAAGTTGAGAGAGGAGTGATGGTCTGGAGAAAAAAGTGTAATATGGGTGAAGAGCAACAGTGGATCCACCAGGATGAGGACATTTCAATGATAAAATCTGTCTGAGCTGGGCATTTTTGATATCTCCCTATTATATACATATTGGCTCCTGATTAATTTTATCATTGGAAAAGCTGAGACGAACAAACCAAGTGGGTTAGTTCTATCGGCCTTGTAATCCACTCAAGAGAGCAGCCTCTTTTTGCTGACTTGTGCCATTCACATGAAGGAAATATCCTATAATATATCAGTTCGGTCTCACTCCAAAGAGTGATCCAGTCCCAAAATACAAAGCAATTCTACCCTATACAGAAGAAACAGTGACCCCCAGAGGTACGTTTCAACCTTTTTCACCTCAAGGCTGCCCCACAAGCAAGGCATGTTCAAACACTCCCTCCACTTCCAGCTCATTCTCATTCTACAGTGAGAGGCAGAGATAGTATTACGAACTGATGTTAGTTTGCATGGAGGGACAGAGAAGTGCAGTCACAGTGAACGTGCCATGGAGCTATCAACCCCAAAGAAAATGCTCTCAGCCCCTAACTAGAGAAAGCAAGGGCTACATGTAAAAAAAAAATGAACATGCATGGTCATGCAAATGAGGCGCCCCTCTCAAGAAGATGGCCCTAGGCGACTGCCATGTGTGCCTAGTTAGAAATCCATCCATGAGTGGGATAGGAAGGAAGCATTTGCACATGGGTCTTTTGTGAAACTGCTTTTTAGTGGCTATACCATTTGTGCTCCAAGTGTTTGTACGCCAGGTTCTACTTTTATGATAAGTATGAGTCCATCAACTTTCTCTGCCTGTCGGCAATGCATTTGTGCATTTTACTGGCACAACAGGACTCTGAATATTTTATGTCCGCATGAAAAGTTTGGAAAGGGAAGAGAGACTACAGGGCTGAATCTATTTACAGACACAGCTCAACTCCAAGTCACAGGGTCACATCTGTATTGTAATTCTCCTGGATCTCTCTGCTGCCTTTGGCACAGTAGACCACCCTCTTCTAATCCATATTCTCCACTCATTTGGCATCCGTGACACAGCTCTCTCATAGTTCACATCATACCTAAAAGATCGAACATTTAGTGTCTCCTCTGGTACCTCTGACTGTTAGCGTACCCCAAGATTCAGTCCTAAACCTCCTCCTCTTCTCCATCTATATACATCCTTCCATGGTACCCTGATTAAATCTTATGAATTCAAAATCTACGATGTAGATGACACTCAAATCTACCTCTCAGCATCAGATCTATCCCCCTCTTTTCTAGCACAAGTGGCCAACTGCCTCTCAAGCATATCCTCCCATCAACTCAAACTCAACATGTTAAAGACTAAGTTCCTAAGCATTCCAGCTTCCACTCCTCAAATAACTCTCACTGTTGACAATGCAATCATCATTACCAACTCCCCCCACGTTGTCTTGGAGTTCTACTGGACCCTGCTCTCTCTTTCATTCTGTACATACAATTCATCACAAATTTTTCACCTAAAAAAACATCTCCAAAATATGTCACTATCTTACAGAAGACACAACAAAAATTATAATTCACTCTCTCATTGTATCCCGCCTTGACTACAGTAACAGACTCCTTGCTGGCCTCCTCATCACCAGTCTTTCTCTACTCCAATCCATAATGAACGCCTCCGCTAGACTCATCTACCATACCCAGCGCCCAGAGTCTGCTTTAGCTTATTGCCATAAACACTGCCATCTTGAGTCTATCATTCTCCCGTATCACACTCTAAACTTCTACATTGTTTGCAAGTTTTCAATCTTGTAAGGTGCTTTGTATGTTTGATGTTAAGCTCAAAGACAGGGTCCTCCATTATTTTGCAGTGTATTTATATTGTTTGCCTTGTACTTAATCCATTTATAGCATGGCTGAATATGTTGGGTAAACTGAAGATAAATTAAGGGCAAACATCTTAATTTCACAACACAATATTTTTTATAACCATAACCAAGCCTGACAATGTTTCAGCCATTTTCTATCCTTACTCATGCAACTTGTATAAGGACAAAATTACAGAAAAATCTTTGTTCAGTATTTTGCACAATTTCTTTGGTGCCTTACAATGATTTTACATCAGTTGATACAAGCTGACACGTGCAAATGATTTGGTTTTATATCTAAACTGATCCACCTTCAGTTTCAATACAATCCCTCCTTTCTTGAGCGCTCCGTCTTGGAAAAAAACAACTCCTCCTGAACTGATCCGGCTCCCAAAAGGAAATTGTATGGACAGTTAACCCTAATCGCAAGCATAAGTTGGTCACACATTTGCAGCACAAATCTATGGGGTGGGGAGATATTGGCTTGAATTCCAATTAAGTAGATTTGGGGTGTCTTACAGATTCTGTTTAATGAAAGAAGGAAGTGTCCGGCACTTGTGTGTTATACAAATTTCTGCAGACTGGTTGTGGTTCACCTGATGTCTGGGTAAACAACATGCTTGATCCACCAAGGAACCAGGAAGTTGCTGTTTGCCGCAGATGGTCTCACATGTTCCCCTTTATAATGCTTGGTTAGATAGGACAACTAGATTAATCTTTCTTGGCACAATAATACCATCATTATTACCCAATGGTTATCCCCAATCTTTATTTTTTAAAGATGAAGATGATGATGATTGAAAGTTTTTTTTAATTGTAGATCAGATATAAGACATGTATATACCTTTCATGCCTCATGATAAGCACCATGCTTCTTTTAAATGGCTTGGGTGTTGTTTTAAGTCTGGGAGTTTCTCTGGGTGGTTGCGGTAACTGTATATTTGGATAGTTGCGAACACCTCCTAATGATTAAAGCACCCCACCTACTCCCAGATGAAGTCCCATAGAGGGAAAAAGATCTCATGAAGAAATGTATTACTACTGCTTGAACTGCCTTGCCAGCACCCAGCTGGATGTTCAGACTTAAAGGGCCACTGGACAATAAAAAATAAATAAAAAAAAGTTTGAAAAATCTGACTAAAATCAAAATCAATAATATTAATATAGTTAATATTTTTATTGCATTTCTAGAGAGCAGAGCTGCATTTGGTGATGCAAGATGTCTGCTTCTGGGCATGTGCGGTGAAAGGGGTAGGGACTACAATACAAAATCCAATTATTTAACAAATCCACTCCCTTCCACTGGTTAATAAAATTAAGCTCATCTCAGAAATCAAGCTGTTAGGAAGTGTTATAATAAGACAACCTGGAATCCTCTATATATAAACAATTTGTTACATACATACATAAACCAAATGTCTAAGGAAAAGCTTAAGAAACATTCAAAATATCAAAACACATGGCAATGATTTGGAATGGGGATGATACTGTGGAAAGGAACCTGAAATTAACTTTGTGTGAGATTCCAGTAGAGTAATACCCATACTAACTGCACTGTATTATTTAACCCTTTGTGCATTACATTTAGCGGTCTGTTGACCTTTGTGGTTCTAAGGAAGTCAGGGGATTTTTGCTAACTTATAATTCTTAGTAAGAACTATATGTAGAAAGTCTCAAAATCTGGTATATGTAGGTGGAGTACTGTACGTTAGTATCTCCCGGTTTACTCTCACTCTTAAAAAGACATTTTTCATCCTTAAAATTCTATCAGGTTTAAAATGAAATATTGGTACATTAAAAAAAGTTATTTTTGGGAAGGAAAGGTTAATGGAAAAAAACTAACTCTAAATTCTCATTTAGGAAACTGAAATTAGATTGACGTCCAAACATATGAGAGCCTGCGGACTAGAAAATTCATATTTTTAAGTTCAATTACTCCCCCTAGGGGAGATGATGAGCATGAGCTCTGCATATAACTTGGTAATATTATTGCAGAACGGGACACCACAGACTCATATTTATAGTTTGCTTTTTTGAATAACTACACTTACTATTCAGTTAATTTCTCAGGAAAGCTTGGTTGTACTTGAAAGGGTTCTGGAAACAGGTTATATATTTCTCGCCATGGATTTTTAGGTCTTGTACCAGTTATAGATCCAGAGAGAGGTTTAGCACACTGTGAATCTTATTTGGGACAAATTGAAAGGCTTGTAAGATCCAACAGGGGCCATTTTGTAATCCTATGGTTCAATAGTTTCGGAGCCCAAATAGGATTTCATGACTGAAAGCTTGGAAAACACTGGTTTAAATCATTGTTTGTAGATTTTGCTCTGCATTCGGGGTCTTTTACGATTGAGATCACATACGGATATCCAGACTGCTGCAGAATTTGCTAAATACATTTCAAATTCAATGCCCTTACAGGGATTGCAAGCGATCCAGTCCCTGAGGTGGCAAAGCAGCGCCAAAATATTATGCTGCCGCCATCATGCTTCTTAGTTTGGCATGAGCTTTTTGTGTTATCTTTCTAAGCATAAAGTTGAAAAGTTGGTGCCAAAAAGCCTCACTTTTGTTCCATGTTTCTGTAACATTGTGGAGCATCCAGGTGGTTGTACCAAACTTGGGGCCTCATTCAAATGCGATTTGGCCAATTGAATAGGACTCTATATAAGCACAGAGCATATTGTTTTTTACAGAAGTTTTTAGTTAGTGAAGAGCTTGCTTTTGGATAGAAGTTCACTAACTAAAAACATCTGTAAAAAAAAATATGCTCAATTAGCCAAACTGCATTTGAATGAGGCCCTTGTTCAGCGTTTTTTTGTGGGAGAGCATGGTTTCCTTGCGTGAACACCACTTTTATTTAGCGTTTTTCTTATTGCTGGCTCGAAAACCCAGACATTTCCAAGTGCAAGAGACGCTAGCTGGTCTTTAGCTTTTACACTAATGTCACCTCCTTGAGCACTGTAGTGCTAGATTTTGGAGTAAGACCGTTCCTACGGAGATTAGCAATGGCACTGAATTTCTTCCATGTGTCCACTATCTTCCTGAATTAGGATTGATTATCAAAAAGAGAGCAGGGTGTGGTGGATGCACTAGTAGGAGTTTGATAATATCAAAAAGATATCAAACTAAGAATTAAAAAGTGAAGAATTAAAAAAAGAGAGTGAAACAGTCCCAAAGTGGAAATAGTGAACCAAGGTGGTTATATAAAATATAACAAGTTAGTAAAATAATAAATATATAAAACAAAAAAGTTGGTACTTTTTATAGGGAAGTTTCATTATATGCATATAGAAAGAAGCCATAAGGGACTGGCCATGGCTGCGGATTTACTCGGGGGAGTGGACTGCGGACAGGCAAGTTAAATAAAAATTGCTTTATAAATACAGGAAGTAACCAGCATTGGTGTGTTTTTGGTTTAGTTATAAATGTTTATGAAATAGGTTCTCCCGTATGCTCAAATCAAGACAATGACAATACCATGTATGTAAAATCGTAAAAATTCGGAACCTTTTTAAATGTTATCCAGAAAACGTATGTTGTAAGAGATAAATTTGTTAACGCTATATCAGCGAGATAACGAGAGTTGTCTCAATATGGATGTAAATTGAAATACTGTCTAATAAAAAGTTAATTGACGACCTTTAATATAGGCCATTGTCTAGTTTCACTTTTTTCCTCCAAGACACTAGTATGGTAATTATATTATTGTTGGTAGAAGAGTGTTTTTAAAAAAAAATGAGTACACCTCAAACAGGCCCAGAATCCATAGCTATATATATAGACTGAATGTTAAAAGGATATGTAAGTGAGCTGGATTAGGAATGCATCAGATAGAATTAGTAGTGTATGAAAACATTTTTTGCATGAAAATATCCCAAAATAAACATTAGCTTACCTTGAAGTTGGCATATTACCTAAATTAGCACAACATTCAAATACAGAATCCGACTACTACATTGTATCATTCTTCACCTCTGTGGCTTCTGGCATGTACTTGGTACAAGAACTGCAACGGTTACTTCCTGTGCTCTGTACCAGAAAGGTCAAAATATGTATCTTGGGTGTGAACTGCTGGATTTGACTTTTGTGCAGACAACTTTGTAAGTAAACAACTTTTCTATATAACAGGTGAATGTTCAGGAATGATTTGCTGCAGAGAAAGAAAGCTAGTACAATACATATCCATTTTTTATTTTTTTTGAATGACTGCGCCCCTATAAAGGAACACTATATATAGATAATTCCAAAGTGTTCAAATTGCCAAACGGTGTGTAATCAGCTGTGTTAAACTTGTTGGCATAGTACACAACCAGTGAAATAATTCATATTTAAAATATTTCAATGGATTCTGTTATACTTCGTGTTTATCCATCTTAAAATATGGCCACTTTATCAGGATTTGGAGAAATAAGGGTTTGTATTCACAAATGGGGCTGTCTACGCGTAGCTCAGTGCGTGTTCACTACTACCCACATCTTACTTTAATTTCTGCTTTTCTTTGAGATTTAATTTCTTTTTCGTCAAACTGAAACCAGAAGGAGAAGATGGAGAAAAAGAAAAACCACACAAAAAGAAAAGTCCCTTCGTCCACTCTAAACCAGCCTTAGAATTTATAGGCATTATAGTGCGTAGCCGACCGATAACGAGATTTAATTGAACAAGGTTCACAACTTAGTTTGGACATTGGTTTCACATGCAGTTTGCAGGATGGCATACCATGATAGTCGAAGAGCCAGACATGAATGAAGGGTTTTCCTTTCATTATGTTATTACTGTTAACACCCAAGATGTCTTTACTTTTTATCTACCAGCAGTTGCCATTTAGTTTTCTTGATTTAATTCCAAGCTACAACAGTGTGACCAGTTACTAACCTCAAGGGAAGTACATTGCAAGAATTTTGGGACTCCCTTGAGTAAAGGTGAGAATTTGAATATGCTTATTGGAGTTCCTAGACGTTTCCAAGTCTGCCCTCTACATGTCAACAGCAAAAAGTTAGACAGGCAAGTGGTTAAGTGTATTAATGTATTTGTGTGAACTTTTATATGCTTTCAAGAAAAAGGTTTGAACCAATATTGTATTTGAGTATACAACCATTAAAAAATTTAATTAAGGGGGGCGTGGCTACCGGGCATACTGAGCAGTTGTGCCAAGAAGGAGCTCTGCATAAAAGAGCCCTTAAAGTGCTGCTTTTGGGCGTCATATCCAGCTAATCCACCCCAACATGATCCCTATCTCATCTGCTCTTATAGAGGGGCAGTTTGATGTGCCACAAGTGGGGGTCGGGGCACGAACCTGGGAGTCACGAGGCTTCAGGCCTACAAGGGCCTGGGAAGCCGCCGCAACATCCGACGCAGCATCCAGCGGACCCCCCGGCCCAGGGTGCTCGGGGCTAAGGAAGAGCAGGAAGGCCCTCGCAGAGAGGGAGCTCGGGTCCTACTACTAACACAGCAGGTAGGAGACTGTCGCAGGAGGTGGAGTGACGGGGCGAGGTGGCGGGAGCTGCCCCCCGTGGTCCGGAGGGGACCGGAACATCACGTTAACAACCACATTAACTCCTAAGTGCCTGAAGTGGCCTGGAGGCCCGGTGCCCGGCTGAGGAATCCCTGGGCAAGGTAGGAGTGGGGAGACAGAAGGGGAGGCAGGCCTAAAGGTGGCATAGATTCAGCGGTGCCGCCATCTTGGGGCGCTGGCCCAGGCAATACCAACAGCAGCCATTACATCTGCAACAGGCATTACATCGGCAACAGGGAGGGCAATATAACCTTCTCATCTGGCAACAGGCACCCCTGCTTACACCCTACTGCTTTGCCCCTCCTGGATTAGGAAGGGGGAGAAGAGGCATTTAGACCCAGCATAAGGGTACTTGGGAAAGTGTACATTACCTACCCTAACTCCCTTAAGTGGACTGTGCAAGAGACAACTTATGATCTTGGGATTCCCCTGTATATCAGGAACTCCAGTCTCTATATTATAACTGAGACGGAGTCTACACGCACTGCTGAATACTATCTTTATATTTATTCAAAAGAATACGCAGGA
This sequence comes from Discoglossus pictus, assembly GCA_027410445.1. Lineage (NCBI taxonomy): Eukaryota > Metazoa > Chordata > Amphibia > Anura > Alytidae > Discoglossus > Discoglossus pictus. Next base: position 45,692,673 of record CM050167.1, on the reverse strand, counting down.
TTCCTGACTACATAGGTGCTTGTGAGATTGTTGTGTAAGTGCATTCTGTCTATATAGCAGATACATGGACTGTGTTGAACTGTTTGCATATCTACATCTGCACTGCCACCTGGTGGCGATTTGGAGTGCTGCAACAAGACTTTAGCTATTTGTGAATAACAAGCAGCTGAATGCAGCATTCTTATTGAGTATAGAGGAATACTGGACTGTGAAGTGCCCTTAAACCCAAGGGAACAAGGGCAGATAGAGATGCCTTAAGAGACAAACCCAACGGGGGTCCACATGCTTGAAAATAAAGATGCCCTATACAACAAAGCCCTAATCTAGATCAGGAAGAACAAAGTAAAGACAACAACAATAAAAATAAAAAAGTTAAAAAGCACACAGAAAGTAATACCACAAGGTCTACACATACACAACCTCTCAGCTATCAAGACTAAACTTACTGACAATAGCCCATCATGGGCAAGCCAACTAAACCACGAAAGAGCCTGGGAGTAAAAAGCATCCCGAGCATTTTAAAGGAGCGGCGGAACATCCCTCACCTATAGACTCACTATCGTGTGCATTAGACATCTCAGACGCCGAGGGGGGGGGGGGGGCAGATGGACACGACACAAGATGGCAGGGAGCTAAAGCATGGTTCGCATCTCTCTTGAAGACCCAATTGGCCGAAGCAATGGCTCCGCTACACAGAGATTTAAAAGATTTAGGCCAAAGGACCCATACACTTGAAACCACGGTGGATGAAATAATTGACGCCCAAAGCAAAGACAGAACCGACATCACCCACAATGCAGAGCAAATTGGGAATCTACAGCTGAAACTGGAAGACCTTGAAAACAGATCAAGAAGGTACAACATACGCTTCCGGGGTATATCAAACGCAGTGACTGACCTGCTGTCATACCTCCAAGAACTCCTGTATCACATCATGCCGAGAGGCCAGGAGGTCGGCATGGAAATTGAGCGGGCACATAGAGCCCTAGGAGGCCCAGCCAGGGCATCCATGCCAAGAGACGTCATAGCTCGCTTCCTGCGCCAACAGGCAAGGGACAAGATACTATTTGCAGCAAGAAGGGCTACACGAATTCTAGGACCAGATGGCGCCCCTATACAGATATATGCAGACCTGGCTCCAGCAACCCTCCAGCGATGCAGAGACATGCGGCCAGTGCTAGAAGTGTTAACCCGTCACAAGATAGCATATAGATGGGGGTTCCCTTTTAACCTCCAATTCACTGTAAAGGGAGTGAATTACCTAGCCCATGACATAGATGAGTGTCGTCTTCAACTGCACAAGCTGAATCTACTGCAGGCTTGGCCCTGGCGAGACAATGGACGGAGATCCCAAAGAGGGGGGAAAGAAGGAATACCCAAGTTTGGGAGGACCACACAAAGGCAGATCAACCAGTGATCCCCAAAGGCTTACCCAGCCCCCAGAAGACATGCGGAGGGGAGGAACGCCCCAAGGAGCTATAAGTGCCTCTAATAAGGATTAGACTCTGGCCAATGCAGTTTAAAATGGCATCGTGGAACAAAATAGAAATGCAGGACTGAGACAACAAGGGGTGGACCCCCTGGGTCTGCGATTGAACATCTTCTGAGGACTAAGAAGTGTCATAAGACACAAATACCTTGGACAATTTTTTGCAAGTAGTTGATAAGAAAAAAAAAAGTTTTTTTCCCCTGTTTGTAACAGATAGGTTTGCAAGTAGTTAATAGAAAGTTTTTACCTGTTTATAACGCTCTAAAAAATGTACTACCCACTCTTTATCTAGGGATAATTCCGGGACAGCCCGAGACCCTAGGCACGAACGTGCAATTTGGAGTTTAAAAAAAATAAATAGGGGGAACGGTGAACAACTTGGTTGTTAAAAATAGTTATTGATTTACCGGAAAAGTATACCGTTATTAATTGCTCTCTCTATCTTAAAGTATCCTCTATAGGCAAACGCCTCCATATCTCCTCTTCCCTCAAGTTGAAGGGGGGCGCCATCCCCGGCTGTCTGGACCCCGGGCTCTCCTGATCGCAGAACGAGACGACAGGTAGGAGGCCAGATACATCACACACAATTCCATAACTATAAATGGGTACGTTAGATTATACATTTCTGACGCACAACGTCAAGGGATTCAATGGCCCTAGTAAGAGACGCAAAGCCTTTATAACATACAAACACAAACCAGCTGTACTTTTCATACAAGAGACGCACTTCAGAAAAGATAAGCCCCCCTCTTATCTGGATAAGCAATATCCAACATACTACACAGCCTCCCAAGCCAGGAGAAAAGCAGGAGCAGCCATTCTACTTCACAGACATTTCCCTTTTACACTAGAGCAGAAAAAAATAGACCCAAACGGGAATTATGTAATCTTAGTGGGTAAGGTGCTAGAGGCCAGAGTAACACTGGTGTCATTATATGCCCCTACGGCAAATCCCCACAACACCCTCATTGACCTACTTAAAAAACTAAAAACAATAGACGGAGGCAAAATCATATTAGGGGGAGATCTCAATCTTATTTTGAACCCAGCAGTTGATAGGTCGAGGGCACAAATGGACAATCGGTTTGCAAAGAAGCTTAGACAAATTAGACACCTCCTAGCTGCCCTAAACATGGTAGACGCATGGAGAGAACAACATCAGAGGGAAAGACAATACACCTTCTTTTCTTACCCTCATGGGACATACTCTCGCTTAGACCATCTGCTGATAGATGCAGAGCTGCTTACAAAAACAAAACAGTCAGACATTATACACTGCCCATGGTCGGACCATGCTATGGTAAAAATGGAAGTAGACCTTCAATTAGATAATAGGCCCCCATATAATTGGAGGATCAACGACATGCATTTAGCCATTCCCCAAATTCAGGAGCAGATAGCACAAGAGTTAGACCTGTACTTCGCAGCTAATAAATCAAGGGACTCAGGTATAGGGTGGGTTTGGTTTGCCCATAAGGCGTTCATTAGAGGTACATGCCTTAGAATAGCAGCCAAAAGGAAAAAACAACATAGGGAAGTAGAACAACAACTATACAGGGACCTGCAAAGATTGGAATCCATAAACCAAAGTAAACCCACATCCCAAATTAGGGACCAAATAGAGGAAGTGAGAAGGAAGCTAGACATGCTATTATCTGAGCGAACTGAAAAAGCATTAAGAATTACACAACATAGATACTACACCCGGGTTAACAAGCCAAACAAGCACAATCAAAAATATTCCAGATTAGAACCCCAGAAGGGACAATCACTGCCAACCCCAAGAGAATCCAAGAGACCTTTGAGGGATGCTATAGTAACCTTTACAAGGCATCCCCTAATGTTAACAAACATGAAATTCAAGCTTTTCTGCAAGCATTGGACCTCCCCACTCTTACGGAAGATAACTTGAATTCACTGAATGCCAAGATCAAGGTAGATGAGGTGATACGAGCCATACAAGACACTAAAAAAATGGAAGGCCCGAGTCCCAAACGGGTTCTCAAACCATTACTATAAAACGTTCATTGATAGGCTGGCCCCACACCTAGCAGAATTATTTAATGAAATATTGAAGGGAGGAAAAATGCCACAAGAATTGAACTCAGCGGAGATAGTATTATTCCCCAAAGAGGGCAAAGACCCAATTCAACCAAAAAATTACAGACCTATCTCACTACTAAATTGTGACATCAAATTACTGGCTAAAATATTGGCAGACAAGATCTCGGCATTCCTACCGAAACTGATCCACAAGGATCAAGTAGGATTTGTCCCGATAAGACAGGCCGGGGATAACATTAGGAAAATCATGCAATTAATCCACCATACCAAAACTAACAAAATTCCAGCATGCCTGCTGGCCTTAGACGTGGAAAAGGCCTTTGATTCCCTAGAATGGCCGTTCCGGCAAAATTTGGCTTCAAGGGGGAATTTATGAAGGTAATAAAAACATATTATCACACTCCCACAGCAACCCTGAAACTCCTGGGGAAGGAAAGGTCAAAAATTCCAATCCATAGGAGAGCAAGACAGGGTTGCCCCCTGTCACCGCTCCTATTTGCACTGGCCATGGAGCCTTTGGCACAGGCCATCAGAGTAAACTCGGCCATCAAAGGGGTGGCCATAGGACTACATCAGTTCAAAGTATCCCTATTCTCGGATGACCTGCTGTGCTCCCTTACTGACCCTAAGTCATCAATCCCCCCCCTACTGCAAATTTTAGGGAACTTTGGCCAGATCTCAGGTCTGAATGTAAATATGGACAAAACAGAGGACCTAGGGTTGGGGTTACCCGCACAAGACAAGAAACTGATAGCGGACGAATACAAATTTAAATGGGCCCCCACGCATATAAAATATTTAGGAATCAACCTGACTCCCAACTTACGCGACATGTACAAGGTTAACTACAAACCGCTTTATAACACATTAAAGAACAACTTGAACACCTGGCACGCATATAAGATTTCCTGGCTTGGGAGGATTAATGCGGTAAAAATGAATCTACTACCAAGATTGATGTATCTCTTTAGAACCCTCCCTATAGCAATTAATATGAAAGATCTGGCCGACTTAGAGATTAATAATTAAATTTGTATGGCAACACAAACCTGCCAGAATCTCCAAAAATATACTAGGAAATTTAAAAAAACAAGGGGGACTAGCCCTACCAAACTTGAAACTTTACTACAGGGCGGCCCAACTGGCCTTCATTCCTTAGCCCATTCCCCAGAGCACCACCCATCTTGGTTATTTATCGAACACCACATAATGCACCCTTACACCTAGGATACATTAATATGGCTGGAGAATACTCCACACAAAACTGCCCAATGTATGAATCCGATTATTCAGAACACCATCGGTAGCTGGAAATTGGCCCAGAGATATACATCCCTATTCTCACAAGCAAATAGTATGACACCAGTCCTCAATCATCACCAGGCTCCCAAGAAGTTGGCGGCCACCTCAAGACACTGGTGGGCTTCACACAAATTAGATAGGCTGGGGAACTGGTTGAAGGGGGATAAATTAAGTACATTTGAGGACATAAGGGACACTATAGACCTCCCTATTAGGTAATACTTTAATGGGTACAGACTGAGTCAATTTGTCAGATCACTAGTGCGAGCCAAAGGCAGACCTAGACATAACTGGCTATCTAGGGTATGTCAAAACACCCCGCTCACGAAAGGGATATTAGGGAGTATGTATGTATGTATGTATGTATTGTTCAACACAAAAATAGAATTCCCCAGAGAGAAATACATGCTAGCATGGGAAAAGGACCTTAATGCCAGGTGGGATCAGAAGGATTGGGAGGAGGTATGGGGAAATATCTTTCGAGGGTCACTAAGCTATAGCATTTTGGAAACGTCTGTCAAAGTGCTATATAGGCTTATGCGACGCCTGACCGGATGGCTAAATGGCGTAGCGCCGGAAGCCCAGAGTATTTCAGAGGATGTAATAGCACGGGTTCCTTCATGCACATATGGTGGGATTGTCCGAAAGTGCAAAGATTATGGGCACAGGTGCAAGAGTTAGTGGCGTTACTATTTAAATGCAACATAAAGTTAACAGTTGAACTGTGCCTGCTGGGGAGGCCTCTTCAGACATTATCCAAATCAGAAAACAGATTACTTTTTATTACACTCAACTAAAAGCCTTATCGCAAAACAATGGAAATCAAAAGGGCTAGACTTTTCCGCTGTGAAATCCAAAATTAATTACATCGCAATAAATGAGCGTATGACGCACTCCCTGGCAGATACAATGGCCAAATATATTGAGACATGGGGCCCATGGGTGGAAAACACAGGCGTTACATTGGTTCACTGATCAGTTAGGCCGGAGGAATGGAAGGAGATATGAAGACTGGACTCCGGCAGCCGGGGGGGGGGAGAATACTCTGAGATGCAGAGGGTGGAGAAAATAGGAGGTTAGTAGTTAGTATAAAAAAAATCAATATGTAAGAGGGACGAGATAAGAAAGAAAATAATGAGGATTATGATTCTTCACACAACTAGCTATGGTATATAAGTTAGAGAGCTATAAAGGTAAAATTGGAGGAAAATAGCAGAAAATGGTGATGGCGGATGGAAGATGGGCAGTATTTATCTTTCTACTTTGGTAATACATTGATGTAATGGATTGAGTGAAAAATACCACAAAATGCATGTAACCATGGTTTTAGGAAACTTGAAGTATGCCTATGTATGTATTTTGTTATCCGCCTTGAATAAAAAAAAAAAAAAAAATTTAATTAAATTCCTAAAATAAAGTAATATTTCTGCCTCATCACCGGCTGCATTCATTCCATTTCTAACAGGCGTGTATATTCAAAACTTTCACAAGTTATTCATGTTTTAGGGAACCTGAACAGCATTATCAAGCTGATGTAATGCAATTAACTGCAAGCTCACCTGGAACAAAATGTTATGGGTGGCTGAATTACAGCTTGAGGAAGCACCCAGTTGTAACTTTGCTTGCAAACAAGCATGCAACACTACCCAATCACTGTGTAGTTGTTAGAAGGAAAGCTTGCTCAACTAAGCATCAAAATCATAAGCAAATTTTATACCATTTCTGACCACCGAGGAATAAAATTGCAAAAATACAACATGGCTAGTTTACAGTATTCCAAAACAGTCTGCCGACACCATAATAATGTGAAATTCCGATACCTTCCATGTATGGCTATTTTTTTGACAAAATAATGTAACCAATTTCAAACCTAAAAAAAAAATAAAAATGTAATAGCCTGAAGTTTGCCGAGTTTCTTGCATTTGCATGTTTTTTAATCAATGTTGACAGCCCCTGAAAATCCCATGGAAAAATTAGCATACATAATACATTGTATATTTTTGGCCTGGGGATGGAGCTGTAGCTTTCCTTTAGATTTCTGCAATACCCAGAACAAGCCGGTGTCCCTTCATTCACTGATTGTTCTATCTACATTAACATCCCAGGTGAAACTTGCCCCAGTCACCTTCCCCAGCCCCAGTGAATTGCCCATCACCTCTCCCAGCCCCAAACAGATGGACACTCACACAGAGACCATGAACACAAGCTCTCTTCCTCAAACTTTGCAGGACCATAAATGCTCATTCACCTAAAAGATTAGAATAGGAAGAGGCTGAAAGGTTTGGTTTCAGTATAATTTTAATTTGTCACGCATTTTTACTTTAATGTTGATTTATGGTCCTTTAGGGATCTTTAGTTTAAGGCATGTAGTAGCCCCTTCCAGCATCATCTAGCTGGCTGCATACAGACCGCATTGCGGATTGGCTGCAAATTAAGCATGCTCACAGTCTGTTTCTGTAAAACTGTAACCTGTCAGGAGCCTAGTTAAATCCTGGGGGTGTAAACACCACCTCCAACAATTATTTTTTTTGCATGCAAATATAATCATACACTAATCCCCTCTATTAGATGCATTCATAACACAGCTCACTTGCATATACCTTTAAAATAAGACGTTGTATGTGTTTAAGCACTATAGAAACTCATAATGGAGGGTAGAAACATTTACAATGGAGGTTTGTAGATCCAACAGATATAAAAAAACAACAAAGGCATGTAGTTGGTCTGATAGTTTATTAACAAACTGAAATACAAGGTTGGAATTTACAGACGACGACCACGGCGACCGCCCTTTCTGCGGGTGCTGTCTGAGGGGATAGGGGTAACATCCTCTGAAGAAAAAAAAAGAGAAAAAGAATATGTTCAGAATTCTATAATAGCTTATCTATGGTGCATGAAATATACAATCAGTAATACATGCAATAAAGTTTCTGTACTTTGAAAGACCAAGAAGCTTAAACATTTAGATAACGGATGCTTACCAATTCTGCCAATTTTCATGCCAGAACGAGCCAGGGCTCTGAGAGCTGACTGGGCACCAGGTCCAGGTGTCTTGGTCCTAAAGAAAATATTTGTAGATAAATGAGTCTTACAAACACTTAATGCTGAGCAGATAAATGCTGTCATGTGCTCAGCAAGTTTGAATTAATTGTACACCATCTTGGTTTTTCCAAATATATTTCTTAATCTTCTCATTAACTTTCCATATATATGTCAACCATGCTAGCATCAGTGCAAATTATAAATATACAGATCAATCTTTGAATGCAATGTTCTATATCTTTGATTATATATATATATATATATATATATATATATATATATATATATAAAAAAACCAAGGCCTTAGATGCTACTGTAGCAAATACACGGTACTGAAATAAGTTTAACAGTTAAGCAATATTTGACAGAATATACAACCGCTGTGAATTGTATTTTACTATTCACGCTACATCACTCTAACAACCAAAATCATTTAGTGTTGTGACAGGAAATAATATTACAGGTAATGTACCAACTGAATAAGATAAGACTCCAGTTATGCGATTCCTCTTTATTGGCAATACATCCCCCCCCCCAAAAAAAAGGAGCAAATACTAAATAGGTTTAAGATACTGCAAACTCATCCTAAAGGTCCCACACAGAAAAAGGCTTAAATATATCCTCCACCTCTTCAATAGTGAAATTAAGCATGAACAGATGGGGGGGGGGGGGTGAAGGCAGAGAAGAAAAAAAAATAAAGCTCAAGCTATATGGAATGAAATTTTGTTTGTTATGCTTTTGTACACATTTCAGTTAGATACTTTTGTTGATACATTGTCAATTAAAATTAGGGTCGCTTAAAACAGTCTTTGTGTAATGCAACTTTCACTTTACTCCTAATGTTTGTCTGGCCTGTGAATTTATATTTTTGTATTTCACATGAATAGGCAGCTTGCACAAGTATACATTGGCGTCTAAAAGGGTACAATGCAGAGTTGCTAGAAAAGTTCAAGGTTTTAAATTAAGAGCAAAGATGGAATTATAAAAAAAAGGTAGCACTGACAAAATCCCTTACCATTTAAAAACAGTAAACTGTTAAGACTGGCAATACATAGTATAACATGTAATGATGAATTATGAAAGTTCTAAACTCATAATAAAATATATATATTAATAATAAAACACTTTACTGTGCAAAACTGAAGACTGGACAGGGTACATATCATTATGACCCAATATAACATAATGCCATTTGGAAGACTCATAGGCTTACCTGTTTCCACCTGTAGCACGCAACTTGATGTGAAGTGCTGTGATACCCAGCTCCTTGCACCTCTGGGCAACATCTTGAGCAGCTAACATGGCAGCATAGGGAGAAGACTCATCTCTGTCAGCCTTAACCTTCATACCACCAGTCACACGGCAGATTGTTTCTCTATTAAAAACAAATATAAAATCATCAGATGTGACCAAAAGATTCAGCCGTAACAGAATTGCAATTTGTTATTAAAACAGGATCAGTAAATGCAATTAGCATATATATATATATATATATATATATATATATATATATATATATATATAATATATATATATATATATATATATATATATATTTTACACATACATCGTTGCACATGCAGTTTCTGCTATTTTTAATCTCTTTAAGTTTAGTCCCCCCAAACTATGTTAAAAGCCATCAGAATTATAAGTTGCTGGGATTTTAACCACTATCACACGCAAAAAAAAAAAAAACATAACAGCCACAAATTTTGATAACCCAAGTCCCATGACTTATTTGATGGCTTGTCTAGTCTCAGACTGTACAAAGAGGGAAAGATGCAGGTTTACTCTAAGCAGTGTACATCACTTACTTGCCAGACAGATCAGTCACATGTACAAAGGTATCATTGAAGGATGCAAAGATATGGCAGACTCCAAACACGTTCTCTCCTTCAGCCACTTGTGGCCCAAGGCTGATGACCTGTTCTTCCTTCTTTTCCTTACCCTTACGTGGAGCCATTTCTGCAGAAATAAACAAACAACCAGGGAATGAAAATCCAGCACAACATACATGATAGAATGTCAAAAAAAAGTTAAGATAAAGATCACTTGAATGTTTGATCTATGTATGGGATGTTAAGCGCAAAAAAAAAGTGCACACCATCTTTTACAATTTGTTAAGATTGTTTTTAACTTTTACTTAACCCCACTACAGAATATGTTTTTGCACGTTACAAATAAAGGATAAGTAGCTATGGAACGAATGCACAACAGTATCTGGATTGCTGTTTAATTGCATGACATGCAACAGCAAAAAGTGATGACATTTAAAATGTTGGAAACAAACATTAACTTTAAACAAATGTACTACATAAAAGACCTAAACACATAACTGAGCCATAAGATACAACATCAGATTGACTGTAGAAAAAGCAAACATGGACAAGCTACAATAAACTGAACATGTGGCTCAGGCACCAGATACACAGCATGCAAGGGAGTAAAACAAGTACCAAGGCCATTTCTTCTATACAAATAATTTTCCACCTGCATGCAAAGTGTGAAAATACAATTAAATTACAACGTCCATACAACACGAGAGATAAAACTTCTAAAAGAACCTAGATGGCTTCAATGCCAAACATACTTAACTTGTATTTAGTTATGTTGTACTATAATCTCACTAGTAACCAACGTAATAACTACCCACAATAAGCAAGCCAAATACAATATAGGGGACATATTACTCCAATGTGTGGACTCACTCATATAGACATTGATAGAAGCCAAATAAGCAACATTCCTCACAGCAAAGACACATTTTACAATGATAAATTACACAAAAAAAAATAGATATTAAATAATAGTAATAATATACATAATGCACAGTGCTTTATTAGAACATGAGAGCTCCATATCAAGCCTACTCCATGACAGGCTCTGCTAGGCCTCTGCTAGCCGATCCCCCGCTCGGATTAAACCTAAGTATCTGTCTCCTCCAAACACTTTCGGGTAACAATAATACCTTTTACCGGCGGGAGGGAACTTCCCTAACTAACAGAAACGGTTGTGATGAGGTATCAAGCCGCCGTATAGAAGGATTACATCGGATTATATCAGCGGACAGCACTTACTGCTACGTCTTCTCGTGGAGCCGCTACAGGAAAGGAAGGAACATTCGCGGCGGGGGCAAAGGTCACTCCCCTCGCCGGAAGTGGCTGCTAAGAGAACCACCCAGTGCAAAATAAACACTACAATATTTTTGGTGTTTCTGGCTGTTAAACCATTGATAGTAATTAAATACAAGATATTGTCATTTCTTTATGGCGTTTGTGTGGTACAATAAAGAGTGTTTAGACCGTAACGGACATGGTTGCCAGTAACAAACATGGCCGCACTAGTGCTACCCATATACTGAAATCAACATACATTTACTGAATAATTGAATATATGGCTGATTTACATTTGTTGTAGGTGATCGTTATGAATTGTATTGGCTCGTAACATATATAAAAATACATATAATGGGATGCTCGTTTCAAGAGATACAATAAATAAGCTTTTTACACAATAAAAACATGCTTTGTATTTATTACCTATAATCTGAGGTGCTGGGCAGCCCCAAATTTGATTTAAAATCTCCTCTAGTAGTGTGTTTATCTTGGGAAGTGCAACTAAACCAATTAGCTGTACTATTACTAAGCAAGTCAACAATTACAAAAACAGATTATTATTTTCTATTAATTTGATTTAGTGAAAAGGTTAATCATTTCTGATAAACAAAGAGATGTCAGAGGAAGAATTCCTAAACAGCAATTAAGGTCACTAATTATTTATGCCCAAAAATCTGTGGATCTTTCCTGTTCACTGCCCGTGCGCAGTAGCGGCCATTGGACACTAGGAGGTGCGGCTGATGGGTCCCAGTAACCTGAAAGCACCTAACCCTAACACCCCTCACCCTAACACCTAACCCTAAAAAAAACCTCACCCTAACACCCCTCGCCCTAACACCTAACCCTAACACCCCTCACCCTAACACCCCTCGCCCTAACACCTAACCCTAACACACCTCACCCTAACACCCCTCCCCCTAACACCTAACCCTAAAAAAACCTAACACACCTAACCCTAACACACCTCACCCTAACACCCCTCCCCCTAACACCTAACCCTAAAAAAAAACTAACACCCCTCGCCCTAACACCTAACCCTAACACGCCTCACCCTAAAACCCCTCGCCCTAACACCTAACCCGAAAACCCCTCACCCTAACACCCCTCACCCTAACACCCCTTGCCCTAAAACCTAACCCTACCACCCCTCACCCTAAAACCTAACCCTACCACCCCTCACCCTAACACCTAACCCTAACACCCCTCACTCTAACACTAAAGCATAGGAAATCCACGCACCCCTTTGCTGCGCTACCTAGTGGCAAAAAGCCGGCACTGCGCATGGGTTGTCAACAGAAAAGGTCCAAATCTATATTTGCCTAATTTATTTCGGAAAGATGCTCTGGTATCCGTCCAAAAATCTGAAATTTATCATTAAAATGTTCTGTTGGTTTCAGTATCTGTCCGTCTACAGAAGTTCCAGTGTGTGTGTGTATATATATATATATATATATATATATATATATATATACCGTATATATATTTATACATACATACATATTTATTTATTTATACATACATACATATTTATTTATAAATGGAACTGGAACTTATTTCTGTTATTTATATAAAACATCTTAGAGATCTCCACTGAAATACACTGTTAGTAGTGGGAGAACTACAGTATTTTTATATCATGTGTGATGACCCTATTGATACCTAACATACATCTTCAGGGAATCATAATTGGTTTGATAAATGTCCAGTGTGTTGAAGTAGTTTTATAATTAATTTTCATAATTTCTATGCATGTATAAAAATAGAATTGCATTAATAGAATTAATACATATATTTTATTGTATTTGTTATATGTTAATTTAAATATTGTTGGGTGTTGCTTTTTGAAATATTTGTTTGGTAAATTCATTTTTTTACCATTTCAGTATGTAGACCTATGAAACGTGTATGGACCGCCAATGAATATATATATGTGCGATGATAATTCTGACACCAGAAATATCTTTATGGGAGAATCGGGAATTGTTTTCCAAACCACATAATTCAAGGGGACATTGTTTTCCTACTCCTTGCTACTTCTTGGGGTGTTGCTTGCCCTCCTTGTTTGTAAGTGATATTATGTACCTATCCTTTTAATAAATATATATATTCACACCATTCTTTCCCATGCTCCGCTTTAGCATACATCTAATAGGAATGGAAAAATATATCCCCAAAAATATAAACCAATGAACTAAAAAAATATGAACTAACCACCCATGGACCTAAACAACATTTCACTCAGGTTTTCCTTTTTTTTAAGCCATAGATTGTTGTGATTGAATTGTGTATCAACTCATAAATAACAGGTCTGGACTAAGTTTCTACATCAAGGTTGTCTATTTTTACTTCTTGAGGGCAAATATTAAATCAGATTGCAAAACATAGAGTATGAACAGGTAAGTCAATCACAGTGACTAATTCCTCTGTGAGTACAGGTATGTAAACCACTTTGATATACTTACCTGTACTCGTAGATTAGTATCTTGAAACTCTGACCTAACTCCAAGTACCAATAACTGGAATGTATACACCCTTCATATGCACTATATTGGAATTCAATATATAATATTTACTCATTTAAATATTTAAATTACATTTTGAATCAAATTCTGCAGTCCTAAATATTTATATTCAGCATACATTCCTTTATTTGTGATTGCTATTTATGTCTGGTATAGCATGATGATCAATTGTGTGTTTGCATCGCTCAATTGTGTCCGACTCTTTGTGACCTCCTGGACATCAACACACCATGCTGATCCACTTGTTATTCATGGTAGAGCTATTGGAGTGGGTTGCCATTTCCTTCTTCAGAGGGCCACAGCATACAGCTCCTGGGATTCCTAGGTGGTCTCTCACCCAAGTACTGACCAGGCCCAACCCTGCATGGCTTCAGGGTGGTGTGACCTCTTGGTTCCCTAACTGGATCGAACACAGGTCGCAGAAGTGAAAGCACCGAATCCTAACCACTGGACCAACTGGGATTACGGGATTCCATTTCCTTATCCTGTATGCACCATTGCCTGTATTCTCATTTTGTAGCAGTATGTACACGGGGAGCATCTTACCATGAGTACAGGGGACAGATTTCATTCAATACATTTGTAGTAAAAAGTACAACGTACAGAATATTGTATTGTTCCTGGTGAAAAAGCAATATGTTTGTAGTAGCTGTTACGAAAGGAGAAGCCGAATAAACAAGAGTTAAAGGAACATCCCTAATTTTCTATTATGCATTTGAAAGAAACCATTGGTCATTTTTTGAATGACAAATTAATGATTTAAATAAAAAAAAATTCTAACAGTATATCAGTATAGAAAGAACTACACAGCATAGTGTTATGTATGTTTATCTAGCTCCAGTGGACCCCAATTTGTCTGACTTCTCCGCTATGACCTGCCCATCGTTGGTGACCCTACATGGTATAGCTCATAGCTTCATTAAAGCACACACGCCCCTTCACCACAACAAGGTAGTGATCCGGGAGGGAATTGTTGCTGTATGTATATGCAAATGAGCATCTGATGCATATTAATTAGCTGCTTGACTGTGCTAATTAGGATTACAGTCTGCTTAGCTGTCTTTTTAGTGGCAACCTTAAAGATCTGAAATATTATCTGGCAATTATATGCTTCTCCCACCTTTATCAAGCTCACAAAAATCAATTCTAAATAAGTCAGAAATTATTTACCGTAGAAAAAATCTGCTAGTACAATTTATAGCCAGTTTTTAATGTTCTATAAAATGAAATCAACTTTCTATTGGGGTGACAGAGCCTTTTTGGGACTCTATCACATCATGTGACCATTGCAAGTGCCCCCAAGCTCCTCCTGAGCTCTACCACAGTGAATATGAGGATCTTATGTGTAGAGGTGGAAAGATAACCTGAAAGGCAACATGAGCCACAGCGTGCTTCCCTCTACCTTTCTTTCTGTTTGTCTGTTCCTGTATCTCTGTCTTCTTATCTTCTTGTCTCCCTGTCCCTGTTTCTCTCCTCTCTGTCCCTGTTTCTCTCTCTGATCTTGTCTGTCTCTCTTCCTTTTTGTTTCTACCTCTCTTTCTGTTCATGGGCCCTCTACAAAATATATTTTTTTAATGTATCCCTACAATCATGGGTGTAGGAACTGGGAGGGATGTGGGGGACGAATCCCCCGTCCCCCCAGATTTTTCAATGTGTGTGTTTATGTGTCCCCCCAGATTTTCTTTGGCTACTACACCCATGCCCACAATATATTGATATTTTAACACTAATTTATGTGCTAATGTCCTGGATACAAGCGTGAGATTGAACTATTGCCCACTTTGTATATGCATGAGGTGGGTTCCTGTTCCAATCATCTGCCCTCTGAGTCTTCAGGTAGATATACACACAGGGGCGCATAAAATGGGGGGATGGGGGTCAAATCCCCCCAGATTAATTGAATAAGGAACACATATATAGCAAAATTAGGATCTATCCTTTTATATGTACACACGCATTTGTGGAAGCGCCCTCGCATCCTGATCTAGATGTCCAAAGTAGGTAGTACAACTTAACTCACTAACACTAACCTCCTAACCCTAACCCTCTAAACCTCCCTTCCTAACCCTAAGCCCCTAACCCTCTTACCCTAACCATAACCCCCTAAACCTCACTTCTTAACCAACTAACACTAATCCCCTAACCCTATTACCCTAACCCCCTAAACCTCACTTCCTAACCCTAACCCACTTACCCTAACCCCCTAAAGCTCACTTCCTAACCTTAACAATAAGCCCCTAACCACTTACCGGGTGTAACCCTAACCCGAAAGCCCCTAAGCACTTACCGGGCATAGAGACACAGCTACATGGAAACGTCCACAGTGCGCTTCCCAGCGCATCTTACACAAATGTGTGCGTACATATAACAGGATAGGTCCAAAATTAAACTTAATCATGTATTACCAGATATGGAGTAGTATGTCTTTCCCATGAAAGCTTTGACCAATGATTTATATTATATATATATCTCGTGGAAGTAGAGTTGAATTATCCACGCCCATGTGTACACAGCCCACTTTGTGTGTCCAATGTGCCCTCTGAGCTCAGTCCATTATGTATATGCACTTTGTGTTTGAGCTCTGTTTAATTCACACACTAATTAAGTGTGGGCTAATTTGAAAGGACTGGCAGGAAAATGTCACCAGAAATCATTGGAAAAACTGGTCTGCTTAAACTATGGGTTGGTGGGCATCGCTGGCCTTCATACACCTCATTATCATAGATAATATTAGTGAATATGTCTCAAAGTGCACACCTCTTGCCTTAGGGGAATTTTGGTCAGTGTACCAGATGTGGAGATCTTCTCCATTTCTTTCTTATCATATGGTGCTAATATACTAAGATTTGATAGCTCCAAGAGTTCTTCAGCACATCACCCTTTAGTACATATGGTCCAATGGTTTGTAAATAGTTATAAAAAGCCACCCAAAGGGCAATGCAGACAGTAACAGTGACCCATACATGTGGTCATACACCCAGTCTCTAATACCTGCCTGTAAAATGCAGAGCCGCCACTCTTAGCATCTCTGACTTGCTGCTGTTTTGTCATTAAGTTGTATCCGACTCTCCGTGCCCCTATAGACCAAAGCTTGCCAGAGCCATCTTGTGTCTGTTTGTGCTTATCCATAAGGTTTTGTTGGCAAAAATACTGGAGGGGGTTTCCAGTTCCATCTCCAGTGAACCGTGATTCGTATACTGTCATGCCCAGGGCCTGGCTGGACTGTTTTACACTAGGGCCTAAGCCTGACTGGCCTGAGATACCCTGTTTTATTGTTATAGTTATGTATTTTTGTATTACTTATGGTTAAAATGGTAGCACGTCCTTAGCGCGCTCAACAACATTGCACCATCATCAGCGTGCCGACAAATGCTCATGCGGACAAATGCTCGCACCGACAACTGCGCACCAGTCAAGAGTGTGCCTGACAACTGCGCGCCACCCGCACTGCAGGTAAAGTATTTTAGGGTTAGGGGTCTTTGGGTTAGGCTTAGGGGGTCTTTGTGTTAGTGTTAGGCTTACAGGTTAAAGGGTTAGGGTTAAGCTTAAAGGGTTAGAGGGGTCCAGGGCATTAGGTAATAAAAATGTGAAAACTAACACGCAGGTCCCCCACATTCAATGGTTTTCATCATATACATGCATGCTAGCCCTTGATAAAATACATATGTCATTTCGGTGTGTCAACCTCTGCCATTTTCCTTTTTCTATTATTAAGTCAGTCTATGAATGCAACCAAAAAACAGGTTAGGTAATTTACCTGTGATTAAATGCTCTAAATATGTCCAGCGTATGCCAGATCTCCTGCTTTGGTCACTTGTTTTATAAATTAAAATAACTTTAAATAACATAAATAAAACATAACTTATCACAAATTAACGTGTGCCTTTCAAAATTACGCTTTACAGATTTTGCTTGCTACCTTTCCGACCTTCCACATCCGCAGCGACCTCAAAAGAGGTACAATGGAGAGCATTGCCCCGGACCACACCAGCAATTATCCGCCACCCCCACTTGATCAGTGCGCTATCGTCAGTGTATCCGGAATGAGTGTTCCGTCCCGCTCCAGTCACCCCATATTTCCTTATAAACAGCCACCGTGTCGTTTAATGTTGCCGTCATGTGTTCATATGTCATGATAAAGTTAATTTTGTTAATAACTGTGTGACATCGAGTGTATTCTTCCGCCAATTACCTGCCAGACTGCTTTTAGCCACCAACATGACGAATTGAAGCCATTTATTTTGATGTATACGTAAGTTTTGTACTGGACACCCCAGGAGACATGTCCCCATATTGGGTTGTATTTTTGTTTTTAGTTTGTTAGAGGCCAGTTCGGCCACCTTGTGCCACATTGATTGAGCAATTGGGCAGTCACACCAGATATGGCGGAAGGATCCTCCTGTGGTACAGCCTCTAAAACACTCAGGAGAGATTTTAGGGTCCATTTTATGTAACCTATCTGGTGTGTAATAGGTTCTAAATAGAACTTTGACTGATGTTTCCATATGACTAAAGTACCTGGAGCCTTTTGTCAGTTCCAGGTTAATTTTAGACCATTTACTCATGTCCCATTCTTCTCCCATATCCTGTTCCCATTGTTTAATATGCTTAGGCTTGCTAACTATGTCATTGGAGTTGGATATTGCGTACAGTTCCCCCAGTATTCCCCTAGTTAGTGGGGCTTTATTACATATTAGCGTGAACCAAGTTGAACTGGGCGGGCCCCATCTACGAAGTTTAATGGAGACATTATGGCAAATTTTATTGTAGTTAAAGTATTCCCTGGGCGGAAGATTGTACGTTTCTATAAAACTCTTATTATTTAGAACTGCACCATCCCTAACCCAGCTCTCAAACCTATCCAGCTTTCTTGAGATCCACCAATCTTTGGAGAGCGTACCCATCTCATCAATGGTGTCTGGGGAAGGGAGTGTTGTGGTTAAAGAGGAGATATTGGGACTTAGCTGTCTATTAATGTTAGCTCTTTCCCATACCTTCAGAGATAGAGCTATCATCGGATTGTTTCGAGCCAACTTTAGGGGCAACGGGGAAGAAGGGTCCCATATAAGAGTATCCCATCTGAATGGTGTAATTTGGTAATTTTCTACAAAAACCCAAAGTGGCTGGTGCTCTGCCGAATGCGCCTGGGGTAAGAAAGAAATCTGGGCTGCCCTGAAGTATTTAAGGAGGTCAGGACAACCCAAGCCTCCAGAGGATCTCTTCCTCATCATAATTGATTTCCTTATTCTAGGGCGCTTGTAGTTCCATAGAAATCTGAATACTGCATTTTGGAAGTTAATCAAGTCTCTGTTATTCACCTGAATAGGCAGAGTCCTGAAAAAGTACAGGATCCTGGGGAGAACATTCAGTTTTATTGCATTTATCCTCCCAGACCATGAGAGATGGTATTTATTCCATTTCGACAGGACTTGATTCAGGGTCTTGTACAATGGGATATAGTTTGACTGATACAGGCCAGAGATCTCCGTAGTGATTTTAATACCTAAATAATTTATATAATTGTCTGGCCAAGCAAAGGGGTGATGAGATTTGAGAGTATCCCTTAAGGCCTGGGGTGCCTGTGCCAAGATCGCTTCCGTCTTGTCTATGTTGATTTTGAGCCCTGAGATGATCCCAAAGGACTCCATCAGGGACATCAGGGCTGGTACTGACTGAAGTGGGTTCGTAAGTGTACACAGGATGTCATCAGTAAGAGGCAACATTTAAACTGATGTAGGCCTACATTTATTCCTGTTATTGAGGCGCTATTCCTGATAGCCTGAGCCAATGGCTCAATGGCTAGCGCGAACAGGAGGGGGGAAAGGGGGCAGCCCTTTCTTGTGCCTCTTTTAATATTGATGAGTGTTTGGTCAGCCCCTGGGATGCTAATGTTTGCAGATGGATTATTATAGAAAGACTTAATAACATTCACAAAATTACCCACCAACCCAAACTTCGACAGCGTGGCATGCAGGTATGGCCATTCTATGGAGTCAAAGGCTTTCTCCAGGTCTAGTCCTATTGTACATAAAGGGGTATTATCTGTTTTAGCTAAGTGGAATATGTTGAGAAGTCTTCTTATATTATCCCCTGCCTGTCTATAGGGAATAAAGCCCACTTGGTCCTTATGGATCAGCCTTGGCAGGAAATTTGCTAATCTGGTGGCCAATATTTTCCCAAGGATTTTCACATCCCCATTCAAAAGAGAAATGGGCCTGAAGTTTTTAACCAGTAAAGGATCTCTTCCTGGTTTGGGGAATTAGATAAGGCTCGCCTGATTAAGTTCTGGGGGCATGGTCCTCCCCTCCATAATATCCCTAAAAAGCTTTTTCAACTTTGGGGCAAGATGATTATCGAATGTGGCATAGTAATTGTTTGTAAAGCCATCCGGACCCGGAGCTTTACCTTTTTTCAGGGTCTTGATTGTTTTGCTTATCTCTTCCAGCGAGATTTCAGCGTTCAACATATTTAAATCCTCCTCAGTGGCTGAAGGGAGGTCATAGGCATTCAGAAATTCGTGAATTTTATAGTTATTGGCAGCCAATTTAGATGAGTAGATTGGCACTCATTTTTTAACAGCGCCCTGCTGTCAGACGCGCTGATGTCGGCACCCTGATGTCGGCGCACGATTGTTGTGCTCGCAAAGGTTGGGTGCCAGTTAAAATGAAATATACTTTGTATGCATTTTGATTATGTCACAGTGTGGTTATCTGGTGATGAATCTTCTATGTACCTAAGGATGGGGCTTACTGTGATTGGCCAGCCTGTGTGCCAGAAAATTGTATAAAATGTGACAATTAATAAAGGTATGACAGCTGTGTCTGGATTTACATAAAAAAGGTGTAAGTGTCATTCTGTGTATTAACCCTAATTCTAAGGGTTGATATGGTGTTCCTGATATCCTGGTGTTCCTGATATCCTTAAAGCAAGCTACTGGGCATGGTACTGTTGTTTGGTCCATCTTCTCCTATCAAAGGTGTAAATGGATTGCATGATTTTACTGGACAGTTTATTACCAAGTCCAATTGAAGTATCAGATTGTGACAATTGTTGGCAGTGCTGGGACCTCTGAAATACAGTAAGATGGCAACATATGGAGAGATGACCATGACAGAACTAAGAGAGATCTTCAGGCTCAGAGGATTGAACAAGACAGCAGGGATGACTAAATCAAAAATGGTCAAGGAGCTGCTCCTAAATGATGAACTATGCCTAGTAGAAGGAGGTCTGGAGGAAGGGGTAAACACATTACTGGTGACCCCAACTCCAGGACCTGGGCCTAGGCTGTCTGCAACAGAGGAGGAAGAAGTGTCCAGATTGTACCAAAGATGGATAGAGGTAATGCCTGCAGATTTAAACAAGGATCAGCAGACAGGATTGTCAAGGAATTGGCCTTCTAAGCAAATGGATGGCATAGGGACTATGGCCAGGTCACAAGCTAATAGAATGGCTGGAGGAACTTGTAGATGAGGAGGTCGCCCTATAGGAGCAATATGCTTATTGGGTGTGACCTGTTGGGATACCTCACGGGGGTCCTGTTTTTCATTGGGGCAGGAAGAAGCACTTTGGGATCCGAATTGTGACTTGTGGACTGAAAGAAGGCAGCAATGTTTGTTTTCCAAGCTCTGTCAAATGCTGGGATTGGAGACAGGCTCCCAGACAGCTAGCTTACTTTGGACTTCGATCCAGCAGGATTTACAGCTGGAGGCGGATTATGTGGATTTGTTAGATAAAGCATCCCTGGCTGGGTTGTGGCCACCCAGTTGGAAGAAGCCATACCAGTCAGGCATGGAACAGAATCACCCTGCAGAGACTACTGAGACTCCACTAAGTTTTGCCAAGGCTGGGTCAGAAGAGAAAGGTATAGACTGTTGGGGGAATTCTGATCAGATTTTAAAAAGAACAAGGAATCCTTCATGCAGTGGGTTGACTGGGAAGAGGAAGAACTGGTCCCTAGCTTTAGGGGGCTGAGCCTCGCCCGGTTAGAGACATGGGGACAGGGCCTAACCACAGCAGTGCCAGGCCCAGGGAAAGACCTGGGGAAAAGCTTCCCTGCTCCTAGTCAGGGAAGAACCAAATGAGCACTGGGCCCTACAATGGACTGTAAATATTGTTGGGAGGTTCACGGGATAACCATTGTCCAGCAGCCAGCCACAGACCCTGGAGCAGAAACAGCAAGCAGCCCTGCTCGTCAGCCTGCACAAGAGGCAGTAGCAGCTGCTTCTCAAGGACTGTCTGTATTCACATGCCAGGCAGTATCAGATGGAGAGAGCCTGGATATTGTGCCCAATGATCCAGGGACTAAAGATCCAGAAGGAGGTGAGAGCTGCGCACAGATGGGGGCTGGGAGACAGCGAGCACCATGTAGCCCTAGGGAGTTGAGTCCCCAGACAGGGCCATCGGGAGGAGTGCAGACTGGCAGATGTGGCAGGTACAGTCCTCAGTGGAGCTATTGTTTTATTGGGTGCTCCAGAAAAATATTTTCCCTAAAGGGGGGGGGGGGGGGGACCGTGGCCCTGGCTGTTGGGAGGTGGGGTGGTGATAACCCCTGATGAACAGTCACTTAAACTGGCTATCCCCCAACAGATCACATAGAAGGCCCAACAGATCACATAGAACTCAAACACTGGACAAGGGAAGGAACAGACATGGGGAGGGAAAGAACGTTGGCCATTTGTGGTCCCAGAGAGCCGCCAAGTTTATCACTTGGATTGATTTTTACTAGGGGGTTGAAGAGGTGGAGTAACCTGGCAAGCCCCCAGTGCAACCCCAGGATTGATGCACAGAAAGGGGGAGCAGGACTATGGACGCTTCCTGCACTCCCTAGACTTACCACTACCAGCTGGGACCAGGTTCTTGCACCCTGGAGATTGTTGGGACTGTACCACGGCTTAGACCTAGGTGGACAGGTAGCAGCCATGTAGCTGGAAATCTATCCGGCAGGATATCTTCCCAGTCTCCACTCTTTACACTATGGCCTGGACCTGACTGGCCAGAGTTACCCTGTTTCATTGTTATAGTTCTGTATTTTTGTATTACCGTATTGGTCCGAATACAAGCTGCACCTTTTTTCCAATTTTTGAGCTTGCGAGTTATGGGTGCGGCTTATATTTGCGACCGTAAAAAAATCATTGCCAATTTGCAAACTTTGCTTGTTACGTGTGCGGCTTCTATTCGCGAATGCAAAATTACTGCCGATTTGCGCGATTGCGAGTTAAGGGTGCCGTTTTTCGTGCTTTAGAATGCGGTATTGAATAGCGATTTACGGTTTTAGGGATTCTAGCGTCCTGTAAAGCCTGTAACCTGCAAAAAAAAAAAAAAGCTACAGTGCTAATTAGAAAGCCTGTTTCTTGCAATGGCTGATCACTTTGAGAGTCTTTTTCTCTCCAATTTTACGGGTTATATTTGAGTACTATCTTTTTTCTATTTTTTCCCCTTGAACTTTACGGGTTCGGCTTATATTCGGACCAATACAATACTTATTAAATTTACAGATAAATTGTGTGTAGTTTGATTATGTTACAGTGTGGTTATCAGACCCACCTAAATAAACAAACACAGGGGGTTTTGAGCATATAAACAGTCTGTGTGTTTACAGCAAATGGGTAGAGGTAATACAATCACTAGGATAAGCTCATCAGATGTACAGGGTTTCCCAGTAAGCAGGGGCAGCCTATTATGTTAATTGGTCCCTCTTCTACGTACCTAAGGATGGAGCTTACTGTGATTGACCAGCCTGTGTGCCAGAAAATTTTATACATCGTGACAATTAATAAAGGTATGACAGTTGTGTCTGGATTTACATAAACAAGGTGTGTCATTCTGTGCATTAATCTTAATTCTAAGGGATTATATGGTGTTCCTGATATCCTTGAAGCAAGCTCCTGGGTGTGGTACTGGTGTTTGGTCCATCTTCTGCTATCAGAGGTGTAAAAGGACTGCACGATTCTGCTGGATAGGTTTGAACCAGGTTCTTACCAAGTCCAACTGAAGTAGCAGATTGTGACATATGCCATGACCTGCCCATCTTGGGTGACCCTACTTTGCACAGCTCACAAAGTAGAGATCCAGAAGGGGCCGACTCAGATAAATAGGGAGAATTAGAGAATGAAAGCAGGGTGTGAATGATTTGGAGGAGATATATTTTTCCTTAAATTATTACTTATTATTTATATTCAAAAATGCCAAACCTGTCATATCAATTTTTACAAAGGTTCAATACAGATTGTTTATCAAATACAATCAGTGCACAGATAATGTAAAGACAAGATAATGCAATGTGAACAAATTTGGGATACAAGCATCAATAAATACATCACATATGACAAGCTTAATGTCACCAATTACCTCATCCATGGCATCACTGCAAAACATATTTCCCTTCAATACACTGGTAGTGTTTCAGCGAGTCATCACTTGCACTGTGCTCCATTCCACATTTTATTTCCCATCCTTCCTCTTTACATATTTGTCACCTTCCTCTTTTATAGTTGTAGGAATAGTACATGCATTACTGCTATTACTCTACAAGATTGCTGAATATCTTCAGACTGTGTACAGAGATTCGTTTTTATCATGTTATGACATCCTTTGTCCATGATAAATGACTGCCTTTTTATACTTCCACTTATATGTCAGCCCTCAGATTGCTTGGAAATACAATAATATTAAGAACATTATGTTTTACCTAATATGTAGAACTTAGAACAGAGCTCTCCAACTTCTTTGGTGCGATGAGATAAATATTTTTAGGCCTTGAGGCTACATGTGATATGCATAAAAGTTTTAGTGCTCGTCATTTATTGCTAGAAGTCGCCTGTAAGTTAGATGATGTGAGCCACTGACGAACAAAGGACATGAAGGTAATTGTGATAGCTTAGAAATCTGCTACAGTTTGGATCTTGAGCTGGATCGTGAACTTGGTCATGAACTGTTGACCCAATTTGCTCATCATTCCAGTGTCCGTGACAAAAATACAATTTAACATGGCAGCCTCATCTATCATTAGATATGGAGGAATAACTGGTAATCTAGGGAAGTTTAATATGTTTTACATACATAGTTAATATTCTCTGAGAGTGTTCGTTAGCATAAATAACTATTTATGTTAACCATATACACAGCAACACAGAATATCTTCTCACTCAACTACTCAAAGTCCTCTTTTCACAGTTTCTCTTCACATTATGTTTAAATGTTTCCGATTATTACTGTTATGACCAGTGGCGGAGCTAGAGAATGGAAGGTTCTGGTGCACATACACATACGTGACTGCTTTATACCGACACCTTATGGACCTTCAGCATAAACGCTCTTTTTTTAAACCGGCACATACCAATTTCCGGCTGGGGGACGGGGGGGGTTTGATGCGGCCGAAAAGGCACAGGGAGGACCAGGGAGGTTGGTTGGGCCATTGGTGGAGGCAGCATTTATCTGTTTGTGTATAGTATACAGTATATTGAGAATTTCCAGCTCTGTTGATAAAGTTTTTCATAGTTTGTGGGAAAACATGGCAGTAACATGCAAAACTATCACTTCAGTGAATAGTCTTCCAGATTGAGTTATAGTGACAAACAGTCAGGAGTACACATACTGTTTCTTATCGGCCATAAAATCAGTATCTGTTTCACTCCTTATATTATTTTTTTTGTCATAAAGTACAATTTCCCACAACAAACAAATCCCCCCATTTGTGTTAGTTTCAATATCTTTTTTTTTTTTATCTCTGTGTCTTTTTTTAACGCATTTCTCATAAATAAATCTACATGGATTTTGAATAGTCACAATCAGTGACTGATTAATTGTGATACTTTGCTATATATATATATATATATATATATATATATATATATATATATATATATATATATAGACAGTGCCTTGCAAAAGTATTCACCCCCTTGGCATTTTTCATGTTTTGTTGCCTCACAACCTGGAATTAACATGGATTGTTTGAGGATTTGCATAATTTCATTTTCAGAACATGCCCACAACGTTCAATGTTATTTTTATTTTATTTTATTTTGAAGCAAACAACAAATAGGACAAAATAACAGAAAAAGTCAATGTGCAAAACTATTCACCCCCCTAAAGTCAATACTTTGTAGAGCCACATTTTGCAGCAATCACAGCTCCAAGTCGCTTTGGATAAGTCTCTATGAGCTTGCCACATCTTAACACTGGGATTTTTGCCCATTACTCCTTGCAAAACTGCTCCAGCACCTTCAAGTTGGATGGTTTGCGCTTGTGAAGAGCAATCTTTAAGTCTGACCACAGATTTTCTATTGGATTGAGGTCTATGCTTTGACTAGGCCATTCCAACACATTTACATGATTCCCCTTAAACCACTCAAGTGTTGCTTTAGCAGTGTGTTTGGGGTCATTGTCCTGCTAGAAGGTGAACCTCCTTCCTAGCCTCAAATCACGCACAGAGTGGTACAGGTTTTGCTCAAGAATATCCCTGTATTTAGCACCATCCATCTTTCCCTCAACTCTGACCAGTTTCCCAGTCCCGGCTGCTGAAAAACATCCCCACAGCATGATGCTGCCACCACCGTGTTCCACTGTGGAGATGGTGGTCTTTGGGTGATGTGAGGTGTTAGATTTGCACCAAACATAGAGTTTTCTTTGATGGCCCAAAAGTTCAATCACACCAGAGCACCTTCCTCCAAACATTTTGAGAGTCTCCCACATGCCTTTTCGCAAACTCAAAATGTGCCATTTTGTTTTTCGCTGAAAGTAATGGTTTTCTTCTGGCCACTCTGCCATAAAGCCCAACTCTATGGAGCGTAGGGCTTATTGTTGTCCTATGTACGGATACTCCAGTCTCTGCTGTGGAACTCTGCAGCTCCTCCAGGGTTACCTTAGGTCTCTGTACTGCCTCTCTGATTAATGCCCTCCTTTTTAATGCCCTCTTGGCAGGTTTTGGGTTGTGCCATGTTCTTTCCATTTGGTTATGATAGACTTGATCGTGCTCCTGGGGATCATCAAAGATGAGGATTTTTTTTTTTTTTTATAACCAAACCCTGACTTGTACTCAACAACATTGCCCCTTACTTGTTTGGATACTTCCTTGGTCTTCTTGGCAGAGTTTGGTTTGGGAGTGCCTCTTGCTTAGGTGTTGCAGCCTCTGGGGCCTTTAAAAAAAGGTGTGTATATGTAATGACAGATCATGTGACACTTCGATTGCACACAGGTGGATATCATTTCACTAATTATGTGACAAGGGCCGCAATGGCGCAGGGGGAGAGGCAGGGAGCCCGTAAGTGAGGTTGCAAGCTAATTTGCTATTCAATTGACATCTTTTAGCGGCCTCTGACCGGCTTCAGAGTTACGGGCTTGAAAAAAAATTGTGACCGTTAAACCCATAACTTTTTTCAAGGCCATAACTTGGAAGCTCTTTGCGGGCTTGGGGAAATTGATTAATTTCCCCAAGCGCACAAATGTTTTCACAACCGGAAATGGCAAAAGGAGCACAGGGAAGGAGTGAAGGGGGAAAATAAACACAGGAGAGGGGGGAAAGACACAGGGGATGGGGAAGAGACAGGGGAGAGAGAGTGTAAGAAATGGGGGAGAGGGGGAAAAGAGACACTGGAGAGAAGAGACACGAGAGGGAGAGGGGGGAAAGACACAGGGGTGAGAAATGGGGGAAAAGAGACACAGGAGGGAGCAGAGAGACACAGGGGAGGGAGAGCAGGGCAGAGACACAGGGGAGGGAGGGGGGAGAGGCAAACAAAAGATAGTACATAAACAGACAGAAAACACAATGTATAACACTATATCATGCCGTCATTTTTGATGGGCAAGTCACTAGTATTCTAAATAAAATCTCAAAAGTGAATGCATTTTCAAGTCCAATATTACAAGAAACCTATGATTTTTAGTGAATATAATCATAGGCATTTGAGAGGACATTTTGAGAGGACTTGCTTCATTGTGATGTAGTTCTTCATGACAATAAATGATAATTACCAGAGGTTTCTCCGAAAATTAACTTAAGTTGTGAAAGCACAATACATTTAGAGAGTAAAAGTTATGTTTTGTGATTTACCCTTTAGGGTCAGTGTCTCATTAACTATTCTATACATGTATTTTATGTATTCCATTTTATTCCAGCTTTATTTGTATACAATTGCCTAGAAAACTCAATTTATTTTCCCAAATGCTTGAAATCTTTTTTTTTTATCATAATTTTTGTTATTTTAAATACAACATCACCTCAACTATCTCTTCAGATAACTACTACAACATATAGGCCTCCTGTTTGTGAAAGGTTTATTTTCAGAAACCTAGAACATGAGGCTCAGCATGGCATACAGTAAAACAAAATGGAGGGTTATGATATTGTAACTTATTTATTAGTTTAAAAAAAAAAAAAGCATCAAAGACCAACATTGAAAAAAAGATGTCCCAGTTTATTAGTGATGAATTGCACAAGATAATATATCCAAGTAGGTGTTTTCCTGACATTAACAGAACTGAAAACAAGAACCAGGTTAAAAATAAAATGAAGAACCAGAACCAGAAATAGTGTTGTGGCTTTCCTTCAGTCCGTTCTACACAGCAGACAGACAAATAAACACATGCATTAAAAGTACAAGATCATGTGTTTAGTGTTTAATGATTTGAACCCTTCTATTGGGAAAAAAGATGAAGGTGCTTTCTACGTCACTGTTGTGATGTGACCGGCATGGCCTACCAATATGGTGTGGTCGTGCAATTGAATTTACCTCAGAAAACATATATCTTTCTTCACAGTGAGGCATAGGAACAGAGTTACCATCACAATAGCTTATAGCAGCTCGTCTCCTACAGTGTTTTATTAATAAACCACATTACACCTTAAAATGGGTCAATTAACATAGATATTCACAGGGACTGCATTGTATTTCAGTGAGGTGTGATGAACCAATGGTTCCAATGGTCTAAACTAATAACATCATCCTTTTTTTGATATCCAGTATTAATTCCTATAATCGTAAACCAGTTTTATTAGCGGCAGCTGCCTCTGCCATATAAACACAGAGAAGTGTAAGTTTAACCCTCTCCCTAAAAATAGCATTCAGTAAATCATTTATCCTTTTTTTTTTTTTTTATATTTCCGTTGGATATCCACCATGAATTTTGGGCAAATGAAACCTATCACAGAATCCTTTATGACAAATATGAGTGTTCCACGTAAAAAGGGTGCGTATGAACTAACTGCGTATTATAATGTTTCATATTAGGCCATACACAAATAATATAGTATGTGCGTGTTACCGCATCTCCTACAGAAAAGCAGCACAAATTGGATCCAGTATGTAAATACAATCAAAAGTTTTAAAAACATTCAGGCACTCCAAAGGCAATATTTTACAGACTGCTGAAAATATCAGAAGATTGGTAACAAATAATGAAATAACCTTATTATTTAATGCTCCAGATAATCCCCCCCCCCTCCCCCGAAAATACTCTGCAGAATCTATACTAATAATCTAGTCCGTCCAAATCTCCATAGGACGTTAATAAGATACATTCACATGAATTAGGCTGTGGTTACAGATTTTCTTCCCCTAAATTTTAAGCACGTTTCCGCCAAAAAAAAAACAATGTTCCCTTATCTTTTTCTTCTTAAAACCAAATGTGAGCAAAACATGAGAGAATGCCGTTTACCAAGATGGCGGATGTAAACTTACTACAAAGCAAGGTGTAGACAAGCAGATGCATTTACCTCAGAAAATCAGTGAAAGCAAAACAAAAACATTTACCGACATTGTTATCACCCCTTGTATTTGAAATTTAAGAGACACTGACCTAGAACAATTATTTTAGATACATTTATCAAATTCTATTGAACCTACTGTTTTAATTACTGCATAAACTTAAGAAATGTATCCTCAAAACGGTCATCTAGATGACGGACAGGCAATAAACACTTCTAACAAAATCAGATTGTTTTTGAAAAAAATGTCTTCAAACACAAGCCGATTAATGTGGATGAGCCATTTCTACAATTACTTTATGGAAGTTAAAGGGACATGGAATACTTTTTTAAATGCTATAAAAAAAAGTTGTAAGTTTAAACATTCCAAAAGAAATGCAGAGCATACTTAGTTTGCAGATCTCATTGGCTGGC
This sequence comes from Discoglossus pictus, assembly GCA_027410445.1. Taxonomy (NCBI): domain Eukaryota; kingdom Metazoa; phylum Chordata; class Amphibia; order Anura; family Alytidae; genus Discoglossus; species Discoglossus pictus. The sequence continues at coordinate 45,663,021 of CM050167.1, read as the reverse complement.
AAAAGGCAAGCCCTCCAGGAGCAGATAAACTTCTGAATACGTTTTGGTGCTCTCAGTCAGTTATTTTAAAAAAGAAAACCCACAATGACATTATCAAATACCCTCTTTCTGATGCAACAAAGAAAACAAGTCTTTAAGTTCCTTTAAGAATAGACTGGATATCCAGATAGATACTTTCAGAAGGCAAAGACTTTGCTGGTTTGCAGCTTCAAATTAATAAGTAAGCAATGCACACCTTTGTAGAGCAAGACACCTTCTCACTACCAAACTTTTTCTGTTGCAGAACTTTATTGTACTAAATGAAACTACAATGTATTTGGATGCTCAGCACTGGCCTTTATAGCTAAAAAATAAACAGGGAGCTGCAACAGTAAAATATGTGTGTGTCTTTAAGGGTTAATTCAATAGGATCTTTTAGATATTCTACCCCCACCCATCTATCTCTTATGAGCCAGGAAAAGGTGTATGTGTGTGTGAATATATATATATATATATATATATATATATATATATATATATATATATATATATATATAGAGAGAGAGAGAGAGAGAGATAGATATCATATAATAGATGTCAAACTGCAATTTGTCGTCACTCTTGCTTCGCGAGGCACGCAACTTGCTGCGATGAGCGCCGAAGGTGCTCAGAGGAGCAAGCCTCACATTGTGTGTTTTTTTTTTTTTGATGGGCAATTTGCTTTTATATATATATATATATATATATATATATATATATATATATATATAGTAGATTAATTGTGTAAATTAAAAGCCAGAAGTACAATTTTAGAAGCCATTCTTTTGATGATAGAGTCCCTGACATTGAGTTAATAGAAATGTTAGAGAACAAGCTTTAACATTGCAAAGCTTAAAAATATAATTTTAATCCCTGTTCATTATGCTTTTAGAACGAAGCTAGGATTTCCTCCTGAATTATTTTAACAGTGTCAGGCTCGGCCACTAGAGAAAGCAGTTGATTTTCCATGGAACTTCATCATAACTCAATTGGTGGCGTGCCCTGGCTCATCTTAATTAGAATTTATTAAATTACAGTGAATTTTTATGCAAGCAAACAGTCTTGTTTAAAATCTGCCCTATTTAAAAAAAAAAAGCAAATTTGTGGCTTCAGTATTTCCTTAAATCATCATGAAAATTCTATATATGTGATCTCTTGAAAGGGGTTAAAATGTTGTATTACAAGGAAAGTCAATGGGAAATGTTCACTGATTTTGTCCATCTGTTGAAAGCTCAGATGAGCCGCCAAGAGATTGAGACAAGAGACAATACTGGTCAGTGTTGACAAATGTCACTCCGTAAGATCTCTTGCAGAGCTTAAAGGTCATTATCTTCTCAATGTTCTCCTTTTCATCATGATCCATATATAAATAAAAGAGGAGAAAAGTAATAAAAAAGTTGCCAAACAAAAGAATGAATAGAGGTAATGTTCCTGGTACATTTTAAAGCAATGTAAACACAATGATAAACAAGCATATTAATTCACTTGTTCTACAAAAAAATATATATATATTGATAGATACAGCCAAGATCTATATTCATTTATGTTAAAAAAAAACGTCCTCTTCAAGCCTATTGACAATAGAATAAAGGCAGAGTAAGGCCCCATAGGATAACACACCCTCAACTACAGACAAATTAGGAGTCCAAGATGGAATCCCACATGACGTAGAGTCATCTAATTATATGACTTCTTCTGACATGCTTTTATGTTCCTGTCTTGCATTCCTGTTCATGTATTTTGTTACATTATTCACAATTACGTGTAGTTTTTACCAAACTACAGCCATCCTTAAAACATGTCAATTAAGAAACTGCAATAATTAGGGCCTTTTCTATGACCCTTTAATGTGCAATGATACATGGGTCTTGGAAGCCCCAACTGATTTCATGTAATCATAGCATATGTATGTGGAGTGTGTTTCTCCTGATCAGCGACCATATGGTTAACTATAACCTATCATGTGAGGCTAGACATCTTCTATTCCTATGTGTCTTGGCAAGAAAGAATGGGACAAAACC